>OX451736.1:577947797-578547797 GCA_948472305.1 Vicia faba | reverse complement strand
TGTTGCCTTCAATGACCATTACGTCCCTTTCGATAGTCCCTCAAACATCCAACGACTAGGGTTACCTACTCACTAACAGTAGGATAACACGGTCTAAAGGATAGGAGGAAAAGAACGCCTTTTTTCGAGTAGGTAGATAACTGTTAGGTACTTGCTCAAAACAACAAATCTTTTACACCATACACTTTTAAACAAACATTTCAAACTAAAGTTTTCAAAACACTTCGTAACACTCTTGAGGACAGAAACAAGGGTTAAAACGAAGTAAAACAAAACTTTTCAAAGCAAAGCACACACAAGCAATTTCAAAATGAGCAAGTACCTAAGAGCCCATGGAAAACCATGGATAGAAAGGGTGCTAACACCTTCCCTTTCTATAATCTACCCCCCGTACTCAAAAACATCTCGAAAAAGGTTTTTCTATTCTTTTTTCCTTTTCCTGATTGGATAAAATAAAAGTCGGTGGCGACTCTTGCTTACCGCAACATTTTGCGAACAAAAAACGCAAACCAGTATTAAACAGTCGGTTCTGCCACCGTATCACAGAACTGGCGACACTGCTGGGGAATTATAAGTGGGGTATACCTTAGGATCTAGGTCATTAAAATTGCTTCTCTTGATTGCTTTATTTGCTTTGTTTGCTTTATTCTTGAGGGTTTTGTTTGGGATTACTATAGATCCTATATCCGGATCTGGGGGCACTCGTTAGGTAAGTAGCAATAAACTGTGAGAGAATTGTACGGTGTAGACTGATACGGTTGAAGCAGTAGCTACATTGGTGTGGCACTTTGGTTGGTACCAGTATCCCTTGTGGTGAAACAAGGAGAATACGGGGCCGCTGCATGGTGTCATGAAGCACCAACGGACCTTAGAACCTTAGTTGAACAACTTGGCCATTAGAAAGTAGCGAGATAGCCGGCCTCGGTGTAGATCTGAGAACTGGTTGATACTTGATGCTACACTCATTAAGATCATACTTTCGGAATATTTTGGCCTCAAGAAAAGATTGCGTGAGCTGAAACCATGACCGATAAAGGACGGTCAGTGATATTGAGATCCTCTAGAACCCGGTTACTTTTCTAGGATAGGGTTAAAACCAACTAAACTTCAAGAGGGTACTACCTTAAAACCCATGCAAGCCTAAACCTAAGGCTGTTTGTGTGACTTGTGTGCTTTCAACTTGAAATACTTGCACAGTTTTATTATCTGACAACATGAGTTCCTTACAGGTTTTGTTTACAGTCCTTATCCAATAACTTGGATTTCTTGTCGGGTTTACTTGCTTACATCACCTTGCACTTTTGCTTAAACGCATAACATACACATCATAACATCATGCCTTAACATTTCCTTAACCATTTCAAGGATCTCAAGGGTTTGTGATGCAGTTTATGGTAAATCAGACGTCTAGCAAGGGGCAAGGGGATTTATTTTCCTCTAGCCAATATCGTATAGAGATAAAAACACGATAACTTGAGTCAGTGGCTATGACCCACTCGATATGGTGAACTTGACTCTTGAAAAAGGACTCTTAGCGACACAAAGTTTCTTTAATCAAGCTGCAACCAAATTCTAACAGTTTCTTGTTTACCCCACGAGATCCTTGAAAACATTGCATACATATATTATACATATCATTGCATAACAGGTCTTCCAGTATAGGTCTCTCATGTTCTCGCTGTTTATTTCAACAATGGCTCTCAAACAAGACAACATAGATCTTCAAACTCAAGAAGCTCAGTTCAGGGACATATTCCTAAACCTATCCAAGGGGCAGGAAGAGTTGAAAACACTCCTCGTTGAGAAATTGGTCAAGAAAAGTCCTGAAGACAATAAGGACGAACGGCTGGAACAACTGCAAGCTAAGGTAGGTGCAATGAGAACCCATATGTTGGGGCAGATGGCTCTTATCCAAGGCCTATCCCGAAGGCAAGAAGAGCTGAAAACCATCATCAACCAACTTCATCAAGACGGATACAACATTATGAAGCAAACAGTCAAGGCTGGGGACTAAGTCATTGATCAACCTCTAAGAAGACAAGAGTTTGGTTTGGTGAAGAGTGGACCTTTCCAAATTTCTACTACCTCACGGGTCCAACAACAACCTCGCCAAAAACAACGGGTTAATCAAAGTAAGCCGGATATGCCCAAAAGGCACTTTACCAAACTCAACATGTTGCTGTCTCAAGCTTTGTAACACCTATTAAGGATGAATCTGATTACGTTGATAGGACCTCATCCAAATCCCAAGACTTATTCCCCTAACTACAATCCTGATGCAAGGTTGCATACCATTCCAACAGCCCGGGGCATGATACCGATGACTGTTGGGCATTGAAAAATAAAATTCAGGACTTGATTGATGAAGGAGTGCTGGAGTTTACACGAGATGGTCAAGCTGAGTTCTTCTACCATCCCTCTAAGGAACGTCCTCTGAAGTGACAAGATCAGACGAAGAGGCTTTTGTTCATTAGAATTTTCAATTTGCAATTTTCTTTTGATTGTTCGAATATCTGTTCATGTCAAACTCTGTTACTTTATCAATGCATTGCATACGTCTGTTTTGAATCAATTCATTCGTATTCACTATATTTAAATTTCTTTCCTTTTCGTGATATTCAACTCTCCACTAAAAAACTGTAAGCCTTTAGAGGGAGGATGACGAAAATGATACCACAATATCTACAGTATGCTTTTGAACAGACCCTGCTGATGATGTACATGCGTTGTTTCAAATCCTAAATAGTGTAGTTATAAGGAAGATAATCCCTAGTCAACCCCTTCGAGCCAAAGAAGAAGGAGTTTTTCTTTTCACACAAATTAAAACCCTTAATCACAACCTGGGGCAGATTAGTTTTCTCAGTTAATCCAGGTGCACAATGAATGGCATCAAAGACGTCCTTCCAAAACAAAAGACGGTGATGGTTCCCTATAATCGTCAAGACAGACAGTCATTATCTCTCGAAATAAAAGCCCATTAAGTCAAAACCTATGAAGGAGACTTAAGAGAAAAATTGGGGCATCCCGCTGACTGTAGTCATAAAAGAAACAGTTCAGGCAAAAGAAGAGATAACGAAAACCAAAAAAAAGAGGTTACTACAAATACTTAACAAAAAGAAGATTACAAAAATGACTGCCTGTTTAAAACAAATGTTCAATTTCTGAATCATCACCAAGTATCAGAGCAAAGATTCCAGACTCAATCGGGATCTAAATGCATAATTAGCTGAGTTTATGATCGAAGAACATCACGAAGAACGGGTGGGTATAAACAAAATTTGAGCCTTTATCCTTTGTTTCTTAAACGGTGAACCAGGCCACGTTATAACCCTTAAAAGTCCTAGCTGAAGCACGGGTTGGTTCGAAAGCATACTGTTACAAAAGGTATCCTGACTCCTGAAGGTCCGCTACAAATCCTGAGTTGATATCACATCTTTGCAAAATTCTATTTTTTTCTAAAAAAAGCTGCATTTTCAAAACTTCAAGAAAGACGTAAGCTTTGCATTCTTAAAATAACATTGTTTGCATATGATTATTTGTTCAACAGCAGAGAAATTCGCATGACGAATATCTAGTGAACAAAAACCTTCTCAATAAAAAGGATCACCTCAAGTGGAAAAACACTTCCAACTAAGGGGCACGACATGATCATTGTCCATCATCTGGGGAAATCATGTCAAGATTCAAGAAATCTCTCAAAGATGCCAAATAGCCAGGGGTAGATCTCCATCTGAATCACTTGGGGGCATTGGGAATGAATTCCAACAATGAATCATGTACGATCAAACAAACATCTTTTGGTAGTGTGGCAACACAACACTACCGACAGTGACAACTCCCTACACCCTGAGAGCGTGGACATAGTCAGAAAATACTGCACATGAACAAAGACCTGCTAGGTTGACTGGCCTAGGAAAAAATAAGGGCATCCCGGCGAACCAAAAGGGTTCGGGCAAAAATTAGGGATAAAAACAAAAAAGATCTGTACACCTGGCAAGTCGAAAACCTGAAAAGGCGGCTTGGGCAAGAAAGGGTATCCCGGTGGACTGAAAATCTGAAAAGACAGTCCAGACAAAAGTTAGGGATTAAAGCGTACGACTATGTCCCGTTATCTTATCACTTGCCTATCAGTAGAAGACTTATCATTCCGATCGGCAGTTACCAAGCACCTCATAAGTTGGGATAACACTCAATCCACAAGGCCTCCGTAGGCGCTTTCTCCAGCAGGTGCAGGGGCAGAAAAGTCTTGATGCGAAGTTATTATCGTATCCTCAACATACGACCCCGTGACATCTACACTCCACACAGAGTAGAGGCAACTAAAGCTTTGACATCGACTTCCCCAAATAGGAGCTACTTTCCCCAGAAAAGTTCCTTCAGAGAATCGACATCTATATTCCCCGACCGAATTTCATAATCGCAAGCGGTTCGTAAAGTTGTCTCCCAAGCAGAGTTTATTTCTCTGAATACGGAAGCTCATCCCCAACGGAGTTATTCTCCCGCAGAGTTATTCTCAAACAGAGTCTCTCCCCCGGTAGAGTATCTGTAAACAAGGGGCAAATCCCCAACATAGTCATCCCTGGTTCACCATCTCCAGCGGAAGTAGAAGAACCACTTTTTCTATGACGGTCAGGAACTCAATTACCATTACTCTCCAGCAGCTGTCAGGGATTTATTTTCCCACTCGGATATGTCACAATAGCATTTCATGTTCATATATCATGATGTGCATATACACATTGCATACAACATAGTCTCATTTATTTTGAGAACGTCATCATACAATGCATTTCATGCATCATATACGATTAATCATGTACCTTTTCAGGAAAGATGGTTATCACCAACAACTTCTAGCAAGTTCAAGATTAGCTCCTGAAACTAAATAGAGTAATTATCTGCACGATCAAATGAAGATTTACACAGGTTCGTCACGAAGCAATCTTACACGGGTTTCTCCTAAATACAGCTTCAAACAGGTTCATCCTGAAAAATCTTACACGGGTCCTTTCTCATACATTTCCAAATGAAGTTTTACACGAACTTATCACAAAGTAACCTTACCCAGGTTCCTCCTGAAGTTTTACACGAACTTATCACAAAGTAACCTTACCCAGGTTCCTCCTGAAGTTTTACACGAACTCATCCCAAAGTAACCTTACCCAGGTTCCTTCTGAAGATTTACACGAACTTATCACAAAGTAACCTTACCCAGGTTCCTCCTGAACTTTTATACAAACTTATCTCAAAGTAACCTTACCTCGGTTCATTCTGAAGTTTTACACAAACTTATCACAAAGTAACCTTACCCAGGTTCCTCTTGAAGTTTTACACAGACTTAGCCCGAAGTAACCTTACCCAGGTTCCTCCAGAAGTTTCACACGAACTTATCCCGAAGTAACCTTACCCAGGTTCCTCCTGAAGTTTTACACAGACTTATTCCGAAGCAACCTGTTGTACCCCAAAATTTTCCCTCCCATATTTCTCAAGAAATTGCAAGAAAAATCTCCAAGTTGCTCAAGGTTGCTCAAGGATTGACCAGACAAGCTATCTTCTAAGGCAGTCTACCCCAAATTAGGGTTTTGTGTTGCATCAAGATATTTGAGTCCAAATGACCTCAAGTGCTCCCCAATGTCATAATATGTTCTCAAGATCATACATGTCAAGTTTCAAGCCTTGTAGAGGAAGTTTGCTCAGTCAATTGCTCAAAAAGTCCAAAAGTCGACTGTGCTAGGGCAAAAGTCAATTGTGGCCCACATACAGTCAAACTTCAAGATTTTTTGTCAACATTCTCATTTTGAAGGATATTTCATCATTTGATCAAGGGTTGATCATGATTCATCAAGGATTGCTCAAAATTCATCAAGATTCAAAAGTTGCTAAATTAGGGTTTTGAAGGAAAAGTCAACTCAACTTTGACCAAGCATAACTTTCTCATACTTTATGCGAAATGACACATCCAAAGCTCATTTTGAAGAGGATGCAATTCCCTAAAATCCATATCCATACCCCAAGATCAACAAATACACTCACAAAAAGTTATGAATTTGGACATTATAGGTCATTTTTGAAAGTCAACAAAAACACTTTTTTTGTCAAAGCTTATAACTTGAGCATGGGATATCAAAATAAGATGATACCAAAAAAGCTTTCTAGAAAGTCCAAGAACATCTCCAAAAGTTAAAAATTGAAGAAGTTATGCATTGTTGAAGTTGGACTTTTTTGCAAAATTGCCAAAAGTCAACTATCCCCAAAACTTCAAATTTTGTCAAATGGGCTCATTCTTTTTCACTTGCTTTGAGTTTGCATTGTTTCCCACGTGCTCTAGCCTTGGCCATGTGTCCATATCATTTTTTTATTAATTATTTTGATTTTATTTGAATTAATTTGATTTAAATCAAAATAAATCAAATAAAAATCAAAAGGCATTGATAACCAAGATCTTGTGTTGATTTCAGATTCCATTATGCAGCTGGCCATCATCAAATTTGTATCCAGTGAATCATGTGCAAAAAAGATTGAAATTAAGAAAATTTGGCAAGTTTGTAAATGGAGATCAAATCAAATATCAAAGCCTTAATGGAGAGAGATTTGAACAGCAAATGTTAACCTAATGCAATGCACAATACATAAGCAAGGCAAGGACACAAAAATTGGGGTTGGCAATCACTTGTAGAAGCATAACAACTTTGCAAAAAATCACAAAAAAGTGGGAGATCGAAATCAACCCTAGAGGCATTTTCAGAGCTTGATATTGGTCCCAATCAATTCCTGGCAATGCACACAAGCTATCCCAATCAAGACCAGGCATTCTGAGGCCCTTATACGCATTGTAAGTCCTTCGAAAAACCGCCCTGTTCTTGTTTTTGATTCGCATGATTCTGGCATCCATTGAGTGAAATAATTGTATATTTGTGATCACAAGAACATTTGCAGGCTTTTGGCATCATTTAATTTCATTTATCTAACCTGTATTGCAAACCACCATAGTTAGGGTTTCTTGGACGTTTTTGGGAGTTTTTGTTTCAGGTAAAATTGAGACACGTGATGGACATGGTTGTATCCAGGAGGATGAGACGAACACGACCATGTCCTTAGAAATCGTTTTCATGGTCTGGAGAGGATTTTAGAACAAGGCTGCGCTTTTAGCTGCGGATACAAATCCGCAGGTAAATTTACAGTGTTTAAGAGGACAAGGACGATGAGGTGTCCTCCGTCCATTGGGCTATTCAAAAGTTGCGCACGTTTTTTTTTGTTTTTCTGGCCATTGACTTGTTTTTTTATATTATTATTTCTTTGTATTATTAATAACAAAACAACAACATGCTTTAGTGGTTGCCACATAGGCCATAAAGGATCCAAAAGCTGGAGGTCAGGGGTTCGAGCCCTGCCTCCAGCAATTTGTGTTTTCTCATTATTTTTCAGGCTTTCCCATGCGTGCTCATGCTTGATCCACACCATGTTCTCTCACCAATCCAAGAGCCAGATGGCCAATGGCCAGATCTGATGGTCAGTGACTGGAGGTCCACCAAGGTGCCAGTCAATGCGTGTGTATCAGATCCAAAAAGTCAAACGAGCCAGCTTCTAATGGGCCTACAGAATTGCTTTCCACACCACTCAAAACAGGCCCAATTCTTCTACTTTTTTTATTTTGTTTTGTTTATTTAATTTATTTGTTTTATTTTATTTAACTAATTTTTTAACCAATAACAAAATTCTTTTTTTATCAAATAAAATCACAAATATTGTTTTTATCCTATCAAATTTTAAAAATTTTATTTTTATTAATAAAATCATTAATTAATTTGGATATTAATTAGGAAATTTTAACTTATTTTTGTAAATAAATAAAATTAATTAGACTTAATTAGGTTTTAATTCATTTAATTTTCTTTTAATTTATTTCTTAAATAATCAAAAACTCCAAAAATAATTTATTTTTCATTTAATTAATTTATTAATTTAATTTAGTATTTAATTTAGGATTGATTTCTTTCCTTAAATAAAAAACAACAAAAAAGCAATTTTCTTTCAAAAGGGCCAAAACCCTAATTCGCACTCGATTTAACTTCCCGCGCGCTCTATTTATTTTTATCCAATGACGTATCTGCTTATGGATTGTAATAGCTAAATAGGACATTTAATTTATTTACCGCTTTATTTTATTTTATTTTCAAAGGGTTGCTTTTGGCGATGTAAATACCTGACGCCTTGTAATTTAATTCCCGCACCTTTAATTTATGCAAATTATAATTGTTAGATGTTTGATAATAGGGTTTGCATGACAAGACTGAATGCTTAATCTTAAAATCAAATTAGATCACCCTTAACATGTGCAAAGATAAAAATAACTGAAATCAACACACTCGCACATGCGCACTCCTAGGGTACACCCCACTTGGTTGCCTTTGTACACGGTCATTGGGTATAGGATGTTTTAGAGGTCGCCCTCTTTTCAAAAAGATCATAGTTGCCTCGAAACGGTTGCCTCGGATTGTTGCCTCAAATAAATGATCTAAGACATTAGGGTTACCACTAAAGCGTCCTAACATTGCTTTGGTGACCGTATGTCCCACATTCGAATTGACCCTCAAACTCCAACAACGGTGCTACCCACTCACTAATAGTGGGATAGCATTGTCTAAAGGAAATTAGCATAGAACGATTCCTTTTTCGAGTAGGTAGATAACTCTTAGATACTTTCTCTTTTAAAAAACAAAACTCTTTCACACTTACACTTTTTCGAACAAAGTTTTCAAAACACTTCATTACACTCTTGAGGACAGAAGCAAGAGTTAAATCGAAGTTTCAAGCAAAAAAAAATTTCAAACCCACAAGCACAAAGAAACAATTTTGAAAACAATGAGCAAGCACCTAAGAGCCCATGGATAACCATGGATAGAAAGGGTGCTAATACCTTCCCTTTCTATAATCTACCCCCCGAACCCGAGAAATATCTCGAAAAAGGAATTTTTCTGTGCTTTTTTTCCTTTCTTTGTTGGATAAAATAAAAGTCGGTGGCGACTCTTGCTTACCGCGACATTTTGCAAAAACAAACGCAAAACGCTAACCAGCATTCCAAAAAACAGTCAGTTCTTCCCACCGTATCACAGAACTAGCGACTCTGCTGGGGATAATTTTCAGTGGGGTGTACCTTAGGAATAGTTCATCATATTGTTTTCAAATGTTTGATTTGTCTGCTTCATTTTGTGGGCTTTGTATCAGAGTTACTATAGATCCTAACCCGGATCTGGGGGACACCTTTTTAGGTAAGTAGCAATAAACTGTGAGGGAACTGTACATCATAGACCGATACGTTTGAAGCAGTAGCTACGTTGGTGTGGCACTTTAGTTTGTACCGATATCCCTTGTGGCACAACGAGGAGAATATGGGTCTTCTAAGGGGTCATTAAGCATCAACTGACCTTAGAACCTATAATTGACCAACTTGGCCATAGAACAGTAGCAGTATGCTACACTCATTGAGACTAAACTCTCGCGATGATTTTGGCTGCAAGAAAAGGTTGCTAAACTGGAATTATGACCGATCGAGGGTGGTCAGTGATATTGAGATCCTCTAGAACCCGGTTACTATTTCTAGGACAGGGTTGAACCAACTAAACTGAAAAAGGGTAATACCTAAACTCCATGCCAACCTGAAATTTAAGGGCTATTGTGTGACTTGTGTGCCTTCAAACTTGAACTACTTGCACATTCTTGTTATCTGACAACGTGAGTTCCTTGCAGGTTTTCTTTACAATCCTTATCCAATAATTTGGATTTATTGCAGGGTTTACTTACAGCACCTCACACTTTTGCTTAAACGTATAGCATACACATCATAACATCATGCCTTAACATTTCCTTAACCATTTCAAGGATCTCAAGAGTTTGTGATGCGGGTTATGGTAAATCAAACATCTAGCAAGGGGCAAAGGGGATTTATTTTCCTCTAGCCAATGTTGTCTAGAGATCAAAACACGATGACTTGAGTCGGTGGCTATGACCCACTCGATATGGTGAGCTTGACTCTTGAAGAAGGACTCTCAACAACACGAAGCTTCTTCAATCAATCTGCAAACAAATTCTAACAATTTCTTGTTTACCCCGCGAGATCCTTGAAAATATTGCATACATATATCATACATATCATTGCATAACAGGTCTTCTAATACTGGTCTCTCATGTCCTCGCTGCTTATTTCAGCAATGGCTCTCAAACAAGACAACAGAGATCTTCAAACTCAAGAAGCTCAGTTCAGGGACATATTCCTAAACCTATCCAAGGGGCAGGAAGAGTTGAAAACACTCCTCATTGGGAACTTGGTCAAGAAAAGTCCTGAAGACAATAAAGACGAACGGTTGGAACAACTGCAAGCTGAGTTAGGTTCCATGAAAACCTAGATGCTGGGGCAGATGGCTCTTATCCAAGGCTTAGCTCGGGAACAAGAAGAGCTGAGAAGCATTATCATCCAACTCCATCAAGACCGACACAATAGTATGAAGCAAACAGTCGGGGCTAGGGACCAAGTCATTGGTCATCCTCCAAGAAGACAAGGGTCTGGTGTGGTGAAGAATAGACCTCTCCAAGTTGCTACTACCTCACGGGTCTAACAACAACCTTGCCATAAACAATGGTTTAATCAGAGGCCGTTTACCAAGCTCAACATGCCGCTGTCCCAAGCTTTGCAACACCTGTTGAGATTGAATCTGGTGACGTTGGTAGGACCTCATCCGAATCCTAAGACTTCTTCACCCAACTAAAATCCTGATGCAAGGTGTGCATACCATTCTAACAGCCCAGGATATGATACTGACGACTGTTGGAAGTTGAAGTACAAAATTCAAAACCTGATTGATGAAGGAGCATTGGAATTCACACAAGATGGTCAGGCTGAGTTCTTCTACCATCCCTCCAAGGCACGTCCTCTGAAGTGACAAGACCAGACGAGAAGACTTTTGTTCATTAGAATTTTCAATTTGTAATTTTCTTTTGATTGTTCAAACATATATTCATGTCAAACTTTGTTACTTTATCAATGCATCGCATACGTCTGTTTTGAATCAATCCATTCGTATTCACTATATTCAAATTGCTTTCATTTTTGTGATGATCAACTCTCGATTTAAAAATTCTAAGCCTTTAGAGGGAGGATGACGAAAATGATACCAAAATCTCTACAATATGCTTTTGAACAGACCCCGTTGACGATGTACATGCATTGTTTCAAATCCTTAACAGTGGAGTTATAAGGAAGATAATCCCTCGTCAACCCCTGTGAGCCAAAGAAGTTGGAGTTTTTCTTTTCACAAATTAAACCCCTTAATTATAACCTGGGGCATGGTAGTTTTCTCAGTTAATTCAGGTGCACAATGAATGGAATCAAAGAAGTCCTTCCGAAACAAAAGACGGTGATAGTTCCGTATAATCGTAAGGACAGACAATCATTATCTCTAAAAAATAAAAGCCCATTAAGTCAAAACCTGTGAAGGAGACTCAAGAAAAAACTGGGGCATCCCGCTGACTATAATCACAAAAAGAAACAGTTCAAGAAAAAATAGGGATAATAAAAATCAAAAGGAAAGAGATCCTGCAAACTCTCAACAAAATGACAGCCTGTTCAAAATTAATTGTCAGTATCCGAACCATCACCGGAATATAAGAGAAAAGACTCAAACGGGATCTAATGCATGATTAGCTGAGTTTAGGATCGAAGAACATCACGAAGAGCGGATGGGTACAAATAAATTTTGAGCCTTTATCCTTTGTTTCTTAAACCATGAACCAGGCCACATTATAACCCTTAAAAGTCCTAGCTGAAGCATGGGTTAGTTCGAAAGTATACTGTTACAAAAGGTATCCTGACTCCTGTAGGGCTTGCTGTAAAATCCTGAGTTGATATCACATTTTACAAAAATTCGCTTATTTTATTGAAAACTGCATTTTCAAAGAACTTCAAAATAGACATAAGCTTTGCATTCTTAAAATAACATTGTTTGCATATGACTATTTGTTCAAACAGAAGAGAAATTCGCACGATGAATATCTAGTGAACAAAAAACCTTCTCAATAAAAGGATCACCTCAAGTGGAAAAAACACTTCCAACCAAGGGGCACGACATGATCATCATCCATCATCTGGGGCAATCAAGTCAAGATTCAGGGAATCACTCAAAGATGCCAAATAGCCAGGGGCAAATCTCCATCTGAATCCCTTGGGGCATTGGACATAAATTCCAGCAACAAATCTTGCATGATCAAACGAACATCTTCTGGTAGTATGACAACACAATGCTGCCGACAATGACAGCTCCCTACACTCTGAGAGCGTGGACATAGTCAGAAAATACCGCGCATGAATAAAGACCCGCTAGGTTGACTGGCCTAGGCAAAAATAAGGGCTTCCCGACGAACCGAAAGGGTTCGGGAAAAAATAAGGGATGAAAACAAAAGAAGATTTGTACACTCGGCAAGCTGAAAACCTGAAAAGGCGGCTTGGGCAAGAAAGGGTATCCCGATGGACTGAAAACCCGAAAGGGCAGTCTAGGAAAAAGTTAGGGATTAAAGCATACGACTGTGTCCCGTCATCTCGTCACTTGCCTACCAGAAGAAGACTTGTCATTTCGATCGAAAGATACCAATCACCTCATAGGTTGGGATAATACTCGATCCACAAGGCCTCCGCATGAACCTTCTCCCGCAGATACTGGGGCAGAAAAGTCTCGAGGCAAAGCCATCGTCATATCCTCAGCACGCGTCCCAGTAACATTCACTCCCCACAGAGTAAGAAAAAGACAGTAATGTTAGCTCTCCCCAGCTGAGACTCGCAACTGTGAATGAATCGGTAATCTCTCCCCAAGCAAAGTTTATCTACCATAGGCACTAAAAGGTCTTAATATCCCCGGCAGAGTATAACATATCCCCAGTGGAGTTTGAAATTTTCCCCAGAGCAGTCTGAAAAAGCTTCCCCCAGTAGAGTGTGGAGAATCATCCCCAGTAGACTCTGGAAGATTGTCCCCAGTAGAGCCTAAAAGGTTATCTCCAGTGAAGTCGCAACTGAAAGATCATCCCCAGCCGAGTTCATTCCTTTCACAAACAGGAAATCAATCCCCAACAGGATTCAGTATCACCATCAACGGTAATTCATCCCCAGCTAAATTTATCAGCGGAATCCTCTACAGAGCATCTCTTCCCCACAGAGTAATCTCCTCATCAGTTTATTCCCCAACGGAGTTATCCTCTCCTGCAGGTCTATTCTCACAATCATCTTCGTTCGCTATCCCCAGCGGAAACGAAGAATTCAGTTCTTTTTCTCCAGCAGTTATCCGAGATTTATTTTCCCAAGCTACAAACATCACATTCTCATACATCATAACACATGCATATACACATCATACAATCACAATCTCATTTATTTTGAGAACATCATTTCCTGATACATATCATATATTACATACAACTAACCTTTACCTTTCAGGAAGGATGCGGTTAAGTTCTCACAAAAAGCTATGAAGCTCTTACCAAGTCGAATTACTGACAAGTTCTTAAATCTCAACAGAGTTTTTCTCAATTGAATTACAGACAAGGTCCTAAATCTCGACAAAGTTCCTCCATTGAATTACAGACAAGTTCCTAAATCTCAGCAGAGAAATTTTCTCAGTTGAATTACGGGCGAGTTCTTAAATCTCGATGAAGATGTTTCCCCAAGTCGAATTACTGACAAGTTCTTAAATCTCAATAGAGTTTTCTCAGTTGAATTACAGACAAGGCCCTAAATCTCGACAAAGTTCCTCCGTCGAATTACAGACAGGTTCCTAAATCTCAGCAGAGTTTTCTCAGTTGAATTACGGGCGAATTCTTAAATCTCGATGAAGATGTTTCCCTCCAGTCGAATTATTGACAAGTTCTTAAATCTCAACAGAGTTTTCTCAGTTGAATTATAGACAAGGTCATAAATCTCGACAAAGTTCCTCCGTCGAATTACAGACGAGTTCCTAAATCTCAACAGAGTTTTCTCAGTTGAATTACAGGCGAGTTCTTAAATCTCGATGAAGATGTTTCCCCAAGTAGAATTACTGACAAGTTCTTAAATCTCAACAGAGGTTTTCTCAGTTGAATTACAGACAAGGTCCTAAATCTCGACAAAGTTGCTCCGTCGAATTACAGACGAGTTCCTAAATCTCAACATAGTTTTCTCAGTTGAATTACGGGCAAATTCTTAAATCTCGGTGAAGATGTTTCCCCAAGTCGAATTACTGACAAGTTCTTAAATCTCAATAGAGTTTTTCTCAGTTGAATTACAGACAAGGTCCTAAATCTCGACAAAATTCCTCCGTCGAATTACAGACGAGTTCCTAAATCTCAGCAGAGTTTTCTCAGTTGAATTACGGGAAAGGTCTTAAATCTCGATGAAGATGTTTCCCTCCAGTCGAATTACTGGCAAGTTCTTAAATCTCAGTAGAGTTTTTCTCAGTTGAATTACATACAAGGTCCTAAATCTCGACAAAGTTCCTCCGTTGAAGTACAGACAGGTTCCTAAATCTCAGCAGAGAAGTTTTCTCAATTGAATTACGGGCGATTTCTTAAATCTCGACGAAGATGTTTCCCCCCAGTTGAATTACGGACAAGTTCTTAAAACTCAGCAGAGATGTTCTCTCAGTTGAAGTACATGCAAGTTCCTAAATCTCAACAAAGATCAGACTCCCCCAGCGGAATCTTCTACAACAACAGGTATACAAGCTCTCACTAAGGAATCTCTTATGCGATCGACACTCCTTCAGATGGAATCTTTAATCCCATCCCCTCGTCACCAATCTCCAAATGGAATCCGTAAGCCCATTCCCGACATCACAAGGTTGATCACCACTTCATGCGAGTGCAAATTTCTGGGCACTCTAGTGTTCAATCATCTTCCACCTTCGGATCACGAAAGGCATAAAAGCCAACCTACATCCTCAGGTTTAAGAAGATTGAACAGGGGAAACTATTGTACCCCAAAATTTTCCCTCCCATATATCTCAAGACATTACAAGAAAAAAACTCTAAGTTGCTCAAGGTTGCTCAAGGATTGACCAGACAAGCAATCTCCTAAGGCAGTCTACCCCAAATTAGGGTTTTGTGTTGCATCAAGATA
Organism: Vicia faba; assembly: GCA_948472305.1. NCBI lineage: Eukaryota > Viridiplantae > Streptophyta > Magnoliopsida > Fabales > Fabaceae > Vicia > Vicia faba. The sequence continues at coordinate 578,532,664 of OX451736.1, read as the reverse complement.
TTTGAGTCCAAATGACCTCAAGTGCTCCCCAATGTCCTAATATGTTCTCAATATCATCCATGTCAAGTTTCAAGCCTTGCAGAGGAAGTTTGCTCAGTCAATTGCTCAAAAAGCCCAAAAGTCGACTGTGCTAGGGCAAAAGTCAACTGTGGCCCACATACAGTCAAACTTCAAGATTTTTTTGTCAACATTCTCATTTTTAAGGACATTTCATCATTTTATCAAGGATTGATCATGATTCATCAAGGATTTCTCAAAATTCATCAAGATTCAAAAGTTGCTAAATTAGGGTTTTGCAAGAAAAGTCAACTCAACTTTGACCAAGCATAACTTTCTCATACTTTATAATAAATGACCCATACAAAGCTCATTTTGAAGAGGATGCAATTCCCTACAATCCATATTCATACCCCAAGATAAAAAAATCCACTCACAAGAAGTTATGAATTTGGACATTATAGGTCATTTTTGAAAGTCAACAAAAACACCTTTTTTTGTCAAAGCTTATAACTTGAGCATGGAATATCAAAATGAGATGAGACCAAAATGGTTGATTAGAGGACATCACAAGCTTTCTAGAAAGTCCAATAACATCTCCAAAAGTTCAAAATTGAAGACGTTATGCATTGTTGAAGTTGGACTTTTTTGCAAAATTGCCAAAAGTCAACTATCCCCAAAACTTCAAATTTTGCCAAATGGGCCCATTCTTTTTCACTTGTTTTGAGTTTGAATTGTTTCCCGCGTGCTCTAGCCTTGGCCATGTGTCTATATCATTTTTTTATTAATTATTTTGATTTTATTTGAATTAATTTGATTTAAATCAAAATAAATCAAATAAAAATCAAAAGGCATTGATAACCAAGATCTTGTGTTGATTTCAGATTCCATTATGCAGCTGGCCATCATCAAATTCGTATCAAGTGAATCATGTGCAAAAAATATTGAAATTAAGCAAATTTGGCAAGTTTGTAAATGGAGATCAAATCAAATATCAAGGCCTTAATGGAGAGAGATTTGAACAACAAATGTTAACCTAATGCAATGCACAATACATAAGCAAGGCAAGGAAACGAAAATCGGAGTTGGCAATCGCTTGTAGAAGCAGAACAACTTTGCAAAAAATCACAAAAAAGTGGGAGATCGAAATCAACCCTAGAGGCATTTTCAGAGCTTGACATTGGTCCCAATCAATTCCTGGCAACGCACACAAGCTATCCCAATCAAGACCAGGCATTCTCAGGCCCTTATACGCACTGTAAGTCCTTCGAAAAACCGCCTTGTTCTTGTTTTCAATTCGCATGATTCTGGCATCCATTGAGTGAAAAAATTGTATATTTGTGATCACAAGAACATTTGTAGGCTTTTGGCATCATTTAATTTCATTTATCTAACCTGTATTGCAAACCACCATAGTTAGGGTTTCTTGGACGTTTTTGGGACTTTTTGTTTCAGGTAAAATTGAGATACATGATGGACATGGTTGTATCCAGGAGGATGAGACGAACACGACCATGTCCTTAGAAATTGTTTTCATGGCCCGGGGAGGATTTTAGAACAAGGCTGCGCTTTTAGCCGCGGATACAAATCCGTAGGTAAATTTACAGTGTTTAAGAGGACAAGGACGATGAGGTGTCCTCTGTCCATTGGGCTATTCAAAAGTTGCGCGTGTTTTTTTTTGTTTTTCTGGCCATTGACTTGTTTTTTTATATTATTATTTCTTTGTATTATTAATAACAAAACAACAACATGCTTCAGTGGTTGCCACATAGGCCATAAAGGATCTAAAAGCTGGAGGTCAGGGGTTTGAGCCCTGCCTCCAGCAATTTGTGTTTTCTCATTATTTTTCAGGCTTTCCCATGCGCGCTCATGCTTGATCCACACCATGTTCCCTCACCAATCCAAGAGCCAGATGGCCAATGGCCAGATCTGATGGTCAGTGACTGGAGGTCCACCAAGGTGTCAGTCAACGCGTGTGTATCAGATCCAAAAAGTCAAACGAGCCAGCTTCTAATGGGCCTACAGAATTGCTTTCCACACCACTCAAAACATGCCCAATTCTTCTACTTTTTTATTTTGTTTTGTTTATTTAATTTATTTGTTTTATTTTATTTAACTAATTTTTTAACCAATAACAAAATTCTTTTTTTATCAAATAAAATCACTAATATTTTTTTTATCCAATCAAATTTTAAAACTTTTATTTTTATTAATAAACTCATTAATTAATTAGGATATTAATTAGGTAATTTTAACTTATTTTTGTAAATAAATAAAATTAATTAGACTTAATTAGGTTTTAATTCATTTAATTTTATTTTAATTTCTTTCTTAAATAATCAAAAACTCCAAAAAAAAATTATTTTTCATTTAATTAATTTATTAATTTAATTTAGTATTTAATTTAGGATTAATTTCTTTCCTTAAATAAAAAACAACAAAAAAGCAATTTTCTTTCAAAAGGGCCAAAACCCTAATTCGCACTCGATTTAATTTCTCGCGCGCTCTATTTATTTTTATCTAATGATGTATCTGCTTACGGATTGTAATAGCTAAATAGGACATTTAATTTATTTACCGCTTTATTTTATTTTATTTTCAAAGGGTTGCTTTTGGCGATGTAAATACCCGACGCCTTGTAATTTAATTCCCGCACCTTTAATTTCTGCAAATTATAATTGTTAGATGTTTGATAATAGGGTTTACATGACAAGACTGAATGCTTAATCTTAAAATCAAATTAGATCACCCTTAACATGTGCAAAGATAAAAATAACTGAAATCAACACACTCGCACATGCGCACTCCTAGGGTACACCCCACTTGGTTGCCTTTGTACACGATCATTGGGTATAGGATGTTTTAGAGGTCGCCCTCATGTCTAAAAGATCATAGTTGCCTCAAAACAGTTTCCTCGGATTGTTGCCTCAAACAAATGATCTAAGACATTAGGGTTACCGCTAAAGCGTCCTAACATTGCTTTGGTGATCGTATGTCCCGCATTGTAATTGACCCTCAAACTCCAACAACGGTGCTACCCACTCACTAATAGTGGGATAGCATTGTCTAAAGGAAATTAGCATAGAACGATTCCTTTTTTGAGTAGGTAGATAGCTCTTAGATACTTGCTCTTTCAAAAAACAAAACTCTTTCACACTTACACTTTTTCGAACAAAGTTTTCAAAACACTTCATTACACTCTTGAGGACAGAAGCAAGAGTTAAATCTAAGTTTCAAGCAAAAAACTTTTTCAAACCCACAAGCACAAAGAAAACAATTTTGAAAACAATGAGCAAGTACATAAGAGCCCGTGGATAACCACAGATAGAAAGGGTGTTAATACCTTCCCTTTCTATAATCTACCCCTGAACCCGAGAAATATCTCGAAAAAGGAATTTTTTTGTGCTTTTTTTCCTTTCCTTGTTGGATAAAATAAAAGTCGGTGGCGACTCTTGCTTACTGCGACATTTTGCAAAAACAAACGCAAAACGCAAACCAGCATTCCAAAAAACAGTCAGTTCTTCCCACCGTATCACACAACCTTACCCAGGTTCCTTCTCGGTCCCGATGTAGTTTCACCAGGACTCATCCTGAAGCAACCTTACCCAGGTTCCTCCTTACAATTTCCCGATGTATTTTTACCCAGACTCATCCTGAAGCAACCTTACCGAAGTTCTTTCTCAATTCAGATGCAGTTTTACCCAAACTCATCATGAAGCAACCTTACCTAGGTTCCTTCTCAATTCAGATGCAGTTTTACCCAAACTCCTCACAAAGCAATCTTATCCAGGTTCCTTCTCGGTTTAGATGTAGTTTTACCCAAACTCCTTACAAAGCAACCTTACCCAGGTTTCTTCTCGGTTCAGATGCAGTTTTACCCAAACTCCTCACAAAGCAACCTTACCCAGGTTCCTTCTCGGTTCATATGAAGTTTTACCCAAACTCCTCACAAAGCAACCTTACTCAGGTTCCTTCTCGATTCAGATGCAATTTTACCCAAACTCCTCACAAAGCAACCTTACCCAGGTTCCTTCCCATAAGCCCTACCATCCAGGTTCCTTCTCATAACCTTACCATCCAGCTTTCTTTTCTCTTATCTCCAGATAGCAGTCCACAACACTGTAAGACCTGGACCTGATCGAACACAATTGATTTTGCATTTCCCTAGTAAGTCGCGGTGCAGCTTGTACCCTGACCAGATAGCAGTTCATTTTCACCTCCTCGACTAAGAGATGATTCCCCAGTAGAGTAACGAACAATTAAAGCTCCTAAAATTCTATTTCTCCCAATACAAAGACCAACATTTCTCAGCAGATTCCTCCTCAACGATAGGAACAAGAATTCTCATCAAAGGAATATCTCGGGAAATCAACATCCCCTAGATGGCATCTTTAAGCCCATTTCCGACGATTCTCTGTCATATCTTTCGGATGGCATCTTTAAGCCCATCTCCGATGACCTTCCGTCATCTCCTCCAAATGGCATCTATAAGCCCATTCCCGATACTACCTACATAGTCAAGCATCATTACAGACGAGTGCAAATTTATGGGCACTCAAGTGTTCAATTATCTTCCACCTTCAGATCACGAAAGGCAGACAAGCCAATCTAAATCTTTAGGTTTAAGAAGATTGAACAGGGGCAGCTGTTGTACCCCAAAATTTATCCTTTTTTCATACACGCATATTATTGGTTTTATGGTTATGGAATAAAGGTATATTTATCAAGCTTCTTCAGGTTACAAGTGACGTTTATTTCGCCATTGGATGTTCTCAGAGTATTTTCCATGTTGAAGATCGGTTCGCCATTTTGCAACGATTCGGGGTTCAAAGATTCACAAGTCCAACCCGGCGCGTCATATTTAGATGTTCTTTCACCAAGATATCTCTGATAACGTATTCTCAAATTCAGGTTCAGCTCAAGAGTCAATTCTTTAAAGAAGGTCTCCGAATGTGTGAGTTTTCTCGAAGAAATGTGGTGAAAAAGTATGCTGAAATTGTAGTTTTTACGCACAAAAAAATTCATAACTTGAAGATCGTGGCTTGTTTTGAACTCGTTTCGGTGGCTAAAATTTCATCTTGACGTCATCTACTTATTCATATCTCACGGATGGAAGCCAATTTCGATCAGAAGGTCTTCAAAAATGCGGATTTATCAAGTATTTTCATACAGAAAATTTGTGACAGAAGTTTATTTGCATCATGTTCAAAAAATCATAACTTGGTTGATTTTCATCGTATCGAGCTGGTTCTAGCGCCAAAATTTCATAAATTGAGTTGGATAATTTTTCACAGGAGATATTGAGTTCGAAGGGTATCCAAAAGGCCTTCGTTTTTTGCTCAGAGTGCGTGTGACGCGCCAAAAATTCTGAATGCTGAATATTATTTCATCTGGGTCGAAACTTCGAAAATTCATAACTCGGTCAATTTTTATCGGATTGGGCCCATATTTTTACAGAAGGTCACTGACTCAGAGATCTACAACTTTTCTTCCAAAGTCGAGACCGGGTTATGCTCCGATCAATAGTAGTTTTTTATTGAAGAACGTGTCAAAGTCGATACTGGAGCCCAAAATAAGTTTGTCTGAGCCAATACTTCAAAAATTCATAACTAATTCACCATTTATCCGATTTAGCCCATTTTTGGACAGGAGTTAGTTCTTGATGTCGGCTACATCTTATTTTCATATCTCAACTTTATAAATTGCACTTAAGCCCCTGCGATTTAGCCTTGAACGTGACAGACTCAAGTGAATATTGGAGGCCCAATTGCACATTCAAAGCCCATATCTTTGCTCTAATTTCCATTATATAATCTCATTCTTTTCACACAAAGAACAGGGAAAAAAACCTTTGCCACAATCCTGTCAAAATATCAAATTCTTTCAAGAACCCTAAAACCTTGAAATCCTTATTACAAACCCCCATCTCACTACAAACAAACCATCCTTATTACAAATCCACATCTCACAACTTCTCCAGTAAGGGTAAGGCTGGTTTGGTGTCCATGATCAAAAGGGTATAATCATTCATATATGCCATATCAGTATTAACATTACAAAATTTCATATATTTGCTTTATTTGTATTTCATGAAATAATAATTTATTTAATGTGTTCATGAGATTTAACACTGTAGATTTAGACAGGGTCCCATGCAGGGTTATTACAAAATATTGAGGCCAAAATAGAACAACCACCAATACATGACTCATGATAAGGCAGGCATCCTGAGGAGGCTAAGGGCGTGGGTTCAACAATCACCCCTATTGGCTTTGGTTTTCTTCCTTTCTATTTATCCTTTTACCTATTTTTATTCTTTCTGTTTAAAATCTTTTTCATAAAACTTAACATTTTTCAGAAACCTTTGATTTTTCATAATAAACTCGAATAATTAATTTTAGGTTTTAAATTCATTTTTGGGTCAACACCCACCCCTGACAATATGTATAATTTTGCTTATTTTTAACCCTTTGTGTATCATTTCTTTCTCTTTAATATCTTCCTTAAAAACCCTAAATTCATATAAACTCTAATTTTATTTAAATCAAAAACCCTATTAATTGGCAAACTTAACCTTTTTTACAAACCCTAATTAATTTAGGTTTTAAACTTTTTTTATTATTATTAACTCTTTTTTTTATTAACTCTTTAATTTAATTAATTAACTTTTTTCCTGCAAATTAGGAAAACAATTAGGTTTTAGGTTTTCTTTGTAATTAACCCTTTAATTAACTTTTTTTTAACAAATTAGGAATAGGTTTTTGTTTTAGTTAGTAACTGAATTTTTGGCTTTTATTTATTTATTAATAAATTAAGTTAATTAACTTTTTTTATATTAAAATTAGTTAGAATTAAGTTTTTTAATTAACTTAAAATCATTTTCTACAAAAAAACACCAAAAACATTAACTTAGAATTTTAGGTTTTAATTTTTCCTTAATTTCTTTTTATTTATTTTTTTACATTTTAATTTCTAGGAAAATTGTATAGGTCGCATTATCAATGAAATAGCGTAGATTTATCTTTTCTCGCATTTTTTTCTAATTATGTAATTGCTTCTGGGATGTAATAGTTTTAGGATTTCTTTTCCGCACTCTTTATTATTATGTAACTGCCCCAAAGCTCTGTAATAGCCTAGGTTTACACTTCCACTTTTACCTTCTGCTACTATATTTTATACAATGCTTAGACTAATAGGATTGTATGAAAAGACCGGTAAACTAATTGAACATAGCATAACCTAATTCAAAGATAATATATCTGAAAACAAACACTATTACACACTTGCACCCCTAGGGTACTCCCCACTTGGTTGCCTCGGAAAATAATGGTCATGTCCCTCGAACGTAGGGATATCTTAGCAAAAGTCCCTCAATCTAAAAGTCATCATAAAGATCACAGTCCCTTAACGTCCCTCGAGTTGCCTACAAGAAATGATCTTGTCCCTCGATGTTGCCTACGAATATATGATGACAATCCCTTCGAAATGCTATGGTATCCTTATATGTTGCCTTCAATGACCATTACGTCCCTTTTGATAGTCCCTCAAACATCCAACGACTAGGGTTACCCACTCACTAATAGTAGGATAACACGGTCTAAAGGATAGGAGGAAAAGAACACTTTTTTCGAGTAGGTAGATAATTATTAGGTACTTGCAAAACAACAAATATTTTACACCATACACTTTCAAACAAACTTTTCAAACTAAAGTTTTCAAAACACTTCGTAACACTCTTGAGGACAGAAACAAGGGTTAAAACAAAGTAAAACAAAACTTTTCAAAGCAAAGCACACACAAGCAATTTCAAAATGAGCAAGTACCTAAAAGCCCATGGAAAACCAATGATAGAAAGGGTGCTAACACCTTCCCTTTCTATAATCTACCCCCCGTACTCAGAAATATCTCGAAAAAGGTTTTTTCTGTTCTTTTTCCTTTTCCTGATTGGATAAAATAAAAGTCGGTGGCGACTCTTGCTTACCGCGAAATTTTGCAAACAAAAAACGCAAACCAGTATTAAACAGTCGATTCTGCCACCGTATCACACATAACTTAGGCGATTTTCATCATATCAAGCTGGTTCCGGTGCGAAAATTTCAAAAATTGAGTTGGCTACGTTTTCACATGAGGTATCGAGTTCGAACGATATCTAAAAGGCCTTCTTTTTTTGCCCAGAGTGCGCATGACGCGCCTAAAATCCTGAATGCTGAATATTATTTCATCTGGGTCGAAACTTCGAAAATTCATAACTCGGTCAATTTTAATCGGATCGGGTCCACCTTTTTACACAAGGTCACTTATTCAAATATTTACAATTTTGCTTCCAATGTTGAGACCATGTTCTACTCTGATCAATACCATTTTTTATTGAAGAACGTGTCAGAGTTGACACTGGAGCCCAAAATAAGTTTGTCTGAGCCAAAACTTCAAAAATTCATAACTAATTCACCTTTTATCTAATTTAGCTCATTTTCGGACAGGAGTTAGTTCTCGATGTCGGCTACATTTAGTTTTCACATTTCAACTTCAAAAATTACATTTAAGTCCCTGCAATATAGTTGGAACGTGTCAGACTCAAGTGAATAGAAATCTGCACTATTCCTTGTAGTTATTGGAGGCCCAGTTGCACATTCAAAGCCCATATCTTTGCTTTAATTTCCATTATATAATCTTATTCTTTTCACACAAACAGGATACGGAAAAAAAACCTTTGCCACAACCTTGTCAAAATATCAAATCCTTTCAAGAACCCTAGAAATTTTGAAATCCTTGTTACAAACCCCCATCTCACTACAAACAAGCCATCTCATTCTCCAGTAAGGGTAAGGCTGGTTTGATCTCCATGATCAAAAGGGTATAGAAGCATTCATACATGCCATATCAGTTTTAACATTACAAAATTTCATATATTTTCTTTCTTTGTATTTCATGATATAGTAATTTATTTAATGTGTTCATGAGATTCAATGCTACAGATTTAGACCATCTAATGGTTCCATGCAAAGTTATTACAAACACTGAGGCCGAATCATAACAATAACTAATGCATGGCAAGGCAGACATCTTGAGGAGGTTAAGGGTGTGGGTTCAACACCCACCCTTATTGGTTTTGGTTTTCTTCTATTCTATTTATCCTTTTACCTATTTTCACTCTTTCTGTTTAAAACCTTATTCATAAAACCTAACATTTTTCACAAGCCTTTAATTTTTCATAATAAACTCGAATAATTAATTTTAGATTTTTTAATTTAATTTTAAGTTTTACACCCACCCCTGACATTTGCATTATTTGTATTTTCTAACCCTATTTTTCATTGATGTTTCTTCTCCTATCTATTTTTTGGCAAAATTAATTCTTTTTTTGTTAATCATTAAACATAAGCTTTTTTTAAAACCTTTTTTAATTAAAATTAATTAGGTTTTAGGTTTTTTTTAATTAACCTTTTTTTCAAAATTAAACTTTTTTATTATTAATTAAAATTAATTAGGTTTTAGGTATTTTAATTAACTTTTTTTCAAAACTAACATTTTTATTAATTAAAATTAATTAAGTTTTTTAGGTTTATTTAATTAATTATCATAAATCATTTTTTTCATAAAAAAATCACCAAAACATTTTCTTTGTTATTTTCATCTTATTTTTATTTTCCTAGATAAAGTGTATAAGGCGCATTCAACTGTAATAGCGTAACTTTATTCTTCCCGTTTTTTTAATCATTATCATGTAATTGCTTTCGAGATGTAATAGTTTTAGGATTTCTTTTCTGCACTCTTCACTATTATGTAACTACTTCAAAGCTCTGTAATAACCTAGGTTTACATTTTCGTCTTTATCTTCAGCTATTATATTTTATACAATGCTTAGATTAATAGGATTGTATGGAAAGATAAAAATGAACGATAGAAAACCCTAATTTCAAGATAAATAGCTGAACTGAATCATTTGCACACTCGCACCTCTAGGATAACCTCACTTGTTGCCTTCGGAAAAACAATGGTCATGTCCCTCGAACCTAGGGATACCCTTAACAAATACCCTCAGTTAAAGTCATCATAACGATAAGTCTACCTACTCACTAATAGTAGGATAACACTGTCTAAAGGATAGGGAGAAAAGAATGACATTTTCGAGTATAAGTAGATAAGTTCTTAGATGCTTACTCAAAACAACTTTTTGCACCTACACAAAAATATTTCAAAACACTTTCAAAAACATTCGCCTTGTCAACACCCTTGAGGACTAATACAAGAGTTATCACAAAACGAATCACCTCACTAAGGCATTTTCAAAACAATTTCAAAACACACAAAGCACAAGCAATTTTCAAAACATGAGTTAAGCATCTAAGAGCCCGTAGAAAACTACGGATGGAAAGGGTGCTACCACCTTCCCTTTCCATAATCTACCCCCTTACTCAGAAAACTCTCGAAAGGTCTTTTTTCTGTTCTTTTCACCCTTTCCTTTGTCGGATAAAAGAAAAGTCGGTGACGACTCTTGCTTACTGCAATATTTATGAATACAAAATGCAAAACCAGTATTAACATTCAGTTCCTCTACCGTATTACAGAACTGGCGACTCTGCTGGGGACTTCTTAGAAGTGGGGTTACCTTAGAGTTAGTTCATTTTAAAACTGTTTTAATTGCTTGCTTTGTATGCTTTATCCTTGGAGGGTTTGTTTGGGTTGTTACTATAGATCCTACAGCCGGATCTGGGGAACCTTTCAGGTAAGTAGCAATAGATCATGGGGGTTATGCGGGGTATAGCGACACGGTTGAAGAGATAGCTACGTTGGTGTGACACTTTGGTTGATACCGGTATCCCTTGAGTAGCCAAGGAGAATACGGGGCCGCTGCATGGTGTCATGAAGCATCAACTGACCTTAGAACCTTTAATTGAACGACTTGGCCATTAGGAAGTAGTGAGATAGCCGTCTTTGGTGTAGTCCTAAGTTGGTTGATACTCGATACTACAGTCATTGAGATTTGACTCCCGAGTTTTGTTTGGTGGTAAGTCAATTGTCGATCGGAATGAAACTTGTGAGAAAAATTAGTGATATTGAGATTCCCTAGAACCCAATTACTATTGATAGGACAGGTTGAGCCCACTAAACTTCAATAGGGTACTTACCTATGGAACTCATGCAAGCTTGAACCTAAGGTTATTTGTGTGACTTGCTTGCTTTCACTATCTAATGACTTGAACTCTTTGCAGGGTTTTATTTATTATCAAATGATATGAGTCATTGTCCAATAACTTGGATTTCTAGCAAGACATACTTGTCTTCATCACCCTGCATTTTTTGTTGACGCATAGCATACACATCATAGCATCATACCATAACATTTACTTAACCATTTCAAGGATCTCAAGGGCCTGTGGTGTAGGTTATGATGAACCAAACATCTAGCAAGGGGCAAGGGGATTTATTTTCCTCTAGCCAATGCTGTCAAAAGATCAAAACACGATAACTTGAGTAAGAGGCTATGACCCACTCGATATGGTGAGCTTGATTCTCGTAGAAGGATATTCAACAATATGAAGTTCTTCAATCGAAGTTGCAGTCAACTCCTAACATTTTCTTGTGTTTAACCCGTGAGATCCTTGAAAACATTTACACATCATGCATGTCATTACATGACAGGTCTTCCAGTACAGGTCTCTCATGTTCTCGCCGTTTATTTCAGTAAAAGAAATGGCTCTCGAATAAATAGTAAGAGATCTCCAAAATCAAGAGGCTCAGTTCATGAAAATGTTCTTCAACCTATCCAAGGGGCGGGAAGAATTGAAAACACTCCTCAACGGGAACTTGACCAAGAAACATCCTAACAACAATAAGGATGACTAGTTGGAACAACTGCGAGCTGAGATGGAAGCAATGAGAATCCAAATGCTGGGGCAGATGGCTCTTATCTAAAGCCTAGCCCGGGGACAAAAAGAGCTGAGAGCCCTTATCAGCAAACTTCATCAAAACGGATGCAACCGTATGAAGCAAACAGTCGAGACTGGGGATTAAGTCATTAATCAGCCCCTTATGAGACAAGAAGTGGGTTTGGTGGAGAGTGGATCTTTCCAAATTGATGCTACGTCACGGATCCAACTACAACCTTGCCAACCACAATGGAGTAATCAGCAAAGGCAAGACAAGCCCAAGAGGCAGTTTACCAAAATCAACATACCATTGTCTCAGGCAATGCAACATATGTTGAGGATGAATTTGGTTACGTCAATAAGACCTCATCCGAACCCCAAAACTTCTTCCCCTAACTACAATCCTGATGCAATATGTGCCTACCATTCCAATAGTCCTGGAGATGATACGAATGACTATTGGGCATTGAAAAATAAGATTCAGGACTTGATCAACGAAGGAGTGCTGGAGTTTACACAAGATGGCCAGACTGAATTCTTCTGCCATCCCTCAGGGGCACATCATCTGAAGTGACAAGTTTAGACAAATAGGCTTTTGTTCATTTGAATTCTCAATTTGTAATTTTCTTTTGATTATTCAAATATTTATTCATATCAAACTTTGTTATTTCATTAATGCATTGCATATGATTATCTTAAATCATTTCATTCGTATTCATTATATTCAAACTATGTTTTTACTTCCTTTTTGTGATACTCAACTCTCGATTAAAAGCTCTAAGACTTTAGAGGGAGGATGACGAAAACGATACTACAATCTCTACAATATGCTTTTTAACAGACCCCGCTGACGATGTACAGGCGTTGTTTTAAATCCTAAACAGTGGAGTTATAAGGAAGATAATCCCTAGTCAACCCCTTTGAGCCTAAGAAGTAGGAATTTTTTCTTTTCATACAAATTAAATCCCTTAATCATAACCCGGAGCAGGGTTGCTTTCTTAGTTAATTCAGAGGTGCATTCAGTCGCAAGCTCATCCTTCATACACGACATACAGTGTAGAAGAGGCCTCCCAAAAGATGGTGATGGTTCCGTATAATCATAAAGACAGGCAGTCATTATCTCTAAAAATAAAAGCTCGTTAAGTCAAAAACCTATGAAGGAGACTTAAGAAAAGCTGGGGCATCCCGCTGACTGTAAACAAAAAAGAAACACTTCAAGAAAAAGTAGAGATAAAAAAAAAATAAAAAAAAGAGGTCCTACAAATCCTCAACAAAAGAAAAGGTTGCAAAAATGACTGCCTTCTCAAACAAACGTTCAATTTCTGAACCATCACCAAGTATCATAGCAAAGATTCTATACTCAATTGGGATCTAAACACACAATTAACTGAGCATAGGACTGAAGAACATCATGAAGAGTGGGTTGGGTAAAAATAAAATTTGAGCCTTTATCCTTTGTTTCTTGAACCGTGAACCAGGCCACGTTATAACCCTTAAAATTCCTAGTTGAAGCATGAGTTAGTTCAAAAGCATACTGTTACAAAAGGTATCCTGACTCCTGAAGGATTCGCTATAAATCCCGAGCTGACATCACACTTTTACAAAATTTGTTTGTTTTACTAAAAAAATGAAATTTCAAACTTCAATAAAAACATAAGCTTTGCATTCTTAAAATACCATTATTCGATGAACAAAAATCTTCTCAGTGGATAAAATCACCTCTGATGGAAAGACATTCCAGTGATAGTCCTTTCATAATCAAGGGGCATAGCATGATGTCCAGCTGATCTGAGGCAGTCAAGTCAAGGTTCAAGGAATCTCTCAAAAATGCCAAATAGTCAGGGGCAGGTCTCCATCCGAATCACTTGGGGCATTGGACATGAATTCTAGCAACGAATCCTGTACGACCAAACAAACACCTTCTGGCAGTGTGACAACACTTACTACTAAGGATAATGATAAATCTCTGCACCCGATGAACATGGACATATTCGGAAAAATACTACGTATGAACAAAGACCCGCTAGGCTGGCTGGCCTAGGAAAAAATAAGAGCATCCCAGTGAAACAAAAGGGTTTGGGAAAAAATTATGGATATACATATGAAAATTTGTACACCCAGCAAGTCAAAAACATGAAAAGGCGGCTTGGGCAAAAAAGGGTATCCCGATGGACTGAAAATCTGAAAAGACAGTCCAGGCAAAAGTTAGGGATTAAAGCGTACGACTACGTCCCGTCATCTTGTCACTTGTCTAATCAGTAGAAGGTTTATTACCCTGATTTGCATTCACCAAGGACTCCAAGAGTTGGGATAACAATCAAACCATCTACAAAATCCCTGGTTGATATTTTCTACAACAGGTATCGAGACAGGGGCATTCTACTACAAGGTCACCGCCATATTCTCAGTATGCAGCCTAATGGTGTCAGGTGTTCTCATACCCCGGTAGAGCAAGAATTTCCAACTACTGCTTCGACATCTAAAAAAAGTTCCCCAGTGAAGTCACCAAGCTTCTCAGGATTCCCCAATGGATTTCTTCTCAAAACAACAAAAGAGGAATCCCCAGCGGAAACATTCTATACAAAGCATATTTTCATCTAGAAACAGTTCGGGTATGATCTAGAGACGGATGTCATCCTGACACTTACTCAAGATTCTCATCTAGAAACATTTCAGGTACGATCCAAATACGGATGTCATCCTGACACTTATTCCAAATTCTCATCTAGAAATAGTTCGAGTACGATCTAGAGACGGATATCATCCTGATACTTATTCAGATCATCTTCTAGAAATGGTTCAGTTACGATCCAGAGACGGATATCATCCTGATACTTATTCCAGACTATCTTCTAGCAACAATTCAGTTGACGAAGTTTACCTTCCCCAACAGAGTTTATTTCTCTAACAATGGAAGTTCATCTCCCAGCGTTTTAACTTCAACATATTTGAAGACCTACATTCTTCTCCCCCAGCAACAATCAAAGATTTATTTTCCCTGGTTCAACAATACTGCAATAGAACAACTGATACGTTCATACATTGCATTCATGCATCATTCTACAAACATCATAGCATATACAACACAAATGCATATATCACAATCTCATTCATTTTGAGAGCGTCATGCAATTCATACATCATGACATCGCATGAAACTGACTTTACCTTTCCAGGATGAGTTTGCAGAAAGAAAAACACTATCAACTTACACAACAGGTCAAAGATTAACCCGAAACAAGATGGGGAAATTATCTGAGATAACAGCTCAAATTATTGTGAAGCCTGAATTTCAACCAGATAAAAGTTTAAGTTGCTATGAAGCCTGGAATCTGACTAGATAGTAGTTCACTTCTTTAATTACTATGAAGCCTGGATTTCGACCAGATAACAATTTAAGTTGCTACGAGCCTGGAATCCGTCTAGAGAGTAGTTCACTTCTTCAATTACTGTGAAGCCTGGATTTCGACCAGATAACAGTTTAAGTTGCTGTGAAGCATGGAATACGACCAAATAACAGTTAACTTCTTCAATCACTGTAAAGCCTGGATTTCGACCAGATAACAGTTTAAGTTGTTGCGAAGCTAGAATACGACCAGATAACAGTTAACTTCTTCAATGACTATAAAGCCTGGATTTCGACCAGATAACAGTTTAAGTTTCTACGAAGCCTGGAATCCGACTAGAGAGTAGTTCACTTCTTCAATTACTGTGAAGCCTGGATTTCGACCAGATAACAATTTAAGTTGTTGTGAAGCCTGGAATCCGACCAGATAGGAGTTCACCACATTGTGAAGCCTGGACCCGACCAGATAATAGTTAACATCATTGTTGAATCCCGGAATTCGACCGGATAATAGTAAATCAACAATTCAAGACATTGTGGAGCATGGAATCCGACCAGATAACAGTATAAGGTGCTGTGAAGCCTGGAATCCGACCATATAGCAGTTTACTCTATCAATTACTATGAAGCTTGGACTCGACCAGATAATAGTATATCTCAAATTCAAGTTGAAGCCTGGATCCGACCAGATAACAACTTAATCTCTTAAAATCACTGAAGCCTGGGCACGACCAGATAACAGTTTAAGTCACCAGCCTGGATTCCGACCAAATAATAGTTTGAGTTACTATGAAGCCTGGATTACGACCAGATAACAGTTTAATTTCATATTCCCAATAGATTGATGTAAAGCCTGGAATACGACCAGATAACAGTCAACTTTTATTATCCCTAACAAGTTACTATGAAGCCTGGATTTCGACCAGAAAACAACAAACTTTCATAACTCCGTGTCAAGAGATAGCTTCTCCAGTAGAGTAATGGATAACTGAAGTTCCTAGACTCTATTCCCCACAGAGTTTCCTCAAGCAGGAGAACTATAGAAACCCACATTCCCCAGAGGACTCCTCCTCAGACAATAGGAATAGGAATCCCCATGAAGAGACCTCTTAGGAAATCATCATCTACTTTGGATGGCATCGTTATGCCCATCTCTGACAACTCTCAGTCATCTTCTCCAAATGGCATATGTAAGCCCATTCCTGACATCATCAACCTATGACGTTACTTCACGCGAGTGCAAATTCCTGGGCACTCTAGTGTTCAATCATCTTCCACCTTCAGATCACGAAAGGCATACAAGCCAATCTAAATCTTCAGGTTTAAGAAGATTGAACAAGGGCAATTGTTGTACCCCAAAATTTACCCTCTTTATTTCGATCTTTTTGGCTTACATTTCATTATTACATACATGCATATCATTGGTTTTATGGTTATGGAATCAAGGTATATTTAGCAAGCTCCGTCAGGCTATGAGTGACATTTATTTCGCCAATGGATGTTCTCAGAGTATTTTCCGTAGATCGGTTCGCCGTTTCGCAATGATTCGGGGTTCAAAGATTTACAAGTCATACCCGGCTTGTCATATTCAGGTGTTCTTTCGCCAATGTATCTATGATAACATATTCTCAAAATCAAGTTCGGCTCGAGAGCCAATTCTTTAAAGAAGGTCTTCGAATGTGCGATTTTTCTCGAAGAAATATGGTGAAAAAGTGTGCTGAAAGTGCATTTTTTACACACTAAAAAATTCATAACTTGAATATCGTGGCTCGTTTTGAATCCGTTCAGGTGGCAAAAATTCTATCTTGATGTCATCTACATTTTCATCTCTCACGGATGGAAGCCAATTTCGATCAGGAGGTCTTCAAAAATGCAGATTTATCAAGTATTTTCGTACATAAAATTTGTGACAGAAGTTTATTTGCGTCATGTTCAGAAAATCATAACTTGGGAGATTTTCATCGTATCAAGCTGGTTCCGGCGCCAAAATTGAGTTGGCTACATTTTCATGGGAGGTATCGAGTCGAACGGTATCCAAAAGGCCTTCGTTTTTTGCCCAGAGTGCATGTGACGTGCCAAAAATCCTGAATGCTGAATATTATTTCATTTGGGTTGAAACTTCAAAAATTCATAACTCGGTTAATTCTTATCGGATCGGGCCCATCTTTTTACACAAGGTCACTAACTCAGAGATCTACAACTTTTCTTCCAAAGTCGAGACCGGGTTCTGCACCGATCAATACCAATTTTTTATTGAAAATGTGTCAGAGTTGACACTGGAGCCCAAAATAAGTTTGTCTGAGCCAAAACTTCAAAAATTCACAACTAATTCACCGTTTATCCGATTGAGCCCATTTTTGGAAAGGAGTTATTTCTCGATGTCGGATACATTTAGTTTTCACATTTCAAATTCAAAAACTGCACTTAAGTCCCTGCGATTTAGTCTGGAACGTGTCAGACTCAAGTGAATAAAAATCTGCACTATTGCTTGTAGTTATTGGAGGCCCAGTTGCACATTCAAAGCCCATATCATTGCTCTAATTTCCATTATATAATCTCATTATTTTCACACAAACAGGATACGAAAAAAAACCTTTGCCACAACCTTGCCAAAATATCAAATCCTTTCAAGAACCCTAGAAATCTTGAAATCCTTGTTACAAACCCCCATCTCACTACAAACAAGCCATCTCATTCTCTAGTAAGGGTAAGGTTGGTTTGATCTCCATGATCAAAAGGGTATAGAAGCATTCATACATACCATATCGATTTTAACATTATAAAATTTCATATGTTTACTTTCTTTGTATTTCATGATATAGTAATTTATTTAATGTGTTCATGAGATTCAACGCTGCAGATTTAAACCATCTAATGATCCCATGCAGGGTTATTACAAAACACTGAGGTCGGATCATAACAACAACCAATGCATGGCAAGGCAGACATCCTGAGGAGGTTAAAGACGTGGGTTCAACACCCACCCCTATTGGTTTTGGTTTTCTTCCATTCTATTTATCCTTTTACCTATTTTCATTATTTTTGTTTAAAACCTTTTTTCATAAAATCTAACATTTTTCACAAACCTTTAATTTTTCATAATAAACTCCAATAATTAATTTTAGGTTTTTTAATTTAATTTTAGGTTTTAAATTAATTTTTAGTTCAACAGTCACCCCTGACATTTTTATCATTTATATTTTCTAACCCTATTTTTCATTGATGCTTCTTCTCCTATCTATTTTTTGGCAAACTTAATTCTTTTTTTGTTAATCATTAAATATAAGATTTTTTTAAAACCTTTTTTTAATTAAAATTAATTAGGTTTTAGGTTTTTTTTAATTAATATTTTTTTTAAAATTAACCTTTTTATTATTATTAATTAAAATTAATTAGGTTTTGGGTATTTTAATTAACTTTTTTTTCAAAATTAACATTTTTTATTAATTAAAATTAATTAGGTTTTTTAGGTTTATTTAATTAATTATCATAAATCATTTTTTTCATAAAAAAATCACCAAAATATTTTCTTTGCTATTTTCATCTTATTTTTATTTTCCTAGATAAAGTATATAGGGCAGATTCAACTGTAATAGCGTAACTTTATTTTTCCCATTTATTTTTCATTATCATGTAATTGCTTCTGGGATGTAATAGTTTTAGGATTTCTTTTTCGCACTCTTCACTATTATGTAACTGCCCCAAAGCTCTGTAATAGCCTAGGTTTACATTTCCGCCTTTACCTTCAGCTACTATATTTTATGCAATGCTTAGATTAAAAGGATTACATGGAAAGATAAAAATGAACGATAGAAAACCCTAATTTCAAGATAAATAATCGAACTTAATCATTTGCACACTCGCACCACTAAGGTAACCTCACTTGTTACCTTCAGAAAATCAATGGTCATGTCCCTCGAACCTAGGGATACCCTTAGCAAAGACCCTCGGTTAAAGTCATCATAAATATCATAGTCCCTCAATGTCCCTCGAGTTGCCTACGAGAAATAATCTTGTCCCTCGACATTGCCTACGAATATATGATGACAGTCCCTTCGAACTGCTAAGGTATCCCTATATGTTACCTTCTATGACCATAACGATGACCCGAGCTTGTCCCTCGTACATCCAACAATAGGGCTACCTACTTACTAATAGTAGGATAGCACTGTCTAAAGGATAGGGAGAAAAGAACGACCTTTTCGAGTATAAGTAGATAAGTTCTTAGATGCTTGCTCAAAACAACTTTTTTCACCTACACAAACATATTTCAAAACACTTTCAATAATATTCGCCTTGTCAACACTCTTGAGGACTGATACAAGAGTTATAACAAAACAAATCGCTGCACTAAGGCATTTTTAAAACAATTTTCAAAACACACAAAGTACAAGCAATTTTCAAAACATGAGCTAAGCATCTAAGAGCCCGTAGAAAATTATGGATGGAAGGGTGCTAACACCTTCCCTTTTCATAATCTACCCCCTTACTCAGAAAACTCTCGAAAGGTCTTTTTCTATTCTTTTCACCATTTCCTTTGTTGGATAAAAGAAAAGTTAGTGGCAACTATTTCTTACCGCAATATTTGCGAATACAAAATGCAAAACCAGTATTAATAGTCATTTCTCCCACCGTATCACAATGTGAATGATCTGTGTCTGGTTCCAAATGTGAAAATACTTGCAAAGTTCAAAGTACTGGAATTCGAAAAGTACAAGGGAAATACTTGTCATCGTGCTCACTTAGTGATATGTGTGAGAAGGATGTCTACTCACACTGATGATCAACGCCTATTGATTCACTTCTTTCAAGACAGTCTGACCGGTGTCGCGCTGAAATGGTACATGAACTGGGATAGTGCCATTATTCATACTTTCAATGACTTGTGTGAAGCGTTTATCAGAAAGTACAAATATAATGTGGACATGGCGCCTGACCATGATCAAATCAAGTCATTGATCCAGAAGGACAAAGAGTCATTTAAGGAATATGCACAGAGATGGCGTAAAGTAGTCGCCCAAGTGATTCCTCCAATGGAAGAAAAAGAGATGACAAAGATTTTTCTGAAGATTCTAGGTGCATTTTATTATGAAAGAATGGTGGCGAGTACACCCAGTGACTTTACCGAGATGGTGAGCATGGGCGTTCATTTGGGAGAAGTTGTAAGATAAGGTCACTTGACAAGAGGTGAAAATTCCAGCAGTGCAAAGAAACCATGATACGAGTTTTCTAAAAAGAAAGAAGGAGATACAAATGATGTTATTCAAGAGAGAAGGGTTAATCCTCCTAGAAGAAATCATTAGCATCACCAACATTTTGCTTTGGTAACTATAGTTGTCAATATGACTCCGACCATAGTGGCTTATCAAAGACCAGCCCCTCAGAGAAATCAAGGGCAGAATCACAGGAGAGATACTTTTGACTCTATCCTCATGAGTTATGCAGAATTACTTTCGGCATTGATTCAGAAAAAGTTGGTCCAGACCAGGCCACCCCCTGCTATAACATCACCTTTTCCTTGGTATTATAAGGCAGATCAGACGTGTGCTTTTCATCAGGGAGCACCAGGGCACAATGTGGAAAACTGTTATCCTCTGAAATCTGAGGTACAAAAAATGGTAAGATTTGGCCTTTTGTCCTTTAAGGATGTCAGCCCTAATGTAAAAGATAATCCTTTGCCAAAGAATGGAGGAACAAATGTTGTCAAAATGGTTGTTGGTTGTCCAGGGGACTTCCTGATTTATGATATCAACTTGGTCAGAGGAGACTTGGTAAATATGCATGCCTACCTTTACGAGTTCAGTTACTATACGCATGACCATGATGGTTGTGGTATCTGCAGTACTTATATTCAAGGGTGTGACAAGATAAAGGCTGATTTGCAGGAAATGATGGATGAAGGCCTCATCCATATAATCAGGCCTATGGCTGAATACGAGGAAGAAGTGAACATGGTCTTTGGGTGTCCTGGAGAGTTCCATATCTTTGATGTGGACCATATGAATGATAGCTTGGTGCAATTGCACGCTACCTTCTGCCACATGGAAGGTCAAGTAGAACACCACTATGGATCTTGTCGGGTTTGCTGCAGAGATTCTCGAGGTTGTTTGGTTGTGAAAAGAGGTATTTAGTTGTTATTGGATAATGGTACTATCAAGGTTTCAGGACAAAGAGATGATTACCATAAGGTTAATGTGATTGAAGATTTCTTGGCTGAGACTAAGTCAGATGATGAATATGCTTTTGCAGATGAATTCTTTTCCTCAGACGAAGATATGTTCTCCAGTGATGATTCTGCAATGACCAAATTTTATGTAGAAGGGGTGAATGTAATTAGGTCTGGTTTCAATGATTCCACCCATGTCAAGATTGAATACTGTAGCAGGCCAGTTGTTGCTCCAGTGGTGATTTTCTTGCCGGATCTTGTTCCTTACAAATCTGACAAAGTCGTACCGTACAAGTACAATGCTACGATTCTAGAGGATGGTGTGGAAGTTCCCATACAACCCTTGTCTAATGTCGAGAATATTACTGAGGCTAGTAGAGTGACTCGTAGTGGTCGTATGTTCGCACCTGTTATTCGAGGGAATGCTAGTGCCGATAAGAAGGTTGTTGAAAATGTTGAAAATGAGAAAGCAGTAGGGGAGTCCAGTAGTGCTACTCTGGAGAAGGATGTGGATGATATATTGAATATTATCAAGATGAGCGACTACCAGATCGTAGATCAGTTGTTGCAGACTCCTTAAAAGATATCAATTCCGGCCTTACTGATGAATTCTTCTGCCCATAGAGAATCTCTAATGAGAGTGTTGGATCAAGCCTTCGCGGAAAGAGATATGTTGTTAGACCAATTCAGCAGTGTGGTAGGTAATATTGCATCCTATAATAACTTAAGATTTTGTGATGACAAATTGCTTGACGAAGGAAGGAATCACAATCTGGCTCTCCACATATCCATGAACTGTAAGAATGATTCATTGTCAAATGTGATGATTGATAATGAGTCTGCTTTAAATGTCATACCGAGGAGCACGTTGATGAAACTGAAGTATCAAGGAGCTCCCACGTGCCCAAGTGGCATAATTGTAAAAGCTTTTGATGGATCAAGGAATTTTCTCATCGGGGAAGTTGATTTTCCTATTCACATAGGTACACACTTGTTTCAGATTACTTTCCAAGTCATGTATATTGTGCCCGCATACAGCTGTTTACTAGGACGAGCATGGATACACGAGGCAGGAGTTGTCACTTCAACTTTGCACCAAAAGTTGAAGTTCGTGCGTGAAGGAAAAGTGGTTATCATAAATGGAGAGCAAGCATTGTTAATATCTCAATTATCCTCTTTCAGTGTTGTGGAAGTAGATGAAGTTGTTGTTGGAACTCAGTTCCAAGCTTTATCCGTTGATAACGTAAGGGAGAATGAGAATTCTATGGCTTCATTCAGAGATGCTCAACAGGTTATGCGCAATGGCTCTGGCAAGGTATGGGTACATATTGTTGATCCTCTAGTGAAAAAGAACAAGGCTGTTTGGGATTTTCTTCGAAGAATGATAAAGGTAAGAACTTGAAACCGAAGTCTACTTTGAGCAGCTATCAGGATATTTTCCACAGTGAAGGATACCTTCATCCAACTGTTTTTGAGATCAATGCCATTGTAGAAGATGAAGAAGAGCATGAGATGCTGAATTATGTGACACCTGGAGTCAGAGTCCAGAACTGGGTCACTATTGATGTTCCCACTTGCATCCATGTCTCAAATTAATTTGTTTTTGTTGATCTTTTCAAAAATCTTTCACCCTGCCTAAGGTGAAAGTTGATATTGTATGGGCTTATCTATTTACTTTGATCATTAAAATCATTAATAAAAGTTGTCTTTGATTCTCAAATTGTGTTTTTACTTTCTGCTTTTTCTTGGAAAAATGGTAATCGGCAAAAACCCTTTTGGAATAAATAGTAACTGTAAATAAATTTGCATAATCACTTGATATATGTGTAAGTTTCTAAAACCAATCATAAATCATATGTGCATATTAATTAAAAAACCCATTGAATACAATAATCATGCACCCTCTCCCAACTTTAAATATCCCGTGTATATGGCCGAAGAAGAAGAATATGATGAGATTCCAGAAGAGGTTTCACGGATGCTCGAGCGTGAGGAAAATGCCATTCAGCCATATAAAGAGTCGTTGGAGACAATCAATTTGGGTTCAGAGGAAGATCCGAAGGAAGTCAAGATTAGATCATTGCTACATCTCAATGTGAATAATAGGTTAACTGAATTCTAGAAAGAGTATGTGGACATCTTTGCTTGGTCATGCCAAGATATGCCTGGTTTAGATACTCATGTTGTGGAGCATCATTTGCCGCTGAAACCATAGTGTCTACCAGTTAAGCAGAAATTACGAAGAACTCACCCTGATATGGCAGTAAAGATTAAAGAAAAAGTTTTAAACCAGATTAATGTCGGTTTTCTTGTGACATCAGTGTATCCTCAGTGGATTTCCAATATTTTCCATGTACCAAATAAAGACGGAAAAGTTCGCATGTGCGTTGATTACAGAGATCTAAATAAAGTTAGTCCAAAAGATGATTTTCCATTGCCACATATTGATATGTTGGTTGATAGTACAACAAAATTCAAAGTATTATTGTTCATGGATGGATTTTCTGGATATAATCAAATTAGAGTAGCTCTTGAGGACATGGAAAAAACAATGTTTATCATACCCTGGGGAACATTCTGTTACAGAGTGATGCCCTTTGGGTTGAAGAACGCTGATGCAACGTACCCGAGGGCTATGAGAACCCTATTCCATGATCTGATGCACAAGGAAATTTAGGTATATGTTGATGATATGATTGTCAAATCCCAGACTGAAGAACGACATGTAGAAGATTTGTTGAAATTGTTTCAGCGTTTGAGGAAATATTGTCTCCGCTTGAATCCAAATAAATGCACCTTCGGTGTCTGATCAGGGAAGTTGTTAGGTTTCATTGTCAGCCAAAAAGGAATTGAAGTTGACCCTGATAAAGTCAAAGCAATTCAAGAAATGCTTGCGCCAAGAACTGAAAAGCAAGTTAGAGGCTTCCTTGGACGTCTGAATTATATTTCCAGATTCATTTCCCATATGACTGCAACATGTGAACCGATATTTAAGTTTTTAAAGAAATATCAAGGTTGTGTATGGACAAATGATTGCCAAAGGAAATTTGAAAGTATTGAAGAGTATCTGCTTGAACCTCATATCTTGCTCCCGCCTGTTGAAGGAAGACCATTGATCATGTATCTTAAAATATTAGATTATTCTATGGGTTGTATTTTGGGACAACAAGATGAAACATGGAAGATGGAATATGCCATTTATCATCTCAGTAATAAGTTTACTGACTGTGAGTCGCGGTATTCTATGCTGAAAAAGACATGTTGTGCTCTGGCCTGGGAGGAAAAGCGGTTGCGGCAATATATGTTGAATCATACTACTTGGTTAATTTCCAAATGGATCCAATTAAGTATATCTTTGAAAAGCATACTCTTACTGGGAGAATTACCCGTTGGCAGATGTTGTTGTTTGAATATGACAATGAATGCTATACTCAAAAGGCTATAAAAAGCAGTGTGTTGGCGGATTATCTTTCTCACCAACCGGTTGATGACTATCATCCTGTTATGTATGATTTCTCTGATGAGGATGTGATGTTTTTGAAAGTTAAAGATTGTGATGAATCGTTGCCTGAGGAAGGTCCTGATCCTGAATCCCGGTGGGGTATGGTATTTGATGGAGCTGTGAATGCGTATGGGAAAGGAATTGGTGTTATGATTTTCACACCTCATAGATCAGACATCCCTTTTACTACAAGGCTAACATTTGATTGTACCAATAATATGGCAGAATATGAGGCTTGTATCATGGGTCTCGAGGAGGCCATTTATCTCAGAATCAAAGTTCTAGATGTATATGGAGATTCAGCTTTGGTAGTAAATCAGATCAAAGGAGAATGGGATACTCGTCACCCTGGCTTGATACCTTAGAAAGACTATGCTAGAATATTATTACCCTTATTTTATAAAGTTGAATTCCATCATATTCCCATAGATGAAAAATCAGATGGAGGATGCTTTGACCACTCTGGCTTCTATGTATTAAGTGAATACTTGGAAAATGTGCCTCGTATCACAATGCGGCATTTAGATAGATTGGCGCATGTGTTTGCGACAGAGGCATTAGCAGAGAAAAATTCTTGGTATTATGACATCAAGAAATTTTCTCCAGACTCAGGAATACCCGACTGGTGCGTCAAATAAAGATATAAAGACATTGAGAAGGTTGGCAGGCAACTTTTTCCTCAATGAAGACGTGCTGTATAAAAGAAATTATGACATGGTCTTACTCAGGCGTGGATAGACACAAAGCAGACATGTTGATGCATGAAATCCATGAAGGTTCCTTTGGTACTCATGCCAATGGACATTTGATGGCAAAGAAGATGCTCAGGGCAGGTTATTATTGGTTGACAATGGAATCTGACTGTTACAAATTTGCAAAGAAGTGTCATAAATGCCATATTTATGTTGACAAAATTCATGTGCCTCCGACACTTCTCAATGTTATTTCTTCCGCATGGCCTTTCTCTATGTGGGGTATTGACATGATTGAACCTAAGGCGTCGAATGGACATCATCTCATCTTAGTGGCAATTGACTACTTCACCAAATGAGTGGAAGCAACTTCATATGCTAATGTCACTAAGCAGGTGGTAGTGCGTTTTATCAAGAATAATCTCATATGTCGGTATGGTGTGCCAAGCAGGATTATCACCGACAATGGCTCAAATTTAAATGACAAGATGATGACAGAACTTTATGAAGAATTTAAGATTGTCCACCATAATTCATCTCCTTACAGGCCAAAGATGAATGGGGTTGTTGAAGCTACTAATAAGAACATCAAGAAGATCATTTAGAAAATGGTTGTTACTTATAAAGACTGGCATGAGATACTCCCTTTTTGCTTTGCATGGGTACTGTACATATGTCCGCACTTCAACAGGGGCGACCCCATTCTCCCTTGTGTATGGTATGGAAGAAGTGCTCCCTGTTGAGGTTGAGATTCCCTCTTTACGTGTGATAATGGAAACCAAGTTGTCATAGGTTGAATGGGTCCAGAACAAGTTTAACCAGTTGAATTTGATTAAAGAGAAGAGAATGATGGCCTTGTGTCATGGTCAATTATACCTAAAAAGAATGAAGAAAGCTTTTGATAAGAAGGTTAAACCTCGTGAATTCAGAGAAGGAGACCTTGTGCTCAGGAAGATCATGTCTTTTAACGCTGATTCTAGGGGCAAGTGGAGTCCCAATTTTGAAGGCCCATACGTTGTCAAGAAAGCCTTCTCTAGTGGTGTATTGATTCTTGAAACTATGGATGGCGAGGAGTTTCCACGTCCTGTGAATGCTGATGCAATCAAGAAATACTTTGCCTAAAGAAATAAAACAATAGCTCGCTAAGTCGAAAACCCGAAAGGGTGGCTTAGGCAAAAATGAGCGTCTCGGCAGGCCGAAAACCCAAAAGGGCGGTATGATACGGTGGCAAAACTGACTGTTTATACTAGTTTGCATTTTGTATTCGCAAATGTGTGGTAAGCAAGAGTCACCACCGACTTTTCTTTTATCCAACAAAGGAAAGGGTGAAAAGAACAGAAAAGACCTTTTTCGAGATTTTCTGAGTAAGGGGGGTAGATTATGGAAAGGGAAGGTGTTAACACCCTTTCCATCTGTGGTTTTCCACGGGCTCTTAGGTACTTGCTCATTTTGAAAATTGTTTCCGTGTTTGTGTGTTTTGAAAAGTTTGCTTGCTTTATGATAACTCTTGTATCAGTCCTTAAGAGTGTTGATAAAGCGTTTTTTGAAAAGAGTTTTCAAAGTGTGGTGTGAAAAAGATTGTTTTGAGCAAGTACTTAATAGCTATCTACCTACTCGAAAAGGCTATTCTTTTCCTCCTTTCCTTTAGATAGTGCTATCCTACTATTAGTGAGTAGGTAGCCCTATCGTTGGATGTTGAGGGACTATCGAAGGGACATTTACGGTCACTAAGGCAACTGGGCAAGAATCCTTAATAATTGTCCTAAAGCTCTAAGATCACTTTTTTAACCGAGGTAACAGTCGAAAGGGTCATCGAGGGACTTGTGATCTCTTGAACTTAAGGACAGTCACTAAAATTCTCACGTTTCGAGAATTATGACCGTTTTCGAAGGCAACCAAAGTGGGAGACACCCTAGGGGTGAGCATGTGCAAGTGTGCTTGATTCAAATATATTATCTTTGAATTAAGTTATGCTATGTTCAACTAATCGTTATCTTTCCATATAATCCTATTAGCCATTCATCTAAGCAGTTTATAGTGCCGAAAATAAATTGTAGAAAATAAAAACTCCTAAGCTATTACAAGGCCTCAGGGCAATTACATAATTAGATGCGGAAATTTAAACCCTAATTAAACTATTACAAACCGAGAAACAGTTACATAATTAAAAAGTAAAACAGAAAATAATGAATGCGCAAAGAATAAAGAAGCGTCTAAACCCTAAAAATGCTCCTAAATTAAAAGAAAACCTTTTTTTTTGTGTTTTTATTTATTAATGAAAATATCATAATAATATCCTAATTAACTAAATTAAAAAAGAAATAAAAAATATTAATTACAATAAATTCTAATGAAACTAATATTTATTAAAAAAATATTTGATGTTTTAACCTAATTCTAATCAATTTTCAATTTAAAGAAAAAACAAGTTAAATTAATGAAATTAAAATAATTTACGAAAAAATTAATTGATTTTAATTTTAAAAAACCTAAATCTATTTTTTTGTGATTTTTTCTAATTTTATGATTAAAATAATAAAAAAGGTGGATTTTAAAAAGATAAAATAATTAAACAAATTAAAATAAAGAAATTAAAAAAAGAGAGAAAAGTAATGGGCTTGTGGTTGTGTTAGTAATCTGGGGGGTGTGAGACTGGATCTGTTAGGCCCAGATTTGTACAAGCTCATTGCCTTTGCGTGAGATCCTGTGAGGGGCGTGCTTGAGGGTCCACCCTAGGGATGCGTTGCTGGGTGCTAGATCTAGCTCTATGAACATTGGATGGTGCAGATTTGATGCTACATGGTGGGCGTGTTTGCCTTTGGGACATGGGATCTGCAAATAACTTGTTAGAAAAATAAAATGCATGACCTGGGTATTGAACCCAGGTCCTCCCCTTTATAGCGTGTTGCCTTTTACCATATGTACCAATTGCTAATTTGTGTATATAATAACAAAAAGACAATATAATATAAAAACAAGTCAATGGATGAGTCAGCGAAACACGCAGGCAACATGGGGTCCCTGTATTTTAAATGAACCAACCACAACATGGGAAATTGCCACGCAAGTCTCCGGCCGGTCAAACCACCTTAGGAGGTGGCTCCGGTCATCTCCTCCATTTGATCAAAAACTCAAACCTGCAAATCATGCAAGATACGGATGCCAAGGGTACCCTACCCCCTATTTCGAGGGCTGCGATCACGACGACAACATCCTTTTTGACTGAAACAGCCTGTAAGTCCAGATACGAAGAAGATGGACCTTCGTTACCTAACAATGACACTTCTTTGTTTCCACGTCCAAACCTTTGTATGATGGTTCTAAACACTTGCAAACATGATATTAAACACAAATATATGCAGAGATATTATTTACATGCCATGAATAAAAAGTTTGAACCATGAGAAGTTGGCAAACTGTGAGTTGTTGGAGAGGGAGTTCCTGTGTACTTTGGCCTTCAAGGAGGGATGGGTTGACTTGCTGAGAGTCTCAGGAACGTGAATGGATGGCTGGAAGTGATTGAAACTGGCTGGAGAAAGAGATCCGAGTTGCACCACTTTGAATAATTTTGAAACTTTTCTAGGGTTTTTGGAGGCATCAGCGTGCGTACTTGTACTTCTGAAGGGTTGTGCTTATGTAGTATATCACATTAGATCAACAAAAGTGGAGGAAAATCAAAGCTTTCATGAGAAAATATTTTATTTCAATTATGTGATTTTTTGACTTTTTTGGACGAAATCAAATCTTCTCTTCTCTCCATGAAATTTCCTTGGTATGCCAGCACATTTTTCCCATTATTTAATGAGAAAAAGATTCCAAATTAAATCTTACATATATTTCTATTATTTATTTATTTTATTTTTCATTTTAATGAATAAAATATCAAAGTAAATAGCATAAAAATATAATAATTCATGGATGGTCTTAGAGGTCTTGGACCATGTTAGAAACAAGTTTCAAACACGAAACGATGGGCCCATTTGGAAAAAATTCAATTTTGGTCAATATTGGCTTCATGCACTTTTCCAAAAATTAGTCAACTTTAGCAATGCATATCTCTATCATTTTTAATCCTAAGAAGGTATTCTTGGAATTTTTAGAGAGCTTAAGATGTCCTATAAACAACCCTCTTGGTTTCATTTCAATTGGATATTCCATGTTCATGTAAGGAGCTTTGACCCAAAAGGTGTTTTTGTTGACTTTTTGAAAGGACCTATAATGTCTGAGCTTGTATCTTTTAACTGGAGCATTTCTTGAACTTGAGGGCTGAAGAGAAGTTATAGGTAACTGGATTCTCTTTAAAATGAGCTTTGGTTTAAAAATTAATGATAAAGTATGAGAAAGTTATGCCTGGTCAAAGTTTGGTTGACTTTTCCTATAGAAACCCTAATTTGCAATTTTTGACTTTTGATGAGTTAGGAGCATTTCTTGAAGAATCATGATCAAACTTTGATCAAATGATGGATATCACTTGAAAATGTTGATGTTGACCAAAAATCTTGAAGTTTGATTGTATATAGGCCACAATTGACTTTTAACATAGTATAGTTGACTGAGCAAACTTATTGTGCAAGGCATGAAATTTGTCATGAATGATCTTGAGGACATAATAGGGCCATGGAAAACATTTGAGACCATTGGAGCTCACATATCTTGATGAAAATTGAAACTCTAGTCAGAGGTTCATTGCTTTAGGAGGAGAATTTATCTAGTTAATTCTTGGTCATCTTTGGGCAAGTTGGGGACCTCAATGGGCATGAGAGGGAAAATTTTGGGGTACAACAGGCGGTCTAGGCAAAAATTAGAGACATAAACAGAATAAATTTTCCCTCTAGGTTGAAAACCCACAAGGGCAATCTAGGCAAAAGTTAGGGATTTCTTGGCAAGTAACTGCATCAGACAAGACTTTATCATTGGAGCAACAATCTTCTTGGCTCTCGTCATACTTTAATAAAAGTCCCACTCAGGAATTCAAAGTTGTTAGGGAGAATAGTGGTCATTGTATTTCAATGTATCTTTTCCAATATATTACCATTTTCCAAACTTTGTAAAGATCTATGGAGTCTCGCCATTTGCAGACTACCATTCTATTAATAAAGTTTGAGCTTTTATCCAATTCTTTGTAATTCTTATTTTATTCTGCTTACAAAAACTTCATTTATTATTGATAGTAGTTTTTAAAGCAAACAAATTAAATAGAAAAAATTATTCTTTTGAAAAGAATTTACAAATTATTTCTTGCTTTAGATTTTGCGACTCAAGGAGAACAAAAAATAGTGACTCCAAGGATGGACGAACTCTGAAATTTTAGAAGTATGTGTTCCCCAATAAGGTTCTCCCAGGGTATTCTTTGTCGGTATGTGTATGATCTTTTTGAGTTCCTCAGATAGTTAGAAATGATGCCAATTTATGTATAGCACGGTAGTGGGTTCGTGATCTTGTTTTTCCCAGTAAAGTCTTGGTTCATTTTGATTTCGGGTTTGCATGGTATGAAGTATTTGTCCCAGATTCCCCAGCAAGGTCTTTGCTCACGTGACGAAAGTCTCTTCCCTTTTGAGTGTTGAGTTGGAATCATTTGCAAATCACCACCATTTGCAGTGCTAGAACTATTGTTGTTTGTTTCCCAGGAAACCAGGCAAGGGCAATGTCTTTTCTAAGAAGTGCTGAAACAATTGTCAACTTTTTGGGTTTTCCCCCCGCCAAGTGTTGGGTTTGAATTAAAATTCCCATAAGTTTGATTTCTTGCTGTGATGTTTGACTTCTTAAATCCCCACGAGGTTTCATAATTTATCCCCAGAGATGTTGGTGCAATCCTCACTCTCAATATTAAAGAATGTATCTTGGTTTCCCCTCGACGATATGGTGTTGTCCTCTCCAATGAAGTCAGTATGAGATCCTTAGTTGATATCTCGACAATGTGGTTTTCATTTACCCTATTGAAGTTGGTATCGCAATCCCCAGTAGAAGTATAAACTTTGAAACATTTGCGTTCCCCATTGAAGTCTGTGCAATGTTCCCCAGTGAAGCCTAGAGGAGGATGTTATATACTTGTATCTGTATTAATTTACTGTTATGATTTGATTATTTTCGGATCATGTTCTTTCCCAGTGAAGTTAAGCCGCGAAATAGGAATTTGTTTCCTTAGTTGGTGCTTATTTTCTTATGAAGTTCTCATCCTGGATTTGATTTAGCCGAGTGTTGACGTTATCCAAGTTGGTTTTGTCTGGTTATTCCCTGCGTTGTGTGTCTATTTTATCAGCATATACATGATAATGTTCATACACTCATACATACATCATGCATAGTTGAACTTAGAAATTCATTGCTCATCTGCATTCATTAATATCTTATTGGCATATTACCCTGTTTTACAAAGTTGTCTTATCCTCTCTCCAATAAAGTGTCAACCTTAAGCAGAAAGTGTATATCCTTTCAATTTCCCCACTGAGTTATCCCTTGGTGAAGAATGTTGCTTTGGCCTTCCTTTCAGCTCTTTGTCTAGATAGAACATGTTTCCCTCTTGAGTTTATTTCTCATGAAGTATTATTTTGGCTGACTGATTCATTCCGGTTTATTTCTGGTTTGAATCTTTGATCCCCAACAATATTATTTATTTTGATTTCTGCAAGCTTTGAGCCCTAGTTTTGGAATGTGCATTTATTTTGCATGAGAAGATTTTATCTCTCCAACAGGAATATATTGACATTTCTCCAAGAAGTCATTATGGAAATTCCTTCTCATGACAACAAATGGTGAGTCTCTTTATTTGAGCAACATGTACTTCCCCAATAAGTCTGACAGTTCCGAGAGAAGATTCAGATTTGGTACTCTAATTAATGGTAGCCTTGTCATTATGAAAGGTAGTTCGTTTTGAGATTTGTTACTCCAATGAATGGTAGCCTTGTCATTATGGAAGGTAGTTTATTGTTGAGATTTGTTACTCCAATGAATGGTAGCCTTGTCATTATGGAAGTTAGTTCATTGTTGAGATTTGTTACTCTAATGAATGTTAGCCATATCATTATGGAAGGTAGTTCGTTGTTGAGATTTGTTATTCCAATTAATGGTAGCCTTGTCATTATGGAAGGTAGTTCATTGTTGAGATTTGTTACTCCAATGAATGGTAGCCTTGTCATTATGGAAGATAGTTTGTTGTTGAGATTTGTTTCTCCAATGAATGGTAGCCTTGTCATTATGGAAGATAGTTCGTTGTTGAGATTTGTTACTCCAATGAAAGGCAGCCTTGTCATTATGGAAGGTAGTTCATTGCTGAGATTTGTTACTCCAATGAATGGTAGCCTTGTCATTATGGAAGGTAGTTCGTTGTTGAGATCTTTTTCCGATGGATGGTAGTCTCGTCATTATGGGAGATAGTTCATCATTGAGATTCACATTACTCTAAAGAAGTTTATTTGTCTCCAGTTGTGAGTACTGATTCCAATCATTTATTACCTACCATAATATTGGTATTTACTGGTATTTTCTTACCACTTCTTTCCCCGGTGGGTCGATGTTACTTTTTTGCAATCTCCTCAGTGAGTGGATAGTTCGCAGTCATCTGTCGATCACTTTCATCCTTTACCTTCTCTCCTCAATCTTTGAGTTGATGACGCTTTATCTCTTCTTTGGGCTTTACCCTATTAAAGTCGTGTCTCTTGTTCACCAGTGATTTATTTTCCTGGTCGGGTTTTTCTTTTGATCCATGTTCTTTATTTACTTCATCCCCAGTGGATTCTTGTGTCCTTTTTAGATTTGCTCATTTTGCACTCATAATCATAAGCATTGTATGGCATCTTAGGGCAAAAAATAGGGCTTGTTTTATATTTAAGTATCTTCAATCGCGTCGACACAAAGATTTTAATCTTCGCATCTCCAGATAGAAGACACTTAAATAAGGGCAGCTGTTGTACCCCAATTTTTGCCCCTAATATTCCTCTATCATATCATATCAACTCAATCACAACAAGATTACACTAGAGTTTGGCTCATCTCCTTATCTTTAGCTTTACTCATGGGGAATCACCAAGAAACTTGACTTGTATTTTGTGATCATCTATGTTTTGTATTGATTAACTTTTAACTAATAAATACAATGAATGTTTGCCCTAATTGTTGATATCATAGGTGAAAGCACAACACATTCCCTCAGGTTGATCTATAGGTTCATTAGTTGATTTCCATGCCTTCTTCAACAAAGCTTCATTAAGATTCAAGCTTCATCATTAAATATACTTTGAAGTAATATTATGACAAAGTCTATTATGATTCATCACGCCTCAAGTTGGCAAAGATAGTTCAAAATGTAAGGGTTGATTGAAGAAGTTTGACCTAATTGGATAAGTTTTTGATTTCTTGATCACAAATGCATATTTCCCTCAATTCTCAAGATCTGGAAGTTGTTATGTTTTCTATGGTTCCTCATTATCATCCTCAACAACTTCTATCTACATGACAAGAGTATTTGTGCAAGAAAGTTTGTCAAAATTGAAAGGGGTTTCCAAGGCACTTTGGTGCTCTATGAGCTAGGATTTTGAAATTATAAGGGCTATATATTGCTCATATTTTGGTATTTTTCAGTGATTCCAAAAACATGCTTCTCTTTAAAGGGTTATCAACCAAACAATTCAAAATTTTCAAGAAAATTGTGTGGAAGATACCTAATGATGAAGAAAGATTACAAGTCCTCCAGATAAGTCATAAAATTCCCTTTATATGACTTCAAAGGATAATAAATTGGTAAACTTTTATCTCCTTGAGCCTATTCTTTTTCTACAATGGTCTTGAAGATGTGAATTTCAACCTTTATTTTATGTGCTAAGCTTGAAAATGGATGGAAGATGCCCTAAGGATGCAAAAGATTATAGGCCATCTTATGAATTTTCACCAACTTCAACAAGTCATAACTTTCTCTTTTTTTGGAGATTTTAAATGGTTCAAGTCTCAAAATGTCATTCAAGAGATCTACTTCATGCCATCTTTTTTGGTCAAGAGCCAATTTCAAATGGAAGGCCATGTTTAGATGCAAGACATTATAGGTCACTTTTGAACAAAAATTTAGAAATTTTCTAAGTACAAAAGTCAAACTCTTTTTCTCAACTTTGACTCATCATAGTTTTTAGCTCACACATCCATTTGATTCCATTATTTGCACATTGTAAAGTTTGTAATCTCATATTTTCAATGCAACAAGAATCAAGTCCTAAGGTTCCCTAAATCATGCGCACCATTGATTTGAAATGGTACCTTGAAACTGGAGTTTCACTTAAAGTCAAAATTTGAAATTCATGTTTTGGCTTCTAAACATCAAATTAACATACGTTTTTAGTCTAAACATGTTTAACCAACTAGCCAAAGTGGATTAGAGCCTTGAAACACAAGGATTGAGTGGGTTTTGATGCTAAACGGATCACACATTCCTCATGTATCAGGTTCACACGATTTCCCTCCAAATCTCATCATTCCACACGCTTGAGCATTCTATTTGATTCCCTATAAATATAGGGTCTTACCTCATTCATTTTCTCAAGCTTAGAGAGCCAAAATCACCCTTTCAAACTTCCTATTGAGCCCAATTTTCTACAACTTCGAATTTGCTCTTACAACTTTCCTCAATCCATTTTCTTTTTCAATTCTTCATCCTTGAACCTCACTGAAGCTAACAGAAGAGGAACCAAGCTCTAAGGCTTCCCAAATCGTGCTACCCAACTCAAGTTTCAGAGCTCTGCAACTGAACTTCAATAGGTAGATTCCTTCACCATTTCTCTCAAACTTTGATACTGTTATGAAGCTCTCATCATCCTTATTCTAGTTGCAACACTTATTTTCAACTGGAAATGTGTTTTGGCCATGAATTTTCAAATCTCTTTTCAAATATTTCCATCCAAAACGACTGAGCTACGCCTTATATAAATTTTTCGCGAGGGTACCATTGGAATCATTTTGAAGAAACAAAGTCAATGGTACCGATCTCGAGCTCTAATTTTACCATTTTAGGGGCCTGCAAATATTGTGGCTGGAGGTTGAAGATGACGAACGTGTCATCTCTCAACCAATGATAGCGTGCCACACTTTTTTTCAAATTCTGATTTAATAAATGATTTTGTGTTTTATTCACTAAAGACCATGATATGCACAGCGTGTCTGATCCATTGGATTAGCTTACTATTGCATTTTAACTCTCATCCATTGGTCCATATTTTTTTGACTTTATTTTTTATTTCCGATTTTTATATTTAAATTGTTTTCAACTTCAAAAAATCATAGAAAATTCATTTTAACTTCAAAAAATCTAAAAAAAATTATGAAAAATATATTTGATTTTTCTCTTTCTGATTATTATTTTTTCATAATTTTATTTTGTGCTTTGATATTTTTAATAATTTTTTAATTTATTTGAATTATTTTAAATGTTTAAAAAATACTTTTCTTAATTTTTAAATTCTGAAAAAAAATATGGAAGGATCCAATGACCTCTTGATAAATATTGGTGACCTCATTTTATTTTTATTTCTGACTTTACTATTTTCCCCAATTTTTGGTTTATTTTTCCTATTACATTTAATTTTAAAAATAGTTTCTGACTTTAAAAATTACCAAATATTTTATAAAAATATTTGAGCTCATTCCTGATTTTTCTATGATCTTATTTGATTTTTCTTAGATGTTTTGAATATAGTTGTTATTTTCTCCTTTTATTTTCATTTTAAAATCATTTTAAAAAATCTTTTTTCTTCATTTTTTATTTACAATTTTATTTTGTATATATTCTGGTTGATCTTGAACTATGAAATTTTGTCATGAACTTTATTAAAATCATTGGATCTATGGTGTTGAGTTTAACTCCACAAAAAATTGATGAATGATTTTAATAATAGTTTGATTAAATTTTTGGTTCAAATGTGGTTTGATTCTTATCCCATCACTCTTCATCTTACCCCCTTCTTATTGTACTAAATGTTATTGAAGAATAATTTACATATCATTTCTCAAAACAAATAGTAAGTAGATTGCTATTGACCGACCTCAAAATAGGTGCGACTTCTACGTACCTCAAGAGGTTTATTATCTTTGCTTGTGTGGTTTCAAATCCAAAGGATGAGAATTCTACATTGACTCATTATGTCAAGTGTTGGCTTCTTGTTGGTTAGATGATTCTTTTCCCTATCTTTTATCTTATGCTTTAGGATAGTCCCTACATCTCCTCCCATCATCTTTAATTTCAAAAATCTTCTCCCTCCTTTTGAAAACTCTTATTGTTTTAAAAATCTTGAACTACTTTTATAATAAACTTGGAATTAGGTCCATGCATTTTCAAAAATATTTTCTTAATCAAGCTTCAATCAATTTAATAATACTTTGACATTTTTGTGAGAAGACTAAAATTCAATCAATCTCGTTCAAACCATATTGTCATTTTGGCTTTTACTTTAAAATTTTCTCAAAAGATTAGACTCTTGTCAATCCTTGTAGTGATGCGAGCTACTATACTTCTACGATATGTAGTGAAGTGAGATATTTTCCACTTGGGTGTTGAGCGAAGATTTGTTGATTTTAAAATCCAAGTTATATCCTCCACTTTGAGATGATGCAAATTCTCCTTTCTCATGATTGTGGGTAGTAAGTACGTTCTTCCACTCGGATAAAATGATAATGTCTCGTCTCTTACAATTAACCAACACGCTTGTGTTTTAAAAATTTTAAAGGTGAACTATGTGTACCCTGATCCCCTATTGCACGGAAGGTGGTACGTAAGCACTAAAGGTTCACAACTGCGGCGGGTGCAAAAATCATAAAAAATACTTCTCTTCTCATCCCTACCATCTATTTTTTTAGTATACAACATTTATAGCCAAAATACACAAATTTACAAAGAGGTTCCTGCGGAGTACCGTAAATGTTTAGGGTGTTAATACCTTCCCTTTGCATAACCAACCCCTGAACTTAGATTCTCTCTCCCTCCTCTTTTTGGGTTATTCGATCTTTTCCCATTCCTTTGGAAACAATAAAGCACGATGGCAATTTTTATTTTGATTTGTGCGTGTCAAGTCAATCCAATGGCTTAGTCTCAATATTTCTACCACAACATGAAGGACCTGAGCCAGAATCCCGATGTACTATGGTTTTTGATGGAGCTTCTAACGCACTTGGTAACAGAATTGGTGATGTAATCATCTCTCCTCAGGGTTTCCATACGCTGTTCATTGCTAAATTATGCTTTGACTGTACCAATAACATGGCTGAGTACGAAGTGTGCATCATGGGTATTAAAGCTGCTATTAACCTGAGAATCAAGTTCTTAAGCGTATACGAAGACTCAGCCCTGGTAATTAGTTAGATTAAGGGAGAATGGGATACTAAGCACCCGAATCTCATTCCGTACCGAGAGCATGTGTTAACCTTAATCTAATATTTTGAGGAGATCACTTTTGAGCATATCCCATGAGAAGAAAATCAGTTGGCAGACGCATTGGCAACCATGTCGTCTATGTTTAAAGTCAGATGGGGCAACGAAGCTCCCAGAATTACCGTTGAAAGGCTAGACCAACTGGCACACTGCTACGAAGTTAATACTGACATAGTAGAAGAGAAGCCTTGGTTTCATGAAGTAAAAATATATCTTGAGGCTCAAGAGTATCCTGAAGGAGCATTTATCAATGACAATAAATTTCTAGGGAGGTTCTCTACTAAGTTCTTCTTGAGTAATGGAATCCTATACAGGCGCCACCATGATTCGACTATGCTCTGTTATATGGACAAGAAAGAGGAAACGAAGATTATGGAAGATATGCATGAAGGTATCTTTGATACCCATTACAGTGGACACACTATGGCTAAGAAGATTCTGAGAGAGGGTTATTATTGGTCGACTATGGAAACAGACTACCATCACCACTCGAGAATTTGTCACAAGTGTCGAATATATGCTGACAAAGTACATGTTCCTCCAGTACCTATGAATGTCTTGACTTCTCCTTGGCCATTCGCAATGTGGGGCATTGATATGATTGGAGAGATCAAACCTACTACTTCCAACAGACATTGCTTCATCCTCGTTGCTATCGATTACTTCATAAAGTGGGTCGAAGCAGCCTCATTTTCCTCTGTTACTAAGAATGTTGTCGCCCGATTAATTAAGCATAACTTTATCTATCAGTATGGCATCCCAGAAAGGATCATCACAGACAAAGGTACCAATCTCAACAACACTATGATCACAGAACTTTACACGGATTTCAAGATCAAACACCATAATTCTTATCCGTATCGACCAAAGATGAATGGCATAGTGGAAGCCGCCAATAAGAACATTAAGAAGATTGTGTAGAAAATGGTTATGACCTACAAAGATTGGCACAAGATGTTACCATTTTCTCTTCACGGTTATCGCACTTTAGCTTGGACATCAACTGGGGCAACCCTGTTCTCTCTAGTTTATGGTATTGAGGTTGTCTTACCTATCGAAGTTCAGATTCCTTCCTTGAGAATTATGAAAGATGCTGACTTAGACGAAAACGAGTGGATTTAGAGTATCCTGGACTAATTGAATTAAATTGACGAGGAGAGGCTTGTGGCTGCTTGCCACAGTCAGATGTATCAGAAGCGTATGATCAAAGCCTTCAATAAGAAAATCAAGCATCGGGTATATCAGGTTGGTGACTTGGTAATAAAGTGCATCATCCTACTGCAAGCTGATCCCCGGGGAAAATGGACTCCCACTTACGAAGGGTCATTCATAATTAAGAAGATATTTTCATACGGTGCTATGATACTTACCACCATGGACGGTGAAGATCTTCCACACCCTGTAAACGCAAACATAGTTAAAAGATACTACGCATAAAGACGACCCGCTAGGTTGACTGGCCTAGGAAAAAATAAGGACATCTTGACGAACCAAAAGGGTTCGGACAAAAATAATGGATATATATATATATATATATATATATATATATATATATATATATATAAAAGATTGTACACCTGGAAAGTCGAAAACCTAAAAAGGCGGCTTGGGCAAAAAAGGGTATCCCAGTGGGCTGAAAACCCGAAAGGGCGATCCAGGAAAAAGTTAGGGATTAAAGCGTACAACTATGTCCCGCTAGATTACTTACAGTCAACTTTATTATCAACGGAAAGTTCGAATGGTTCCGACCAATTCAATCAACTTCTTCCTATAGCGAGGGATGAGATACTCGAAGACATAGGGGAAATAGAAGATGAAACAATGGTGCACTGGGTCGAAGAACTGAAACAACACTTTTAACAACTCTTCATCAGGTTTTGCAGTGACCAGATTGAGCAACTGACCATGCTTTCTAGTGAAATGAGAACTTTCAAGAACCCTTAATGCTAGGTCCTTTAGTTGGAGAGACACTTTCACATGGTTGATCTGTATAGTGTTCCTACTAGCAGATGCCATGTCCTACAAAATAGAGCAAAAATGAGCCCTAGGGATTCCTTAAAATGGTTAGTCATGATATGCCATGCTTATGATGTCATGATTAGGTTAGAAAATCACAGGTATAGCAAACAACAAACAAGTCACACCAAGTCCTTAGGTTTAAGGCTTGCATGAGTTTTAAGGTAATACCCTCTTGAAGCTGGATTAGTTCAACCTGTCCTATAAATAGTAATCGGGTTCTAAACGGGATCTCAATATCACTGATCCTTCTCCCAGCTTCGTTCAATAGGCGATTGACTCGCAACCAAACAAAGATCAAGAGTCAAACCTCAATGAGTGTGGCATCGAGTATCGGTCGACCTTGGGCATACACCAAAGTCGTCCATCTCGCTACGTCCTACTGGCCAAGTTGTGCAATTAAAGGTTCTAAGGTCAGTTGATACTTTGTGACACCATGCAGCGGCCCCGTACTCTCCCTGATTGACTCAAGGGTTACCAATACCAACCAAAGTGCCACATCAACGTGCCAGATCCGGGTGTAAGATCTATAGTAACCCAAACAGTTCCCGTAAATATAAAGCAAGCAAGACAATCAAGAGAAAGAAAGTAAATATGACCTAGATCCTAAGGTTTACCCCACTTTATATTGTATTCCCCAGCAGAGTCGCCAGCTCTGTTATACGGTGGCATAACCGACTGTTAATATTGGTTTGCATTTTACGTTTTTTGTTCGCAAAATGTCGCGGTAAGCAAGAGTCACCACCAGCTTTTATTTTATCCAATCAGGAAAAGGAAAAAGAACAAAAAAAAACCTTTTTCGAGATGTTTCTGAGTATGGGGGGTAGATTATAGAAAGGGAAGGTGTTAGCACCCTTTCTATCCATGGTTTTCCATGGGCTGTTAGGTACTTGCTCATTTTGAAATTACTTGTGTGTGCTTTATTTTGAAAAGTTTTGTTTAACTTTGTTTTAACCCTAATTTCTGTCCTCAAGAGTGTTACGAAGTTGTTTTTGAAAAAAAACTTTGTTTGGAAAGTGGTTGTGTGAAAAAGTTTGTTTGTTTGAGCAAATACCTAAGAACTAATCTACCTACTCGAAAAAGATTATTTGTTCTCCTTTAGACAATGCTATCTCATTATTGAGAAATAGGTAGCACCGTTGTTGGAGTTTTTTAGGGACATTTGAAGGGACATGTATGGTCACAAAAGCAATGTTAGGGAATTTTAGTAATCCTCCTAAAGCCTTAAAGATCTTTTCCGAGGCAACATCCGAATGGGTTATTTTTAGATCTTCGGGGCTAGAGGATGACCGCTAACAAACCATATACTTCATGACCGTTTAACCGAAGGCAACCGGAGTGGAGTAAACCCTAGGAGTGAGCATGTGCGAGTGAATTTTTTCAGTTAATTTGTCTTTGCACATTTAGGGTTTTCTACCGTATTAATTTTCAGTTAGTCTTTCCATACAATCCTATTAACATACATCTAGGCAGTTTATAATTGCGGGAGTTAAAATGCGGAATGTTTAAAGTTCTAGCTATTACATGGCTTTCGCAGATACATAATTATTTTTGACTGTAAAATAAAAGGCGGAATTAAAACCTAATTAAAGCTATTACAAACTCGGAGCAGTTACAAAAATAATAAAAAAAAGTAATTAAAATATGCGTGACGAATTAAATGCGAGGATAATTATAAAACCTAAAAATCTAATCGAGAAAAATGTTTAAGTTATTTTTTTGAAGAAAAAATTAATTATATACTAAATTAAACCCTAATTTCTAATTGATTTTAATTACAAAAAAAAAGAGTTAAATTATCCTAATTTTTAATTAAATTAATTAATTAAAGAAAATAAACATTTTATGAAAAAATGATTTTTGGTATTTTTTGTGATTTCATGATTTAATAATAAAAAGAAATAATTTGATGTTATTTTTAAAAAAGAAAATAGTTAGAAAAATAATTAAAAAGAATTAAAATCAAAAGATGAGAAAAGGGCCTATATTGAAGAAATCAGGGGATGGGTTGCTGAATTTGTTAGGCCCATTATGCTCAAGCCCAGTCCTTGCGTGGGATCCAATGCTGGCTCCTTCTGATGGTGCACCATGGCCCCTCCTTATCTGGGGCGTTGGATTTGGATAGATTGTGATCCATTGGTTGGATCAATAAGGCGCATGATGGACGCGTGGGGTTATAAAACACTGGATCTGCAAGTGAGAATTAAGAAAATAATGAAAACTTGCTGGGACCTGGGATCGAACCCAGATCCTCCCACTACCCAGCGTGTACGATTTCCATCTGCGTTACATGTGTTAGTTGTTATTACAATGAAAACAAACAATATTATATAAAATCAAAGTGGATTAGTGGGTAACACAGAAAACACGCGCGCTGGTTTGAATGGTCCAATAGGGGGGGGGTGACAAATCACCGTCTTCTTCCTTCTGCTCGTCGTCTTAGGTATGTGACTTATACCTACGGACAACGTCTGTAACTAAAACCCTACAAATTTCCAAAATTCATAAAGCAAATGATAAATGAAATTGAAGACCATAATTCAACTGGTCTTGATGCCACAATCCTCATGGTGGATTGTTCTTGGTCTAATTTTACCTGTGGACAAAAACCCTAGCAATGGCAAATGCATATATAGGCATAAAAAATTCAATTAAACCATTCAGTCATGTTGAAAACATATCAATGATCAAAAATATATCATTCAAATGGGCTAATGATGCAAGAATTACTGTAATCGATTTTGAAAAAGAGGGCAAATCGTATGAGGTCTAGGGAGTGATTCTGGGCGCGAGAGGACTTACAATTGATCCAGTTAGCTTCAGAGATGCTCCATGATGCGATTGGGAGTGTTGAATTTCTTTGAATTGCCCTCTAGAATGGAAATCGACCCACCACTTTTTGTCCAATTTTTGAGTCCGTTCTAGTGTTCTTCACGACTGCAATCCTTATGTTGTTTGCTTGTTCTTACTCAGTATATGTAGTAGTATGGATTAGGTCAACAAAAACAATTCAAATCTCTTGAAATCATGAAGATTTGATTTGTTTTTCTTTTGCATCATATCTTCCCAAATTCAGCAAAAATCATGTCAATTTGAATCAATCCACCTATGCACGATTTTACTTGGTCATCATAGATTGATTGGATTTGATTCCTTCCAAAAAATCAGATAAAAATAAATCTTTTGTATTTTTTGCACTTTATTTGATTTAATTCAACTTTTAATTAATAAAAAATCAAAATTAAATGGAAAATGAAGCAAATAATGTATGGATGAATATTTGGGTCATGGACCATGTTATGAGTGAGGTGCAAGCATAAAAGTTAGGCCCATTTGGCAAAAAATGCATCTTTGAGCACATTTGACTTTTGGCAATTTTGCAAAAATGGTCAACTTTGACAAGGCATATATCTTCCAATTTTAACACTAGAGAGGTGTTCTTGGACTTTTTCGAAATATTAGGATGTCCCCTAAATAACCTTTTGGTATCATCTCAATTGGGTCTTCCATGTTCATGTAAGAAGCTTTGACCTAAACAGTGTTTTTGTTGACTTTTCAAAAGAGCCTATAATGTAGAAATTCATATCTTTTTATGAGTGCATATTTTGAACTTGGGGGATGAATATTAATTGTATGGAATTTCATCCTCTTAAAAATGAGCCTTGGATGTAAAATTTCTGATAAAGTATGAGGAAGTTAGGCTTGGTCAAAGTTTGGTTGACTTTTCCTAAGAAACCCTAATTTAGCAACTTTTGTGTTTTGATGAATTAGGAGCATTCCTTGAGGTATCATGATCCACCCTTGATCAAATGATGAAAGTTACTTAAAAATGTTGATGTTGACCAAAAATCTTGAGGTTTGATTGTATGTGGGCCACAGTTGACTTTTGACCTAATACAGTTGATTTTTAGGCATCTAAGCAGTTGACTGAGAAAACCTCTTGTGCAAGGCATAAAACTTGACATGGATGATCTTGAGAACATATTAGGACCATGGAAAGAATTTGGGACCTTTAGAGCTCCCACACCCTGATGAAAATGGAAACCCTAATTTGGGGTACATGGCCTTAGGAGAGAGTTTGTCTGGTCAACTCTTGGGCATCCTTGAGCAACTTGAGGACCTCAATGGGCATGTGTTGAGTAAAATGAGAGGGCAAATTTTGGGGTACAACACAACCTCATCAACCACACATGTTTCTAACTTACTTTCATTCATATATACACCCATATCGTCTAAACCCATATCTACCTTCTCCTCCCCACATGTCTCATCGTTACCATAAAACATTACATCTCAACCTTGAAAAAAAATTATTATTGTTCCAAATCCTATTACATCTCTCACTAC
The DNA here is from genome assembly GCA_948472305.1 of Vicia faba. NCBI lineage: Eukaryota > Viridiplantae > Streptophyta > Magnoliopsida > Fabales > Fabaceae > Vicia > Vicia faba. Next base: position 578,488,325 of record OX451736.1, on the reverse strand, counting down.
CATAATTTCATCAGAACCAATCCACACCTTTACATCTCCATTAACCTCATCTAAATCACCCTCACTAACTTCGTATTTATCAACTTTTGATACCAATCTTCATTTCTCCTTCTTTAACAAAGAAATCACTCTTCATAACTCACCCGCTATCCATCTTGATCCAATTTCTCCTTCTGATCAAGAAATGTCTAAAAGGACCTGATAATTGTGGAGTCGTTGAAATTTCCACAGTTGAACCTTTCACTTGTTTTGAACTTTTCGATATGATTGAACAACCGTTATCACAAAATACTCTCGATCAAACTTCTGAACCAAATCATCCTAAACATACCCAAGCCTGGGTTGTTTATGAAAAAACTACTCCTAAAACCCTGGATGAATGCATTAACATTTTTAGAATCAAGGCTAAGAAAAAGCTGCTAAGTTAAGGGCAGAGGCAAGTACAAGTACTAAGTCTCAAGACATGGATTGTTCTTGGAAACATTTTCAGAAGTGAATGTCTTCTGAAGTTGAACGAATGAATAGTTTTCCTAAAGCATCCAGAATTAGGGATGTTCAAATGGTAACTGAAAGAAAAGAAACAAGAGAAAGATTTAGATATGTTGAACTAATTACTTCAAAAAAAAATAGAAGCAAAAGCTAGAGCACTAAAAGAAGCAGAGGAAGCCAGAATTAAAGCCCAAGAGGCAGAAGAAGCCAGAAAAGCTGAAGAAGCCAGATTGGTAGAAGAAGCTTCTAAGGCTAAAGAATATGCTTTGGTTGCTTCATCCTCTGATCCTGCCATTGTTTTACTAGAAAACACAATTGGTGAAATTATAGGAGAACAACGGGTGTTCAGATAAAGCATCATTGAGCAAAAGGTTGTCAATAAGAAGATTCAAAACATGCTACAACTGATTCTACAAAAGATTTATTCTTCTGCTCCTGAACCCTAGACTCTAGGATTTTATTTTTCCTTTTGCTTCTAATCCATAGGACTATGCTTATTTGATGTCTGCAAGACTTTTTATTTTGGATATTAGTTTGTTCTACTCCCTTCGATTTACCTATCATGTGACTGCTTGAATTTGATGAAGTTTTCTTTTGACATATCAATGAAACTTCTTATATTTTCATGTTGTTTCTTAAGGTTTTTATGTTTTTCACACATAATTACCTTTTTTATTATGAAAAAATAGGGAGTAATTAAATGAAACATAATTTTGATTTCTATAATCAAGTTCTGGAAAATGTTCTCTTAAAATATCTGCTTACACTCTAACCCAGTTAAACTTTTATTTCTGTTAGAATTGTTTGTCTTTTCCAGAAATGAGAAATCTGATTAAATACTGAAAGCATAATGTCTAACCTGTTGGCTTCAGACAACTATTGGCTTCAGACTCTAAAGATGTTTTTTAATTCATAATCAGATTCCAAGAAGTGAAATCTGGAATCAGACTCCAAGAATTGAGAATCTGGAAGTTGTCTTAGTGACATTAAAGTTTCAAATATTTCAATTTGATTTCATTCTCATTGGCTTCTAAAGTCAAGATTCAATAAGAAGAAGTTTTGTGAAATCAAGATCTTAATTGTTCTATTGGCATCAAGATCTCAATTTTTCCATTGGCATCAAGAGTCAAGACTCTCAAGATCTTGATATCTGATCTATTTGAACTAGGGGGGTTTCACTCAAATGGTTCAGAGTCAGGATATTTGATCTTCATCAAGTCATTGACTCAGGGGGACTATCATAAAAAGGATAAGTATTCCTTACCTTTCTATTTTCACTTTTTTTCTTCTGATTATAAGAACAAAATTGTGTCATCAAAATACATAGTTTTGTCATCATCAAAAAGGGGGAGATTGTAAGAACAACATTTGGTTCTGTAATATTATATGAGTTTTGATGATAACAGCTGAGTATGCTTGTATAAAAAACTTTGATACTCTAATGTTTGTTATTATTGAGTACTTAACAAACAGGTTCTGCTTCTGATGGATGGCGTGGCCAAGACATTAGAAGAGAATTAATTCTGTTTCTATGCTACACAAGTTATGTTAAACAGTAGCAAGACACTCTAGAAGGCTCTGAAGTGTAAGCTCTGATGTTTGTCTAAAGAAATCAGTCAGAAGATCTGAAGACAGAAGTTGTTACTTAAGTCCAGATTCTAAAGACAACGTGTTCTAAGGAAACGGTCAAAAGATATGAAGACTCAAGTTTCTACTAAAGTCCAGATGCTAAAGACTCAAGTTTCTAAAGAGAGTGTGTTCCAAAGAAACAAAGTTAGAAGATCTGAAGGCAAAGTTTCTACTGAAGTTCAGATGCTGAAGAATTGTGTTTCTAGTAACAAGATTCTAAAGATAATGGTTCTAAAGACCAAGTGCTGAAGACTCTAAAGACAGAAGTTATAAAGATTCTAAAGACTTCAAGTTCTAAAGACCCAAGGTTCCAAGAAAAGGTTCTCACAACCAAGTGCCGAAGACTCTGAAGATGCAATTCTGAAGACTTTGAAGACTTGAAGTTTTGATGACCTTATGTTATGTTCCCGCCTCTAAACTCATGCTCGCAGAAGCCTCTGAAGTGCAAAAGGAAATAAGATAACATTAACATGGTACAAATAATACATGATACAATCAACGTTTCATTCCACTACCATGAAAGGACGGATGGGTCGCAGATCTTCTCCCCCATGTTACTGTTCAAGCTGCCAATGTTTATGGAAATCCCAAGAGTACCCCTCAACGGATATATCATTTTATTGAATATATAAAGGCTTGAAGACTAAGAGAGAAAGCAACCAATCAACGAAATATTCACACGCAAACACTATTCATAGCTTTCATATTCTTCAGACGTTGTTCTTAAAATAGTTTACATATTCAGCTTGTGTAGAAGCGATACTCTTGTGAACAAAACTTGTATTCAAACGGTTGTTTGATTTTCCTTAAGGGACCGGGTAGGTCTATATTCTTAAGAAGTCTAGGACTTGCGAGTTTTAGAGGTTGTTAGTAACTTGCGGGTAGCTTGTAAATTGTAATAATCAGGTTGATTATTGTTTGATATTCCTTAAGGGACCGGGTAGGTTTGAATCCTTAAGAAGTCTAGGACTTACGAGTCTTAGAGGTTGTTAGTCACTTGCGGATAGCTTGTAAAAATTGTAATTAGTTTGGTTTTAGTGAATTAAGTCCTCGATTGAGTGAGGCAAAATCACCTTGGTGGGCGGACTAGACTAGCTTGATAAGTTTCAAGTGAACTAGTATAAACATACATTGTTCTTTACTTCCTATTCTTACTTATTATTTTTTATCTAGAGTGAAGGAAAAAGGATTTTAACTTAAAGGGGAATATTTTTAAAGAAATGTTTTGTTTAAAAAAACCCAATTCAAACCCCTCTTTCTTGTTTTTTTCACACTTTCAGTTAAGACATCATATGACTGACAAAATAAATATATTAAACTGTAAATTATACAGAAATAAATTGCAGAATAGTAAAGAACACAATCAATTATTAACTCAGTTTGGTGAATCCTCACCTACATATGGGGGCATCCAAGCCAGGAAGAAAATTCACTATGATAGTATTAGTTCAAAGCTAAACAACCCAAGTTTACAACTTATCTTCTAATCACTATCTTATGCAACTTCTACCTAGAAACCTTCTAGATATGAGATCCCCGTCTCACCTCCACAATCACCTCAGTGATAATAACAATGACTAAAATAGAAGAACATACTTCCAATTACAAAACTCAACTTTGCTTAGAAGCTTTTTGATGAGAATAATAATTTGACACACAATATAATCTTTCCTTTGAAGCTCATGAGTGGTTGGCAAGTAACAACACACAATCGATCTACCTCAATGTATCAAAAGATACATGGGTGACATACAACAACAAAGCACATTAAAAAGACTCTTAAAACCTAAGACTCTAAACTTCCCCTTATTTTTACAAAACTGAAAATCCAAATTACATTAGGTTTAGGTTTCTCTTTATATACTCCTCATCAATCCATGGGCTTAGAAATCTTCACCCAAATATTTATTGATCCACAAGCTGAGGGATGCACTAATTATGCAAAAAAAAATCCTTGAATCTTGGAACAAAACATCAAGTTTCCTAAATTGTCTCAACATTTAATTTTAGAAACTTATGTACAGTTGGAGATGAAATCAATTGTTCCAGATTAAATCTCCTTGACCTGCGTAAATAAGTGAAATATATCCAAAAAGAATCTCACACAATCAAATCAAATTTGTCAAGAAAAATAACAACTGATTATACTGATATTCTGGTACAAGATGTCACAACATCTGTAAGAACATATGTATTCAATGTGAATTGACCATCATGTTAGGACATCTTACACAACATCTTGTTGTGAACCATGTTTTAGCAAAATTGTTGTCAATCCTAAAACTATGGATCTAACAATCTCCCCTTTTGAATTATTTTGGCTAAAACAACCTTTGCACAATTAATCTGGAGAAAAAGAATAAAACCACAAACACAAAAATACAAACTACATAAAAAACATGTAAATTTTGTACAAACTGAAAACAGAAAATTATATCAGAGATACATTATAGTTTCAGATTACCAGAGATTACAAATCCTTCAAACCTCCAGAAATCTCCAAAGATCAGATTTCCAGGCATGTGGTATGTCATCACATTAACATAACTCTAACACAACACAAGAGCCTAGTAAAATAGTATTGTACTGAGCAACTTCATACATGTCCATTACTCCCCCTGTCACACATAACTAATACTCCCGCTCAAGGGAAAATCCAAATCACCAAACCAACATGAACTATCCAAGTTCACACATCAGAGGCACATGCAACAGAAGATTAAAAATAAGCCTCACAAATAAGAGAATAACCAGAGTAACCAAGGTTATCCATAAAACACATCAGACAAGATGTCAAAAAATCTGGTAAGACATCATACACATAAACACCACATCGGTAGAAGTAACAATAGTAGCAACATCAGAAGCACCAACAAGCATGAAAAATTATCATGCTCCCCCTAAATAGTTGCATACAATCAGAAACCATAATAACTACTCTCCCATTAGTAGTAGTATAGTCCTATCACAATGTAATCAACATGTTAAGACATGTGACATGACATCAGGACAAATAAAAATACACTAACACTTTACTCCCCCTTTTTAGCTAAAAATTGAGAAAAAATGAGTAAATGTAAAAACAATTGGAAGTACACACATTGCACACAAGCAATAAACACATATGGAAGCATAAAATCTCAATGGGAAACACAAAACTTCAGATGGAAACACACACAATCTGATGGAATCAAATTTTTGTTGATGGAAACAAACAAAACAGAACCACCACATGATCCAGATAATTCCAAAAATGTTAGTAAGTTATTACAGATCCAACCAACAAAGAAGAACAAAAAGAAAATTTTCATTTTTTAAACTAGTTATCTAATTTGACCACCTAAATCAATGAAATTGAGCCAATATTCATCAGCATCTAAGTCAGAGTCATGTAATTGAGCATGCCTTTTCTTGAAGAACTTCATCTTTGTCACAACCTTTTTCCCTGTCACAGATGCTCTAGTAGATGATCCAATAAATGTCTCCACCTTGGATTCAACCTTCTTTGGATAAATACTCTTGTCCTTCTTTCTTGACTTGTCTTCCAGCAAATGAACCCTTTTAGCCTTAGCTTTTTTAGAAGATTGACTCATCTTGAGACACAACATGAGAGGACGGAGAGATAATTATTTTTTTAGTTCACTTGCAAAGAATGACCTTGCTTGTAATGATGGACCGGACAAGGAGAGAGTTTTGAAATAAGTGTAATTATTCTCATTAATAGTGCACCACTCACCATAGGAGAGAGTGACACTCTCCTGTTCTTATTTCCCTCTTCCCAAGCTTTGACTTCTAGGAATTCCTACAACATTTGAAGTGATATTCCCTTGGCCAGAGATAACAACATCTGGTTGACATTGGAAAATGTTTTTCTTGAATTTTCATACCACTCTAGATAAAGGGAGAGAAAATATTATTTGCAAGCCTCCCAATCTATAATTGCTATAATTCTTCAGCAAAATAAATTCCCAACTCACCCCTCAGATTCTCAATTTTACTTTCATCAAAAGTCTTAGAAAGTATATCTCCTAGTAGCTTATCAGTAGTCCCAAACTTAAGAGTAACTATTTTTTCCTGTATCAAGACCCTTAACAAAGTGGCAACTAGCATCAATGATCTATGTCCTAATGTGCATAATGAAATCCTTGAATATCCTAATTGTAACTAGCTAGTCATAATACAATATCATGACATCCTGTTTGACATTGTATTCTTTTAGCATCTAACTCAATTGAGAGCAACAACTTCCTCAACATTATACTTAGTGTTAGTGATAGACCATGATACATAAATTATCTTATTGTTGATCCAAGATACAAGATTGTTTCTCAAGGAGAAACATCCTCCATCAACACTATATCCATTAGACTTGTTCTTGTAAATCCATTTTGGGCCAAGCTTAGCTCCAAAATTCACCAGTCAAGGTCTCCTTCAATTTTTTTAATACAAACTTCATTCTACTCATTAGTGATCAAACATTATCCCTTAGTGATATTTACCTTTAGACCTTGATCACAAAATTAACTTATATTTATCACATTCATTGTCAGGACTTTAACAAGCAGAGCATCGTCAGACTAGGGAATCTTGTACAATCCAGTTTTTTAACACCTTTAATTTCACCTTTGGCACCATCACCAAAAGTAACATAGTTGGTAGAGTAAGACTTAAAGTCCATCAGAAACTTCTTTACTTCAGTCACGTGTCTAGAACAACCACTATCAAAATACCAATCTTCTTTTGCTGAAGCTCTAAGAAAGGTATGAACAATAAGGCAATTAGCACCTTCCTTGAGTTCTAACCACTGCTTGGCTAACCTTAGGCTGAGTTGGACCTTGGGATAGCCATACAATTTGACACATAGGGGCCTGATATAACCAACTTTACCATAGAAGTGACATCTTTGGTGCAAGTACATGCATTTTGCTTGAGTATTCTCATGTATGGCACGATGTTGGGACATTTTGTTTGACATTATTGACTCAACCTGCCTTTTGATGGGAACAAACTTTTGTCACTTGAGGTTTTTCATTGCTTGTTAGAGCCTTGATAGTCAAACTCTATCTCTTTTAGATTTCCAGTCATCTTCTTATCCAATAAATTAGAACCACTGTTCAACATCCTCACATACTTGATCATGTTTTCAAGTTTGGAGGTCAATAAAGTCACCTTATTCTTCAGGTTATAGATGCTAGGCAAACATTTTTCCTATTCAGCTTGTATTTAAGAAATAGTTACCTTCCATTTTTCTCTTTGTTGACAGAACTCTTCACTTTCGATCCACAGTTCTTTGTAAGAAGCAGCCAACTCATCATAATTTATTTCTTTATTACACAAGTCTACATCAGAAGCCCACTTCCAATTAAGGCAGTAACAGCCTTGGCAGATTCATCATCAGAATCATTTCCCTCATCAGACCAAGAAATATAAAGCAACTTAAGTTGTTTCTTGAGATAGGTAGGGCATTAATCTCTAATATGTTCCAAGCCTTCAAATTCATGACACTTAATGCCTTTACTTTGATTGGCCTTTTCTTACGTTCCAGACTTTATTTGAGCATCATAGTCCTTATTAATTTCAGGACTGATGTTCTTGACATTTGGTCTTGACCTTTTATCCACTCTCCTCAGAACCTGGTTGAATTTCCTTCCAAGTAACACAATAACATTGGATAACCTTCATCAGAATCTAGGTCACATTGTTCTCTTTATCTATAATATTGAAGATAAAAGATATGCTCATGTTCTTCTATTTAGATTTGTCATTTTATAGTCACCAAAAAAATGACCCAACAAGTTCATCTACTCTCATGATGTTGATGTCTTAAATTTATTCAAAGGTTGTCACCTTCATGTCAAATCTCTTGGGTAAATACTTGAGTATCTTCCTGACCAGTTTTTCTTCTGAAATCTTTTCTCCAAAACACTTAGATGTGCCTTCATGAGTGGTCTTGAGAATTTTCAAGCATCTTTGGCCATAACACATGTGTTTATCAGTCTGAACATATTTTTTATCAACTCCGTTGAACATGACATTCAAATATTTAGAGATACCAAGAGCCAACTCATACTCTTCCTTAGACCAGTCCTCTTCTGGCTTCAAAGCAACATTCCATTCTTTATCCTTAACAATAGGATCTTCCCAACCTTTGATGAAAGATTTCCAACTTCAGTTGTCCATTGATTACAAGAAATCTACCATTCTAGCCTTCCAAAAGACATATAGGACCAGGAAATAATCTCCCTAGAGCTCACCTAATAAACAAAACAAGGTGTCTTCTCTGATTCCAATTGAAACTCGGGCATTTTAAAACATGTTAATACTGCTTTCCCAACATCAGAACACAATGTCAAGACATGTGTTAAGACATCATTTGACTGACATAACAAATATATTAAATTGTAAACTATACAAAAATAAATTGCGGGATGATAAAGAACATAATCAATTGTTAACCCAGTTTGGTGCAACCTCACCTACATCTGGGGGAATCCAAGCCAGGAAGGAAATTCACTATGATAGTATTAGTTCAAAGCTAAACAACCATAGTTTACAACTTATATCCTAATCACTATCTTGTGCAACTTCTACCTAGAAACCTTCTAGATATGAGATCCCCGTCTCACTTTCCACAATCACCTCAGTGATAATAACAATGACTAAAACAGAAGAACATACTTCCAATTACAAAACTCATCTTTGCTTAAAAGCTTTTTACTGAGAGCAATAACTTGACACACAATCTACTCTTTGCTTCAAAGCTCATGAGTGATTGGCAAGTAATAATACACAATCAGTCAACCTCAGTGTATCAAAAGGCACATGGGTGAAATATAACAACAAAGCAAATTAAGGAGACTATCAAAACCTAAGACTCTAAACTTCCCCTTATTTTTACAAAATTGAAAAGCCAAATTACATTAGGTTTAAGTTTCTCTTTATATACTCCTCAGCAGTCCATGGGCTTCAAAATCTTCACCCAAATATTTCTTGATCCACAAGCTAAGGGTTGCACCAATTATGCAGAAAAATCTCCTTGAATCTAGGAACAAAATATCGAGTTTCCTAAATTGTCTCAACATCCAATTTTAGAAACTATGTACAGTTGGAGATAAAATTAATCGTTCCAGATTAAATCTTCTTGACCTGCGCAAATAAGTGAAATATATCCAAAAGTAATCTCACAAAATCAAATCAAATCAATCAAGAAAAATAACAGTAGATTGTACCGATGTTCTGGTACAAGATGTCACAACATCTTCCAGAACACATGTCTTCAATGTGAACTGACCAATATGTTAGGACATGTCACAAAACATCTTTATGTAAACCATGTTTTAGAAAATTTATTGTCAATCCTAAAACCATGGATCTAACAAGTGTGACCCCCATCGAGTATCCCCAGCTCGTCTCAAATTACCAATTTGATTTTCACCTTTACTAGTTATAATCTCACCAATCCCTAATAAATACTCAATTTCATTTAATTGGGAAGCTTGTAACTCATAATGGCGCTTAGTAGAAGAACAAACAACAATGGAAATAAAGTCCAGCTTCTCAATGAATTTATAAATTAGGTTGACTTCTCTTGATGCAGTAACCAAGAAAAATTGTAATTGATTAGAAAAACATTGAACATAGTATCGTAACCGGCAAAAAACAAGAGTTGCCACCACTACTTATTTGTCTTGAGGACTGGAAAAGAACAGAAAAATCCTAATTATTTAGAGATTACTTGATTCGCGAGTTAATTAGATAAAGAGAAGGTGTTAGACACCCTTTATCTCTCTTGTACTCAAGGGGATCCTTTTTAGACCTAAGACTTATTGGGGATATTTCTTTATTTATCATATAATAAAACAAGGGAAAATTTTAGTTTTTTAGTTAGTGGACTCGCCTTGGTTTCACAACCGTGTGCCTACATATCTCTCATCGGAGGATGAAAGAAATCAGAGTCCTACGTAGTTCGAATGATGTTTAGTTTGTTGTTTTTAGGTGCAGAAGAGAATAATCGAGCCGACAAAGCGCGTGATAAGTCTTTGATTATTCAAATACTTATGAAGGTGCATTCACCTATTTTTAATCCATATTTATGAAAAGTGTTTGTGTTTGAATTAATTGCACATGGGCGAGAGTGGATTTATTCTCGCGGAGCGAAAAAAGTTTGATTAATGAAAAAAAAAGTTACTTGATGAGTTGTGAATTTTATTATTTTGATTTGGATAATTAATTAGTAGACGCTATTTAGGGTTTAAATTTTATTTAGGGTTTAAATTTGATTTAGTGTTTTAAATTTTATTTAGGGTTTAAATTTGATTTAGTGTTTTAAATTTTTGAGAATGAGGCTTGGTTGAAGCTTTAATGAGAGTTGAGAATTTGTCAAAAAAATTGTGTTAAAAGTTTGCATCTCATTGGAATGTAATTCTGATTTCTCACATTAGTTGCACTCTCACTTTTGATTTCAGACATTGGTTATACTCTCAAATATTTAATATAAATTATTCTTTGATTTTCAACTAGAAACTCAGTCCAATTCACTGTGTCAATCAAATCAATTTTTACATCTAACTTCCATGGTTTCAAACACTTATTTATCACAATGTAAGGCACACCATGACGTATGGTGCATTGTTTCCAATGTAAGCATTTTTTATATATTGTAAATTTATAGAGTAACTTAAACTATACATTATCAACTCATTCACTTGTACATGTACAATATATTATTAAAATATCTTACCTCAATTTTCTCTTTTTTAATAAATTTCAAATTCATATATTCTTTTCCTCTATTCTGGATTAGTATATTTCCTATCTTTTATTCTTATTTTCAAATTTTATTTTCTTATTTCCATTCTTATTTTTTTCACTCATTTCTCTTTAATTTTTCTTATGCTCTTTTCATTCATAATATTTTTAACTTCTACCGTTCACTTCTTTTATAATAAAATTTCATTTATTTTCAAAAAAGAAAGAGTAACTAAAATCAACTTTTCTAACCTTTTTAGATTTCATTATTAAAAAACATTGTTATCAAATATATTGATTTTAAGCATTCTTCCTTTTATGACAATAAATTCCTTTTTTTTTTTTATATTTGTAAACATTATTATTATTTGTTTATAGAAAGATATTGTTCTGAATTGGACCTACACTTGGCTCAAACATCATATAAGGTCCAATCTAATCATACTGTAGGAGAAAATCGGTAGGAGAGAGTTTGTCCTTGACAATGTCGGGCAGTGATTTCACTCCTTTTGTCGACCAGAATATGTCCTCCGGAGACAACCTCATGGCTGGCGAGGAGGACCAACGACACTCAGGAGGTCCTCACGAGCACCCTCTTCGAAGGAAAGACACTCAATGCCCCTGAATGTCACAGAGTTCTCTTGATCCCGAAAAGACCATATCCACGTCCTCCTGATGATTCGGAGGAGTCCATTCAGGTTGGGGACCACGTGTTGGCCTCCACTACACATGTAGGACTTGACAGTCTATATTTTGGGCCTGCGTGATCAGCCCAATAATGGGGACCTTGGCCTAGGGTTGGGGGATATAAATACGCTATCACTTGAGAGAGTAAGGTATTCATTCATTCACCTATACTCTCACACTTACTTGCACTCACTCTGAACCTTAGTTTGGCATCAAAGTGTCTTGCAGGTACCTCCCCACTTCACATTCAACCACTACTCGACTTAAAGCTCGTGGACCTTGACAATCCTTTCTGATCAGGTACGATCAGTGGGGCTGTCTATGAGAATCCAACTTTCATTTCTTCCACTCAAGACCAAAGCAACTCTTTATCAACCTTCCGATTGTCATGGCCAACCAAGCTGTCAATGATAACCAAAACATCCATTTTGTCGATGCCAACAACAACAACGTTGGAGACAACAACACGGGCAACAACAACATGGACGATCTCGAGCAAGACCACAAGGACGAAATGACTGCCTCTTCATCCACCTGCCCACAACCACGCGACGATGACTACCATCCTCTGCAGAATTACGAGCCCAATGTGTATCAGGAGATCCACGTTCCTGAAGGCGATGACGCCGCGACCAGAGTTCTATTCGCGACAATCAACCAGACTAATTATATGATCTTCTCACAAGGTGAGCGACAGATGATGCTGAAAAAGACCCGTCGGGCCCCCAGAAAGCACAGGAGATCTAACTCTCAAACTCCTCATCCCCGACAGAATAAAGACCTCTCTCAATTTCCCCCGTAGAGACACAGACAGGACAATTCTCGAATCCCTACTTTCTGCCGCATTGGGCGAGGTCCCGCTTTGGAGAGGACTCAGCCTGAAGCTGTCAAGAAACACAGTCACACTCCCCCGCACACACAACGATTATCCCCTGAACGTAAAAGGAACATGGGAAATGAAGAAAATAAGTCTTGTCCAAGGGACCCTCCCCGTGGCCAATACTGACACAAAGAGCACTGCTACAACCGGTCCCCCTCTCGCTTCCCAGAAAGAAGCGACAAAGATGACTCCCGCGATCCACTATCCTAAGCCATCGTGGAGGCTCTCATTCCTAAAGGAATGGAGAAGCCTCCCCTACTAAAGGAGTACAATTGCATTGCTGACCCTGTCAACCACATCGACGGGTTTGAAGCAATGCTCAACTACCACAATGTCGGGGGCCAAATTAAATGTAGGTTGTTCCCCATGATGCTGAGGAAAACAGACATGGATTGGTATAAGAACCTCTTCCATGGGTCGATCACCTCATGGAGGAGCCTCAAAAACTAATTCATCAGCAACTTCACTGCATCTCGTCAATATCCGAAGATTAAGGCTGCCCTCGAGGCAATCATTCAGAGAAGCGACGAGACCCTCAAAGAGTATATTGATCGGTTCAACCGCGAGACCATTCAGGTCCCATGCACCGACCACATGAAGAGATACCTGCTCGAGAGGGGACTCCTCCCGGGCACTGAACTTAGAAAGGTCATCAGCATTGAATCTCCCAGGTCTTTTGACTCCCTCCTAGAAAAAGTATGGGCATATATGGACTACGAGGAAAAAGAGGTAGCCAACAGAGCTCGTGATTCGAGGAACCGCGGACCACCTAACACCCCAATGCACCACGATGATGGCCCTTCTCAACAGACTGGGGATAAGAGAAAGGAGGAGAAACCTCGCGAGCATAGAAGACTAGTCGGACGGTTCACTATGTACATCCCGCTGACTGCTTCCCACGAGCGTATCCTTGTAGAGTGCTTCAACACCGAGTTCAAGGACGGTGGTATTAGACGTTCTTGACCCACCCCTTCAAAGCCTGGGGCCGACAGAACAAAATACTGTCAATACCACCGGAGCCACGATCACCTGACCGAAGACTGCATCCACCTGAAGGATGCCATCGAGACTCTTATCAAGTCAGGGAGACTCGGGCAGTGCAAGCGAAATGACGCCCCTCGCTGGGATACCCATAAGGCTAATGAAATCGAGGAGGATATTGACTATTGTACCCCAAAATTTTCCCTCCCATTTTTTTCACTCAAGATGCTATCCCAGGGTTTCTCAAACATTCAATTTTACTCAAAGTTGATCAAGCAGATTCTCTTCCTAGGCAACCAGTCAACAATTAGGGTTTTGCACTTCTCAAAGGAATTTGAGTCATCAAGGTTTCAAATAAATCACCATGTCTCCTCAAAGTCTGTTAAGTCAATTTTCAAACCTCACATTGCAACTTTGTCCAATCCATGGTCCAGATAATTGAAAAGGTATTTGTGTGATTCTTATTTTTTTTCTTAACTATAATCTTCTGAGGATTGATGTTATTTTTGAGGGCATATTCTGTTTGAATAAGGTGCAAAGTCTAAAACTATCATTTTAAGCAATCGTGATTAAGGGTTCAATTAATCATTTGGGGTTTGAGCTTTTAAACATTTATTTTGTTTAAGAGTGTAAAATACATGATTTATCCTATCATATTATGTTTACTTGAAATGCAAGTTATCAAGCCAGGATGTTTATTCAAAAACATTCAAATCAAGAGTTGCAAAGTTAAAATAAAACTCAAAGTTTTGTACAACAAATATTCATTATTACTCAAGCTTTGTGTTCATTACAGTTTTGTGGGACATTCACAAATGATTACAAATGATTATAATTAGATTACAAGTGAAATACAAAGTTTAAATCTACAAGGAAAGATTTGCTTCTTCTTCAAGACTCTTTGCTTCATCTTCAAGAAATTCTCCATTGCTGGCCATGATCTTGCTTGCAATTCATTTGTTTGTACATGTGACAAAAGAAAAGAGAAAACATTAGCAAAAAGTCAACATTGAAAAATCCAAGCAAAAAATTTGATTTTCATCACTAGGGTTTGCTTTTAGGAATCAGAATTTTGTTTGTCCATTTCTCCCTATTTCTGCAAATCTCAAAACCTAGGTTTTGGTTCACAAAAAAGGGGAAAAAGAAATAAATATACAAATTGGACAGACAAGGCAGCAAGTTCAAACAACAACAAAAGCAACAGGCTGCAAACAACAACAGTCAAATGCACAAGTCAAACAATACCAACAGTCAAACTGCATCACAAAAAAAGGACAGTGCTTTGCAAAGCAATTACAGCAGCACAAGATACAAGGCAACAGGCTGCAAATAGCAGACAACAAGCAAGCTGTCCAAATCAGAATCAAACCTGCAACAAACCAACAACAAGTGCTGCAAACCAATATGTAATAAACAAAGGCAGCAACACAAAGCTACAACAGAACAAAACAAACAATATGCAAGCAACAAGCCAAAGGCATCAAATGTTGTAATACAAGTCAAACATCCTCATTTTCCTAAAAAACAAACTCTTCAGAAAATGCATCAAAAAGAAAAAATGCTTTATCTCACAAAGAGAGGAAAGAGGAAAGATATCACCTAGCCAGCAAATGCCAAGACAAACAGGTTGCTATAAGAAACAGTCCAAGAAGACCGCCTCAAAAAGCCTCCTTATGTTGCCCATAGCAGTCCCAAAATCTTTCCAAGTTCTGCACAAAAGCATGTCAACATAAACCACAACAATCTAGTCTACAATACAGTCCAAAAACTGCCCAGACTTGCACCAAAATGGAAACAGTTCAAGCTGCACTCAAAAGCCCAAAACTAGAAAAGTCAAAACTGTCAAAATTCAAAGTTTTTCCCCTCCTATTTTTCACCCTAACCAGATAACAAGGATTACTGTTTTATAAAAGAGGAGAGAACCATCAGATATCAGGAGAGAGATACAGAACTAGGAAAATAGCAAAACCACCAAAAACTCAGAACAAAAGGTTCAACAAAGTCCTTTGTCTCAAACCTACTGAAACATCATAGAACAAAAGCCATTACTGTAAAAAACCAGCAGCCAACATAGCCAACTGAAACATCACAAAAAAAACCAGAACAGAAGAGAAGAAAACATAACTAGAAAACCACAAAAAAACTCAGAACCAAAAGTTCAAGAAAACCCTTTGTCTCAAACCAATAGAACATCACAGTATCCATCAAAGTAACCATTAAACCATCACTGAAAACCAGTATCCATCAAAAACATTGTCATCAAACATCATTATTCAAAACCCAGCAAATCAGTAGCAAACAAACTGCAAAAAAGCCAAGTACTTTTCATCATTTTCACCTTTTCAAAGTCCATTCAGAATACACAAAACCTAGCAAATGAGTAACAAACAAACAGCAAAAAAGCCAAGTATTTTTCATTATTTTCCCCCTTTTTCAAAGTCCATTCAGAATACACAAAACCCAGCAAATCAGTAGCAAACAAACAAGTAACAAAAACCCTAATTTGATAACTAGGATAACACAAGCTCAGAAGAAGAAACAAAGTCATTCACAAACACAGAGTCAGAGCCATCTTACCGAAAAGAGCTTTAAGAGGTGAGTAAGGTTATAGATCTGGACCTCACAGGCGATCTCTTTCTTCCCTTTCCTATACTCTCATGGATCTGTCATTACATGCATCGTTATCTTCACTGATCCCACCAAACGGAGAGTTAGGGTTTCGTTTCCCCCTTTCTAGATTTAGGGCCATCAAATGAGAATCTGCAGAAATTGATCATAAATTAATAACCAGCGGAAAGAGACGATTAGAAAATGTAAGAAAAATAGGGTTTTGAGACATGCCACCGCCGTCACCGCCGTAAGGCAATTTTCGGCGCGGCCAAAAGGTCTTCTCATGTGAATACTCATGATAAGAGAGAAGAGAGAGGGCAAAGCGTCTAAGAGAGAGAAAAAATATGAATTATGAATGTTGTGGTCTAGGTCACTTAGTTTTTGGTCCGTTTGATAATAATGCCCGGTCCAATCTGGTGGTGACACTTGTCACCACCCCTTTAATAACTCTGAATAATCATCCCATGCGTACCTCCCCTTTATTTGTTTCTTGCATTCTAACAAAAAAACAATTTGGGCCTTCACTCCACCATTCTCTGGCCCAACGAATTCTTTTTGTTCTAGCACACCCCTGTCTGAACTTACATCTCCCACTGTTGCATTGTTTTATTTTCTATATTAGATTTTCCATTTTATTTTATTAGATGATTTTGATTTTGTTTTATTGAGTTTAACTTCTTTAGAATTCAAAAAAAATTAGAATTAAGATTCCATTTCCTTTTAGCTTTTAATTTCTTCTTATAAAATGTAATCATTAGTTTATACACAATAAAAATCCAAACAAAAAATATATACGTAGGATTTAATTTTCTTTAAATTAATTATTTTATTTTCTAGAATAAAATATCCTTTTTCTTTCAAAACCTCACAAAATAAAATACCAAAATATTACTTTTATTTGTTTTACTTTGAATTGTTTTAATTTAATTATTTGTTCATTTTCAATTCGATTTGGTTGTATTGATTTCCTATTTAATTTTTTTTATCGCATTTTCGATTCGATCCATCCCCATTTGTAAATTTGTACCCCCATTCTCGAAAGCTCTGTAATAGCGTAGAATTTTAATTTCTGCAATCTACTATTTTCCTTTAACTGTATAATAATTAGGCGTGCATGGCAAGATTCAAAATCAATCGCTAGATAACCTAATTTCAAAGATCAAATTAACTTGAATCAAACACACTTTTTTTACACGCGCACCTTTAGGGTAACCTCGCTCGTTGCCTCGGAAATACAGTCATGTCCCTCGAGTATGGGACGTTTCAGCAATGACCCTTCGATAAAAAAGATTGTAGTCCCTTGATGACCCTCGACGTTGCCTTCGATAAAACGATCTCGTCCCTTACAAAAATTGCTAAAGCGTCACATAAGTTGCTTTCGATGACTGTAAACTTGACCCGCGCCTGTCCCTTTACATCCAACGATGGGGCTTCTTACCAAATCAATGGTAAGATAGCAACATTAAAATGAGGAAGAAAAGAACCTTGAGACTTTTCGAGTAGGTAGATTCGCTCCTAGTTGCTCGCTTGCTCACGACAAAAACATTTTACACCAACACTTTCATCTCAAAACATTTTCAAAAGACAAAATCTTTTGTATACGTTCTTATAGAGACGAGAACCATTGCAAAACATATTTTCAAAACACTTTCCAAAACACAATCCACAGACACGTCTTTGAACCATCTTTCAAAACAAAACTTTGTACGCGTTCTTATAAAAACGAGAACCATTACAAAGAGATTTTTCAAAACACTTTCAAAGTCCACACCACAAGCACACTATCAAAACAAAAGCAAGTGATCTAAATGAGTAACTAAGAGCCCATGGAAAACCATGGATGAAAAGGGTGCTAATACCTTCCCTTTTCATAATCTACCCCCCGAACCTGGGAAAAAAATCTCGAAAGGTCTTTCCTGTGCTTTTTTACCTTTCCTTTTGGATAAAAGAAAAGTCTGTGGCGACTCTTGCTATCCGCACAAATGAGATCGAAACGCAAAACACCAAGTCAGTTCTCCCACCGTATCATAGAACTGGCAACTCTGTTGGGGAAATATTGAAATGTGGGGTTACCTTAGGGTTAGATCACCTTTACTTGCTTTCATTATTTGATTTGTGTGCTTTACATTTAGTTCTTGGTATTAGGCTGCTTTGATCCTCCACCCGGATATGGGGCACCTTTTTTAGGTAAATAGCAATAGATTATGGAAACTGTACGGTGTAGACCGATATGGTTGAAACAATGGCTATGTTAGTGCAACGCATTTGTGGGTTCCGGTATCCCTCTCGGTGAATCGAGGAGAATACGGGGCCGCTGAGTGGCGTCATGAAGCACTAATTGACTTTAGAACCCTAATTGAACAAACTTGGCCATTAGGACGTAGTGAGATAGCCGATTTCGGTGTAGAGCTGAAAATTGGTTGATACTCGATACTACACTCATTGAGGCTAGACTTTTGGGATATCTTGGCCACAAGAAAAGATTGTTGTGTTGAGACAATGCCTAAGAGAAAGGTCAGTGATATTGAGATCCTTTAGAACCCGATCACTATTACTAGGACAGGTTGAGCCAACTAAACTTCAAGAGGGTACTTACCTACAAAACTCATGCAAGCCTAAAACATAGGGACTTGTTTGTTATGTGTGTATATATTTACTTGTACATAAACATCATAAACATCATGAACATCATACGCATGCTCACTAACCATTTCAAGGATTTAGAAATTTATCTTTGTTTTTGTTTTGTAGGACATGAATTCCCTCCGAAGAAACACCGTTCGAATCAGCTTTGTAAAAACACACCCTCAACTTCAAGAGCTAGCCTCAAGAGTGTCCGGGGATTCTCCTTTTACCAAGAAGTATGGTCGACTCCTCAGTTTGGCTACATCCAACTTTCAAGAAGAGATGATGTGTGTACTATTCCAATTCTTTGATCCCGTACATCATTGTTTCACTCTCCCAGACTATCAGTTGGTACCTACATTGGAAGAGTTCTCTCTACTCTTAGGAGTGCCCGTGCTTGATCAGACACCGTTCACCGGTCTAGAAGGGATTCCAAAACCTGAGGTCATCGCCGAAGCTTTGCATATGAAGAGGGCCGACATAATAGCCAATTGGGAGACAAGAAGCGGCGTTAAAGGCTTTTTAGCTAAGTTTTTGTTGGAAAAGGCTCGTTCATTCTAGGACGACATGGATTTCCAAGCTTTCGAAGACATCCTGGCTCTTCTCATTTATGGTTTGGTTCTGTTTCCCAATTCGGACCAATTCATAGACGTTAATGCCATCAAAGTCTTTCTCTCTCGCAATCCTATATCTACCTTACTAGGAGACATCTTGCATTGCCTTCATACCCGCACCATGAAGAAAAGAGGTACTCTTTTGTGTTGTATCCCCCTACTCGCAAAATGGTTCACTTCACACCTACCTCAATCAGCATTGAAGAACGAGCAAAGACTGACATGGTCCCAAAGGATGATGTCTCTCACCCACTCTAATATCCGTTGGTGTTCGAGATCCTTGTAAGATGTCTTTATCATTAACCGCTGTGGAGAGTTCCCTAACGTACCTCTTCTTGGTATTAGGGGGGGTATCACCTACAACCCCTGCTGAACTCTTCGACAGTTTGGGTATGCCTAAAGAGACGGCCCTCACGAGATGCTCATCCAAGGCTGGTATTTGACTACGAAAAAGAATACCAAGGTTACCGCCAGAGGTTTACACGTGCATGTGGAATGGTGAACAAGGTGGACAATAGGACTTTGGGACACAAAAACTCTATCCCTCTAGAGCCTTACCTTAGGTGGGTACGGGCTCGTGCTCGGAGTCTCGTGAAACCTTACCTTTCCATCCTTCCTGTCATCATAGAACCTGTTGTCGAAGGAGACGTCCCATACACCGTTCTTCATCCTGACATGCCTACCTCTCTCAAATATTTGCAGAAAGCTTGGGTTCAGTTGAGGGAAGAGCGAGACGCCTTTGAAGCCCAGTTTTATGCCAGTGAGAAGAAGGTTCTGAAGCTCACCAAGCTGCTTCATAAAGAGAAAAACCTGAATGCCTACATGCTCCAAAGAGGATGCGTTCAGTCTTTCTGTCTTAGGAGTTTTGTTGTATTTTGTTTCTTTCATTGTAAGCCCAAAGAGGCATGATTTATTCAAACTTGGTTTTTATTAATATAACGTGTGTTCTTTTTTGGTTTGAACAAATTTAAATCTCTAAATTTCCTTGAAATCATTTGCATATTGCATCTTCATTCATCATAACATCATACAAGTTTCTCATAACAGGTCACCTTATCCTTCTACTGTTTATTTCAGTGAGATGAATGTTGAACAGACTGTGAAAGATCTTCAGGCGCAGAATGCCCAGTTTCAACAAATGCTCTTGGCTCTGACAAAAGGACAAGAGGAGTTGAAGACTCTGCTGGCCAAAGAGAAGAAGAAGAAAGCGAAGAAATCAGCCGGTGTTGTGATCATGGGAAGGAGGTTTAAAGGACAAGCCAGACGAACTTTGGACTTTGCAACATCATCAGGCGAAGGAGATAATCAAACCCAGGAAGTGAACAACGACCCAGTGTCCGAGGAAGAGGAAGAGCCTAATTACTCTGAGGAACAATATCCTCCTGCTGATGATAAATACAAACAACTAGAGGATCATTTGAATGCTATGGAGATTCAGAGGGTACCCGGTTTGGATTTTGAAGAATTAGGACTCATATCAGGGGTTGTCACCCCACAAAAATTCAAGGTCCCCACTTTTTCCAAATACGACGGTGTCTCTTGCCCAAAGCTACATCTAAGGTCATACGTCAGAAAGATTCAACCTCATACGGCTGACAAGAATCTGTGGGTGCATTTCTTCCAAGAGAGCTTATCTGGGACGAAGTTGGATTGGTTCTATCAATTGGAAGGGACCAATGTTCGCAATTGGGAAGAGTTGGCCTCCGCTTTCTACAAACAATATTAGTACAATGCTGATTTAGCCTCGACTAGGACGCAATTGCAAGGCATGTCTATGGGAACAGGTGAAGGTTTCAAAACCTATGCTAAAAAATGGAGGGATCTCGTAGGCAGAGTCCAGCCCCCTCTATCTGACAGAGAATTAGTGGATATGTTCCTTGGCACCTTGTCAGGACCATTTTTCAATCACCTGATTGGGAGTTCCTCAGCTGGGCTTACTGAATTAATCATGACTGGTGAGCGGGTCAAGACTGGTATAAAAAGCGGCAAAATTCATAGAGATGCACCATCGAGCATGATGAAGAAGCCTTTTATTGGAAAGAAAGAGGACAGTGCTGCATATGACTATAGGAATCAAAACAAAACTGACCGTCGCCCGGCGGTAGGGGCTGTTATGATTTCTAATCCCGTTCCAAATCAGCAGCGAAATTATCAGTGCAAACCAGAGGCGCCCATGAGACGATTTACCCAGATCAACATGACCATGTCTCAAATTTTTCCACACCTTCTGAAGACCAATCTGACAACTTTAAAAGAAGCTCCCAAGAACCCCAATACTGCTTCTTCTTGCTATAACCCGAACGCTCGATGTGCCTACCATTCTGAAAGCCCGGGGCTCGATACAAATGACTGTTGGGCCTTAAAGAATAAGGTGCAAGACCTTATCGATGCGAAAGAGATTGAGTTTGATCTCCCATAAATGCCTAATGTAATAACGGCGCCAATGCCCAGACATGGCCAAGGTATCAACGCCATTGATGATGATCGTTTTGTCTCCTCCGTGAATGACTTAATTACTCCTTTGTTGACCATTAAACAGAATCTACTGCAAGCCAGTCTATTTCTGGGTTGCGATGAAAATTGTCGCTTGTGCAAGTATCTACCGAACGGTTCTTTGTTACTAAAGATATGCGTCCAGCGCCTGATGACTAGCAAAGAAATCATATTTGAAAAGCTACCTCTTACCAGAAGTTCTTATCAAGATGTTTCGATAATCACCATTTTCGACAATCCTCCCAGAGTCTCCACCAAAAGACCCGTTAGGATTACATCTGTTCCAAGGTGTGCACCTTTAATCATCACTATGCCAAGACCAATATCATACTCTTCAGATAAAGTTGTTCCCTGGAGTTATGGGGCTGACATTTATTACTATGGCGTCAAGCAAGATCAGTTGGCTGTCAAAGACGAAGTTGCGAGAGATATTGATCCCGATATCGGTAATATCACTGGGACCAGCAAAATAACAAGAAGTGGAAGAGTCTTCTCACCTGAGATTTCTCCAAAGACCGTTGCTACTCCTGTGATCATTCCTACTACCACTCCTACCGACACTCCCAGTGATACTCCTACTGTTGTCCCTGCTACCGATACAAGGGGCAAAGAGGTCTTGAATGAGCTTGTCCAAGCAAGAGAACATCCCGAGATCATCCTCGAAGCTTCTAGAAAAGAGATAGAAGAAATACTGAAGATAATCAAGAAAAGTGACTACAACATTGTCGAACAGTTGAGACAGACCCCCTCGAAGATATCATTATTGTCCTTACTTTTGTGTTCTGTGACCCACGCCAAAGCCTTGGTAAAGTTTCTTAAAACCGCCCACGTGCCCCAAGAGACCTCCATCGACCAATTTGAAAATTGTGTAGCCAGTCTAACTATTGATAACGGATTGGGCTTTTCTGATGCTGATTTAACCTCTAAGGGAAGGAAGCACAACGATACCTTGCATATTTCCCTTGAATGCAGGGGCACCACACTTGCCCATGTTCTGGTGGATACCGTCTCATCATTGAATGTCTTGCCCAAAAATGCTCTCGACCGACTGGATTGCGAGGGGCTCATCTTAAAACCCAGGAACATCATGTAAGGGCCTTTGATGGTTCCAAGAGGACAGTGCACAGAGAAGTTAATGTCCCCATAAAAATTGGAACTCATATTTTTGACTCAACTTTCTATGTGATGGACATCCGCCCTTCGTACTCTTGTCTATTGGGTCGACCCTGGATCCATGGTGCTGGTGCCGTCACTTCAACCTTGCACCAAATGCTAAAATACCCGATCAAAGGAAAGATTGTCACAGTTCACAGAGAGGAGGAGTACATGGTTAGCCATCTGAACTCTTTCAGGTATGTTGAAATGGATGGTGAATTCATCGAGACTCCCTGTCAGAACTTTGAGGAGGTTCCAGCAATGGTCGCGGCAACCAAGTCTTCTCCAAAGGTCCCGAAGATTACCAGACCTCCACTGAAGATGGACTCTTTGAAAGATGCTCGAGCAGTAGTTGAAGAAGGAGGGTGTACCATCTGGGGTCATCTTCCAGATATCCCCTACAAGTCCGACAAATTTGGTTTGGGATTCACTACAGAGGCCCAAAGAGCTGTTCGACGTTCTCGCACCGGGTGGCCACCTCTGCGTATCAACAATCAGGGAGTCAATGCAGTAGAAGACAGTGACGGTAGCTGTGATATGGACGAACGGATTTTTCCAACCACCGGCTGAGGGCTCAACAATTAGGAGGCCAATGATTTCATTCCTATTACTTTTATTGAAGAGTAATTTTTATTTTAATATTTTCAGGCTTGTAATATTTAAACAATTCAGACTTTTAAAACCTTGTGTCTTACCCGAGGCACAACGGTCCATTTGTGAGGGTTGTCACTTCATTCTCATATGTCATTAATGAATCATGGACGTTTTTGCATCAAATTTTATGTTCTTTGTCTTTCTTTCTTACATTTTATTTTCTTTCAAAAGTAGCTATGCTCTTACACACACTCACATATTAAAATGCAGATCTACATCCACTCAGGATCCCATCGATAACAGTTCTGCTATGGCCAGTTGTGACTTTGAAAATCCGATCTACCAAGCCGACAACGAAAGTGAGGAAGATTGTGAGGTGCCAGGAGAGTTGGCCAGGTTGTTGCAACAAGAAGAAAGGACCATTCAGCCGCACGAAGAGCCGATTGAAACAGTTAACTTAGGTACTGAGGAGGACAAAAAGGAGGTCAAGGTGGGTGCCAATTTGGAACCTAGTGTCAAGGAGCGTCTGATTCAGTTGCTGCATGATTATGTCGAAGTCTTAACCTGGTCGTACGAAGACATGTCGGGACTTGATACAGACATTGTGGTACTTCGTCTGCCTACAAGAGAAGATTGCCCTCCAGTAAAGCAAAAGGTTCGCCGCATGAGACCTGATATGTCAGAAAAGATTAAAGCAGAAGTCATAAAGCAATTCAATGCTTGATTCTTGGCTGTCACCTCTTATCCCCAATGGGTTGCTAATGTTGTTCCTGTGCCTAAGAAAGACGGTAAAGTGAGAATGTGTGTGGACTACAAAGATCTGAATTGGGCAAGCCCGAAGGATAATTTCCCACTCCACCACATCGACATTCTAGTTGACAATACGACACAACACAAAGTGGTTTCCTTCATGGACGGTTTCTCAGGCTACAACCAAATCAAAATGGCGCCCGAGGATATGGAGAAAATAACATTTGTTACACAGTGGGGCACATTATGCTATAAGGTCATGCCATTTGGACTAAAGAATGCTGGGGAAACTTATCAATGCGCCATGGTAGCTTTATTTCATGACATAATACATCATGAGATAGAGGTCTACGTAGACGATATGATATCCAGATCACAAACGGAAGAAGAGCACCTTGATCACTTATAGAAACTGTTTGAGAGGCTGAAGAAGTACAAGTTGAGATTGAATCCAAACAAGTGCATGTTCGGAGTACGGTCTGGTAAACTCCTAGGCTTTGTCGTCAGCAACAAAGGTATCGAGGTTGGTCCTGCCAAGGTTAAAGCGATACAAGGATGCCTTCTCCTCGTACTCAGAAAGAAGTCAGAGGATTCTTGGGACGTTTGAATTACATTGCCAGGTTCATTTCTCACCTGACAGCTACTTGTGAGCCAATCTTCAAGCTCCTGAAAAAAGATCAAGTAGTCAAATTGAATGACGAATGCCAAGTTGATTTTGAAATAATCAAGGAATACTTACAAGAGCCTCCTGTGTTGTTACCACCCATCGAGGGAAGGCCTTTAATCCTGTATTTGACTGTTTTAGAAAACTCAATGGGGTGTGTGTTGGGGCAGCATGACGAGTCTGGCCGAAAAAATCATGTTATTTATTACCTGAGCAAAAAGTTTACCGACTGTGAAACAAGATATTCACTGCTCGAGAAAACTTGCTGCGCTCTGGCATGGGATGCTCGCCGGCTGAGACAGTATACGCTGACCCATACTACTCTGTTGATATCTAAAATGGATTCGATAAAATACATCTTTGAGAAGCCCGCTCTTTCTGGGAGAATGGCAAGATGGCAGATGATCCTGACAGAATATGACATACAGTATACTACCCAGAAAGCTATAAAGGGTAGTGTATTGGCTGATCACCTCGCTCACCAAGCTGTGGAAGACTATCAGTCCATGAAGTTTGAATTCCCGGATGAAGACATCATGACATTAGACAACTTTGAAGAAATCAGACCATATGACGGACCTGAACAAGTATCCCAATGGACCCTGTTCTTTGATGGAGCATCCAATGCACTTGGCAACAATATCGGTGTTGTACTCATATCTCCAGAAGGATGTCATACTTCCTTTACTGCCAGACTTTACTTCAATTGTACAAACAATATGGCAGAATACGAAGCATGCATCTTCGGTCTCAAAGCTGCTATAGACTTGGGTATCAAATCTTTGGATGTATTTGAAGATTCAACTTTGGTCATCAGTCAGATCAAAGGGGAATGAGACACCAAACACCCCAACCTTATCCCTTACAAAGAACATGTGTTGACATTGTTGCCGCATGTTGAGAAGATTAACTTCGAGCATTTCCCGCGAGAAGAAAAACTGCTAGCAGACGCACTAGCTACAATGTCATCTATGTTTAAACTTAATTGGGATAACGAGGCTCCTCAAATCACCATTGAGCGGATGGATGAACCAGCCTACTGCCACGAGATCGGTACTGAATAAGTAGTGGATCGACCTTGGTTCTATGAAGTTAAAAGGTATCTCGAGTCTCAGGAATATCCAGAAGGAGCTTGGTGAATGACAAGAAGTTCATAAGAAGATTCTCGGCTAAGTTTTTCCTTAGTAACGACATTTTGTACAAACACAATCATGACTCTGTATTACTTCGGTGCATAGACAAGGTTGAGGCTGAAAGGATTATGGTTGAATTACACGAAGGAACTTTTGGTACCCATTCCAGTAGACATACAATGGCAAAGAAAATCCTACGGGCAGGCTATTATTGGTCTACCATGGAGGCAGATTGCTATCAACACTCTCAGACTTGCCATAAGTGTCAGATTTATGCGGATAAAGTGCATGTACCTCTGGTTCCTCTGAATGTCCTGACGTCTCCTTGGCCCTTTGCTATGTGGGGAATCGATATGATTAGGGAAATCAAGCCAACGGCCTCCAATGGACACCACTCCATCTTGGTGGCCATCGACTATTTTACAAAGTGGGTTGAGGCAGCTTCCTTCGCTTCCGTTACTAAGAATATGGTCGCCCAGTTTATCAAACAAAATCTCATCGATCGGTACGGTATCCCAGAGAGAATCCTCACTGATAATGGTACGAATCTAAACAACACTATGATCACCACCTTGTGCGAGCAATTCAAAATCCAGCATCACAATTCTTCCCCTTACCGGCCAAAGATGAATGGTGTTGTAGAAGCTGCTAACAAAAACATTAAGAAAATCATACAGAAAATGACAGTCACATACAAAGACTGGCATGAGATGCTACCGTTTTCTCTCCACAGGTATCGTACCACAGCTTGCATATCAACTGGGGAAACACCCTATTCTCTGGTATACGACATGGAGGTTGTCTTGCCTATCAAGGTCCAGATCCCCTCTCTGAGGATCATGAAGGATGGTAGCTTGGACGAAGAAGATTGGATCCAGACTCGACTTGACCAGTTGAACTTGATTGATGAAAAGAGGCTTGCAGCTATCTGTCATGGTCAGATGTACGAAAAATGCATGATCAAAGCTTTTAACAAAAAGGTCAAACGTCAGGTATATCGGGTCGGTGACTTGGTAATCAAGCGTATCATTTTGCCACAAGGTGATCCCAGGGGAAAATGGACTCCTACATATGAAGGACCGTTTGTGATCAAAAGCATATTCTCTGGTGGGGAAATGATCTTAACCACTATGGATGGCGACGACCTCCCGTATCCTGTAAATACGGACATAGTTAAAAGATACTACGCATGAACAAGGACCCGCTAGGTCGACTGGTCTAGGCAAAAATAAGGGTTTCCCGGCGAACCAAAAGGGTTCAGGCAAAAGTAAGGGATGAAAATGAAAAAATATTGTACACCCGGCAAGCCGAAAACCTGAAAGGGCGGCTTGGGAAAAAAAGGGTATCCCGGTGGATCAAAAACCAGAAAGGGCGTTCCAGGTAAAAGTTAGGGAATTTAAGCGTATGACTATGTCCCGTTGAATCATCTTGCAGACAATTTTCCGCATTAACGATTCTAATCAATCCAATCAACTTCGCCGAAGCGACAAGTGGATAAGACGTTCAGAGACATGAAGACTATAGCAGAATGGGAACCCCATGGGATTATTGCACATAGATATCTTTTCTTTGTATCAATTTTCATTTTTTTTACGACGACATTCTCTCACTAGAATGCTCGTCTCATTGTACAAAAAATACTTATTCAAGTTAATACATAGATATCCCCTTTGGAAGTGCAAAACCATATGTTTTTCTTTGTTTCTGTGTTTTGTTTGCAAAAACGTCCAATGATTTATTTTTGAACATATGCATTTGAACGTGATTACTGTTACAAATAAACAGAAAAACGGAAAGACAATTACTAATGACTTTAAGAAATAGGATAATATATATATAAGCCATTCTATAAGATCCCCGCAGGTACCTTCTACAGCAAGAGCGGAAGCGAATACATCCTACTATAGAATCGCTGACGTATCCCCAGTTTGCAGCCTGTTGGTATCAAGCGTTCACATACCCCTGATAGAGCAAAAATTCTAGCTACCGCTCTAGAGGTTCTCCAGTAAGTTTCCCGACTTCTCAGGTTTCCCCAGCAGGATTTCACGAAGTCTACAAGAAATGTCCGGAGTTTCCCTTCTACAACAGAGTTTACTTCTCTAATGATTGGAAACTCACTCATTAGTGCTTCAAGAGGGATTTATTTTCCCCGCTTCCAAGAATACTACGGCACGAATAATCTTTAAAGTCCATACATTTGCAGTTATACGTCATAACATTAGCAACACAAGTATATACAGTGCAATCTCATTTATTTTTGAGAAACAACATCACACCATGCATTGCATACATCATAGCATTACATACAATTAACTTTTCACCTTCTGCAGGAAAGAATCAATCGACGGGAAATTATCATCAACAAAGTTCCAACAGACAAATATTTTCAACAAGAAAAGACTGGTCAACCATCTACATAGAAAAATATTTCTTTTAGATTCTTACTGGTTAATATAAATCTCTCAACGGTTTATTCTGATTCATTTCTAGATTTTTACTGGTTCAGATAAATCTCTCAACGGTTTATTCTAATTCGTTTCCATATTCTTACTGGTTCAAATAAATCTCTCAACGGTTTATTCTGATTCGTTTCTAGATTCTTACTGGTTCAGATAAATCTCTCAACGGTTTATTCTGATTCATTTCCAGATTCTTACTAGTTCAGATAAATCTTTCAACGGTTTATTCTGATTCGTTTCCAGATTCTTACTGGTTCATATAAATCTCTCAACGGTTTATTCTGATTCGTTTCCAGATTCTTCTTGGTTCAGATAAATCTCTCAACGCTTTATTCTGATTTGTTTCCAAATTCTTACTGGTTCAGATAAATCTCTCAACAGTTTATTCTGATTCGTTTCCAGATTCTTACTGGTTCAGATAAATCTCTCAACGGTTTATTCTGATTTATTTCCAGATTCTTACTGGTTCAGATAAGTCTCTCAACGGTTTATTCTGATTCGTTTCCAGATTCTTACTAGTTTAGATAAATCTCTCAACGGTTTATTGTGATTCGTTTCCAGATTTTTGCTGGTTCAGATAAATCTCTCAATGGTTTATTCTGATTCGTTTCCAGATTCTTACTGGTTCAGATAAATCTCTCAATGGTTTATTCTGATTCGTTTCCAGATTCTTACTGGTTTAGATAAATCTCTCAATGGTTTATTCTGATTCGTTTCCAGATTCTTACTGGTTCAGATAAATCTCTCAACGATTTATTCTGATTCGTTTCCAAATTCTTACTGGTTTAGATAAATCTCTCAATGGTTTATTCTGATTCGTTTCCATATTCTTACTGGTTCAGATAAATCTCTCAATGATTTATTCTGATTCGTTTCCAGATTCTTACTGGTTTAAATAAATCTCTCAATGGTTTATTCTGATTCGTTTCCAGATTCTTACTGGTTCAGATAAATCCCTCAACCGTTTATTCTGATTCGTTTCCAGATTCTTACTGGTTCAGATAAACCTCTCAACAGTTTATTCTGATTCGCTTCCAAATTCTTATTGGTTCGAATAAATCTCTCAACGATTTATTCTGATCCGTTTTCTGTTAAAATCAAGTTCATACTTTCTGTCAACAATCATCTCATCTATAAGGCCATCTCCGACAACTCTCCACCATTTCTCCAAATGGCATCTT
This sequence comes from Vicia faba, assembly GCA_948472305.1. Lineage (NCBI taxonomy): Eukaryota > Viridiplantae > Streptophyta > Magnoliopsida > Fabales > Fabaceae > Vicia > Vicia faba. Next base: position 578,458,633 of record OX451736.1, on the reverse strand, counting down.
TAAGCCCATTCCCTACACAATCAACCAGTGCATCATCAAGTGCAACTTTCTGGGCACTCTAGTGTTCAATCATCTTCTACTTTCAAACCACGAACGACCAACATGTTGATCTCATTTTTCAAGTTTAAGAAGATTGAACAGGGGCAGCTGTTGTACCCCAAAATTTGCCCTCCCATTTTTTCACTCAAGATTCTATCCCAGGGTTTCTCAAACATTCAATTTGACTCAAAGTTGATCAATCAGATTCTATTCCTAGGCAACCAGTCAACAATTAGGGTTTTTCACTTCTCAAAGGAATTTGAGTCATCAAGGTTTCAAATAAATCACCATGTCTCCTCAAATTCTGTTAAGTCAATTTTTAAACCTCACATTGCAAGTTTGCCCAATCCATGGTCCAGATAATTGAAAAGGAATTTGTGTGATTCTTATTATTTCTTAACAATAATCTTCTGAGGATTGATGTTATTTTTGAGAGCATATTCTGTTTGAATAAGGTGCAAAGTCTAAAACTATCATTTTAAGCAATCGTGATTAAGGGTTCAATTGATCATTTGGGGTTTGAGCTTTTAAACATTCATTTTGTTTAAGAGTGAAAAATACTTGATTTATCCTATCATATTATGTTTACTTGAAAGGGAAGTTATCAAGCCAGGATGTTTATTCAAAAACTTTCTGAAATTATGGCTGCAGATACTCAATGTCACGTTCAATGTTATGAAACCGTATCTGACTTTCTATAAGACAGTAAATACAAGAAAACAGTAAAGAACACAGTCAATTGTTTACCCAGTTCAGTGTGCAACAACACCTACTCTGGGGGCTACCAAGCCAGGGAGGAAATCCACTATAAGTGATATTAATTCAGGAATAAACCAACCAGTTTATCTCCTTCACTTAAGACCTACCCAATGCAACTTCAATCTAAGTACAACTTAAACCTGAGTTCCTACTCACTCCCCCTCAATCACAGCAGTGATACACAAAACAATTTGACTAATGAATTGATGAAGACACTCTTCAAAACATACACTTGATTATGCTTCACATCTTTTTAATCAAGCAACACAAACACTCTTGCTTCACAGCTTTGAGTGATACACAAACCTAACTTGACTTTGCTTCAAAGCTTTAGTCAAGAGACACAAACACACTCTTGCTTCAAAGCTTTGAGTGGTACACAACCCTTACAATTAAAACCTATTCCAAGTCACTTATCACAATGATACTTGCTTGGATTACAATAGTTAAAACTATACAGCTTCTAAATGATCTTCTGTCAAAAAGGGATTGATTCCAAAACAGCAGCTCTGTTGAATATATAGCAGCTGCATCTTCAGTTAGGGTTTCCACAAAAAGCTAGGGTTAATTCCGTTTGACCTTAAGACTAGGTCACAGGACTTTATCAACCAGGTTAGGGTTGAGCTAGGTTAACCCCAAGTCCACAAGATTTTCTATTCTGGAAAGACTGAGTCATTTTCCTGAAAAAACTCAGAATTACCCAAACTGCATAACTGTTAGTTCAGAACAGGATGTATTAACATTTGTTATGACATCTGAAAACCTATCTACTGATTTAGGTAAATGTGATGTTTTTGCAAAATGCTCAGATACACACTTATAAACAGCAGCACCTGTATGACAATATTTTTCTGCAAAGGTACCTAATGAATCAGTACATAATAAACTAGAATGTTATGACATCAGTCATGACATTCACACACACACACACACCTGGTTTTACCAAAAATGCATGCCAATAACTAAACAACTACAAACTCCCCCTTTGGCAGATTTTTGGCTAAAGACCCTAAGCAATCAGAGATAGATAGCAGCAGAAAAAAATGACTGCAGAAAAATAGAATGTCTAATAAAGTCTACCAAAATATATCTCCCCCTCTTTAGCCACAAATGGGCCAAAGATATATGTTCTTAAAAGATTATACAGTCATCTAGAAAAAGTAACACAACAAGACAAAAACTGAACACACTTTGCAAACTCCACCAGGAAACAGCAACACCACCAACCAGCAACTCCACCAACCTTTAAGCACTGTCATCAGACTCAGAAGGTTCGGGCTTCTTCCTTTTCTTGTGAGTAATGTCAGCATTCTTCTCTTTGTCTGATGTCTCAACATCCTTAGAGACATCTGGATTTGTTTCAGCATTTGAACTTTCTTGATTTAAAGGAACAGAAATGCCAGGAACTAAGTGGTTCTCGTTCAGAATTCTTGTAACAATTTTAGCTATTGCTTGACGAACATAGGCTGACCCTTCCCTATTTGCAATTTCAGAGGGAACTGAAGAAGAAGGATGAGATGGATTACCAGAGGCAGCAGCTTGGGACCTTCCTGCATGTCTTGTTCTCAGCTCTTTGACCTTGGTGGGGTTAGTTTCCACTTTTCTAAGAGAAGCGATCTCCAAGACTTCAGAATCCAGGCAGGATGAGATTGCCCTAGAATCTTGATCAGAGGAAGAGGTCGAAATAGTCGTATTGGATGATGATGGTGTTTGAGACATTTTGACAGTTTTAGAAGACCAATAGCAACTGGAGAGAAAATTCTGATAGAGAGATTGGGTTTTGATGCAGAGACGAGAGTAGAAGGAAGAAAAGGAGTGTCTGTTCAACTTCTTAAAAGAATTGAAGGAAATGGGAAAATATAAGTTTAACCCAATCAGAACAGACTTAACAAGCATAACTCCTTTAACCCTTGTTTTAAGCAAAATTAATTGCTACAATTCCTCATGTTGGCAAATACCCAACTTACCCCTCAAGTTTTCAAATTGATTTGCATCAAGTGCCTTGGTAAAAATGTCAGCCAGCTGTAGCTCAGTGGCAATATGTTCCAATTTAATTGTCTTCTCTTCTACAAGGTCTCTGATAAAGTGATGTCTTATGTCAATATGTTTGGTCCTACTATGCTGAATGGGATTCTTGGAAATGTTGATTGTACTCAGATTGTCACAGTACAATGTCATAACATCTTGTGTGACATTATACTCAGTAAGCATCTGTTTCATCCAGATCATTTGAGAACAGCTACTACCAGCTGCAATGTATTCAGCTTCAGCAGTAGAGAGAGACACACAATTCTGTTTCTTGCTGAACCAGGAAACCAGATTATTTCCCAAGAAGAAACATCCTCCAGAGGTGCTTTTTCTATCATCAGCACTACCAGCCCAATCAGCATCACAGTAACCAGTCAGAGTTGGTTCACAGCCATGAGAATATAGCAACCCATAGTTGTAAGTTCCACTCACATACTTCAAAATTCTCTTCACTTGATTGATATGACTGACTTTGGGATCAGCTTGGTATCTTGCACAAACTCCAACTACAAAAGCAATATCAGGTCTGCTGGCTATTAAGTACAACAAGCTTCCTATCATGCTTCTGTACTGACTTTGATCCACCTTCACCCCACTTGAATCTTTGGAAAGCTTTAAATGAGTAGGAGCAGGAGTCCTTTTGTGACTGGAATTCTCCATACCAAACTTCTTTACAATGTTCTTAGCATACTTGCTTTGAGATAAGAAGATTGAGTCCTCCATCTGTGAGATTTGCAGTCCAAGAAAATAAGTTAGTTCTCCCATGAGACTCATTTCGAATTCAGCCTGCATCTGGTCAGCAAAATGTTTAACCATAGGTTCTGACATTCCTCCAAACACTATGTCATCAACATATATTTGGGCAACCATCAACTTCCCTCCTTCAGTTTTGACAAAGAGTGTTTTGTCCAAGCCTCCTTTTCTGTATCCTTTGTCTGAGAGAAACTTTGTTAACCTGTCATACCACGCTCTAGGAGCTTGTTTCAGGCCATATAGAGCTTTTCTCAATTTGTAGACATGATCAGGGTGATTTGGATCCACAAAGCCTTTAGGCTGTTCCACATAAGCTTCCTCATTCAAGTACCCATTTAGAAAGGCACTTTTCACATCCATCTGAAATAACTTGAACTTCAGAAGACAAGCAATTGACAATAGGAGTCTAATTGATTCCAGCTTGGCTACAGGTGCAAAGGTTTCATCAAAATCAACCCCTTCAACCTGAGTGTATCCTTGAGCAACAAGTCTTGCCTTATTCCTGGTGACAACTCCTTCAGCATCTGATTTGTTCTTGAAAATCCATTTTGTGCCAATGATGTTGGTTCCTTCAGGTCTAGGAACCAGTTCCCAAACTTCATGTTGCTTGAATTGGTTCAGTTCATCTTGCATTGCTCTAATCCAGTATTCATCAGTTAAAGCTTCTTTGACATTTCTTGGTTCCATTTTGGACACAAAACAAGAGTTTGAGATGATTTCTCTAGATCTTGTAATGACTCCACTGTTTGGATCTCCTATGATGAGCTCTTTTGGATGATCCTTCTGAATTCTGATGGAAGGAATCTTGCTAGCTTCCTTTGATTCAGATTCTATTGTGGTGGTGTTGGGTAGATCATTCTGTTGGGTTGAAGTCTCAAAGAATGTCTCAACATTACAAGGGACATCTACTTCCTCATGATAATCATCAATTATAACATTTATTGATTCCATCATGGCTTTGGTCCTGGAATTGAATACTCTATAAGCTCTGCTGTTTGAGGAGTATCCTAGAAATATGCCTTCATCACTTTTAGGGTCCAGTTTTCTTCTTTGTTCACGATCTGCCAGAATATAGTATTTGCTGCCAAACACATGGAAGTACTTCACAGTTGGTTTTCTTCCTTTCCAGAGTTCATATATGGTGGATGAGGTTCCCTTTCTAAAGGTGACCCTGTTATGGACATATCAGACTGTATTCATAGCTTCAGCCCAAAAATACATAGGAAGTCTTTTGGCATGTATCATTGCTCTGGCAGATTCCTGTATGGTCCTGTTTTTTCTTTCCATGACTCCATTTTGCTGAGGAGTTATAGGAGAAGAAAATTCATGACTAATTCCTTCTGAGGAACAGAAATCATCAAACTTGCTGTTTTCAAATTCCTTGCCATGATCACTTCTGATTCTGAAAATACACCCTTCCTTTTCTCTTTGAATTCTTTTGCACAATTCTTTAAAAACTTCAAATACATCAGATTTTTCCCTAATGAAGTTAATCCAGGTGAATCTGGAAAAATCATCCACAACCACATAGGCATATCTTTTTCCACCAAGACTCTCCACTTGCATTGGTCCCATCAGATCCATATGAAGAAGTTCTAGAACCTTAGAGGTGGTCAGATGTCTTGACTTTGGATGTGACATCCTAGTCTGCTTACCAACCTGACATTCACCACAAACTCTTCCTTCATCAATTTGCAGTCTTGGAATCCCTCTGACTGCCTCCATGGAGATAATCCTTTTCATACCTCTTAGATGAAGATGGCCAAGTTTTTGGTGCCACAGTTTCACCTCTTTTTCTTCTTTTGCAATGGAACACACAGAGGAGAAATTAGTGTTCTCAGGCTCCCACAAGTAATAGTTGTCTTTAGATCTGACTCCTTTCATCACAATTTCTTGTTTTTCATTAATTACAAGACATTCAGATTTTGAGAAATTGAACTTGAATCCTAGGTCACACAATTGACTGATACTAATGAGATTAGCAGTCAGCCCTTTTACCAGCAGTACTTCATTCAGACTTGGAACTCCAGGGCAGTCCAAATTACCAACTCCTTTGATTTCACCTTTAGCACCATCTCCAAAGGTCACAAAACTGGTGGTGTGAGGTTTAACATTATTGAGGAGGTTCTTGATTCCAGTCATGTGTCTGGAACACCCACTGTCAAAGTACCAGTCTTCCTTTGCAGAGACCCTCAGGGAAGTGTGGGCTATCAGGGCAGTAGCCTTTTTCTTCCATTTAGGAGCATGTGGTACCTTTTTAGACTTAGGTTTGACACCTGAGTTCTGATTAGGGTATCCATGCAATCTGAAGCAGAAAGGCTTTATGTGGCCATATCTCCCACAATGATGACATCTCCATCTTTGGTACCTTTTCTTCATATGTCTCTGTTCCTGATGTTGAGAGTTGTGTTGAGACATCTGTTTTGACATTTGCTTATCAGGCCTGATCTTCTTATCTATACCAGATTTCTTTGCTTCCACAAATCCTAGTCCAGATTTATTTCCCACATTTTGTCCAACCTGAAGGATCTCTTCCAATTTGTCTGTTCCATTAGTCAGCATCTTGACAGATTTGGTCATTTGATTCAGTTGTGAGTTCAGCAATTGAACTTTCCCTTCTAGATGACTTATAGTTTCAAGGTTTGCCCTTTTTTCAGCCTCCAGCTTTATGATGAGTTTTGATTATTTCTCATTCTGCACACAGACTTCAGTACTTCTGATACACAATTTCTTGTAAGTATCAGCCAGTTCTTCAAATGTCACCTCTTCATCACTAGTGTCACTTTCAGAGGTACAAACACCAGTTAGAGCAGTAACTAGTTTGGCAGATTCTTCTTCAGAATTACTTTCTGAATCACAGTCAGACCAAGTAACAGTCATTCCTTTCTTTTGTTTCTTAAGAAAGGTAGGACATTCAGCTCGAATATGCCCATATCCTTCACAACCATGGCATTGAATTCCTCTGCCTTGATTTCCCTTCTCTTCTGACCTTGGTCTTCTGCTGGAACTGTCAATGTCAGAGGGAATGTTATGAACATTAGACCTTGACTTTGGATCTATTCTTTTGATGAGTTTGTTGAATTGTCTTCCAAGCATGGCTATAGCTTCTGAAATATTTTCTTCTTCATCCTCCTTGTTTTCAACATCAGTGTTGGATACAAGTGCTATGCTCTTGTTCTTCTTGTCACCATTATCAGTGATCCCCATCTCAAAAGTCTGAAGAGACCCAATTAGTTCATCCACTTTCAACTTGTTGATGTCCTGGGCTTCCTCTATGGCAGTTACCTTCATAGCAAATCTTTTAGGCAAGGATCTGAGAATCTTTCTCACCAATTTTTCTTCTGACATCTTTTCTCCCAGTGCTCCTGAGGTGTTGGCAATCTCCAAGATGTTCATGTGAAACTCATGAATGGTTTCATCTTCCATCATTTTTAGATTCTCAAACTTGGTAGTCAACATCTGAAGTCTTGACATTTTTACTTTGGAAGTGCCCTCATGGGTAGTTTTGAGAGTGTCCCAAACTTCCTTGGCCAGTTCATATTGATGTACTAGTCTGAATATGTTTCTATCAATTCCATTGAACAAGGCATTTAAAGCTTTGGAATTTCCCAGGGCTAACTCATCTTCTTCTTTACTCCAATCTTCCTCAGGCTTCAGACTGATTGTCCCATCTTTCTCAGTTATGGTGGGATGGATCCATCCTTTGTCAGCAGCTCTCCAAGCCTTTTTGTCCAGAGATTTTAAGAAGGCAATCATACGAGGTTTCCAGTAGTCATAATTTGTTCCATCCAGAATGGGTGGTCTATTTCCAAAAACTCCTTCTTTGTCCATAGTGACAGAAAGTGATATCCCTAGATCTCACCCAGTAATACAGGCAGGGTGCCTGCTCTGATGCCAATTGAAATTCTGGCTGCAGATACTCAATGTCACGTTCAATGTTATGACACCGTATCTGACTTTCTATAAGACAGTAAATACAAGAAAACAGTAAAGAACACAGTCAATTGTTTACCCAGTTCAGTGTGCAACAACACCTACTCTGGGGGCTACCAAGCCAGGGAGGAAATCCACTATAAGAGATATTAATTTAGGAATAAACCAACCAGTTTATCTCCTTCACTTAAGACCTACCCAATGCAACTTCAATCTAAGTACAACTTAAACCTGAGTTCCTACTCACTCCCCCTCAATCACAGTAGTGATACACAAAACAATTTGAATAATGAATTGATGAAGACACTCTTCAAAACATACACTTGATTATGCTTCACAGCTTTTTAATCAAGCAACACAAACACTCTTGCTTCACAGCTTTGAGTGATACACAAACCTAACTTGACTTTGCTTCAAAGCTATAGTCAAGAGACACAAACACACTCTTGCTTCAAAGCTTTGAGTGGTACACAACCCTTACAATTAAAACCTATTCCAAGTCACTTATCACAATGATACTTGCTTGGATTACAATAGTTAAAACTATACAGCTTCTAAATGATCTTCTGTCAAAAAGGGATTGATTCCAAAACAGCAGCTTTGTTGAATATATAGCAGCTGCATCTTCAGTTAGGGTTTCCACAAAAAGCTAGGGTTAATTCCGTTTGACCTTAAGACTAGGTCACAGGACTTTATCAACCAGGTTAGGGTTGAGCTAGGTTAACCCCAAGTCCACGAGATTTTCTGTTCTGGAAAGACTGAGTCATTTTCCTGAAAAAACTCAGAATTACCCAAACTGCATAACTGTTAGTTCAGAACAGGATGTCTTAACATTTGTTATGACATCTGAAAACCTGTCTACTGATTTAGGTAAATGTGATCTTTTTGCAAAATGCTCAGATACACACTTATAAACAGCAGCACCTGTATGACAATATTTTTCTGCAAAGGTACCTAATGAATCAGTACATAATAAACTAGAATGTTATGACATCAGTCATGACATTCACACACACACACACACACCCGGTTTTACCAAAAATGCATGCCAATAACTAAACAACTACACTTTCAAATCAAGAGTTGCAAAGTTAAAATAAAACTCAAAGTTTTGTACAACAAACATTCATTATTACTCAAGCTTTGTGTTCATTACAGTTTTGTGGGACATTCACAAATGATTACAAATGATTACAATTAGATTACAAGTGAAATACAAAGTTTAAATCTACAAGGAAAGAGTTGCTTCTTCTTCAAGACTCTTTGCTTCATCTTCAAGAAATTCTCCATTGCTAGCCATGATATTGCTTGCCATTTATTTGTTTGTACATGTGACAAAAGAAAAGAGAAAACATTAGCAAAAAGTCAACATTGAAAAATCCAAGCAAAAAATTTGATTTTCATCACTTGGGTTTGCTTTTAGGAATCAGAATTTTATTTGTCAATTTCTCCCTATTTCTGCAAATCTAAAAACCTAGGTTTTGGCTCACAAAAAAGGGGAAAAAGAAATAAATATACAAATTAGACAGGCAAGGAAGCAAGTTCAAACAACAACAAAAGCAACAGGCTGCAAACAGCAGCAGTCAAATGCACAAGTCAAACAATACCAATAGTCAAACTGCATCACAAAAAAGGACAGTGCTTTGCAAAGCAATTGCAGCAGCACAAGATGCAAGGCAACAGGCTGCAAATAGAAGACAGCAGGCAAGCTGTCCAAATCAGAATCAAACCTGCAACAAACCCATAATAAGTGCTGCAAACCAATATGTAATAAACAAAGGCAGCAACATAAAGCTACAACAGAACAAAACAAATAATATGCAAGCAACAAGCCAAAGGCATCAAATGCTGTAATACAAGTCAAACATCCTCATTTTCCTAAAAAAACAAACCCTTCAGAAAATGCATCAAAAAGCAAAAATGCTTTATCTTAAAAAGAGAGGAAAGAGGAAAGATATCACCTAGCCAGCAAATGCCAAGACAAACAGGTTGTTATAAGAAACAGTCCAAGAATACCTGCTCAAAAAGCCTACTTATGCTGCCCATAGCAGTCCCAAAATCTGTCCAAGTTCTGCACAAAAGCATGTCAACATAAACCACAACAAACTAGTTTGCAATACAGTCCAAAAATTGCCCAGACTTTCACTAAAATGGAAACATTTCAAGCTGCACTCAAAAGCCCAAAACTAGAAAAGCCAAAACTGTCAAAATTCAAAGTTTTTTCCCTCCTATTTTTTCACCCTAACCAGATAACAAGGATTACTGTTTTATAAAAGAGGAGAGAACCATCAGATATCAGGAGAGAGATGCAGAACTAGCAAAATAACAAAACCACCAAAAACTCAAAACAAAAGGTTCAACAAAGTCCTTTGTCTCAAACCTACTGAAACATCATAGAACAAAAGCCATCATTGTAAAAAACCAGCAACCAACATAGCCAACTGAAACATTACAAAAAAAACCAGAACAGAAGAGAAGAAAACATAACTAGAAAACCACAAAAAAACTCAGAACCAAAAGTTCAAGAAAACTCTTTGTCTCAAACCAACAGAACATCACAATATCCATCAAAGTAACCATTAAACCATCACTAAAAACCAGTATCCATCAAAAACATTGTCATCAAACATCATTATTCAAAACCCAGCAAATCAGTAGCAAACAAACAACAAAAAAGCCAAGTATTTTTCATCATTTTCCCCTTTTCAAAGTCCATTCAGAATACACAAAACCCAGCAAATCAGTAATAAACAAACAGCAAAAAAGCCAAGTATTTTTCATCATTTTCCCCTTTTTCAAAGTCCATTCAGAACACACAAAACCCAGCAAATCAGTAGCAAACAAACAAGCAACAAAAACCATAATATGATAACCAGGATAACACAAGCTCAGAAGAAGAAAGAAAGTCATTCACAAACAGAGTCAGAGCCATCTTACCGAAAAGAGCTTTAAGAGGTTAGTAAGGTTATAGATCCGGACCTCACAGGCGATCTCTTGCTTCCCATTCCTATACTCTCATGGATCTGTCATTGTATGCATCATTAATTTCACCGATCCCACCAAACGGAGAGTTAGGGTTTTGTTTTCCCCCTTTCTAGATTTAGGGCCATCAAATGAGAATCTGCAGAAATTGATTATAAATTAGTAACCAGCGGAAAGAGACGATCAGAAAAATGTAAGAAAAATAGGGTTTTGAGACACGTCGCCGCCGTAAGGCGATTTCCGGTGCGGCCAAAGGGTCTTCTCTGGTGAAGACTCATGATAAGAGAGAAGAGAGAGGGCAGAGCGTCTAAGAGAGATAAAAAATATGAACTATGAATGCTGTGGTCTAGGTCACTTAGTTTTTGGTCCGTTTGATAATAATGCCCGGTCCAATCTGGTGGTGACACTTGTCACCACCCCTTTAATAACTATGAATAATCATCCCATGCGTTCCCCCCCCCCTTATTTGTTTCTTGCATTCTAACAAAAAAAAACAATTTGGGCCTTCACTCCACCATTCTCTGGCCCTGCGAATTCTTTTTGTTCTTGCACGCCCCTGTCTGAACTTCCACCTCCCACTGTTGCATTGTTTTATTTTCTATATTGGATTTTCCATTTTATTTTATTAGATGTTTTTGATTTTGTTTTATTGAGTTTAACTTCTTTAGAATTCAAAAAAAATTAGAATTAAGATTCCATTTCCTTTTAGCTTTTAATTTCTTCTTATAAAAAGTAATCATTAGTTTATACACAATAAAAATCCAAACAAAAAATATATACATAGGATTTAATTTTCTTTAAATTAAATATTTTGTTTTCTAGAATAAAATTTACTTTTTCTTTTAAAACCTCACAAAATAAAATACCAAAATATTACTTTTATTTGTTTTACTTTGAATTGTTTTAATTTAATTATTTGTTCATTTTCAATTCGATTTGGTTGTATTGATTTCCTATTTAATTTTTTTATCGCATTTTCGATTCGATCCATCCCCATTTGTAAATTTGTACCCCCATTTTCGAAAGCTCTGTAATAGCGTAGAATTTTAATTTCTGCAATCTACTGTTTTCCTTTAACTGTATAATAATTAGGCGTGCATGGCAAGATTCAAAATCAATCGCTAGATAACCTAATTTCAAAGATCAAATTAACTTGAATCAAACACAATTTTTTCACACGCGCACCTTTAGGGTAACCTCGCTCGTTGCCTCGAAAATACAGTCATGTCCCTCGAGTATGAGACGTTTCAGCAATGACCCTTCGATAAAAAAGATCGTAGTCTCTCGATGACCCTCGGCGTTGCCTTCGTTAAAACGATCTCGTCCCTTACAAAAATTGCTAAAGTGTCACATAAGTTGCTTTCGATGAATGTAAAATTGACCCGCGCCTGTCCCTTTGCATCCAACGATGGGGCTTATTACCAAATCAATGGTAAGATAACAACATTAAAAGGAGGAAGAAAAGATCCTTGAGACCTTTCGAGTTGGTAGATTCACTCCTAGTTGCTCGCTTGCTCACGACAAAAACATTTTATACCAACACTTTCATCTCAAAACATTTTCAAAAGACAAAACCTTTTGTATACGTTCTTATAGAGAAGAGAACCATTGCAAAACATATTTTCAAAACACTTTCCAAAACACAATCCACAGACACGTCTTTGAACCATCTTTCGAAACAAAACATTGTACGCGTTCTTATAGAAACGAGAACCATTACAAAGAGATTTTTCAAAACACTTTCTAAGTCCACACCACAAGCACACTGTCAAAACAAAAGCAAGTGATCTAAACGAGTAACTAAGAGCCCATGGAAAACCATGGATGAAAAGGGTGCTAATACCTTCCCTTTTCATAATCTACCCCCCGAACGTGAGAAAAAAAATCTCGAAAGGTCTTTCCTGTGCTTTTTTACCTTTCCTTTTGGATAAAAGAAAAGTCGGTGGCGACTCTTGCTATTCGCACAAATGCGATCGAAACGCAAAACACCAAGTCAGTTCTCCCACCGTATCATAGAACTGGCAACTCTGTTGGGGAAATATTGAAAAGTCGGGTTACCTTAGGGTTAGATCACCTTTACTTGCTTTCATTATTTGATTTGTGTGCTTTACATTTAGTTCTTGGTATTTAGCTTGCTTTGATCCAACACCCGGATCTAGGGCACCTTTTTTGGGTAAATAGCAATAGATTATGGAAACTGTACGGCGTAGACCGATACAGTTGAAACAATTGCTATGTTAGTGCAACGTATTTGTTGGTACAGGTATCCCTCATGGTGAATCGAAGAGAATACGGAGCCGCTGAGTGGCGTCATGAAGCACTGATTGACTTTAGAACCCTAATTGAACAAACTTGGCCATTAGGACATAGTGAGATAGCTGATTTCGGTGTAGAGCTGAAAATTGGTTGATACTCGATATTACACTCATTGAGGCTAGACTTTTGGGATATCTAGGCCACAAGAAAAGATTGTTGTGCTGAGACAATGCCTAAGAGAGAGGTCGGTGATATTGAGATCCTTTAGAACCCGATCACTATTACTAGGACAGGTTGAGCCAACTAAACTTCAAGAGTGTACTTACCTACAAAACTCATGCAAGCCTAAAACATAGGGACTTGTTTGTTGTGTGTGTATATATTTACTTGTACATAAACATCATAAACATCATGAACATCATACGCATGCTCACTAACCATTTCAAGGATTTAGAAATTTATCTTTGTTTTTGTTTTGTAGGACATGAATTCCCTCCAAAGAAACACCGTTCGAATCAGCTTTGTAAAAGCACACCCTCAACTTAAAAAGCTAGCCTCAAGAGTGCCCGGGGATTCTCCTTTTACCAAGAAGTATGGTCGACTCCTCAGTTTGGCTACATCCAACTTTCAAGAAGAGATGATGTATGTACTATTCCAATTCTTTGATCCCGTACATCATTGTTTCACTCTCCCGGACTATCAGTTGGTACCTACATTTGAAGAGTTCTCTCTACTCTTAGGAGTGCCCGTGCTTGATCAGACACCGTTCACCGGTCTAGAAGGGATTCCAAAACCTGAGGTCACCATCGAAGCTTTGCATATGAAGAGGGCCGACATCATAGCCAATTGGGACACAAGAAGCGAGGTTAAAGGCTTTCTAGCTAAGTTTTTATTGGAAAAGGATCGTTCATTCTGGGACTACATGGATTTCCAAGCTTTCGAAGACGTCCTGGCTCTTCTCATTTATGGTTTGGTTCTGTTTCCCAATTAGGACCAATTCATAGACGTTAATGCCATCGAAGTCTTTCTCTCTCGCAATCCTATACCTACCTTACTAGGAGACATCTTGCATTGCCTTCATACCCGCACCATGAAGAAAAGAGGTACTCTTTTGTGTTGTATCCCCCTACTCGCAAAATGGTTCACTTCACACCTACCTCAATCAGCATTGAAGAATGAGCAAAGACTGACATGGTCCCAAACGATGATGTCTCTCACCCACTCTGATATCCGTTGGTGTTCGAGATCCTTGGAAGATGTCTCTATCATTGACCGCTGTGGGGAGTTCCCTAACGTACCTCTGCTTTGTATTAGGGGGGGTATCACCTACAACCCCTGCTTAGCTCTTCGACAGTTTAGGTATGCCCGAAGAGACGACCCTCACGAGATGCTCATCCAAGGTCTGGTGTTCGACTATGAAAAAGAAGACCAAGGTTACCACCAGAGGTTTACACGTGCATGTGGAATGGTGAACAAGGTGGACAGTAGGACTTTGGGACACAAAAACTCTATCCCTCTCGAGCCTTACCTTAGGTGGGTACGGGCTCATGCTCAGAGTCTCGTGATGCCTTACCCTTCCATCCTTCCTATCATTATAGAGCCTGTTGTCGAAGGAGACGTCCCATACACCGTTCTTCATCCTGATATGCCTACCTCTCTCGAAGATTTGCAGAAAGCTTGGGTTTAGTTGAAGGAAGAGCGAGACACCTTTGAAGCCCAGTTTTATGCCAGTGAGAAGAAGGTTAAGGAGCTCACCAAGCTGCTTCATGAAGAGAAAAACCTGAATGCCTACATCGCTCCAAAGAGGATGTGTTCAGTCTTTCTGTCTTAGAAGTTTTGTTGTATTTTGTTTCTTTCATTGTAAGCCCAAAGAGGCATGGTGTATTCAAACTTGGTTTTTATTAATATAACATGTGTTCTTTTTTAGTTTGAACAAATTTAAATCTCTAAATTTCCTTGAAATCATTTGCATATTGCATCTTCATTCATCATAACATCATACAGGTTTCTCATAACAGGTCACCTTATCCTTCTACTGTTTATTTCAGTGAGATGGATGTTGAACAGACTGTGAAAGATCTTCAGGCGCAGAACGCCCAGTTTCAACAAATACTCTTGGCTCTGACAAAAGGACAAGAGGAGTTGAAGATTCTGATGGCTAAAGAGAAGAAGAAGAAAGCAAAGAAATCAACCGGTGTTGTGATCATGGGAAGGAGGTTTAAAGGACAAGCCAGATGAACTTTGAACTTTGCAACATCATTAGGCAAAGGAGATAATCAAACCCAGGAAGTGAACAACGACCCAGCGTCCGAGGAAGAGGAAGAGCCTGATTACTCTGAGGAACAATATACTCCTGCTGATGATAAATACAAACAGCTAGAGGATCGTTTGAATGCTATGGAGATTCAGAGGGTACCCGATTTGGATTTTGAAGAATTAGGACTTATCTTAGGGGTTGTCATCCCACAAAAATTAAAGGTCCCCACTTTCGCCAAATACGACGGTGTCTCTTGCCCAAAGCTACATCTAAGGTCATACGTTAGAAAGATTCAACCCCATACGGCTGACAAGAATCTGTGGGTGCATTTCTTCCAAGAGAGCTTATCTGGGACGCAGTTGGATTGGTTCTATCAATTGGAAGGGACCAATGCTCACAATTGGGAAGAGTTGGCCGCCGCTTTCTATAAACAATATCAGTACAATGCTGATTTAGCCCCGACTAGGACGCAATTGCAAAGCATGTCTATGGGAACAGGTGAATGTTTCAAAATCTATGCTAAAAAATGGAGGGATCTCGCAGGCAGAGTCCAGCCCCCTCTATCTGACAGAGAATTAGTGGATATGTTCCTTGGCACCTTGCCAGGACCATTTTTCAATCACCTGATTGGGAGTTCCTCAGCTGGGTTTACTGAATTAATCATGACTGGTGAGCGGGTCGAGGCCGATATAAAAAGCGGCAAATTTCAAAGAGATGCATCCTCGAGCATGATGAAGAAGCCTTTTGTTGGAAAGAAAGAGGTCAGTGCTGCATATGACTATAGGAATCAAAACTGACCGTCGCCCGGCGGTAGGGGCTGTTATGTTTTCTAATCCCGTGCCAAATCAGCAGCGAAATTATCAGCGCAAACCAGAGGCGCCCATGAGACGATTTACCCGAATCAACATGACCATGTCTCAAATTTTTCCACACCTTCTGAAGACCAATCTGAAAACTTTAAAAGAAGCTCCCAAGAACCCCAATACTGCTTCTCCTTGCTATAACCCGAACGCTCGATGTGCCTACCATTCTGAAAGCCCGGGGTACGATACAAATGATTGTTGGGCCTTAAAGAATAAGGTGCAAGACCTTATCGATGTGAAAGAGATTGAGTTTGATCTCCCAGAAATGCCTAATGTAATAACGGAGCCAATGCCCAGACATGGCCAAGGTATCAACGCCATTGATGATGATCATTTTGTCTCCTTCGTGAATGACTTAATTACTCCTTTATTGACCATTAAATAGAATCTACTGCAAGCCGGTCTGTTTCCGGGTTGCGATGAAAATTGTCGCTTGTGCAAGTATCTACCGAACGGTTGTTTGTTACTAAAGATAGGCGTCCAACGCCTGATGACTAGCAAAGGAATCCTATTTGAAAAGCTACCTCTTACCAGAAGTTCTTATCAAGATGTTTCAATAATCACCATTTCCGACAATCCTCCCAGGGTCTCCACCAAAAGACCCGTCAGGATTACATTTTATCCAAGGTTTGCACCTTTAATCATCACTATGCCAAGACCAATATCATACTCTTCGGATAAAGCTGTTCCCTGGAGTTATGGGGCTGACGTTTATTATTATGGCGTCAAGCAAGATCAGTTGGCTGTCAAAGACGAAGTTGCGAGAGATATTGATCCCGATATCGGTAATATCACTGGGACTAGAAAAATAACAAGAAGTGGAAGAGTCTTCTCACCTGAGATTTCTCCAAAGACCGTTGCTACTCCTGTGATCATTCCTACTACCACTCCTACCGACACTCCCAATGATACTCATACTATTGTCCCTGCTACCGATACAAGGGCAAAGAGGTCTTGAATGAGCCTGTCCAAGCAAGAGAACGTCTTGAGATCATCCTTGAAGCTTCTAGAAAAGAGATAGAAGAAATACTGAAGATAATCAAGAAAAGTGACTACAACATTGTCGAACAGTTGGGACAGACCCCCTCGAAGATATCATTGTTGTCCTTACTTTTGTGTTCTGAGACCCACGCCAAAGCCTTGGTAAAGTTTATTAAAACCGCCCACGTGCCCCAAGAGACCTCCATTGACCAATTTGAAAACTGTGTGGCCAGTCTAACTGTTGATAACAGTTTGGGCTTTTCCAATGCTGATTTAACCTCTAAGGGAAGGAAGCACAATGATGCCTTGCATATTTCCCTTGAATACAGGGGCACCACACTTGCCCATGTTCTGGTGGATACCGGCTCATCATTGAATGTCTTGCCCAAAAATGCTCTCGACCGACTGGATTGCGAGGGGCTCATCTTAAAACCTAACAACATCATAGTAAGGGCTTTTGATGGTTCCAAGAGGACAGTGCACGGAGAAGTTAATGTCCCCATAAAAATTAGAACTCAGATTTTTGACTCAACTTTCTATGTGATGGACATCCGCCCTTCGTACTCTTGTCTATTGGGTCGACCCTAGATCCATGGTGATGGTGCCGTCACTTCAACCTTGCACCAAATGCTAAAATACCCGATCAAAGGAAAGATTGTCACAGTTCACGGAGAGGAGGAGTACATGGTTAGCCATCTGAACTCTTTCAGGTATGTTGAAATGGATGGTGAATTCATCGAGACTCCCTGTCAGAACTTTGAGGAGGTTCCAGCAACGGTCGCGAAAACCAAGTCTACTCCAAAGGTCCCGAAGATTACCAGACCTCCACTGAAGATGGCCTCTTTGAAAGATGCTCGAGCAGTAGTTGAAGAAGGAGGGTGTACCATCTAGGGTCATCTTCCAGATATCCTCTACAAGTCCGGAAAATTTGGTTTGTGATTCACTACAGAGGCCCAAAGAGCTGTTCAACGTTCTCGCACCAGGGGGCCACCTCTGTGTATCAGCAATCAGGGAGTCAATGCAATAGAAGACAGTGACGACAATTGTGATATGGACGAATGGATTTTTCCAACCACCGGCGGAGGGCTCAACAATTAGGAGGCCAAAGATTTCATTCCTATTACTTTTATTCAAGAGTAATTTTTCTTTTAATATTTTCAGGTTTGTAATATTTAAACAATTCAGACTTTTAAAACCTTGTGTCTTACCCGAGGCACAACGGTCCATTTGTGAGGGTGGTCACTTCATTCTCATATGTCATTAATGAATCATGGACGTTTTTGCATCAAATTTTGTGTTCTTTGTCTTTCTTTCTTACATTTTATTTTCTTTCAAAAGTAGTTATGCTCTTACACACACTCACATATTAAAATGCAGATATACATCCACTCAGGATCCCATGGGTAACAGTTCTGCTATGGATAATTGTGACTTTGAAAATCCGATCTACCAAGCCGACGACGAAAGTGAGGAAGATTGTGAGGTGCCAGGAGAGTTGGCCAGGTTGTTGCAACAGGAAGAAAGGACCATTCAGCCGCACGAAGAGTCGGTTGAAACAATTAACTTAGGTACTGAGGAGGACAAAAAGGAGGTCAAGGTGGGTGCCAATTTGGAACCTAGTGTCAAGGAGCGTCTGATTCAGTTGCTGCACGATTATGTCGAAGTCTTTTCCTGGTCGTACAAAGACATGCCGAGACTTGATATAAACATTGTGGTACATCGCCTGCCTACAAGAGAAGATTGCCCTCCAGTAAAGCAAAAGGTTCGCCGCATGAGACCTGATAAGTCAGAAAAGATTAAAGCAGAAGTCATGAATCAATTTAATGCTGGATTCTTGGCTGTCACCTCTTATCCCCAATGGGTTGCTAATGTTGTTCCTGTGCCTAAGAAAGACGGTAAAGTGCAAATGTGTGTGGACTACAGAGATCTGAATAGGGCAAGCCCGAAGGATGATTTCCCACTCCCCCACATCGACATTCTAGTTGACAATACGACACAACACAAAGTGGTTTCCTTCATGGACGGTTTCTCAGGCTACAACCAAATCAAAATGGCGCCCGAGGATATGGAGAAAATAACATTTGTTACACAGTGGGGCACATTATGCTATAAGGTCATGCCATTTGGACTAAAGAATGCTGGGGAAACTTATCAACGCGCCATGGTAGCTTTATTTCATGACATGATACATCATGAGATAGAGGTCTACGTAGACGATATGATAGCCAGATCACAAACGGAAGAAGAGCACCTTGATCACTTATAGAAACTATTTGAGAGGCTGAAGAAGTACATGTTGAGATTGAATCCAAACAAGTGCACGTTCGGAGTACGGTCTGGTAAACTCCCAGGCTTTGTCGTCAGCAATAAAGGTATCGAGGTTGATCCTGCCAAGGTTAAAGCGATACAAGAGATGCCTTCTCCTCGTATTGAGAAAGAAGTCAGAGGATTCTTGGGACGTTTGAATTACATCGCCAGGTTCATTTCTCACTTGACAGCTACTTTTGAGCCAATCTTCAAGCTCTTGAAAAAATATCAAGTAGTCAAATGGAATGAAGAATGCCAAGTTGATTTTGAAAAAATCAAGGAATACTTACAAGAGCCTTCTGTGTTGTTACCACACGTCGAGGGAAGGCCTTTAATCCTGTATTTGACTGTTTTAGAAAACTCAATGGGGTGTGTGTTGGGGCAGCATGACGAGTCTGGCCGAAAAAAGCATGTTATTTATTACCTGAGCAAAAAGTTTATCAACTGTGAAACAATATATTCACTGCTCGAGAAAACTTGCTGCACTCTGGCATGGGCTGCTCGCCAGCTGAGACAGTATATGCTGACCCATACTACTCTGTTGATATCTAAAATGGATTTGATAAAATACATCTTTGAGAAGCCCGCTATTTCTGGGAGAATAGCGAGATGGTAGATGATCCTGACAGAATATGACATATAGTATACTACCCAGAAATCTATAAAGGGTAGTGTATCGGCTGATCACCTCGCTCACCAAGCTGTGGTAGACTATCAGTCCATGAAGTTTGAATTCTCGGATGAAGACATCATGACATTAGACAATTGTGAAGAAATCAGGCCAGATGACGGACCTGAACAAGTATCCCAATGGAACCTGTTCTTTGATGGAGCATCCAATGCACTTGGCAATAGTATCGGTGCTGTACTCATATCTCCGGAAGGATGTCATACTCCCTTTACTGCCAGACTTTACTTTAACTATACAAACAACATGGCAGAATACGAAGCATGCATCTTCGGTCTCAAAGTTGCTATAGACTTGGGGATCAAATCCTTGGATGTATTTGGAGATTCAACTTTGGTCATCAGTCAGATCAAAGGGGAATGGGACACCAAACACCCAAACCTTATCCCTTACAAAGAACATGTGTTGACATTGTTGCCGCATTTTGAGAAGATTACCTTCGAGCATTTCCAGCGAGAAGAAAACCAGCTAGCAGACGCACTAGCTACAATGTCATCTATGTTTAAACTTAATTGGGATAACGAGGCTCCTCAAATCACCATTGAGCGGATGGATGAACCAACCTACTGCCACGAGATCGGTACTGAAGAAGTAGTGGATCGACCTTGGTTCCATGAAGTTAAAAGGTATCTCGAGTCTCAGGAATATACAGAAGGAGCTTCGGTGAATGACAAGAAGTTCCTAAGAAGATTCTCGGCTAAGTTTTTCCTTAGTAATGACATTTTGTACAAACACAGTCATGACTCTGTATTACTTCGGTGCGTAGACAAGGTTTGGGCTGAAAGGATTACGGTTGAATTACACGAAGGCACTTTTGGTACCCATTTCAGTATGCATACAATGGCAAATAAAATCCTACGGTCAGGCTATTATTGGTCTACCATGGAGGCAGATTGCTATCAACACTCTTAGACTTGCCATAAGTGTCAAATTTATGCGGATAAAGTGCATGTACCTATGGTTCCTCTGAATGTACTGACGGCTCCTTGGCCCTTTGCTATGTGGGGAATCGATATGATTGGGGAAATCAAGCCAACGACCTCCAATGGACACCGCTTCATCTTGGTGGCCGTCGACTATTTTACAAAGTGGGTTGAGGCAGCTTCCTTCGCTTCCGTTACTAAGAATGTGGTCTCCTGATTCATCAAACAAAATCTCATCTGTCGGTACAGTATCCTAGAGAGAATCCTCACTGATAATGGTATGAATCTAAACAACACTATGATCACCACCTTGTGCGAGCAATTCAAAATCCAGCATCACAATTCTTTCCCTTACCGGCCAAAGATGAATGGTGCTGTAGAAGCTGCTAACAGAAACATTAAGAAGATCATACAAAAAATGACAGTCACATACAAAGACTGGCATGAGATGATACCGTTCTCTCTCTACGGGTATCGTACCAAAGCCCGCATATCAACTAGGGCAACACCCTATTCTCTGGTATACGACATGGAGGCTGTCTTGCCTATCGAGGTCCAGATCCCTTCTCTGAGGATCATGAAGGATGTTGGCTTGGATGAAGAAGATTGGATCCAGACTCGACTTGACCAGTTGAACTTGATTGATGATAAGAAGCTTGCAGCTATCTGTCATGGTTAGATGTACCAAAAATGCATGACCAAAGCTTTTAACAAAAAGGTCAAACGTCAGGTATATCGGGTCGGTGACTTGGTAATCCAGCGTATCATTTTGCCACAAGGTGATCCCAGGAGAAAATGGACTCCTACATATGAAGGACCGTTTGTGATCAAAAGCATATTCTCTGGTGGGGCAATGATCTTAACCACTATGGATGGCGACGACCTCCCGCATCCTGTAAATACGGACATAGTTAAATGATACTACACATGAACAAGGACCCGCTAGGTCGACTGATCTAGGAAAAAATAAGGGCTTCTCGGCAAACCAAAAGGGTTCGGGCAAAATTAAGGGATGAAAATGAAAAAAAATTGTACACCCGGTAAGCCGAAAACCTGAGAGGGCGGCTTGGGCAAAAATGGGTATCCCGATGGATCGAAAACCCGAAAGGGCGTTCCAGGTAAAAGTTAGGGAATTAAAGCATATGACTATGTCCCGTTGAATTATCTTGCAGACAATTTTCAGCATTAACGGTTCTAATCAATCCAATCAACTTTGCTGAAGCGACAAGTGGACAAGACGTTCAGAGACATGAAGACTATAGCAGAATGGGAACCCCATGGGATTATTGCACATAGATATCTTTTCTTTGTATCAATTTTAATTTTTTTTACGACGACATTCTCTCACTAGAATGCTTGTCTCATTGTACAAAAAATACTTATTCAAGTTAATACATAGATATCCCCTTTGGAAGTGCAATACCATATGTTTTTCTTTGTTTCTGTGTTTTGTTTGCAAAAACGTCCAATGATTTATTTTTGAACATATGCATTTGAACGTGATTACTGTTACAAATAAACAGAAAAACAGAAAGACAATTACTAATGACTTTAATAAATAGGATAATATATATAAGCCATTCCGTAAGATCCCCGCAGGTACCTTCTACAGCAAGAGCGAAAGCAAATACATCCTACTATAGAATCACTGACATATCCCCAGTTTACAGCCTGTTGGTATCAAGCGTTCCCATACCCCTGACAGAGCAAAACTTCCAACTACCCCTCCAGAGGTTCTCCACTAAGTTGCCTAACTTCTCAGGTTTCCCCAGCAGGATTTCACGAAGTCTACAAGCAATGTCCGACGTTTCCCTTCTACAACAGAGTTTACTTCTCTAATGATGTGAAACTCACTCATCAGTGCTTCAAGAGGGATTTATTTTCCCCGCTTCCAACAATACTACGACACGAATAATCTTTAAAGTCCATACATTTGCATTCATACGTTATAACATTAGCAACACAAGTATATACAACGCAATGTCATTTATTTTTGAGAAACAACATCACACCATGCATTGCATACATCATAGCATTGAATAAAATTAACTCTTCACCTTCTGCAGGAAAGAATCAATCGACAGTAAATTACCATCAACAAAGTTCCAACAGACAAATATTTTCAACAAGAAAAGACTGGTCGACCATCTACATAGCAAAATATTTCTTTTAGATTCTTACTGGTTCAGATAAATCTCTCAACGGTTTATTCTGATTCATTTCCAGATTTTTACTGGTTCAGATAAATCTCTCAATGGTTTATTCTGATTCGTTTCCAGATTCTTACTGGTTCAGATAAATCTCTCAACGGTTTATTCTAATTCGTTTCCAGATTCTTACTGGTTCAGATAAATCTCTCAACGGTTTATTCTTATTTGTTTCCAGATTCTTACTGGTTCAGATAAATCTCTCAACGGTTTATTCTGATTTGTTTCCAGATTCTTACTTGTTCATATAAATCTCTCAACGGTTTATTCTGATTCGTTTCCAGATTATTACTGGTTCAGATAAATCTCTCAACGATTTATTCTAATTTGTTTTCAGATTCTTACTGGTTCAGATAAATCTCTCAACAGTTTATTCTGATTCGTTTCCAGATTCTTACTGGTTCACATAAATCTCTCAACAGTATATTTTGATTTATTTCCAGATTCTTACTGGTTAAGATAAGTCTCTCAATGGTTTATTCTGATTCGTTTCCAGATTCTTACTGGTTCATATAAATCTCTCAACAATTTATTCTGATTCGTTTCCAGATTTTTACTGGTTCAGATAAATCTCTCAATAGTTTATTCTGATTCGTTTCCATATTCTTACTAGTTCAGATAAATCTCTCAACGGTTTATTCTGATTCATTTCCAGATTCTTACTGGTTCAGATAAATCTCTCAACGGTTTATTCTGATTCGTTTCCAGATTCTTACTGGTTCAGATAAATCTCTCAACGGTTTATTCTGATTCGTTTCCAGATTCTTACTGGTTCAGATAAATCTCTCAACAGTTTATTCTGATTCGTTTCCAAATTCTTACTAGTTCAGATAAATCTCTCAACGGTTTATTCTGATTCGTTTTTAGATTCTTACTGGTTCAGATAAATCTCTTAACGGTTTATTCTAATTCACTTCCAAATTCTTACTGGTTCGGATAAATCTCTCAACGGTTTATTTTGATCCGTTTTCTATTAAAATCAAGTTCATACTTTCTGTCAACAATCATCTCATCTATAAGCCCATCTCCGACAACTCTCCATCATTTCTCCAAATGGCATCTTTAAGCCCATTCCCTACACAATCAACCAGCGCATCATCAGGTGCAAATTTCTGGGCACTCTAGTGTTCAATCATCTTCTACTTTCAAACCACGAACGACTAACACGTCGATCTCATTTTTCAAGTTTAAGAAGATTGAACAGGGGCAGCTGTTGTACCCCAAAATTTGCCCTCCCATTTTTTCACTCAAGATGCTATCCCAGGGTTTCTCAAACATTCAATTTGACTCAAAGTTGATCAAGCAGATTCTCTTCCTAGGCAACCAGTCAACAATTAGGGGTTTGCACTTCTCAAAGGAATTTGAGTCATCAAGGTTTCAAATAAATCACCATGTCTCCTCAAAGTATGTTAAGTCAATTTTCAAACCTCACATTGCAAGTTTGCCCAATCCATGGTCCAGATAATTGAAAAGGCATTTGTGTGATTCTTATTTTTTCTTAACTATAATCTTCTGAGGATTGATGTTATTTTTGAGAGCATATTCTGTTTGAATAAGGTGCAAAGTCTAAAACTATCATTTTAAGCAATCGTGATTAAGGGTTCAATTAATCATTTGGGGGTTGAGCTTTTAAACATTTATTTTGTTTAAGAGTGCAAAATACATAATTTATCCTATCATATTATGTTTACTTGAAATGCAAGTTATCAAGCCAGGATGTTTATTCAAAAACTTTCAAATCAAGAGTTGCAAAGTTAAAATAAAACTCAAAGTTTTGTACAACAAATATTCATTATTACTCAAGCTTTGTGTTCATTACAGTTTTGTGGGACATTCACAAATGATTACAAATGATTACAATTAGATTATAAGTGAAATACAAAGTTTAAATCTACAAGGAAAGAGTTGCTTCTTCTTCAAGACTCTTTGCTTCATCTTCAAGAAATTCTCCATTGCTAGCCATGATCTTGCTTGCCATTTATTTGTTTGTACATGTGACAAAAGAAAAGAGAAAACATTAGCAAAAAGTCAACATTGAAAAATCCAAGCAAAAAATATGATTTTCATCACTAGGGTTCGATTTTAGGAATCAGAATTTTGTTTGTCCATTTATACCTATTTCTGCAAATCTCAAAACCTAGGTTTTAGCTCACAAAAAAGGGGAAAAAGAAATTAATATACAAATTGGACAGGCAAGGAAGCAAGTTCAAACAACAACAAAAGCAACAGGCTGCAAACAGCAGCAATCAAATGCACAAGTCAAACAATACCAATAGCAAAACCGCATCACAAAAAAGGGCAGTGCTTTGCAAAGCAATTGCAGCAGCACAAGATGCAAGGCAACAGGCTGCAAATAGAAGACAATAGGCAAGCTGTCCAAATCAGAATCAAACCTGCAACAAACCCACAACAAGTGCTGCAAACCAATATGTAATAAACAAAGGCAGCAATACAAAGCTACAACAGAACAAAACAAACAATATGCCAGCAACAAGCCAAAGGCATCAAATGCTGTAATACAAGCCAAACATCCTCATTTTCCTAAAAAAACAAACCCTTCAGAAAATGCATCAAAAAGCAAAAATGCTTTATCTCACAAAGAGAGGAAAGAGGAAAGATATCACCTAGCCAGCAAATGCCAAGAAAAACAGGTTGCTATAAGAAACAGTCCAAGAAGACCTACTCAAAAAGCCTCCTTATGCTGCCCATAGCAGTCCCAAAATCTGTCCAAGTTCTGCATAAAAGCCTGTCAACATAAACCACAACAAACTAGTCCGCAATACAGTCCAAAAACTGCCCAGACTTTCACAAAAATGGAAACAGTTCAAGCTGCACTCAAAAGCCCAAAACTAGAAAAGCCAAAACTGTCAAAATTCAAAGTTTTTTCCCTCCTATTTTTTCACCCTAACCAGATAACAAGGATTACTGTTTTATAAAAGAGGAGAGAACCATCAGATATCAGGAGAGAGATGCAGAACTAGCAAAATAGCGAAACCACCAAAAACTCAGAACAAAAGGTTCAACAAAGTCCTTTGTCTCAAACCTACTGAAACATCATAGAACAAAAGCCATCACTGTAAAAAACCAGCAGCCAACATAGCCAACTGAAACATCACAAAAAAAAACCAGAACAGAAGAGAAGAAAACATAACTAGAAAACCACAAAAAAACTCAGAACCAAAAGTTCAAGAAAACCCTTTGTCTCAAACCAACAGAACATCACAGTATCCATCAAAGTAACCATTAAACCATCACTAAAAACCAATATCCATCAAAAACATTATCATCAAACATCATTATTTAAAACCCAGCAAATCAGTAGAAAACAAACATAAAAAAAGCCAAGTATTTTTCATCAATTTCCCCCTTTTTAAAGTCCATTCAGAATACACAAAACCCAGCAAATCTGTAACAAACAAACAACAAAAAATCCAAGTATTTTTCATCATTTTCCCCCTTTTTCAAATTCCATTCAGAATACACAAAACCCAGTAAATTAGTAGCAAACAAAAAAGCAACAAAAACCTTAATCTGATAACCAGGATAACACAAGCTCAGAAGAAGAAAGAAAGTCATTCACAAAAAGAGTCAGAGCCATCTTACCGAAAAGAGCTTTAAGAGGTTAGTAAGGTTATAGATCCGGACCTCACAGGAGATCTCTTTCTTCCCTTTCCTATACTCTTATGGATATGTCATTGCATGCATCATTATCTTCACCGATCCCACCAAACGGAGAGTTAGGGTTTCGTTTTCCCCCTTTCTAGATTTAGGTCCATCAAATGAGAATCTGCAGAAATTGATCATAAATTAGTAACCAACGGAAAGAGACGATCAAAAAAATGTAAGAAAAATAGGATTTTGAGACACGCCGCCGTCGTCACTGTCGTAAGGCGATTTCCGGCGCGGCCAAATGGTCTTCTCCAGTGAAGAATCATGATAAGAGAGAAGAGAGAGGGAAGAGCTTCTAAGAGAGAGAAAAAAATATGAATTATGAATGTTGTGGTCTAGGTCACTTAGTTTTTGTTCCGTTTGATAATAATACCCGGTCCAATCTGGTGGTGACACTTGTCACCACCCCTTAAATAACTCTGAATAATCATCCCATGCGTCTCCCCCCCCCCCCTTTATTTGTTTCTTGCATTCTAACAAAAAAACAATTTGGACCTTCACTCTACCATTCTCTGGCCCAGCGAATTCTTTTTGTTCTAGCACACCCCTGTCTGAACATACACCTCCCACTGTTGCATTGTTTTATTTTCTATATTGGATTTTCCATTTTATTTTATTAGATGATTTTGATTTTGTTTTATTGAGTTTAACTTCTTTAGAATTAAAAAAAAAATAGAATTAGGATTCCATTTCCTTTTAGCTTTTTAATTTCTTCTTATAAAAAGTAATCATTAGTTTATACACAATAAAAATCCAAACAAAAAATATATACATAGGATTTAATTTTCTTTAAATTAATTATTTTATTTTCTAGAATAAAATTTCCTTTTTCTTTCAAAACCTCACAAAATAAAATACCAAAATATTACTTTTATTTGTTTTACTTTGAATTGTTTTAATTTAATTATTTGTTCATTTTCATTTTGATTTGGTTGTATTGATTTCCTATTTAATTTTTTTATCGCATTTTCGATTCGATCCATCCCCATTTGCAAATTTGTACCCCCATTCCCGAAAGCTCTGTAATAGCGTAGAATTTTAATTTCTGCAATCTACTATTTTCCTTTAACTGTATAATAATTAGGCGTGCATGGCAAGATTCAAAATCAATCGCTAGATAACCTAATTTCAAAGATCAAATTAACTTGAATCAAACACACTTTTTTCACACGCGCACCTTTAGGGTAACCACGCTCGTTGCCTCGGAAATACAGTCATGTCCCTCGATTATGGGACGTTTCAGCAATGACCCTTCGATAAAAAAGATCATAGTCCCTCGATGACCCTCGACGTTGCCTTCGATAAAACGATCTCCTCCCTTACAAAAATTGCTAAAGCGTCACATAAGTTGCTTTCGATGACTGTAAAATTGACCCGCGCCAGTCCCTTTACATCCAACGATGGGGCTTCTTACCAAATCAATGGTAAGATAGCAACATTAAAAGGAGGAAGAAAAGAACCTTGAGACCTTTTGAGTAGGTAGATTCGCTCCTAGTTGCTTGCTTTCTCACGACAAAAACATTTTACACCAACACTTTCATCTCAAAACATTTTCAAAAGACAAAACCTTTTGTATACGTTCTTATAGAGACGAGAACCATTGCAAAACATCTTTTCAAAACACTTTCCAAAACACAATCCACAAACACGTCTTTGAACCATCTTTCGAAACAAAACTTTGTACGCGTTCTTATAGAAACAAGAACCATTACAAAGAGATTTTTCAAAACACTTTCAAAGTCCACACTACAAGCACACTGTCAAAACAAAAGCAAGTGATCTAAACGAGTAACTAAGAGCCCATGGAAAACCATGGATGAAAAGGGTGATAATACCTTCCCTTTTCATAATCTACCCCCCGAACTCGAGAAAAAAATCTCGAAAGGTCTTTCCTGTGCTTTTTTACCTTTCCTTTTGGATAAAAGAAAAGTTGGTGGCGACTCTTGCTATCCGCATAAATGCGATCGAAACACAAAACACCAAGTCAGTTCTCCCACCGTATCACATTGACCATCTGATGAATCTGGTCCCCTCCAGGTAGCCTTATGTGTCTCAAGGCCCGATGACTTCCACATCCCTGACACATTTGAAGATGAGAAATCTTTGTTCACACACAATAGATGGGAGAAATTCTCATCCGCCATGGTCATATCTGGCGGGGGATTAAACGATATCTCGGCAAATTCAGCAAAGAGGAAACTCAACGAGCTAGTAGATGCAGCATCAATCCAGGCTGTAACCCTTGAAAGATTCAAGGGAAAATCTGAGTCGATCACCTTCTACCTCGAGGAGCTGCCCGACGGATCCCTAAACTCAATTATTCCTCTGCTGGTGAGGGTAAAGATGGCCAACTTTGATGTACATCGCATCCAGGTCGACGAGGGGAGTTCTATCGATGTCATGTACACCCACCTGTTCCACACCCTGCAGCTTGACGATACCCACCTGTCACCGTACATGGGGTCCGACCTGCAAGGATTTAACAATTCGATCTCTAAGCCATGAGGCTACATCGAGATCTTTGTTACATTCGAGGAAGAAACTGCATCCTGATAGGTCAAAGTGAGATTTCTAGTGATCGATTTCCCGTCTCTCTACAACTGCATCCTGGAGAGATCAACACTGGCCGAGCTGACCGTCGTACCCTCCATGGTGCATTTAAAAAAATGAAGTTTTACACCAAAAGATCCTGCGTCGCCACCATCAATGGAGACATTTCAGCTGACAGGAGATGTTTCAACGCGACTTCCGAATGGAAAAACATGGTCGGAACTAGGGCACGACCTATTAAAAGGACAACCACCTCGACAACAACGACTATCTCTACAGATAAACCAGCTCAAATCAAAGAACAACAGGCTTCACCAAAGGTCTACTCCATTGTACTCGACACCCGCTTTGACAAAGATGAATTCGAAGCCCCCAATGGAGAACATGATCCTCTTTGACCCATCCTAGACGGAGACTTCGAGTTTACCCCCCTTGGTAAAGACCCTAACAAAGGCATGAAGATCGGTTCCGGACCCAACCTAGCAAGAAAATAACTCAAATCCTACTTGAGGGAGAATGTTAACCTGTTTGCATGGAGCATTACAGAGATGCCCAGACTCGACCCTGAGGTCACATGTCACAAACTTGTTGTGGATCTAACCACTAGGGCAGTAGTACAACATAGGCGTAGGCAGTTGATAAGTGTAAAAGTGTAGTTATTTTGTATATACTTTTTGTTGCACTTATCGATTCTTTGTTGTTAATATTAGTGGAATAACCCCACTTTTGTTATAAATACGTTTAGTTGCATTTTGAGTACATATTGTATCGGTTGACTAGTTTTGTATATGTTTTATAGGTATTTGTTGCATTATTGGAGCATTGAGGAATAAAGTCCAAATGGAGCTTCAAGACGTGCATTTGCTCAATAAAGGAATAATACAAAAGAGAGAGAGAGAGAGAGATGGAGAGATAGAGAGAGAGAGAGAAGTGAAGTTATGCAGAGAAAGCAACAAAAGTTTCTGGAACTGTCGTGCATCACCGGGAGAAATTCCTGTCGTCGGGCGACAGTGAGCGAGAATGGGCCAATTTTGATGTTGCCTCTACCTTGCTTCGCGTCTAGAACGCCAGGAGAAAATAAGGAGAGTCGCCGGGAGAAGCATTGTTTCATCGGGCGATGTTAGATATTTTTCATCAGATGAGGATGTGGCACAATTTAGGCCAAGTGTATAGAAGTCGTCGTCGGGTGAAGCTTTATGTCGTCGGGCGATGCGTGCGGAACATAATTTGTTTATATTTCATTTAGTTTCATTTTTTTTGGGGGGTAAGTTTTTGTTCTCCCAACTCCATCAACCTTATTTTTATAGTGGATTAGCTTAGATAACAACTATGAAGCTTGCTCACGGATGATCCGGGGTGGATTCGTCTTCGATCGACTCTGATAATCCGGAAGATTTATGGTTCATTTCTCTTGCTCTTTATGTTTTCTCTATTAGTTGGTTTTGTACATGTATTTACTCTAGAATTATGTATATTTGTCTCCCATGGCGTTATATTAAACTTGCTTTACAAATTTTTGTTGATTATTGTCTTAGATTTTTTGCTCTGTGCTAGAGATTTGAGTTGTTATAAACATATACTGCTTAGATTCTT
Organism: Vicia faba; assembly: GCA_948472305.1. Classification (NCBI taxonomy): domain Eukaryota; kingdom Viridiplantae; phylum Streptophyta; class Magnoliopsida; order Fabales; family Fabaceae; genus Vicia; species Vicia faba. Next base: position 578,427,845 of record OX451736.1, on the reverse strand, counting down.
ATCTAGAATGGCTATCTGTTAGTTTCTGAACTCTAGAGATAGATTTAGAGTTGACATCTACTTGAGTATCATAGCTTAATTCCTCTGTGTGGTTGTGCTGTACTGAGAGATCGTCAGTGTGATTACATAGTTGTCTTCTGTGTTATTTAGGAGGTAGAGAGTCATTTCCTTGGTGATACAGTCGGTCTCTCAATTTGGGTTAGAAATGACTTAGGTTGTGAGTAATAAATAGTTACATCGATGAGTATTGTTAGGTTGAGTGTAACTGGTCAGTAGATTTAAGTCTGGGATGAGTAGATTATATGTAGGCTTGATAAGTTCTTTCTTAGTTTTTTCTTTTGTTTACATTTATTTTATGTTGATACTTTTCTTTTTAACCCATTTATCCCCAAACTCATTAACGAGAGATTTGTCGAACGACGATTCAATTACCAATATCTATGGACACGATACGATATAACCTATATCACCCGGTAAATTAATAACTTACTTTTTGCTTGCTGCTCTACCCCTTCAGCAAAATGGCACTATTGTCGGGGATTGGTTTTATTGTTTTTGCGTTGCGATAATTCTGTTGTTTTTGAGTTTTTTAATTAATGTATATGTTGTATAGAAATTGTACATTAACTTGTATATGATATTTGTGCATATATGTGTTTTCACGTATTGTTGTGAATTGTCTCATTTTCATAATGTTTGTTGTGTGATTGTTAGGACACTTTCTTTAGGTTTGTACGGTGTGACAATACCATGGCATGACAAGAGGAGGTTACTAGCTTACACAATAAAGGCGTCGAGCTTACGACGTAAAAAAAACATGTTGTATTGTTTTTATTTGTGTTATTTTAGGTAGTATGGTGACTTGTGTTTTAACAAGCTGAACTGAGATTAGTTTTTAAATTTCAAATCTTCACTTTTCAACTTGTTAATTCACTTTCACCTGTTTGTTTCGTTATGTCAGTTGAGTTTTTCCGAAAGCTTGTCATGTTTAGCTTGAAGAAGTTTATTAAAGGTTTGTACATATTGTATGTTTTGTATAGTTATGTAGTAATTAGCTTTAGTATTATTTTTCTAATTCTTTTGTTGTTGTTTGGATTCAAGTTTTGGTCCGGTAACTTGTAGAATATTGAGGTGATTTGTCAAGTTTGATCGTATCGAAGTATACATTCGAAGTATATGTTTATCACTTTCTATACTTTAGCATATTCATGATACTTATACTTTTTACAATTTTTATTCCATTCACTCTTTTGTATACTTGTTCATTTATGAATCACTTTAGTTTCCACCCTTTTTGTGAGGTAGCTTTCCATTGTTCATATGCTGGAGGCCACGATTCTTGTTTTAACTAGATTTTATTATGCTTAATCTTTTGTTTGTGTTGATTGTATGAATGTAAGAAAAGGATCAAGACATTTTCGTTTCATTTTGGGCATAACTACCTAGCCAAATAGTCAATTCACCTTGTGAGTGTGTGATCATTGGTAATCCCTTTGAGCTTTTGTCGATATCCATGTTGTATTTGCTAAATGCTTATCTATGAGTGTTTAGTTTCCACTTTTGAATGGATGTTGATTCGTTGTTTTCTTGAACCCTTAACCATTGTTTTGGTTTAAATTTTTACTTTGCCTTAGAAAGTAGGGAGTACTCACTTTAACGTATGGTTAAATTCAAGTTGGGGAGAAAAATGATTGTGTATTTATTGGTTGATTGCTATGGGGTTGAAAAGAAAAAGAAAAAAAAAAGAAAGAAAAAATGTGAAAAAGAAGTGATAGAAAAATAAAAATAAAATAAAATAGAGAATCTATGAAAAAGAAAAACAAAAAGAGTATGGAATAATTTTATGTTAATAATTGATGTGTGTTGGTGTGACACTTGGAATGAAGAAGTTTGATTGAAATTTTATTGTTTGAATATTTGTGGAAGTAATTACTCCCTTAGGTTTAGGTAAGTTTTTGTTTTGATTAGCTTTAGGACTTATCACTTGTTTGTTAACCAAGTCACATTACAGCCTTGAAAAGCCCTTGAGATTCTTGCTTTATATTTTCAATGTAAATTTTAGGATGAATGTATAATTTAGTCTGTTGTTTGCAAGATTGTTGGATGAGTGAAAATACCCCCATTTTTGTGTGTTTTTCATCTACCGATGATTGTGTTTGCTAGGTGTGATTCATTTGTGAACTAGTATTGTTTTAGAATGTTTGGCATAATTTTTGTATTTAGCATTTGTTTCGTGTTTATGTTATAGTCGTAGTTTAGTGGTAAGTGTTTACTTTGTGTGTACTGTTTTTCATTTGAACCTTTGCATTTGTTTTCTGTTTTCAAAACCTGTTGATTCATGCTTCTTTGATTTATAATTCTTTGTTCTTTGGGTTATTTGACTTTGTTTGAGGATAAGCAATTATTAAAGTTGGGGAAATTTTGATAAGTGCAAAAGTGTAGTTATTTTGTATATAATTTTTGTTGCACTTATCGATTCTTTGTTGTTAATATCAGTTGAATAACCCCACTTTTTGTTGTAAATATGTTTAGTTGCATTTTGAGTACATATTGTATCAGTTGTTTAGTTTTGTACATGTTTTGTAGGTATTTGTTGCATTATTGGAGCATTGAAGAATAAAGTCCAAATGGAGCTCCAAGACGTGCATTTGATCAATAAAGGAATAAGGAAAAAGAGATAGAGAGCCAAGTGAAGTTGTCCAGAGAAAGCAACAAAAGTTGTTAGAACTGTCATGCGTCGCCAGCCAACAGTGGGCGAGAATGGACCAATTTTGATGTTTCCTCTGCCTTGCTTCACGTCTAGGCCTCCTGGCAAAAAATAAGGAGAATCTCCGGGCGAAGCATTGTGTCTCCAGACGATGTTAGATAATTTCATCAGATGAGGACGTGGCGCAGTCTGGGCCAAGTGTATAGAAGTCGGCGTCGGGCGAAGCTTTATGTCGCCAGGCGATGCGTGAGGAACATAATTTATTTATATTTCATTTTGTTTCATTTTCGTTTGGGGTGAGTTTTTGTTCTCCCAACTCCATCAACCTCATTTTTGTAATGGATTAGCTTAGATAACAACTATGGAGCTTGCTCACGGATGATTCAGGGTGGATTTCTCTTTGATCGACTCTGAGAATCCGGAAGATTTGTGGTTCATTTCTCTTCTTCTTTGTGTTTTCTCTATTAGTTGGGTTTGTACATGTATTTAATCTAAACTTATGTATATTTGTCTCCCATGGTGTTATATTAAACTTGCTTTACAAATCTTTGTTGATTGTTGTCTTAGATTTTTTGCTCTGTGCTAGGGAATTGAGTAATTATAGACATATATTGCTTAGATTCTTATATAGGATGATTATCTGTTATTTTATGAACTCTAGAGATAGATTTAGAGTTGACATCTACTTGGGTACCAGAGCTTAATGTCTCTGTGTGGTTGTGCTGTGCTGAGAGATCGTCAGTGCGATTACATAGTTGTCTTCTATGTGGTTGAAGAGGTAGAGAGATCATTTCCTTGGTGATACATTTGGTCTCTTAATTTGGATTAGAAATGACTTAGGTTGTGAGTGGTACATAGAGACATTGAAGAGTATTGTTAGGTTGAGTGTAATAGATCGGTAGATTTAAGTCTGGGATGAGTAGATTATACGCAGGCCTGGTAAGTTCTTCCTTAGTTTTTTCTTTTGTTTACATTTATTTTCTATTGATACTTTTCTTTTCAACACATTTATCCCCTAAATCATTAACGAGAGATTTGTCAAACAACAATTCAATAACCAATCTCTATGGACATGATACGATATAACCTATATCACCAGGTAAATTAATAACTTACTTTTTGCTTGCCACTGTACCGCTTAAGTAAAATGGCACTGTTTCTTGGAATTGGTTCTATTGTTTTCGCATTGTGATAATTCTTTTGTTGTTTAGTTTTGTAATTAATGTATATGTTGTATTGAAATTGTACATTAACTTGTATATGATATTTGTGCATATATGTGTTTTCACGTTGTTGTAACTGGTTTTTTAATCATAGTCGCCACCTACTTCCAGTGATTTCTGGTAAACAACCGCTAGTCTTCCAAACTATCGAATAATCTTTCTGACTGTTATTCAATTCCTCTGGTAACTCACAGGATCAACTAGATTGATCCTAGGACTCCTTGGATATTTAAGGTTACTCTCACGATCGAACAGATATTCATGGTTGATTTTGTGTATGTGTTTGGCTTATTTCGATTTCTCTCTCTCTAAAAGTCTAAAGATGTAATCAAAATGTGTGTGTGAAACTAATTTACACGAATAAATGCTAATTGTAAAGACATGTAAAGTTGCATAAAAGTGAAGTAAATGGTTTCGACTTACAAAACAGTTAATATAAAGGATTTTTGGAACGTAAAAGGTTTGAAATATGAAGAAAGCGTTTAATGCAAGAAATCTTTAAATGACTTTAAGTAAAAATATGCGTTCGAAGGATAAGACTTGAAGGTCAAGGTATGGAAAATATGACAGTTTTCTGAGATATAAAGTGCTTAAAATATGAAGAAAACATTAAAATGTAAAACTTTGAAGAAGAGATTTCGAAGTGAAAAGACTGTAAATGAGAAAACTTGTAAATGTTATTTGACAAAAGGATAAAGGAAAGTGCTGGAAATGGTAAAAGGTTTTCATTAAATCAGAAATACATGGTGCTATCATACATACATTTCTCTTGCATTCGTTTCCCTTGCCATGTGGTAGTTTGAATGTTACTGAGTATTTTGTATAATAGATATGACACACGAAATCCTAATACTAAGACTTCTATTTATACTAATTCGACCATAACGGTCTTGCTATAGGATTATGCCACGTTTAGAACATGCAGGACAATGCCTCTTTCGTCTTTCCACGTGTCCCCAAATGCTCCAGCACATAACTTTCAAACTTCGAAAGTCCCGCTTCCATTTGAATTTCAAATGCTTTGGTACTTCTCCGTTTCGAACGCTCTTCCCAGACACAGCCTTGTTGTTATTTCGAGACTTCTTTAGATATGTTCCCATAATTGCCACTCGAAGCTCCAAGCTTTGACATACTTATTCGAAACACTGCTTCTGCTACTTCGAAACATGACGCTTTACCTCATTTCGATCAAAACGTTTAATTCATTTGGCTTCTAATAACATTATCAAAATCTTCAGCCAACAAATTGCCCCTTTAAAATATGTATTTCGATTCCTCTGAGAAATACCTATTTTAAACACCTACACAAGATTTTGATGGGACTTTCGAATCATCATAACATTTAATGCATTTGACTCCAGTCACGTCAATCATAGCACCTTTTGGATTCCTTAACCGCCTGGAGCCACTTCACAGCATGGTGCAGTTACAAATAATGATTATCTTTAAATCACGCCTATTACCCATGTTAACTTTACGCCACCTCTTCATCACACCAACCCATGATCTCCACGTATCACACCTTTATTCGGTGGATGCTTAAACTTCCCCATTATAAAACATCACCAACTTAATCTTTTTCATTTCTTTTCACACTCTAAATCTTTTACCCTCCTTCTCTCGTAAAAAAAATCCAAGCTCTCAACATCTTTCAAAATGTCTTCTTCTACTTCATCCCAACTCAAGAAAGTCTCCAAGAAGAAAGGAAAAACTGCAGGAGCTACCATGGAAAGTAAAATCATCACTCACCAAGGTCAATCCGTTCTTGCCCCTCAGATGATTTCAAAAGAAAAAGAAATGCTGTATGCGTCACAGGTACTCATTCCTACCAACGTTGCTGGTAAGAGGTTAGCTTTAAATGGCCCTCTTACGGTTTTTGAAATATTAAAAGACACCAGGACGATTTTCCCAGTTTGTTATAGCTTCAAACCCTTATTTAACAAAATGGACGCCCCTAAGGCAGTAGAATCTCCTAGTTCAAATACCATAGAAACCCCAACTGTTCCTCCTAAGGACCCCTTTGTTTTGGATTATGTAAAAAGTAATTTTAAGCCATTTCGATCTTGCCCCACCTCTGATATTGCCTATCAAAATTGGTTCACAAAAGTAGAAGCCAAGAAATCCCAACAATGGGAAGAATTAGGCATCTATAACCTGATTAAGCTATCGAAGCCTGGTTTCACCTACAGCCACCCTCTTCTATTCGCGTCCCTTTATTTCTGGGACAATACCTATAACACTTTCCATCTCCCAGGTGGAATGATTACCCCAACCTTCTTCGACATAGCGGCCATCACTGGGCTATCGCCAGTGGGAGAAACTTATATACCCGACAACGAAGAACACTCAAGCATAATTGACTTCGAAGTCAAGCTAGCCAGTTTTTCCAAATTTATCAGTCATTACCATGCTGAGGGGGACAATGTGTCTGACGTAGAGCATATTGCTTTCTTAACCCTGTGGCTGTCAAGATACGTTTTCTGCAGTAGATCCCTACAGGTAGCTAGTAGGTTCATTCCTCTAGCTAGGGACTTGCATGAAAATCAAAAAGTATGCCTAAGTGAACTGCTCTTAGTTGACCTCTATGAAAGCCTGAGGTAAGCTGTTTCGAGCCTCAAATCCCACACCTCCAAAAATATTCTATTGGCTGGCCCTTTTTGGTTACTCCAACTATGGCTAAATGCCATGTTCGAACCCTCCTTATCAACCGCCAACACCATTGATGAGCAAGATTCTGAGATAAATGATAGGATAGTCGAAGGCACTAGGCTTCGAAGATTAACTCCCAATGACGACAAAGATGACTTCAAAGTTCAATTCTCGAAGTACATCATGATATTCTCCAAAAGGCACAAGTTCTAAGAGAGCATGGCGCCTTTTGCTTCGAGGGGTCATGGACCTTCTTGGTTCACCATGGCTCTCTCAGAAGCTATCAAGAGCAAGGAGATTCAGGATGTATGGAGAGCCTTTTTGCTGCCTAGACTCATTTCCTCAAGAATAACCCCAGCCAAGAACCAAATTTTCCTCTTTGCCTACCAACCAAACTTCGTTTCGAGGCAGTTTGGCTTATGCCAACTGATTCCTGAACCTTTATTTCACACTGAGAGCGCCATCACTTCTGGACGAACTTTCAAGGCACGGGAAGCCAAAATTCAGCAAGAACAATATCAAGGCTTTGCCTAATTTGAGCTGATAACCTTCGAACCTACCCATCTCACGGCTAAAGGATTTCTGGAATGGTGGACCAAGTTTTATCAAACTTATATGTTCGATACACTTACAATTCAACAGAAACTAATTGATGCCTTCGATGTGCAGGTACCAACAAAGAAAGGTATGTTTACTCATGCCAAAGAGATTAAAGCTTTCCAAAATTATTTTGAAACTACTTATGACCCCACGCGCTTGGAATCCACTGTGCATCAAGCAGCTGAGACCTTGAAGGAAAAATTTAAACAAAAAGTTTCTAAGTTAAAACTTCCTTCAGGGCTGTCACCTGAGGATAGGTATAGGTTGGCATTCGAAATACATCCACCTAAATTTCCCAGATTACCTACCTCAGAACTGGCTCTGGCTTGGTTTCCCCCATATCCATGGTGGTTTACTTGCAAAGAGATGTTCAAATATCTTCAAAGGAAACCAAAGCCATCTGAGACTGTGACATGGGCTCGATACTGGCTTCATGATTTCCCAGGACACCTTCGATACGACCTTTCTGCCATGTCAATTAAATCTGATCAAGGCACAGGTGCGAATGCTTGGGAAAATCCCAAATGTCTTTTACTTTCCATATCTTTAACCTTTGCTTTAATTGTTTTGATTTTCAGCCATCAGGATAAAGACAACTGCCTCGAAGTCGAAAGAAGGGAGTGCCTCTCAAGCCTCCACCGAAACTACTGACAAAGTGACTCCACCCGAAACAACCACTATTGCTGCAACCATAACAACAACAATAATACCAACAACAACCAGTGTTCTAATTCCAACGGTAATCACTTAGCCTTGATGTTTCGAATTCACTCATGCTTTATGGTTTGCATCTAATCTCTTCGTTTAAAATTCTTTCAGACCAACAAGCTTCCTCCTACTACTCCCAAGAAGCGGAAATCAAGCACCACTGGGGAAGACCCCAAGGCTGGAGGAAACTTAAATACTGCTTCGAAGAAGAAGCCAAAGAAAGATATTTCGAAAAGCACTGTTCCAACTAGTGTCTCTGGACTTGATTCCAGGGATGCTGCTCCCTCACCCAAATCCAAAAATCCACCTTCGACCTCCAACCCAACGTTGGAACGCATAGCTAGTAACCTCTCCTCTGAGAGTCCACAGGTAAATTGAACCTTTAAATTTTTTACAATACTAACTTCTTATTACCTTGGTGAATGTTTTTCCTTAACATTCTGTTGTTCCTTGTAGAACATCTTGAATCCAGCTTCCACTATTTCGAACTCACCATCCAGAGCTGCTGCTCCGCTCAACTCCTCTCCTCAAGGAGATTCCAGCAACCTGGTTCAAAATAAAGGTTCCTCCAATATGGCGGTTCTGGCTGGAACTTCTGAACAGCAGGATCATCAAGGTACCTCCATTCCTCTGAAAGAGATAAACGAAACAACACTTCAAACGTCTGCAGAGGATTTGCAAAGGGCTTCTCTTCAAAATTCCCCTCTTGAAACCCTTCAAGAGGACCCAAAGGACACTCAAACTGAAGAAGAGAAAGCTGATTCTGGGCAAAGAGCCGAAGAATCTGCATACGAAGAATCTGAGGAGGAGAATGCCAATGACGGTTCGACTGTTGGGACGGAGTCCAACGCAAATAGCAGTGAAAGGGATGGTATCTAAGTGGTGGACTTGGATGAGGATGAAGAAGACCAAGAGCAAGAAACGAATGAAAGGGATGGTAATGCAACCAACGAACCCATAACGGTTGAAATGGACGTGGCTCACCTACGTGTGGAACTCCCTCAATCCTCTCTGTCTCGAATGACTGACGAGGAACTGGCACTTCTGAGACGAAATGACCCTATTGGGTACATGAAGGCAAAGTTGGCTCAGAGGGACGTCCCACTTGCTAGGACTGGCACAAGTTCGACCAGCTATCCTCTTCCCACAGATGAGAGAATTGTTCTTCTTAATAAAATTAGAAAAACCATTCTCAATGTGGATATATTCGAAGTGCTTAAGCAAGATAGTACTGCTTGCTATACTATGAAGGAGCTGCTCACAAAGGTCAATCTTTCCACCTGCTCCTTTCCAGTTAGTACTCTCTTGTTCGATCTTCAGAATTTGCTGGACAACGTAACTGGTTACCTTCTCCAAGACGAATCTGCTGCCAAGAAGGTTCAAGAGAAACGCATTGCCATGGATGCCGCTTATGAACAAGCTTCGAAACTCTCTCAAGAAGCTGAGGATCAAGCTATGCATCTGAAGCAGGCGAAAACTGATTATGAGGCTCGAGCTGAGTCCATCCTTCTTTGGGAAAGGCAGATTCTGGAACTTCAACGGAAGGTTAAGGAGGCTAAAGAACAACAACTAGCCTTCGAAACCAATTCTGCTGGTAACCAATTCGAAGAGCTTCTTAACCAGGGGCTTGCGGAAATGGAGACTGCAGAACAACTTAAAGGAGAAGTGGCAACTTTGGAAGGAGCCAGGCGGTTCTCTCAGCAGAAACTTGAATCATTTCAAAGCACTTTTAATCGATTGAAAAATAATGCTTATTTCTAGATTTTGATGTTTATTTGACTATAATTTTGGTTTCTTACATGTAATATTCGAACAACGCCATTTTGGCATTTTATCTAGCCATCTTGGCTTTTTGTAACATCTTGTTTACGTTGTTACTATTCGAATCTCCTGCAGGCTTGGCTTATATTTCTTTAAATATTTCCCATTAACCTTTAGGACACGTTTATCATCCATGAGTTCTTTGATTTCGTATGCATTGTTTGAGAATACTTTTAATATTCGAAAAGGTCCTTCCCAATGAGGTGACCATTTACCTAACGCTTTATTCTTCTTGTCCATAGGCAATATGACTCTCCAAACCAAGTCATTAATAATGAATACTTTTTTCTTCACCCTTTTATTGTATGTTCTGGCCACTCTTTCTTTTTGCCTCATCAAAATTTCCAATGCATGTAATCTAATTTCGTCCAACTCAACTAATTCATTCATCATCATTTCCCAATATAATGCAGTTGGGATTTCGTTTTGTCTCTGAATTCGAACTGATTGTAGATGAATTTCTACTGGCAACACTGCATCATGACCAAATGTGAGTTGGAAAGGCGTAGTGTTAGTAGCTTCCTTAGGAGATGTTCTACAAGCCCATAATATTTGGTCCAGAGTTTTGTGCCAGTTTCTTGGCTTTTTGCCAATATGCTTCTTGATTAATCCTATTATTACTTTATTTGCTGCTTCGACTTGTCCGTTTGCTTGAGCATAATATGGCGTTGATGTTAGCAATCTAAACCCCATTTCTTGGGCAAATCCTTGCATCTTTCTACCAGTAAACACAGAGCCTTGGTCTGTAGTTATGCTCTCTGGCAATCCGAACCTATAGATAATGTGCTTTTGTATAAATTCAATAATAGCCTCTTGATCAACAACTATCAGTGGTATAGCTTCGATCCATTTGGTAAAATAATCTATTCCCACAAAGATGTATTTCTGTCCTTTGGACGAAGCAGGATTTATTTCTCCTATCAAATCCAATGCCCATCCTCTAAATGGCCATGGTTTGATGATCGAATGCAACTCACTTGCAGGGGCATGTTGTATTCCTGCATGTTTCTGACATTCCTCACATCCTTTAGCAAAGTCTATGCAATCTTTGAGCATGCTAGGCCAATACAAGCCGTATCGAAATAACAACCATTTCATTTTATGGCCTGCTTGATGTGCCCCACATGCCCCATTATGGACTTTAGACAATGCTAAGTATGCCTCACTTTCTCCTAGGCATTTCAATAATACACCCTCTTGGGTCTTTTTAAACAATTCGTTCCCCATGAGGAGATATGACAATGCTCTATATTTTGTTTTTCTATCCACCTTTAGAGTTGGGTCTGCTAAATAACTCTTCAATGGACTTCGCCAGTCTGCATCTGACAAAGTATTTATGGCTAATATTTCGAATCCCTGTTTCTCAGCATATCCCAATCTCATACTTTCCAGATCCGATGGTGTGAATCTAGTAGCCATAACTCTTCCCCTTAATTCAACCAAATCCTTGAAGTTCTTGGTAGACACTTTATAACCTGAAGCCAACTGCGCTAAGTCATTTGCTTCTTGGTTCTCTATTCTTGGTATGTGTTGAATATCCATGTATTCAAATTTCCTCAATAACCTATTGACTATGACGAAGTATACCATTAAATTTTCATTTATGCACTTGTATTCCTTTATGATTTGTTTGACCACTAATTCAGAGTCTCCTTTAATTTCGACTCTGGTTGCCCCCAATTCCAACAAAGCTTCAAGTCCAACAATGAGTGCTTCATACTCAGCTTCGTTGTTAGAACAACGAGGACCATCTAATTTATACTTGAATTTTGTTGGAATTCCTTCAGGAGAAATCAGAAGGACTCCAACACCACTTCCATTCCTGTGGGTTGAACCATCAAAGTACAATTTCCATGGTTGCATTTCGACGTAACTCATGACCGTCTACTCAACCAAAGAATGGTCCACAATGAAGTCAGGAATCACTTGACCTTTCATAGCTTTTAAAGGCATGAAAGTCAACGAATATTCTGTTAAGGCTAAAGCCCACTTGCCAACTCTGCTATGCATTATTGGTTTTGAAAGCATATGTTTAATGACATCGAAATGGGATGAAACATAAACATCAACAGGTTTTATATAATACTTGAGTTTCATACAAGAGAAATACAAACAGATACATAGCTTTTCTAAATTGCTATATCTGGTCTCTGCATCATTTAGCACTCTACTTAAATAGTATATGGCTCTTTCGACGCCATTGCTATCTTCTTGTGCTAGCATACTACCTATACTAACTTCAGAGGCAGATATGTACAATCTCATGGGCTTCCCCCATGAAGGTGGAGACAAAATAGGAGGCTGAGAAAGGTATTCTTTTATTCTGTCAAACGCCTCCTGGTGAGCTTCGTTCCATTCGAAGGCTTGACCTTGCTTTAGACGAAGTAACGGAGAGAAAGCTTGGGTCCTTCCACTTAGGTTCAAGATGAATCTTCTGAGGAAGTTAATTTTCCCTAGCAGAGATTGCAACTCCCTTTTTGACGCAGGTGCTTTCGTCTCCATTATGGCTTTGGTTTTGTTCTGGTTGATTTCAATTCCTTTCTTGTGAACCACAAAACCAAGAAAATCTCCAGCCTTGTTGTTCTGATGAATTTGCAACGCAGCAACCTTTCGATCTCAGCTTTAATTTTTGTGAGAACCGCTGGTGCGAATCTTCTGGGAGTTTGTTTGATGGGCCTCTTGCCATCTTTGATTGGCAGTCTGTGTTCGACCAACTCCCTCTTTAAACCAGGCATCTCGTCATAATCCCATGCGAAGCAATCTTTGTTTTCCTTAAGGACTTCGATCACTTCCTTCTTGAGGCCTGGGCTAAGTTTAGCACTTATGTAGGTTACTCTTTTCGTTTTTTCATCCCCTAAGTTGACTTCTTCGAGTGGATCCTGTGCCAACATTTTGGCACCTGAGTTTATGGGGTCCCTTTCGAAGCCTAAGGGTTCTTTATCATAGATGGCATCCAACCTTTGATCCATCTCAAACTCTTTGAAGGGTGAGCATTTCGAACCATCCCCACTTACTTCGTCCGTCTTTATAGTTGATTTCTTTATTTCAGCCTCTAAGGCTGCTTTTGATTCGTTCTCAGCCATATATGCCGAAATCCTTTCGAAAAAGGTAGACTCAGTCATGGCTAAGGTTGTCGAAGTCCCAGCCTGCTGGCCGTTTTTGCATAGTGCTTTCGACTCCCTCTTCTTCACTGATTATTGTTCTATCCCAGTAAAGGCCATCATGACGAAGGGTCATGTAGTAGTGGGCGTTTCTAGTTTCATTAATCTCATCATTTGGAACACACGGAGCAATCTTTGCCAGATTTTTATCATAATCCCTCTTGTCAACTAAATTGACAGTTGACATAAAGTAACTCTGGTCTGCTTCGATGTTTTCCACAATTCCATCATCTCTCCACAGAACTAATCGCTGATGCATTGACGAAGGAACTGCCCCCACGCCATGGATCCACTCTCTTCCCAGTAGTAAGTTATAGTTGGCCTTGGCTTCGATCACCATAAACATGGTGGGCCTATAGCTTGAGCCTATTGTCAATTCCAACTGGACCACTCCCAGTGTTTTGCCCACTTTTCCCTCATAATTGGACAGAACCATATTATGGGGCTTGATGTCTCCTTCGCGGATCTCTAATCTTTTTAGCATGAAATGGGGTATCAAATTGACTGCAGCACCCCCATCCACTAGAACTTTGTTCACACCATGGACACCAACTTTCGCCCGAATGAAGAGTGGCTTGAGATGGTTCTTCATTGCAGGTTCTGGACGTTCGAAGAACGCATTTTATTCCTCAACAGCCCCATTGTCCATCACATAGTAGCACACGGGCCTATGTTTCATCAAATCTGTGGTGTCTTCCTCCTCATATTCATCGATTTCGGTTTCCTGCCCAAATGCGCAGGGAAGCACAGACACCACGTTACAGTTCAAGTTAAATGAAGACTCCCCCTCTGATTCGAAGTTATCTGTTATCATATCTTCGTCCTCTTCCGGGCCTGGAGTGTATTCCTTTGGTTCATCGCGTTGTTCTTCAGAGAAGAGCCTCCTATTGACTGGAGGTTTGTCTTCAGTTTGATTTTTTGGTCTATTGGTGCTAGATTCACCTTGGTTTTTCATTGAAGTAACCCCTTTGTTTGCCACAGCTTCTCTCTCAGCCTTTCGAATCCTTTGTTGTCTGCGCCACTGGGATCTTGACACGGGGTTCCTTCCTTTGTAATTTTCTAATCTCACCTCCTCCCTTTTTGCTGTGTTGAATTGCCTTCTGTATGTCACAGCATGGCGTGCATTTCATTCAGCGTTTCTCCATCTATCTTTGCCTTTGTCATTTCTGACCTGTAACCATCTATCGGTTGGCACTTCAGCAGGGAGTTTGAAAGTCACTCTTCGAGCAGCCTTGGGGTGAGGGCTATTAGGCCTTCGCTGTTTGTGTCTGCTGTCGAAACGTGGGCCCATCTGGGCAGTTTCTTGATGGTTCCAGCAAGGGGCGAAGGGAATTGTTTCGAAGGCCCTGGCCATGCTTTGGTCATACACAGCAGAACACCTTGGGCAAATCAAGCACTTGGTTTCCCCTTTGTAGCAGCGAAACACAAATTCCAGCAAACTTTCTCCAGCCTTGGGATAACACCTAAAAAGCTGGTTATCCTGGCGCCAATTGTTGCCAGTTCGAGTCCTCTGTACCCTTTCGAAATTCGCAGCGATTCTTTGATTGCAGAGGATGCTGCACCTAGGGCACAATATCATGCCTGAATCTCCTTTGTGGCATGTCATGAGATAATCCTTGAGACTAGCATCTCCAGTGTGATTATCCCCCATTCTATACTTTTCTTTTTCTAAGTATTTTTCCACTTCCTCCATCTCAGAGCGAGGTCTTTCCATATCCACCATATTTATTTCAACATCTCCCCCTTTAGCTTCATCATCACCCCATCCTGTGGGCTTTATATCCTCAATCTGAACCTTCAAACTCTCTGGGGCAGAATATTTGACCAAATAGTCAAATTTTCCACTGGGTTCCCCTAGAGTGTCCCATATTTCCTTCTGGAGGGAAATTGGATGCGTGATTTGGACTTTCTCCAATTCCAGCCTCAAGCCTTCAGTGACTTGTGTTAATTCTTGGTTTTGGTTTCCCTGGCCTTCAGTAGCCTGGGTTTCTCTTGCAACAGCTACAGGTGCGACAATCGGAGTCTCTGGCGTATTCTGGATGTCTTCAGTGACCTCCTCGCTGACTTCGACCATCACCCAATTTTCAACTCCAGTACCCTTCTCTCCTGTTAGGGCGTCGCTTTGATCAGTTTCCACCATGTTGACCTCTCCAATGCACGCAGGCTCGGAGTAGTTGGTGTCTGCGACGTCCAAGGGATCTTCGTCCACTTTCATCTTCACCTTATCAGCAAACTTTAGTCTGCCATCTTTGATTGCGTTTTGAATCAGGTCCCTGAAAAGAAAACATTGTGAGGTTTTGTGGCCTAGGAAACTATGATATTTGCAAAATCCTCTCTTCTTTCTCTGATCCAAAGGAGGTATTTTGACATTTGATGGCACAATTAGTTGGCCATATTTGACAAGTAAGTCAAAAATCTCGTCACATTTAGTGACATCGAAGGTATAAACCTTCTTTGGAAATTTGTCACTTTTTTCATTTCCAACAATGTCTTTCCCTTTTGTGGGAACTAACAATTTTCAGGAATAAGGCGGGGCCTGTTTTAATTCAGCGAGGTCGATTTCGACCTCTTCGAATTCGAATTCAGGATATTCTTCTGCTTCCTCAGTCCCAACATAGGAAATCCTTTCTTTCTTGCTATTCTTAAAGACTCTGGCTTTTTCGGCCTTTAGTCTTTCGACCTGTCGAACCCTATCGGCTAACTGAGCCATATCCCTCAAATACTGAGTGTCTAGTTTCTTTCAAATAGAATAATCCAAGCCACCAGCGGCCATTTCGACTAACTCATGTTCAGGCACTACTGTGTAACATCTGGATTTCAAAAGCCTAAATCTATTCAGATAATCATCTATGGGTTCGGTGAATTTTCTCTTAACACTGGCCAATTCCTTCAAACTTATTTTCGACTGTCCCATGTAAAATTGTTCATGGAATAATCTCTCTAAGAGAGCCCAAGTGTCAATGGACCCAGGAGGCAAAGTGGTAAACCATGTGAAGGCGTTTTTTGTCAAGGAACTTGGGAAGTATTTGATCCTAAGATCTTCATTATTGGCTATATCTCCCGCTTCGGTTAGATATCTCGCTATGTGTTCGACTGTTGACTCATTGGTATCCCCAGCGAACTTTGTAAATTTAGGGACTTTATATCCCCTTGGTAAATCAGCATGCATTATGCAATCCAATATAGGAGAAGCGTAATTTGGCCTTCTCATTCCTGTGTTGAGGCCATTCTGGGCCATGACTCTCTCTATCATGGTGGTTAGGTTATTTTCTGCCAAGATGTTATCGTTTTGAATTCTATGAACGACAGCATCGGCATCTTGATTTCGACCAACCAAAACAACTCCCCTTGGTTGTTCTTCTCGAAACTCTGGGGCTTCTAGCCTTTCGACCCTTGCCCCTGGTTCCATAATTTCCCTTTGTGGGCCCGGGATTATTGGGGCTTCTAACCTTGGTGCCCTGGCCCCTAAGTTAACTTCTTCTCTGGGTGGTCTATAAATTGGGTCGTTAGTAATTTGTTCTATAACAGGCATGTTTGCTCGAAATCCCGCCTGATTCTGCCTACGCCTTTCTGGGGGAGCAAAGAAATCTGCTATTCGACTCATATTGTCAGCGTTTTCTCTGTTTGTCACAGTCACATTTTGCACTATTGGGGCAAATATCTCCTGCATGGTTTGTGCTAACACCCCTATCATATTATGGTTACTGTCATCCATCAATTGCCTAAAAGCCAACTGGTTGTCTGTGGTTAAGATAGGCATTGTGCTATAACCCACCGACCCTTGGTTATATGTCATGAACTGGTTCGCTCCAGACCCAGACCCTAGTTGTGGAGATGAATTCGATGTGGAATTGTGTAAACCTGCCATAAAAGATGTTGGCATTCCATAAGAGGAATTTCTGGTTCTATTCCCATCGAAACCTGGTGGTCTAGTTAATGGAGTGGCGAAATGGGATTGTGTCCCTGATGGTGGAACGAATCCCCCAGGGTAGCCAATGGTTCCAGTATTTCCTAAGATCGAACTATTAGTTGATATGCCACTTACTCCATTGGTGGCTATGTTACTGGTCGAAGATGCAACAGACTGTGCATTCGAAGGGATTACATTAGATGTTCCGATCGAAGTGGACGCATTAGTGCCTGTTGTATGTGGGCCATTTTGGTCCCCTTGTTGATTGTCTGAATTAGACATTTTGTCCAAACATTTTCTTCTGGATAAAGGTTGGTTGCTGTTGGTTATCTTACCACTTCTCAGGTTCATAAAACAGCAAACTTCTTAGGTTCCAACGTTTTTGTAATGGTTATGTCCCACCAATCCTTATTTCTAATATCCAATTATTGGTCCCACCAGGTGTGCCAATTTGTTTCCAGTGATTTCTGGTAAACAACCGCTAGTCTTCCAAACTATCGAATAATCTTTCTGACTGTTATTCAATTCCTCTGGTAACTCACAGGATCGACTAGATTGATCCTAGGACTCCTTGGATATTTAAGGTTACTCTCACGATCGAATAGATATTCATGGTTGATTTTGTGTATGTGTTTGGCTTATTTCGATTTCTCTCTCTCTAAAAGTCTAAAGATGTAATCAAAATGTGTGTGTGAAACTAATTTACACGAATAAATGCTAATTGTAAAGACATGTAAAGTTGCATAAAAGTGAAGTAAATGGTTTCGACTTACAAAACAGTTAATATAAAGGATTTTTGGAACGTAAAAGGTTTGAAATATGAAGAAAGCGTTTAATGCAAGAAATCTTTAAATGACTTTAAGTAAAAATATGCGTTCGAAGGATAAGACTTAAAGGTCAAGGTATGGAAAATATGACAGTTTTCTGAGATATAAAGTGCTTGAAATATGAAGAAAACATTAAAATGTAAAACTTTGAAGAAGAGATTTCGAAGTGAAAAGACTGTAAATGAGAAAACTTGTAAATGTTATTTGACAAAAGGATAAAGGAAAGTGCTGGAAATGGTAAAAGGTTTTCATTAAATCAGAAATACATGGTGCTATCATACATACATTTCTCTTGCATTCGTTTCCCTTGCCATGTGGTAGTTTGAATGTTACTGAGTATTTTGTATAATAGATATGACACACGAAATCCTAATACTAAGACTTCTATTTATACTAATTCGACCATAACGGTCTTGCTATAGGATTATGCCACGTTTAGAACATGCAGGACAATGCCTCTTTCGTCTTTCCACGTGTCCCCAAATGCTCCAGCACATAACTTTCAAACTTCGAAAGTCCCGCTTCCATTTGAATTTCAAATGCTTTGGTACTTCTCCGTTTCGAACGCTCTTCCCAGACACAACCTTGTTGTTATTTCGAGACTTCTTTAGATATGTTCCCATAATTGCCACTCGAAGCTCCAAGCTTTGACATACTTATTCGAAACACTGCTTCTGCTACTTCGAAACATGACGCTTTACCTCATTTCGATCAAAACGTTTAATTCATTTGGCTTCTAATAACATTATCAAAATCTTCAGCCAACACCACCCTTAATTTTTATCCTAAGGAAGGGAATATAAAGGATAACCCTAAAAGTTAGAGATTCTAGTTTTTTTGGACTAGGTTCTAGATGAAGGGAAGGTGTTAGGAACCTGCCATCTACCTTGTTCATAAGGATACTATGGTTAGAAATAATCTTTAGGGAATAGGGTTTTTAGTATTTTAATAGGGGAATTCGCCATGATTTTTATCGTATGCCTATGTATCCTCTTATGAGGAATCAGAGTCCCAATTCGTAGTTCCCAATTGGTTTGTATTTTTATAGGTTAAATATTATATTTGAATTTCCCGCATACTCAATCTAGGTGGACGAATAGCGGAAATATTAGACAGAATATGCAGTCAATTCAAATATACTTGTAACTCTTTTTATAGATTAATTGTTAGATTAATTTGATTTACGAAAATAATTTGTCGTTGGTTAAGTAGTTTTTATGTAAAACAATATATTTTTTATGGATTGGAAAATAATATGTTTGGTTTTGTGATAATAATAATATAATAGCATTAAATAATATTAAATATATTAAAATAAGAAATATAAAAATAATTATAATAAAATAATAAAGAAAATAAAATAAAATTTGGGGGTGTAAATAATATTTAGGTAGTAAAAATAGGAGGGTGTTAATATCATGGGCCTGAATTCAGATATTGAATTCAGGACCAAAAGGTAAGGGGGTGTGAATTTAAACTATATAGTAAAATTGGGGGTTATTAACAGTAGGGACCCAAGTTCAGATTTAGGACTTGGTCCGTTAGGTAAGGGGGCGCGTTTTGATCGTGTTAGAAAAAATTTAATTGAGTGGGGTGTTAATGGTTATGGGCCAGGCCCAACGCAAGTTTGAGTCCATTTGGACTGTATATAGGCAGGATCACAGTAAGCTCATAGGTGCGCGCTTTTTGGAGCGCTTGATGGAAATCATGTGGACGTGATGGAAGGAATACAGTAATACACGTGGGGTGACAACACCAGATTACTAATCTTAATATATTTTCATTTTAATAAAATATTTTCCATTCTTTACTTATTCCTCTCTCTTCACCCATCTGCTCTCTCTTCTCACAAAACTGAAACCCTCTTTCCACAAACCAGAACCCTAGCCCAAAAACCGATCCCGGCGGCGGCCTCATCCAACACAAAAATTAAACCCGACTACATCCATTGCAAAAAAAACAAAACACAGAAGCTGAGTAATTTCCTTACCTCGTTTCCTTTGATCATGATCTATCTTTGTTGGTCGAATGCCTCGATAATCTCCTTCATTTGTTTTACAGGTGAGGATGACAGCGAGGATGGTGATGAAGATGGACGGTGATGAAGACAGAAGTCGCGACGGCGATTCAACATATTTAGGGTTTCATATTTCTAAACCCAAATCTCGAATGAAGACGTGACAAGGCTCTGGATTTCTTCTATTTCTTCCGGATTCCCTCTTCATAAAATTTTTCCTTTTGTAATAGTCTATTTTGCTAACGCTTTCTTTTTTTTCCATTACTATTCTTAGCGTCTAGGTATTTATAGCGTTCTTAGGGATTATATTTTTAGGAAACAAATTAATTTGTCTATAATATTTAGAATTAAGGAAATGTTTTGATTGTAATTATTTGTGTTGTAAATGTTTTGATTTAGCAATTATTAGTTTCTGTATTTAGCTTGATTTGTAATAAGGCTTGATTTTGTTTCTATAATCGTTTTTAATGAATTTTTATGTAAATATTATTAATCTGATATCAATTAGTTTCTGCTTTCATCTTGATCTTTCGTTTTGTAATAAATTTCAAATACTCACTTTTCAACTTGTTAATTCACTTTCACCTGTTTGTTTCAAATATTGTATGTTTTGTGTAGTTATGTAGTAATTAGCTTTAGTATTATTTTTCTAATTCTTTTGTTGTTGTTTGGACTCAAGTTTTGGTCCAGTAACTTGTAGAATATTGAGGTGACTTGTCAAGTTTGACCATTTCGACCTGCGAATGCGTGGTAATGATTTTTGTTAAAGGTTTGTACACGTTCAAGGTATGTGTTTATCGCTTTCTATACTTTAGCGTATTCATGATACTTATACTTTTTACAATTTTTATTGCTGAATATGAAATTTGTATCCTGGGTTTAGAAGTTGCCATTGGTCTGAGAATCAAACATCTCAGAATATTTGGAGATTTTGCTCTAGTCATATACCAAGCCAACAGTGAATGAGACACTAAGCATCCCAAATTGATTCCATACCGGGATCATGTTTTAAAGCTAGCTACAGAATCCACTGAGATCACCTTCAATCATATCCCATGAGAAGAAAATCATATGGAAGACGCCTTGGCAAGGGGATTTAGTGCTCAAAAAGATTTTGCTATCTCGCCTCGATTCAAGTGGTAAATGGACACCCAACTACAAACATATGTGGTAAAAACAACATTCTCTGGTGGTGGTCTCATCTTCATACCAATGGATGAGGAAGAACCACCACATCTGGAAAATTCAGACGCAGTCAAAAAAATACTATGTATAAGAAAGCTTGCTAAGTTCGAACCTTAAACAGGCGACTTAGGAAAAAAGGAGCGTCTCGGTGGATTGAAAACCCTAAAGGTAGATCCAGGCAAAAGTTAGGGACATACACAAAAAATTATCCTGGTATATTGAAAACCCAAAAGGGCTATTGTTGCACCCCAAAATTTTCCCTTTCAGTTTACTCAATACATAGTCCTAGAGGTCCTCAATTTGCTCAAGTTTGCCCAAGAGTTGACCAGACAAACTCTCTCCTAAGGCAGTGTGTCTCAAATTAGGGTTTCCATTTTCATCAGGGTGTGGGAACTCCAAAGTCCCAAAATGCTTTACATGGTCCTAATGTGTCCTCAAGATCACCCATGTCAAGTTTCATTCCTTGCATAAGAAGTTTTCTCAGTCAACTGCCCAGATGCCTGAAAATCAACTTTACTAGGTCAAAAGTCAATTGTGGCCCACATACAGTCAAACTTCAATATTTTTGGTCAACATCAACATTTTGAAGTTATATCCATCATTTTATCAAGGGTTGATCATGATTCCTCAAGGAATGCCCCAAATTCATCAAAATCCAAAAGTTGCTAAATTAGGGTTTCTTAGGAAAAGTCAACCAAACTTTGACCAAGCATAACTTCTTCATACTTTATCAGAAATTTTCCATCCAAGGCTCATTTTTAAGAGGATGAAATTCCCTATAATTCATCTTCATCCCCAAAGTTCAAAATATGCACTCATCAAAAGATATGAATTTCTACGTTATAGGTCCTTTTGAAAAGTCAACAAAAACACCTTTTGGGTCAAAGCTTCTTACATGAACATGGAAGATCCAAGTGAGATAAAACCAAAAGGGGTGTTTAAAGGACATCCTAAGCTTTCTAAAAAGTCAAAGAACACCCTCTTAGGGTTAAAATTGAGGGAGATATGTATTGTCAAAATTGACCATTTTTTAGAAATGTGCATGAAGTCAATATTGATCAAAATGACTTTTTTTCCAAATGGGCCCATGTTTTCTTGTTTGAAACTTGTTCCTAAGATGGCCCACGACCCCTTAGCTTATCCACCTATTATTTTATTATTTTTATTATTTATTTTGATTTTTTATCCATTTAAATCAAAATAAATCAATTTAAATAGTAGAATAATAAAATAAAATAAAAGATTTGATTTTATGAGCATATTATGGGTCCATGAACAGCTAGCAAATCAAAAAATTCGTGGAAGAGCTAATTGATTGGAAAAGATCTTAATTTGGTCTATTTTGGAAACAAATCATACAAGGCAAAGAATGAAATCAAATCTCCATAATTTGCAACGATATGATCAGTTTTTGTTGACCTAAATCATTCTATGATATATACACAACATTTCCAAAGCATAAGGAAGGGTTTGTTGTTGTGAAAACAAGAAAAGAAGTTGCAAATTTTGGAAGAAAAAGTGCAGACCATATTCTCTTCCATAGGCCGTTTCAAGTAATTCCAAAGCCAACAATCTATTCTTGGACGTGTTCTGAAGCTATTCCAATCATCCTCAAGGCCAAAAACATCAAGAAACATGACTTACAGACCCACTGTTTGAACATACCATCTTAATATTGATTTTACAATTTACACATGATTAATCACTTTTAAACATAGAATTGTGTTTGTATCATCATTTGGGATGTTTTGGTTTAATTAATTTTGTGTTTTGATGCATATATTGATGATCACCATTGTTAGGGTTTTCTTTTCCGTTTTAGGGTTTCTCTATACAGGTTAAATTGGGCCAAGAAAGAACACCATGATGCTCGTGAGATCAAAACAAATTGATCTATACAGCTAGAATTAATTTATCACGCGTCTTATGAATTTTTGAAACTTACAGGGTTATAACTATGGAGTTTTGTCTGTAGGTAAAAGTAATTGGTCTAAAACGACGGACGGGGAAGAGGATGATAGTGTGGCTAACTATTATTGGTCCATTTGAATAATTACGCGCGCGTTTGGGAAAGACCACTTTGTTTCCTTTATATTTTATTTATGTTATTATATTTACAACTAACCATCCCAGCGTTTTCTCTATTTTTCTTAACATTTAATTACAGGTTTTGTACATTATGTTGCCAGGCGTCTATTATACATCCAACCATCCAGCCATTGGATTCATCATCAATCTAGATCCATCGCCCAACGCTCAAGTCATACCATGGACCATCAGAAAGAGTATCACACTGGATCTAGCGCGTTGACCGGGCTGAGCAAAGGATTTGGGCTCAATGAAATTCAGCTTCACACCCCCAATCTGCTTTCACCACATGCCCAATTACCTTCTTTCTTTATTTTCTTTTGTTTTATTTGATTAATTTCTTTTTTACAAAACAACAAAAAAAATCATTTTTTATTTAATCATAAAATCAAGAAAACCACAAAAATGTAGAATTAGGTTTTTTATTAAAATTAGTTTTTTTGGAAAATAATTAATTTAATGATATTGACTTGATTGTTTTCATAATTAAAATTAATTAGACAAATTAGGTTTAATTCACAAATATTTAATTTTCTCAATAAAATACCAAAAACTATTTTTCTTTAATTAATTAGATTTAGGTTAAGATTTCAAATATTTTTCTCAACAATAAAATACCAAAAAATATTTTTCTTTAATTAATTAGATTTAGGTTAAGATTTCAAATATTTTTCTCAATAATAAAATACAAAAAAATATTTTCTCTTTAATTGATTGGATTTTTAGAATTTAAACTTTGATTCCCGTACTTAATTCTCGTGCGCAATATTTTGTTTTCCAATTATTGTATTTGCTTCGGGTTTGTAATAGTTTTTTAATTAGGGTTTACCGCATATTATTTACTGTTTAATCCCCGGTTTTTGGTCACGTAACCCCCTCTCCGAAGCCTTGTAATAGCGTAGATTTACTTTCCCTCTTTTAATTTCCGCAACTATGAACTGTCTAGATGTATGGATAATAGGCTTGCATGCAAAGGACAAATAAAATTAAAACAGTAGATCACCTTAATTGTGCAAAGATTAAATAACTGAAATCAAACACATGCACATGCTCACTCCTAGGGTTTGCCTCACTTGGTTGCCTCGTAAAACAATGGTCATTTCCCTCAAACGTAGGGATATCTTAGCAAAAGACCCTTAATCTAAAAATCATCATAAAGATCATAGTTCCTTAACGTCCCTCGAGTTGCCTACGAGAAATGATCTTGTCCCTCGATGTTACCTATGAATATATGATGACAGTCCATTCGAACTGCTAAGGTATCCTTACATGTTGCCTTCAATGACCATTACGTACCTTTCGATAGTCCCTCAAACATCCAACAACTAGGGTTACCTACTCACTAATAGTAGGATAACACGGTCTAAAGGATAGGAGGAAAATAATGCCTTTTTTTGAGTAGGTAGAATCTTAAGTACTTGCTCAACAAAACTTTTCACACAAACACCTTTCAAAAAAAGTTTTCAAAAACAACTTCGTAACACTCTTGAGGAGAGAAACAAGGGTTAAAACGAAGTAAAACAAAACTTTTCAAAACACAAGCGCAAAAGCAATTTCAAAATGAGCTAGTACCTAAGAGCCCGTGGAAAACCATGGATGGAAAGGGTGCTAACACCTTCCCTTTCTATAATCTACCCCCGTACTTAGAAACATCTCGAAAAAGGTTTTTTCTGTTCTTTTTCCTTTTCCTGATTGGATAAAATAAAAGTCAGTGGCGACTCTTGCTTACCGCGACATTTTGCGAACAAAAAACACAAACCACTATTAACAGTCGGTTCTGCCACCGTATCACAGTGATCCAGGACAAAATTATAGATCTTATTCCAAGAAATAAAGGAACCAAAAGACTGTGATCCAAGAACTGCGACTAAAAACCACAAAGGAAGAGATGTATCCAAATCATTTGACTCAGAAGTAAAGAAGATTGGAGCTATCCAAAGGATATTGGGGAAATATCAGTAGCAATTATCACTTTCATTGCCATTTTCAGTCTTAAAACTTTCTGTAATTACCTCTTTTAAGGAATTGCATCTTGTAATCTCGCCTATTAAGAGTCATATCAATAAAACATTTACTACGAATTGTGTTTTTATTAAGAGTAATTACCTCTTTTCAAATTGTGTTTTTATTTTTTTTTACTTGTTTGCAAAATAGTACGAATTATTTCTTGTAAATACTGTGTTGAAATCCGTTTGGGGATTTGACAAATAAAAGCATTTGATGAAACATCAAAAATCATTTTGGTTAGAAAAACATCGAAAGAAAATGCACGCCTACGTTGATGCCTATTTCTACACCCATGCCCACATCCACGACTATGTCTATGTTTACACCAATGTCCACGTCTACGTCCACACCCATGCTTATGCCTACGATACAAATATCAAGATCTTGCTGACATTTTTCACCATGTCCAAATCAATTCAAAGATACTATGATGATGTAACATATAATGTCGGGAAGTTGGTAACACAAAACCAATGGTTTAAAAGGAGAGCATATCAAAAAACATTTTTCATAACATTTTGGGGCATATACTAACATTTGGTGCATGTGCATATAAGGAAAATTTGGGGCATATATCACACTTGGGTAGCACATTAAGTTAGGGCATTATGCATATACATCATGCATGGCATCTTTCAAATCTACTTTGGTTAAAGTTCGAATTTTCTTGGGGTCCATCATTAGCGAACTTATCTGTACCAACTAAATAGTTCAAACTTTACGAGATAACCTTGGTTGAGAACAGATACAACCAGATTCTTTAGCAAAATTTGGGGTTTATTTCTTCATGTTGATAGTATTGGTTGATGACTGACACAACCGACATCATCAGTGAATTTGGGGTTTATTTCTTCGTGATGATAGTCTTGGTTGAGGACTAACACAACCGACATCATCAGTGAATTTGGGGTTTATTTCTTCATGTTGATAGTCTTAGTTGAGGACTGACACAACCGACATCATCAGTGAATTTGGGGTTTATTTATTCATATTGATAGTCTTGGTTGAGGACTGACACAACCGACATCATCAGTGAATTTGGGGTTTATTTCTTCATGTTGATAGTCTTGGTTGAGGACTGACACAACCGACGTCATTAGTGAATTTGGGGTTTATTTCTGCATGTTGATAGCCTTGGTCGAGAATAGACACAACCGACATCATCAGTAAAACTTAGGTTTCAATCTTCAAACCTAGCATTTTTTATGCTAAACAATTACCTGGGTTGAGAACAGACACAATCGGTAAAAAAAATCTGATCCTACCTTTGATCTAGTTATCTAAAGATTTGATCATCAAAAACAGCTTTTTCTACGATATAACCATTTGCGTCAGTCTCCATGCAACGATGTTGTTAGTATGCATTTTCAATCATCTAACCCCTAGGTTGCGGTAGGTGAGAGAACTACTTTTCAAATATCTATACCCTAGGTTCCTAACTTCTCTCAAAAAAGGGAAGGAGAAATTAATGTTGTCGCATCATACCCAAGGGTACAACAACCAATAATAATTCCACGAGGACAACAACAAAACAAATTTGAAAGGCTGCAAAGAAAGTTTGATCCACTCCCTATGCCTCACAGTTAATTGCTGCAACATCTACTCAAAGCATCTTTGGTAGTGAAAAAGCCTCTAGCTCCTCCAATTAGGGCACTTCCACCAATGTACGATGAAAATGCCAGTTGCGAGTACCATGACAATTCTTCAGGCATACTATAGAAAAATGTTAGGCATTCAGACACAAGGTTTAGGATTTGTTGGACTCTCAGGATATCACTTTTGACAAACCAAACACCAAGACGAACCCCATGCCTCCACATGGTGGTCCGACTGTGAATGCAATTGAGGTAGTCACCAACCATGGAGGGACCAAAGAGTAGTTTCCTCCCATTCAATAAGTCTTTATCAACAAAGGGGTAAAGCATGATGGATAAGTAGCGATGATACCTAACAAGGACAACACCAAAAGAGCAACTGACTTCATTCGTGAGTGTGCTCTAGGTTAAGAACTTATGAATTGGACAACTATGGAGATTATCGGGATCTTTTCCTTTCCAAATTAATTTTTATTGTTTTTGAAAGAACCTATGTCTAGCTCGAGGCATAGGCGTTGCTTGTAAGGGTCCCCCATTTTGTTTCGGACAGTATTCACGATTAATAAAAGTTATATTTTTCATTCAATTAAGATCCCTGTCTTTCTCTTGCATTTATCTCTTACACTTAAAAATGGAAATACTTTTCTTCATATGTATTTTCCAAATTCGCATACTAAAAACTACACCAAACATGATAAATGTGCAGATCCATGCCCTAAATCACCGATAATGTTACTGCTACTATCCGATATAATTTTGATACACCCATCAACCAAGATGAAGAGGAATATGACGAAGATCTTGAACTTTCTAAAGAATTGGTGAGGGAGATAGAGAAAAAATCTGACAATATACAACCATACCAGAATAAATTAAAACAATTAACCTTGGCACAAAGGAAGATCCGAAAGAGACCAAGCAAGGGGTAACATTGGAGAAAAGTGTCAAAGAAAGGTTGATCAAGTTACTACATGAATATATGGATATATTCTCCTGGGATTATAGAGATATGCCAGTATTAGATACAGACATTATGGTACACAGACTACCTCTGAGAGAAGGTTGCTCTCCAGTCAGGCAGAAGCTCAGAAGAACTCGTCCAGACATGTCCAACAAAATTGGAGAAGAGGTTATTAAACAATTTGACATAGGGTTCTTAGCGGTGGTAGATTATCCACCTTGGATAGCTAACATCGTGTCGGTACCCAAGAAGGATGGCAAAGTAAGCATGTGTATGAATTATCGGGATCTGAATAAAGCAAGTCCCAAAGACGAGTTCCCTTTACCTCA
This sequence comes from Vicia faba, assembly GCA_948472305.1. Classification (NCBI taxonomy): domain Eukaryota; kingdom Viridiplantae; phylum Streptophyta; class Magnoliopsida; order Fabales; family Fabaceae; genus Vicia; species Vicia faba. Next base: position 578,400,057 of record OX451736.1, on the reverse strand, counting down.
CATAGATGTTTTGGTGGACAACATAGCTCAAGCTTCAATATTATCATTCATGGAAGGTTTCTCAGGCTATAATCAAATCAAAATGGCACCTAAAGATATGCAAAAACTACTTTTATGACACCTTGGGGCATTTTATGCTATAAGGTAATTCCGTTCGGCCTGAAGAACACAGGGGCAACCTATCAATGGGCTATGGCCACACTATTCCATGATATGATTCACAAACAAGTTGAGGTATATGTAGATGATATGATTGTCAAATCCCATATGGAGGAGGATCACATCATACATTTACAAAAGCTATTTGAGAATCTAGGTAGATTCAAACTAAGATTGAATCCAAACAAGTGTATATTTGGTGTCATACTAGGCAAGTTACTGGGTTTCATTGTAAGTCAGTGTGGTATTGAAGTGGACACCGACAAGGTAAAAGACATACAAGAAATGCCAGCTCCGAGGACAGAGAAAGAGGTTTTTGGTTTCTTAGGACGTTTGAACTATATTTCAAGGTTCATATTGCACCTAACTACTCTGTGCAAGCCTATATTCAAACTACTACAAAAAGATCAGACGGTGGTATGGAATAATGATTATCAGATAGCTTTCGAGACAATAAATCAATATTTACAAGATCCACTGATCTTAATTCCACTAGTTCCCGAGAGACCACTCATCATGTATCTGACAGTACTTGAAGGATCAACGAAACGTGTATTGGTAGGAAAGAGCATGCAATCTACTACCTCGGTAAGAAATTCACTGACTGTGAAACTAGGTACTCACTCCTTGATAAAACTTGTTGTGCATTAGGTTGAGCTACGAAAAGATTGAGGAATTATAGGTTAACTCACACCACGTGGTTAATAGCAAGAATGGATCCTTTAAAGTATGCATTCAAAAAACGTCTCTTACAGGAAGGATTGCCCGATGGCAGATGCTACTATCAGAGTATGACATTCAATATGTTAGTCAAAAGGCCATAAAGGGTAGTGTAGTAGATGAGCATCTAACTTATCAACCATTACCAGAATATCAGTCAATGAAGTTCGAATTTCCAGACGAAGATGTCATGGTTATAGGTGACTACAAGATACCAGGGCACAATGAAGGACCTGAACTAGGGGTACGTTGGAAACTCATGTTCGATGGAGCTTTAAATGAACTAGGGCACGACATTAGGGAAGTTTTGACTTCTCCAAAAACTTATCATAAGCCATATACTGCGAGGTTATGTTTTGACCACACCAACAATATCGCTGAATACAAAGTTTGTATCCTGGGTTTAGAAGCTTTTGTTGGTCTGAGAATCAAACATCTCGAAATATTTGGAGATTCTGCACTAGTCATATACCAATTCAATGGCGAATGGGACACTAAGCATCCCAAATTGATTCCATATCAGGATCATGTTTAAAAGCTTGCTACGGAGTTCACTAAGATCACCTTCAGTCATATCCCACGAGAATAAAATCAGATGGAAGACACCTTGGCAAGGGGATTTAGTGCTCAAAAAGATTCTTCTACCTCGCCTCGATTCACGTGGTAAATGGACACCTAACTAGGAAGATCCATATATGGTAAATCAATATTCTCTGGTGGTGGTCTCATCCTCACAACAATGGATGGGGAAGAACTACCACATCCGGCAAGACACAGTCAAAAAAATACTATGTATAAGAAAGCTCGCTAAGTTCGAACCTTAAACAAGAAACTTAGGCAAAAAGGAGCATCTCGATGGATTGAAAACCTAAAGGGCGTTCCAGGTAAAAACTAGGGACATACACAAAACATTTATCCCGGTGGATTAAAAACCCAAAAGGGAGATCCAGGAAAAAATTATAGATCTTATTCAAAGAAATAAAAGAACAAAAAGACTGTGATCCAAGAACTGCGACTACAAACTATCGTACCCCAAATTTTTCCTACCTTTATTTTCAAGGTTAAAATAGAAAAGAAATGTTTCGATTAAGGATGGTTCACCAATATCTGATGGCCCATTTTAAAGAATCCAAGTCAACAAGGGTGCGTGTCTTAATTCAAGGGAGTGAGGCTTTCTAAATCAGAAAGACCCATACACCCATGAATCCGTAGGCGCATTTACGAAGCATGTTGGCCAATGGCCCATGAGATTCGAATATGAAATATTATTTCAAAAGGAAATTAAGTCCTTAATTATAATAAGGCCCATCTAAATATTGTTGTTGTTAGTAAAAAGAAGGGGTGAGATTACAAGCTCGTTAGAATTCATTTCGCTTGGCTCACTTCCATTCTTGTAGTTAAATAGAAAAGAGGGGGTGTGGTTACAAACTACATGCCCATTGAGTTTTTAGCCCATTTAACATTTTGTTACTGTTTCACTTTAAAAAAATTATTATTAAAAGTGTTTGTTATTATTATAAAAAAAATTATATTTCTTTATTAAAAGAACGTTATATTTTTTTTATTATTACTATTAAAAAATTTTATTTGTTAAGGGAACTTTTTATTTATTATTAAAATATATTATATTAAGTATTATTTATATAATATTAAGGATTTTGTTTTGAAAAAGTTCTGTTGGATCAAAATTTTAAAGAAACTTAGGCCCAATTCGCGTCAGAAATAGTATTGTTGTCCATAGAAGAGACAATGCGCTGGGCTGGGTAGTAAAAAACAGTAATGCAAGGCCCAAAGGAGAAATTGGCAATGTGCTATATTGAAGGTTAAAACACAAAGCCTAAATGGAAAAAACAGTCACTGTAGCGATTAAGCAAGGATTACACACGTTTCAATTTGACTAACTATTACAGTACAAATCAAATATTTCTTTTCCCAGGATTTGTTTATAGTTCAAAACCTAAAACAATATCAAATCAAATCCAAAACTAAAATCAAATCTTTTTTTTACAACAAAAACACAGAATCAAATATTGCTATGGATCAAAAGCCCAGAATGATACTAAATCAAATCTAAAATTTAAATCAAGAAATATACAAAATCAAGTTATTACAGAACCGAATCTCAAATATTACAAATCAAAATCGTTTACAATAATTTCAGTCCCTAATTTCTATAATTTCCCTAATCTAAGCTAATCAAATTTATAATAGTAATTCCTAATTTTACAAAACCTAACCCTATAAATAGTGAACTGGAAATATAGAGAAGAGGGGAGAGGAATTGAAATACATAAACAATAAAAAAGAATTTTGAAGAAGAAGAAGGAAGAGTTCTGAAACAAAACAAGGAGCCTATACCCAACTTTGTTGAAGAGAGGAGAAAAGTGGTTAGGGTTTCAACATCTGAAACCCTAACCACCACGGACCGTCTCCATGCTCCGCCGCCTTTCCAACCTTTCTTCCTCGCCTTCGAACACCACTGAGGCCTACGAACAAGAAAAAGGGAGAATTAGCATCGAATCGAATAAATGCGCAAAGTCAGAATACAAAATCACATAAAAGGGTAACAAACACAAATTTTTTTCATTTTGTTTGTTTGTATATGGTTTGTGGGTTTGTGGGGTGATGACGACATAAGGGGTTTGAGTTAGGGTTGTTGTGGCGCGAGGAAGGTATTTTGGGATTAGGGTTTGGAAAAGGGAAAAAGATAAGGGTTTGAAAGATAGAGAAAAGGGGCTATTGTAAAATGAAAGGGAACAAAATGATGTAAATTGAAATATAAAAATATTTGTATTCTGTTTGAATCGAGCGCGCGCACGTTTACAATAATTAACATGCACCTTTGAATCTCATCCGTATGATCACCATTGGATGGCCGTGAGGCCAAGTCCACAGTAACATTATACTCCCTCGCGCATACGATCATGTAGGTCCTTAAAAAATTGCGTATGGGTCAAGCCCATTCAATTTAACACCCCATTTGTTTGAAATTGCTAAACTCAACGCAACGCTACACCCCCGCCTCTGGGCTCAGTTCAATATCTGAACTTGGGCCCAGTTCCTTCAATACACCCTTTTTTACTTGTCAGTTACCAAAACGAAGCCCCCAGGCTTATTGGGCCTGAATTCAATATATGAATTCAGGCCCTAACTTTTCACACCCCTATCTTTTTACTACCCAGCTCAAAACATCCCCCCTGAAATTTAATTTAATTTTTATAATTTTCTTTATTATTATATTTCTTTATAAACTCTTACTAATTATTTTTTTCATTTCTTTTATTTCTTTCTTTTTTTATAATAATAATTATTTTAGTATTTTATTTTACTAAAATATTATTATTATTTAAATTAACTATTTTTATTTAAAACTCATGTATATATTTTTTATATTATTGCATTAAAATATTTTTATCATGCATTAATTAAGACTTTTCATAATTAATATGATTAAAAAATATCCAACGAATATTAAATCTCTTTTTCGCAATAAACTAATCTAAACAACAATTTTTTCTAAAGGGTTCTAAATATATTTTGACTCATCGCGCATTTAGTCAAAACTTCTGCTATCTTTACACCCGGTCAAAATGTGAGGAGATTCAAAATACTTTTGCAACCCCTAAAAAACAAAAACCCATACGAACTACAAATTGAGACTCTGATTCCTCATAAGAGGATACGTATGCATACGACTAAAATCACGGCGAGTTCTCCTATTAAAAATTAAAACCCTATTTTACCCGAAACCTAAACCTAAACCTAGTATCCTTAAGAATAAGGTAGATGAAAGGTGCCTAATACCTTCCTTTCGTCTAAAGAAGTCGGAAACTTAGAATCTCTGTTTTGCGAATTAGGGTTTCCTATTAGATGCCCTTCCTTAGGATAAAAACTAGTAGTGGCGACTCTTGATTTTTAAATCCAGTTGCAACACAAACCACAAAGGAAGAGATGGATCCAAATCATTTGACTTAGATGTAAAGAAGATTGGAGCTATCAAAAGGATATTGGGGAAAACAACAGTAGCGATTATCACTTTCATTTCCATTTTCAGTCTTAAAACTTTCTGTAATTACCTCTTTCAAGGAATTTCATCTTGTACTCTCGTCTAATCAGAGGCATATCAATAAAACATTTAATTTTTCAAACCTTTTCAAATTGTGTTTTTCTTTTTTGACTTGTTTGCAAAATACTACGATTATTTCTTGTGAATACTGTGTTGAAATCATTTTGGGGATTTGATAAATAAAAGCATTTGATGAAACATCAAAAAGCATTTTGCTTAGAAAAGCATTGAAATAAAATGCACGCCTACGTCCATGTCTACGCCTATTTCTATGCCCACACATGTATCCACGACTATGTCTACGCCCATGCCAACGTCCACGTCTACTTCTATACATACGCCCACGTCTATGATATAAATATCAAGATCTTACTGACACTTTTAACCATGTCCAAATCAATTCAAAGATACCATGACGATGCAACATACAACATCGGGAAGTTGGTTACACAAAACCAATGGTTTAGAAGGAGAGCATATCAAAAAACATTTTTCATAATATTTTGGGGCATATACTAACATTTGGTGCACGTGCATATAAGGAAAATTTGTGGCATATATCACACTTGGGTAGCACATCAATTTAGGGCTTTATGCATATACATCATGCATGGAATATTTCAAATCTACTTTGAATAAAGTTCAAATTTTCTTGGGGTCCATCATTAGCGAGCTTATCTGTGTGAACTGAATAGTTCAAACTTTAAGAGATAGCCTTAGTTAAGAACAGATACAACCGGCTTCATTAACAAAATTTGGGGTTTATTTCTTCATGTTGATAGTTTTGGTTGAGGATTTTGACATAACCGACATCATCAGTGAATTTGGAGTTTATTTCTTCTTGATGATAGTCTTGGTTGAGGACTGACACAACCGACATCATCAGTGAATTTGAGCTTTATTTCTTCATTTTGATAGTCTTGGATGAGGACTGACATAATCGGAATCATTAGTGAATTTGGGATTTATTTCTTCACGCTGATAGTCTTGTTTGAGGACTGACACAATTGATATCATCAGTGAACTTGGGGTTTATTTCTTCATGTTAATAGTCTTGGTTGAGGACCGACACAACCGATATCATTAGTGAGTTTGGGGTTTATTTCTGCATGTTGATAGCCTTGGTTGAGAACAGACACAATCGGCATCATCAGCGAAACTTCAATTTCAATCTTCAAAGGTAGCATTTTTTATGCTAAACAATTACCTTGGTTGAGAACAGACACAACCGGTAAAAAAAATTTGATCCTACCTTTGATCTAGTTATCTAAAGATTTGATAATCAAAAACAACTTTTTCTGAGATATAACCCATTGTGTCAGTCTCCATGCAACGATGTTGTTAGCAAGCATTTTAAATCATCTACCCCCTAGGTTATGGTAGTTGAGAGAACTACTTTTCAAATATCTACCCCCTAGGCTGCGATAGATATGCGAATAAATCTGCATAATCCATTGCATCAGTCTCCATGCAACAACGTTTTATGAGAATTTATTTTAGTCATCCCCTAGGTTGCGATAAATAGAAAAAATCAAATTAAATCAAAACTTACTATATTATTCTCTAAGCATTAGTAATCAACTTTTTCAAAACTTGTATTTTTGTAAATATGCGAAAGCATCGTCGTGTCTAAGTTTTATCAAAAACTTTGGTTCAAATACTAGTAAGATGATACATCATCATCTATGCCTACCCTTCACACCCACAAGAATGATGTACAATGTATCCTTATAATCTTTCAGACAAATTTTGGGGTCTTCCAATATTTAATAAACTTCCGAGCAGAACATGCGAGACCTGCGTATTCTCACACTATTCAATCGGGAGGTAATTAAATAGGGGCGACTGTCATACTCCAAATTTTTCCTACGAATTTCCAATCATTTTTATTCCTTATCAAACTCTATATCTATCATTTTCCTTTTAGAGAATTAATGGGATTTTCTAAATCAGAAAGGTCCATGTAAAATTTAAAGTCTTGAAGGATTTATTTTATTAAGAGTCTTGGACCTTTCTAAATCAGAAAGGCCCATATAGAACTGAAAGCCCATTCGATTTCTCTTAAAGGGGGGGGGGGGGGGGGGGTACGAAAATTATGTTAAAGGACCATTCAGTTTCTTTGTCAGAAAGATATTTTCTAAGCCTATTTCAAAGGTAGGGAGGGGGTTTACTTTATGGAAAATCCTCAGGCCTTTTCTAAATCAGAAAGGCCCATTCAGTTTTTGGTTTAAGGATTGTTTTGTTTTTAATTACTACACTATTAAAATTATTATTAACTTTACTATATTTTATTCTTAATTAAAATAGTATTTGGAAAAAAATGTTAACGAAGAAAGCCTTTGTTTGCACAGTTTAAAGCCAAACAAGCCCAAGCCTAAAACAAAAGAAAACACATACAGTCCAAGAAAAACACATGTTTTAAAAACGTCTACTGTACAAATTAAAGAAAAAATAACGCACGCTTTACTACTAAAATGAGTACTGTTTGAATCAAACATTTCCATTATTACATACAAGTCAAATCGCAAACAGAATCAAATTGCTATACAAAATCATATTACAATCTAGAAATCCCTAATCTTCTAAAAGAATAATGAATCTCATAATTTTATTTTCTAAAACATCTAACCCTAAAATACTATAAAAACATAAAAACTAAAAATAGTAAGGAGGGGGGATTTACTGAGAAAATTTACAGAAGGAAATATAAAAAGAAAAAGGATTTCTGTAGAGGGGAAGATAGATAGAAGAAGAACAATGAAGAAGCTTGCTTCGGTTACGCTCACCGTCAACTTTCCTCTCCACATGGATCTAGGGTTTCAACATCTGAAACCCTAAGATCCTCCTAACACCACCGCTACAACACCACCACCATCGTTGTACCTGAAAAACAAAGAAAAAGGGTCAGCGATCAACAGGAGAAAACGGGGACAGACAGATTCACGGAGGAGGTAATGAAAACCTAGATTTTTTTTCTAGCGTTTTTTCTGATTGATGTTGTGATTGGGGTAGATTGAGGGAATTAAGGTTTAATTTGGTGAAAATGGGAAGAATCTCCGGCGATCTAGGGTTAGGTGTTTCTGTTATGGTGAACAAGACGAGAGAGAGAGAGAGAGAGAGAGAGAGAGAGAGAGAGCATTTTAGAGTGAGAGAGCATTTTAGAGAGAGAGGCGAGGGATATAATGAATGAAATGAAAATAAAACAAAATATAATATGTTCCATCATCCAATGCGCGTCAATCCATAGCCATTATGACGCACTATCAACCATACTCGTACGATCATCATCCGACATTTTACGATGCACGCCCATGGTATTATCATGTGCTCCCCCTCACACTGTCTAGCTAGATCCCAAATATCATTGGGCCTGGCCCATTGTTAACCGGACCCCTCTGTTTCTTATTTTGCTAACCAATGCTTAAACTCTCACCCCTTGGCTTATTTGGCCAAGTCCAAAATCTGAACTTGGGTCCCTACTGCTCACACCCCCCAGCTTTACTGTGCAACACAAATTCAAATCCCTTTGTCTTTTGGACCTGAATTCAATATCTGAATTCAAGGTCCTAATACGTGCACCCTCCATTTTTACTAGCCTAACCTAATTTACACCCCCAAGCATTTTATTTAATTTTCTTTATTATTTTTATCATAATTATTTTACTTTTTAATATTTATGAGTTTTAATATTATTTATTATTATTATCATAAAATCAAATAATAATATTTCTAAATTCATCCAAAATATTATTTATTTTATTGCATTAAATTATTTTTAATCATGCATTTAATAAGATATTTTTTATAATTAAATAATATTCAACCAACAATAAACTTTTTTCCATAATAAATTAAATTCAAACAATCAATTTTCAAAAAGGATTACGAATGTATTTAAATCGACTGCTCGCTTCGTCTAAATATCTTCGCTTCTCACACACCTAGACTAAGTATGTGGGAAATTCAAATATCTTCGTAATCCATAAAAAACACCAACCAACTGCGAACTACGAATTGGGACTCTGATTCCTCATAAGAGGATCGTAGGCATACGACTAAAATTGTGGCGAGTTCCCCTAATAAAACATTTAAACCCTATTTCTTAAAAATCGTGCTTCTAACCCTAGTATCCTTGTGAACAAGGTAGATGAGGGGGTTCCTAACACCTTCCATTCATCTAAAATCGAGTCAAAAACCTAGAATCTCTAACTTTTTAGGGTTATCCTTTATATTCCCATCCTTAGGGTAAAAATTAAGGGTGGCGACTCATTTTAAAATCAGTTACACACGAGAATACGAAGTTCTCGCATATTTGGATTAGAGATTATTAAATAATGGAAGACCCAAAAATTTGGCCAAAGACTCTTTTTGAAAACTTATGAAAAGTATTTTGAAAAATAAAGCAAGTAAAATGTAAAAAGGGCAAGGATGACGCGAATAACTCATCAATGCCTAGATCATGGATTAACATATCTATATTTTCCAAGGGACTAAACCAATAGATATAAGAAAGGACGCCATCACATATTTTGCATTCCTACCACAACCTAGGGGGTAAACAATGTGGGTATCAATTATACCTTTGCCAAGGGACTAAACCAACAGAGCTGAAAAGGTGTGAAAACAACTTTCTAACGCTCTGGGACTAACATAGTAAGTTGTATTGTAGATTTTGCATATTTATCATAACCTAGGGGATAAATAATGTGATATTGATATTATTTTTCCAAGGGACTAAACCAATAAGATCAAATATTTTGGAATAATAACTTACCATTGCTCAGGGACCCATATGAATAGTTATATTGTCTATTTGCACATCTACCACAACCTAGGGGGAAAATAATGCGGGTATTAACTCTATATTTTCCAAGATAATAAACTAATAGAGTTGAAAAGGTTTTGAAAAATAACATGCTAACGCTTTGGAACTAACATAGTAAGTTGTATCGTAGATTTTGCATATTTATCACAACCTAGGGCATAAATAATAGGGGTTTGGAATTTAATACTGGAATTGAAAATTGATAATTGAAAATTGATAATTGATAATTGAAAATTGAAAATTGAGAAGCGAGACTTGAATAACTAGGCCATGGATATGAATTGTAGATATACCGCCTAGTGTAGTTTTGGTTGTAGTACCTCTAATTATTATGTTTGTTCTTAACTAAGGTAAATATTTATAATAGTGTGAAAATGGCTAAGGTTAGAATCTGATTTGCGCAGGTGACTTAGCTGGATAATAGGCCTGAGATTTTTCGAAGTATTTCTGGGCCCTTATTGATTTGAATGTGATGTATGGTTTGCATGTTTGATATGGTTATGCTTGATGTAATGATAATGTTATCAGTGAAATGACATGATTAATGAATGACAATGACTGTATGTGATGATTGATAAATGCAATGCACATCTTATATGAAGTTGAATTGTTGACTTTAAGGTATTATACCATACATGAATTAGATTTTGAAATGATTTGCGAAACAAACATCAATAAGGTTACTGGAATAGTATCATCTTGATGGTAAGGTTACTAAGATAGGAAGGGTTATCGGGAGACTTCAATCAGGTGATTGAGAAAATGAACCAATAGTAAGGTTATTAACATCAATAGGGTTATTGGGAAACATCAATCATGTGATTGGAAAAATGAACAACAATAAGGTTACTGGCATAGGTAAGGTTACCAGGAGACGTCAATCAGGTGATTGTTAAAATGAACAAACAGTAAGGTTACTAGCATCGGTAAGTTTACCGGGAGACATCAATTAGTTGATTGGGAAATGAACAATCAGTAAGGTTACTGGTATCAGTAAAGTTACCAAGAAACATCAATCAGGTAATCGAAAAATGAACAATCAATAAGGTTATCGGGAAATATCAATCAAGTGATTGGGAAATGAATAATTAGTAAGGTTACTGACATCAATAAGGTTACCTGGAAACATCAATCAGGTGATTGGAAAATGAACAAACAGTAAGGTTACTGGGTGCCAAGCAAGGTTGGGCTTTGCAAAAATCAGATTTTGTTGTGTGAATGCCAAGTGATATTGGGCTTTTGTAAATTTAGATATATGCTATGCTGATATGAATGAGGTGATATGCATGGTTCGATGCTAGAGTGCAATGACATGATTAATGCTTGATGATGATTTATGATGACTTGGATTTTGACTGATGCCCTTATGATGGGTCGCAAATGGTTAAGATTGAGAGGTTGTTTATGTAGCAAGGTTGCTTGTCACACGATGGTAGTTGTTATGCTAGCGTGATTTCCCGATACTCATTTCAAACTCAAAGATGACTGATATAGGAGAGAGCTTCACTTGGGATAATGAAAGTAGGAGGAGAGCTTGCCCCTTCGTGGCATATCTTGCCTCAATTTAATAGTCTTTGTAGAGATTTGCCTTTATATGAGCTTGGAAGTAGTTTGACCATATTATGCACTTGAGATGGTTGGTCCTATTACTTTGCACTTTGAAACCTATATGCCCAATATTATCTTGACCTTGGAATGATTTGCCCCCGATGAACCTGTTTTTTGAAGTGGTTTCTTTGGATCGGGATTTGCAGCGATCTGCCCCCATATTTGAATTTTGAAAGGTATGCCCCAATCTTTAAATTTTGAAGGATTATCCTAAGGAGACACTTGGATATCACCATGATGTGATATGAACTTGAGATTTACTGCCCCAACATTTGCACTTTGAAAGGTCTACCCCTGATTATTAGGGTCTTGGGAATGTATTCCCCTGATTATTAAGGTCTAAAAGAGTGTCCTAAGAAGGATCTTAGTTCCTACCATGTTGCGATATGAACTTGAGATGTACTACCCTAACGTTTGCGTTTTGAAAGGTCTACCCATGATTATTAGGGTCTTGGAAATGTAATCCCCTAATTATTAAGGTCTGAAAGAGTGTCCTGAGAAGGATCTTAGTTCCTACCATGTTGTGATATGAACTTGATAAGCATTTCCCATAGCCTCTGAATCTTGACAGGCATGCCCCTGATTAACTAGTTCTTGGAGGAGTGACCCAAGTTGACCAAATCTTACAATGGTTATCCCTAGTCAATAGGTCTTGATGTGATACGCCCCTTCCGATCATTAGGATGTGCCCTTGATTATAGGGGTTCTCTTAGATGCTTTTCCCCTAATTAGAAACTTCTGAAATGGTTCATCTTTGATAAGACCATTGTTCAAAATTCTTCGATGCTTAGTATTGATTCACATATAAAATTGTAAATTTTGAAAATTAATTCTAACATGATGCACATGCAAGTTTTGAAATCAATTTTTTTACAGAGAAGAAATGGATGATAAGAGATGGAGATGTGAAAAAGATGGTTAGCAATTAATTAAAAAACATTTGGAGTTAGTTTAACACAAATTTTGCTGAGTATGCTTTCATAGTGAACCTAGCTTCAATTAGGACTTTTATTTAACCCACCCCATTCTCCTTGATATTCTCCATTCCTAAATTCAATTAATTTAACGAATGTGTTCAATCTACAAGAGAATTTTTGTAGTCGCGATGATGATGATAATCATTGATAAGGTTCAAGCACTACTGAGAAGAACTAATGATTTTTGAGGTGTCAGTCACATGCTTATTCTCCATTTTGCTTTCAGTCCCTTATTTTTGCATGGACCAATTCTTTTAAATTTTTGGTCCATCGGGATGCCCTAACTTTTTCCTAAGTCAATTTTTATGATTTCCTTTTTGACTTAGCAGACTCTTTCTCCTCTTTTTTTAATGAAATATTTGCTTTTGAGATTTTTTTCTTTTGATTCAGGAACGTCGTGACTTCCATGTGAGTTGTGTGAGCTCCATCTTCATTGTTTCCTTGATCTTGTACGTGACGAAAAAGATGTGGTGAGCTTTATCTTCATTGTTTCCTCAAATTTTGATGATGTGCACGAGGAAGATGATGTGCTTAAACCTCTTGCTTAGATTGACTAATTCTCTTGACATTAGAATGCATTATTAAATTAATTAAAGTCTGCACCCCCCCCCCCCTTGTTAAAATTAAGGTTTTTTTAAAAAATAGAAAGAGCTCGACTTCTGGCTCAAGGGGGTTGAATACAGATTAACTCGTTATTTCTTCAGTATTTAGGAAGTGAAATAATGCCTTACATCGTCAGCTAAGTCTTGCTATTAAAACGCACACGTCAACATAATTCAATTATTTTTATTCATATCATTCTCCCTCAAAGTTTGTTAAAGGTGAAAATGGAAATGGAAAGTTGAAAAGTGGAATGGAAAAGTATTGACTTTTTTTGTATGGAAAGTGATGACATAAAGAATAGTGGATATGAATGGATAGATTCCAAAAACACGCATGATTAATTTATTTGTATTACTAATCAAAAGATACAAAGTTTGCAACTAATGAAACTTAGCAACTAAGATATTATAATTGGAAATGATAAAGGCTTAATAATCTCATGTACTAGCTTCCTCGTTGATCCACTTGTCTTTAGAAGATGCTTATGGATGTTCTTGCATTGATGAAGTAAGAGGCAATATTTGTCTTTTATTCTGTAGGGTGTTGTACCCCAAAATTTTCCCTCTCATTTCTCAAAGGATCAACCTAGACCCTCAAGTTTATTTCCATCCAGTTGCAAATCTGAAATTACAAATTTTCCAAGAGAATCATTCACAGGGGAAAAGTGGTCATTTACACACCAAAGGAGTCAAACTATGAATTTTAAATCAAAAATCAAGTTCCAAGAATCATATTCCATTAAGGCATAAAATGGGTTCATCAAAAAAATCAAAAGTCAGAAGTTACATTGAAAATCAAATTTTTCAAGCATTTAGAAAATTTTCTAAGTGTCTAAAGAATATGACACTTCAGAATTTCTGAGCCAACCTCTATGCAAGTGCAGTCAGAAGTTGCAAACACGGTTCAGAATGTAACACTTCAATCAGAACATGCAGAATCGATGCTCTTCGGTCAGAACATAATACTTCAGTCAAAACATGATTCTTCAGCATGCAGAGGCTATGTTTAACCCTCTGGTCAGAAGATTCCCCTTCAGCGTTTGGAGGTTACGTTTCTAATTTTCTGCAATCAGAACATCACTAAACCCTAAACCTTAACCTGCTGCTTTGCTATGGCACAGTCCTGCAACCAGCTGCCATAACGCTCCAAGGTGCTGCTGATCCAGTCCACGCCTGCGTTTTTCTTGCACCAAATTAGCCTACAAAAACTGTGATTTAAAAACAAAGGGGCAGTATGCCAAAAATGTTTAAAAACTCATTTTTTCCCCCAAACCACAGCAAAGTCCATCTATAAGTAGCTTATTCCATCACACATTGAAAGGGTTGGTTTTTGGAGAGCGAGAATCACCAAAAGAAAGATAAAAATAACCTTGAATCTTTACAAAACTCCAAGAACCCAAAAAGCTGTAAACACAAAAATACAAAACCTTAACATTTGATTCCAACATCAAAACTCCATTGTTCCTTGACTAAAACCATCCCCACGTTTGTTGGTTCATATACTAGATGCTATCTTAACTTTTGTGTTCATATTGCTATACACTCTCCATTTACCTCCACCTAAAAGAAGTCAGTGTATCACCTTTTGGCTATTCCAGAAGTTAAAAACCTCCATCTTGCTGAGTACGTGAAGAAGCAACTCAGAACATCACCCAAGTTCAGGACCAACCTCCAACTTGCAGAATCTTTTCCAGCTGAAAGGTAAGTTTCTGCTGACTCTTATCACATTGTTTCAGCATTATCAGATTTGTATGTCCAAAAATACAATGTAAATATCATGCTTCTGATGTTATACATATTCTGAGACTTCACTTGTTTGGCTTGCCTAAGTATGGATTAAATCAGTTTCAGAATTTCTGAGAGAAATTAGAACTCAGAATTAGGATTAGCAGATTCACACTTGTCTCTGATTTATGGTTCTGGTATTTCTTATTTCTGAAATGTTATGAAATCTGCTATATTTGTCATATGTACATCTTCTGTTCTGTGGAGAAATGACCAAAAATGCAGATGTTCTGACTGTCATGAAGAGAGAGACCAATTTCTGCCAGTGATATCAGAACATCTGAAACCTACTTTGTTGCTGATGGTCTCAGAATTTTTGAAAGCCCTTCTGCTGCTGATTGGTATCAGAACATCTGAAAGCTGATATGCTCCCAGTAGGCTCAGAACTTCTGACCCTACTTTCGTTTTTTTTACTAACAGGAATTTTGTTTTGCAGTGCGCCAGGGTCAGAACTTCTTACCTCCCTTAGTCAGCAACATGCTGATTCTATATTTCACTTTTTCTCACTATTTTTGCTACCACTTCCTATTCCATTAATCAACAAACACCAAAAACATTTTTCATACTTTGCTTTATTTCTTAAAACAAAAGACCCAAAATATTTTCTTAAGCAAATTTATCTCTTTTCTTAAACAAATAAGTAATTTTTATTTCTTGCCCATTCTGATCCATTCGATATGGTTGTAATAATAACTTAGGATTTAATCTTACTTGCGACCTCCATTCATAAATATGTACCCCCATCCCCCTAAAGCGATGTAATGGCTTAGATTTTATTTTTTTCGCATTTTATTCGCTTTTCATATATTGTTACTAAATAGGATGTATGGAAAGATAAAATCAACGAGTAGACCATCAAAAATCAAAGACAAATGCATGAAATCAAACACTTTGCACACATGCACCCTTAGGGTAATCTCACTTGTTGCCTATCGGAAAAATAGTCATGTCCCTCGAATATGGGCGTTTTAGCAAAGACCCTCGATAAATGACCTTAGTCCCTCGAGGACCGTCTATGTTTCCTTCGGTAAACGATCTAGTCCCTAAAACGACATTGCTAAAACGTCCCATATGTTGCCTTCTATGACTATACAAACGTCTCAAATGCTCGTCCCTTCACATCCAACGACGAGGCTTCTTACCAAATCAATAGTGAGATAGCAACATCTAAAGGAGGAGGAAAAGCACAGTTAAGACCTTTTTGAGTAGGTAGATTCGCTCTTAGTTACTCGCTTGCTCACAACAAAAACATTTTTACACCTACACTTTCATCTCAAAACATTTTCAAAAGACAAAATATTTTGTATACGTTCTTATAGAGACGAGAGCCATTGCAAAGCATCTTTTCAAAAACACTTTCCGAAACAAAATCCACAAACACATCTTTGAATCACTTTTTGAAACAAAACTTTGTACGCGTTCTTATAGAAACGAGAAACATTACATAGAGATTTTTCAAAACACTTTCAAAACCCACACCACAAGCATACTGTCAAATAAAAGCAAGTGATCTAAACGAGTAACTAAGAGCCCATGGAAAACCATGGATGAAAAGGGTGCTAATACCTTTCCTTTTCATAATCTACCCCCCGAACCCGAGAAATAAATCTCGAAAGGTCTTTCCTGTGCTTTTTCACCTTTCATTTTGGATAAAAGAAAAGTTGGTGGTGACTCTTGCTATCCGCAAAAATGCGATCAAAATGCAAAACTCCAAGTTAGTTCTCCCACCGTATCACAGAACTGGCGACTCTGTTGGGGAATTCTAAAAAAGTGGGGTTACCTTAGGGTTAGATCACCTTTACTCGCTTTCATTATTTGATTTGTGTGCTTTATATTTAGTTCTTTGTATTGGGCTTGCTTTGATCCTCCACCCATATCTGGGACACCTTTTTAGGTAAATAACAATATATTGTGGAGACTGTACGACGTAGACCGATATGGTTGAAACAATGGCTATGTTAGTGTGACGCATTTGTGGGTACCGGTATCCCTCATGGTGAATCGAGGAGAATACGGGGCCGCTGAGTGGTGTCATGAAGCACTAATTGACCTTAGAACCCTAATTGAACAAACTTGGCCATTAGGACGTAGTGAGGTAGCCGGTTTCGGTGTAAAGCTGAAAATTGGTTGATACTCGATACTACACTCATTGAGGCTAGACTTTTGGGATATCTCGGCCGTAAGAAAAGATTGTTGTGCTGAGACAATGCCTAATAGAAAGGTCGGTGATATTGAGATCCTTTAGAACCCGATCATTATTTCTAGGACAGGTTGAGCCAACTAGACTTTAAGAGGGTACTTACCTACAAAACTCATGCAAGCCTAAAACATAGGGATCTGTTTGTTGTGTGTGTATATAGTTGCTTGTACATAAACATCATAACATCATAAACATCATCAACATCATATGCATGCTCACTAACCAGTTCAAGGATTTAGAAATTTATCTTTGTTTTTGTTTTGTAGGATATGGATTCTCTCTGAAGAAACACCATCCGAATCAGCTTTGTAAAAGCATATCCTCAACTTCAAGAGCTAGCCTAAAGAGTGCCAGGGGATTCTCCTTTTACCAAGAAATATGGTAGACTCCTCAATTTGGCTACATCCAACTTCCAAGAAGAGATGATGTGTGTACTATTCCAATTCTTTGATCCCGTACATCATTGTTTCACTTTCCCGGACTATCAGTGGGTACCTACACTGGAAGAGTTCTCTCTGCTCTTAGGGGTGCCCGTTCTTAATCAGATACCTTCCACCGGTCTAGAAGGGATTCCAAAACCTGAAGTCATCGCCGAAGCTTTACATGTGAAGAGGGCCAACGTCATAGCCAATTGGGAGACAAGAAGTGGGGTTAAAGGTTTTCTAGATAAGTTTCTATTGGAAAAAGCTCGTTCATTATGGGATGACATGGATTTCCAAGCTTTCGAAGATGTGCTAGCTCTCCTCATTTATGGTTTGGTTCTGTTTCCCAATTCGTACAAATTCATAGACGTTAATGCCATCAAAGTATTTCTCTCTCACAATCCTATACCTACCTTACTAGGAGACATCTTGCATTGCCTTCATACCCGCACCATGAAGAAAAGAGGTACCCTTTTGTGTTGTATCCCCCTACTCGCTAAGTGGTTCACTTCACACCTGCCTCAATCAGCATTGAAGAATGAGCAAAGACTAACTTGGTCTTAAAGGTTGATGTCTCTCACCCACTTTGATATCCGTTGGTGCTCAAGATCCTTGGAAGATATCTCTATCATTGACCACTGTGGGGAGTTCCCTAATGTACCTCTACTTGGTATTAGGGGAGGTATCACCTACAACCCATGCTTAGCTCTTCGGCAGTTTGGGTATGCCCGAAGGGACGACCCTCATGGGATGCTCATCCGAGGTCTGGTGTTCAACTACGACAAAGAAGACCAAGGTTACCGCCAGAGGTTTACACGTGCTTGAGGAATGGTGAACAAGGTGGACAGTAGGACTTTGGGACATAAAAACTCCATCTCTCTCGAGCCTTACCTTAAGTGGGTACGGGCTCGTGCCCAGAGTCTCTTGATGCCTTACCATTCCATCCTTCCTGTCATCATTGAGCCTGTTATTGAAGGAGACGTCCCATACACCGTTCTTCATCCTGACATGCCAACCTCTCTCGAAGACCTGCAGAAAGCTTGGGTTCGGTTGAAGGAAGAGCGAGACACCTTTGAAACCCAGTACTACGCCAGTGAGAAGAAGGTTCTAGAGCTCACCAAACTGCTTCATGAAGAGAAAAATCTGAATACCTACATTGCTCCAAAGAGGATGCGTTCGGTCTTTTTGTCTTAGGAGTTTTTGATATATTTTGTTTCTTTCTTTGTAAGCCCAAGGAGGCATGATGTATTCAAAATTGGTTTATTTAATATGACGTGTGTTCCTTTTTGGTTTGAACAAATTTAAATTTCTAAATTTCCTTGAAATCATTAGCATATTGCATCTTCATTCATCATAACATCATACAGGTTTCTCATAACAGGTCGCCTTATCCCTCTACTGTTTATTTCAGTGAGATGGATGTTGAACAGACTGTGAAAGATCTTCAGGCGCAGAACGCCCAGTTTCAACAAATGCTCATGGATCTTACAAAAGGACAAGAGGAGTTGAAGACTCTGTTGGCTAAAGAGAAGAAGAAGAAAACGAAGAAACCAACCGGTGTTGTAATCATGGGAAGAAGGTTTAAAGGACAGACCAGGCGAACTTTAGACATTGCAACATCATCAGGCGAAGGAGATAATCAAACCCATGAAGTGAACAACGACCCGGTAACCGAAGGAGAGGAAGAGCCTGGTTACTCTGAGGAACTATATCCTCCTGCTGATGATAAATACAAACAGCTAGAGGATCGTTTGAATGCTATGGAGATTCAGAGGGTACCCGGTTTGGACTTCGAAGAATTAGGACTCATCTTGGGGGTTGTCATCCCACAGAAATTCAAGGTCCCAACTTTCGCCAAGTATGATAGTGTCTCTTGTGCGAAGCTACATCTAAGGTCATATGTCAGAAAGAATCAACCCCACACGGCTGACAAGAATCTATGGGTGCATTTCTTCCAGGAGAGCTTATCGGGGACTTAGTTGGATTGGTTCTACCAATTAGAAGGATCCAATGTTCGCAACTGGGAAGAGTTGGCCGCCGCTTTCTACAAACAATATCAGTATAATGCTGATTTGGCTCCGACTAGGACACAATTACAAAGCATGTCTATGGGAACATATGAGGGTTTCAAAACCTATGCTCAAAAATGGAGGTATCTCGCAGGCAGGGTCCAACCCCCTTTATCCGACAGAGAATTAGTGGATATTTTCCTAGGCACCTTGTCAGGACCATTTTTGAATCATCTGATTGGGAGTTCTTCAGCTGGGTTTACTGAGTTAATCATGACTGGTGAGCGGGTCGAAGCCGGTATAAAAAGGGGCAAAATTCAAAAAGATGTATCCTCAAGTATGGTGAAGAAACCCTTTGTGGGAAAAAAGGAGGTCAGTGCTGCATATGACCATAGGAATCAAAATAAAATCGACCGTCGTCCGGCAGTAGGGGCTGTCATGATTTCTAATCCTGCATCAAATCAGCAGCAAAATTATCAGCGCAAACCAAAGGCGCCCATGAGACGATTTACCCGGATTAACATGACCATGTCTCAGGTTTTGCCACACCTTCTCAAGATCAATCTGGAAACTTTAAAGGAAGCTCCCAAGAATCCCAATACTGCTTCTCCTCTCTACAACCCGAACGCCCGATGTGCCTATCATTCTGGAAGCCCGGGGCACGATACAAATGACTGTTGGGCCTTAAAGAATAAGGTGCAAGACCTTATCGATGCGAAAGAGATTGAATTTGAGTCCCCAGAAACGCCTAATGTAATAACGGCACCAATACCCAGACATGGCCAAGGTATCAACGCCATTGATGATGATCGTTTTGTTTCCTCTGTGAATGACTTGGTTACTCCTCTGTTGACCATTAAACAAAATCTACTACAAGCCGGTCTGTTCCCAGGTTGTGATGAAAATTGCCACTTATGCAAGTCTCTACCGAACGGTTGTTTGTTACTAAAGATAGGCGTGCAGCGCCTGATGACTAGTAAAGAAATCCTATTTGAAAAGCTACCTCTTATCAAAAGCTCTTATCAAGATGTTTTGATAATCACCATTTCTGACAATCCTCCCGGGTTCTCCACCAAAAGACCCGTCAGGATTACATCCACTCCCAGATCTGCATCCTTAATCATCACTACGCCAAGACCAATACCATACTCCTCGGATAAAGTTGTTCCCTGGAGTTATGAGGCTGACGTTTATTACTACGGCGTCAAGCAAGATCAATTGGCTGTCAAGAATGAAGTTGCGAGAGATATTGATCCCGATATCGGTAATATCACTGGAACCAACAAAATAACAAGAAGTGGAAGAGTCTTCTCACCTGAGATTTCTCCAAAGGCCGTTGCTACTCCTGTGATCATTACTACTGCCACTCCTACCGACACCCCCAGTGATACTCCTACTGTTATCCCTACTGCTGATACAAGGGGCAAAGAGGCTTTGGTTGAGCCTGCCCGGGCAAGACAATGTCCCGAAGTTATCCTTGAAGCTTCTAGAAAAGAAATAGAAGAAATCCTAAAGATAATCAAGAAAAGTGACTACAACATTATAGAACAATTGGGGCAGACCCCCTCGAAGATATCATTGTTGTCCTTACTTTTGTGTTCTGAAACTCACGCCAAAGCCTTGGTAAAGTTTCTTAAGACCGCTCACGTGCCCCAAGAGACCTCCATCGACCAATTTGAAAACTGTGTCGCCAGTCTAACTGCTGATAACGGATTTGGCTTTTCCGATGCTGATTTAACCTCTAAGGGAAGGAAGCACAATGATGCCTTATATATTTCCATTGAATGCAGGAGCACCACACTGGCCCATGTTTTGGTGGATACCGGTTCATCATTGAATGTCTTGCCCAAAAATGCTCTCGACCGACTGGATTGCGAGGGGCTCATCTTGAAACCTAGCAACATCGTAGTGAGGGCCTTTGATGGTTCCAAGAGGACAGTGCACGGAGAAGTTAGTATCCCCATAAAAATTGGGACTCAGACTTTTGACTCAACCTTCTATGTGATGGACATCCGCCCTTCATACTCTTGTCTGTTGGGTCGACCCTGGATCCATGGTGCT
Source organism: Vicia faba (assembly GCA_948472305.1). NCBI lineage: Eukaryota > Viridiplantae > Streptophyta > Magnoliopsida > Fabales > Fabaceae > Vicia > Vicia faba. The sequence continues at coordinate 578,378,623 of OX451736.1, read as the reverse complement.
GGTGCCGTCACTTCTACCCTACACCAAATGCTAAAGTACCCGATCAGAGGAAAGATTGTCACAGTTCACGGAGAGGAGGAATACATGGTTAGCCATCTGAACTCATTCAGGTATGTTGAAATGGATGGTGAATTCATATATACTCCCTGTCAGAACTTTGAGGAGGTTCCAGCAACGGTCGCAGCAACCAAGTCTACTTCAAAGGTCCCGAAGATTACCAGACCTCCACTGAAGATGGCCTCGTTGAAAGACGCTTGAGCAGTAGTTGAAGAGGGAGGATGTACTATCTGGGGTCAGCTTTCGGATATTCCTTACAAGTCTGACAAATTTGGGTTGGGGTTCACTTTAGAGGCTCAAAAAGTTGTCCGGCGTTCTCGCACAGGGGGACCTTCTCTGCGTATCAGCAATCAAGGAGTCAATGCAATAGAAGATAGTGATGGCAGATGTGACATGGATGAATGGATTTTTCCAACCATTGGTAGAGGGCTCAACAATTGGGAGGCCAAAGATTTCATTCCTATTACTTTTATTCAAGAGTAATTGTCTTTTAATATTTTCAGGCTTGTAATATTTAAACAATTCATACTTTTTAAAAACCTTGTGTCTTACCCGAGGCACAACGGTCCATTTGTGAGGGTTGTCACTTCATTCTTAGATGTCATTAATGAATCATGGACATTTTTGCATCAAATTTTTTTTTCTTTGTCTTTTCTTTCTTACATTTTATTTATTTCAAAGGCAGATATGCTCTTACACACACTCACATATTAAAAATGCAGATCCACATCCACTCAGGATCCCATGGGTAACAGTTCTGCTATGGCCAATTGTTACTTTGAAAATCCAATCTACCATGCCGACGACGAAGGTGAGGAAGATTATGAAGTGCCAGGGGAGTTGGCCAGGTTGTTGCAACAGGAAGAAAGGACCATTCAGCCACACGAGGAGCTGGTCGAAACAGTTAACTTGGGAACTGAGGAAGATAAGAAAGAGTTCAAGGTGGGTGACAACTTAGAACCTAATGTCAAGGAGCGTCTGATTCAGTTATTGCACGATTATGTTGAGATCTTTGCCTAGTCGTACGAAGACATGCCGGGACTGGATGCAAACGTTATGGTACATCGTCTGCCTACAAAGGAAGATTGTCCCCCAATAAAGCAAAAGGTTCGTTGCATGAGGCCCGATATGTCTGAAAAGATCAAAGCAGAAGTCATGAAGCAATTCAATGCCGGATTTTTAGCTGTCACCTCTTATCCCCAATGGGTGGCCAATGTTGTTCCTAGTACCCAAGAAAGACGGTAAAGTGCGGATGTGTGTGGACTACAAAAACTTAAACAGGGCAAGCCCCAAAGATGATTTCCCACTTCCCCATATCGACATCTTAGTTGACAATACGGTGCAACACAAAGTGTTTTCCTTTATGGACGGCTTCTCGGGCTATAACCAAATCAAAATGGTGCCTGAGGATATGGAGAAAACGACCTTTGTTACACAGTGGGGCACTTTCTGCTATAAGGTCATGCCATTTGGACTGAAGAATGCTAGGGAAACCTATCAATGCGCCATGGTAGCTTTATTTCATGACTTGATACATCATGAGATAGAGGTCTACGTAGACGATATGATAGCCAGATCACAGACGGAAGAAGAGCACCTTGATCACTTACAGAAGCTTTTTGAAAGGCTGAAGAAGTACAAGTTGAGATTGAATCCAAACAAGTGTACATTCGGAGTACGGTCTGGTAAACTCTTAGGCTTTGTCGTCAGCAACAAGGGTATCGAAGTTGATCCTGCCAAGGTTAAAGCGATACAAGAAATGTCGTCTCCTCGTACTGAGAAAGAAGTCAGAGGATTCTTGGGACGTATAAATTACATAGCCAGGTTTATTTCTTACCTGACAGCTACTTGTGAGCCAATCTTCAAACTCTTGAAGAAAGATCAAGTAGTCAGATGGAACAACGAATGCCAAGTTGCTTTTGACAAAATCAAAGAATACCTGCAAGAACCTCCTGTGTTATTGCCACCTGTCGAGGGAAGGCCATTGATCTTATATCTAACTATTTTAGAAAACTCAATGGGGTGTGCGCTGGGGCAGCATGACGAGTCAGGCCGAAAAGAGCATGCTATTTATTACCGGAGCAAAAATTTTACCGACTGTGAAACAAGATATTCACTGCTCGAGAAAACTTTCTGCGCTCTGGCATGGGCTTCTCGCCAGCTGAGACAGTATATGCCGACCCACACTACTTTGTTGATATCTAAAATGGATCCGATAAAGTACATCTTTGAGAAGCCCGCTCTTTCTGGGAGAATAGCGAGATGGCAGATGATTATGACAGAATATGACATACAATATACTACCCAGAAAGCTATAAAAGGCAGTGTATTGGCTGATCATCTTGCTCACCAAGCTTTAGAAGACTATCAGTCCATGAATTTTGAATTCTCGGACGAAGACATCATGATGTTAGACAACTGTGAGGAAATCAGGCCATATGAAGGACCTGAACAAGGATCCCGATGGACCTTATTCTTTGATGGGGCATCCAACGCACTTGGCAATGGTATCGGTGCTGTACTTATATCTCCAGAAGGATGTCATACTCCCTTCACTGCCAGACTTTGCTTCAACTGTATAAAAAACATGGCATAATACGAAGCGTGCATCTTCGGTCTCAAAGCTGCTATATACTTGGGGATCAAACACTTGGATGTATTTGGAGATTCAACCTTGGTCATTAGTCAAGTCAAAGGGGAATGGGACACCAAACACCCCAACCTTATCCATTATAAAGAACATGTGTTGACATTGTTGCCGCATTTCGAGAAGATTACCTTCGAGCATTTCTCGTGAGAATAAAGTCAGCTAGCAGACGCATTAGCTACAATGTCATCTATGTTTAAACTTAATTGGGATAACGAGGCTCCTCAAATCACCATTGAGCGGATGGATGAACCAGCCTACTGTCACGAGATCGGTACTGAAGAGGTAGTGGACCAGCCTTGGTTTCATGAAGTCAAGAGGTATCTCGAGTCTCAGGAATACCCCAAAGGAGCTTCGGTGAATGACAAGAAGTTCCTAAGAAGGTTCTTGGCTAAATTCTTCCTTAGTAACGACATTTTGTACAAACGCAGTCATGACTCTATATTGCTTCGGTGCATAGGCAAGGCTGAGGCTGAAAGGATCATGGTCGAATTACACGAAGGCACTTTTGGTACCCATTCCAGTGGGTATACAATGGCAAAGAAAATCCTACGGGAAGGCTATTATTGGTCTACCATGGAGGCAAATTTCTACCAATACTCTCGGGTTTGTCATTAGTGTCAAATTTATGCTGATAAGGTGCACGTACCTCCGGTTCCTCTGAACGTATTAACGGATCCTTGGCCCTTTGCTATGTGGGGAATCGATATGATTGGGGAAATCAAGCCAACAGCCTCCAATGGACACCGCTTTATCTTAGTGGCCATCGACTATTTTACAAAGTGGGTTGAGGCAACTTCATTTGCTTCCGTTACTAAAAATGTGGTAACCCGGTTTATTAAACAGAATCTCATCTGTCGGAACGGTATCATAGAGAGAATCCTCAATGATAATGGTACAAATCTGAACAACACTATGATCACCGCCTTGTGCGAGCAATTCAAGATTCAGCATCACAATTATTCCCCTTACCGGCTAAAGATGAATGGTGCTGTAGAAGCTGCTAATAAAAATATTAAGAAGATCATACAGAAAATTACAGTCACATACAAAGAATGGCATGAGATGCTACCGTTCACTCTCCACGGGTATCGTACCACAGCTCGCACATCAACTGGGGCAACACCTTTTTCTCTCGTGTACGACATGGAAGTTGTCTTGCCCATTGAGGTCCAGATCCCCTCTCTAAGAATCATGAAGGATGCTGGTTTGAATGAAGAAGATTGGATCCAGACTCGGTTTGACCAACTAAACTTGATTGATGAGAAGAGGCTTACAGCTATCTGTCATGGTCAGATGTACCAAAAACGCATGATCAAAGCTTTTAATAAAAAGGTCAAACGTCAGGTATATCGGGTCGGTGACTTGGTAATCAAGCGTATCATTTTGCCACAAGGTGATCCAAGGGGAAAATGGACCCCTACATATGAAGGGCCATTTGTAATCAAAAGCATTTTCTCTGGTGGAGCAATGATCTTGACTACCATAGATGGCGACGACCTCCCGCACCCTATAAATACGAACATAGTTAAAATATACTACGCATGATCAAAGACCCGCTAGGTTGACTGGCCTAGGAAAAAATAAGGGCTTCCCGGCGAACCAAAAGGGTTCGGGCAAAAATAAGGGATGAAAATAAAAAAATCTATACACCCGGCAAGTCGAAAACCGGAAAGGGAGGCTTGGGCAAAAAGGGGTATCCCGGTGGACTGAAAACCCGAGAGTGCGGTCCAGGAAAAAGTTAGGGATTGAAGTGTATGACTATGTCCCGTTAAATCATCTGGCAGACAATCTTCATCATCAACCAATCAACTCATTTGGCTCTAAATCAATCCAATCGACTTCGCCGAGGCGACAAGCGGACAAGACATTCAGAGACATGAAGACTATAGCAGAATGGGAACCCCATGGGATTATTTCACATAGCTATCTTTTCTCTGTATCAATTTTCATTTTTTACAATGACATTCTCGCGCTAGAATGCTCGTCTCATTGTACAAAAAATACTTATTCAAGTTAATACAAAGATATCCCTTTTGAAAGTATAAAACCATCTGTTTTTCTGTTTACAAAAATGTCCAATGATTTATTTTTAAGCATATGCATTTGAACGTGATTACTGTTACAAATAAATAAAAGAAAAACGGAAAGAAAATTACTAATGACTTTAAGAAATAGAATAATATCTGTAAGCCATTCCATAAAACCCCCGCAGGTACTTTCTCCAGCCAGAGCAAAAATTTCCAACCACCGGTCCAAAATGTCCCCAGTAAGTTGCCCAACTTCTCAGATTTCCCCAGTAAGATATCACGAAGACTACAAGAAATGTCTGGATTTTCCCTTCTGCAATAGAGTTTATATTTGGAAACTCATTTGTCAGTGCTTCGGAAGGGATTTATTTTCCCGCTTCCAGCAATGCTACGGCACAAACAATCTTTAATTCCTTACATTTGCATCCGTACGTCATAACGTTGACAACTCAAGAACATATAGTGCAATCTCATTTATTTTGAGAGGCAAACACCACACCTTGTATCACATACATCATAACATTGCATACAATTAACTCTTCACCTTTTGCAGGAAGGAGTCGTTAGACAGTTATTATCAACAAATCTCCAACAGACCAAGATTCTCAACAAGAAAAGACTGGTCGATCATCTACATAACAAAATATTTTTTTTCCAGATTCTTACTGGTTCAGATAAATCTCTCAATGATTTATTCTAATTCATCTCTAGATTATTACTGGTTCAGATAAATCTCTCAATGGTTTATTCTGATTCGTTTCCAGATTCTTACTGGTTCAGATAAATCTCTCAACGGTTTATTCTGATAAGTTTCCAGATTCTTACTGGTTCAAATAAATCTCTCAACGGTTTATTCTGATTCGTTTCCAGATTCTTACTGGTTCAGATAAATATCTCATCGGTTTATTCTGATTCGTTTCTAGATTCTTACTGGTTCCGATAAATCTCTCAACGGTTTATTCTAATTCGATTCCAGATTCTTAATGGTTCAGATAAATCTCTCAACCGTTTATTCTGATTCGTTTCCAGATTCTTACTGGTTCAGATAAATCTCTCAACAGTTTATTCTGATTCGTTTCTAGATTCTCACTGGTTCAGATAAATCTCTCAACGGTTTATGCTGATTCGTTTCCAGATTCTTACTGGTTCAGATAAATCTCTCAACGGTTTATTCTGATTCGTCTCCAGATTATTTTACTGGTTCAGATAAATCTCTCAACGGTTTATTCTGATTCGTTTCCAGATTCTTACTAGTTTAGATAAATCTCTCAACGGTTTATTCTGATTCATTTCCAGATTCTTACTGGTTCAGATAAATATCTCATCGGTTTATTCTGATTCGTTTCTAGATTCTTACTGGTTCAGATAAATCTCTCAACGGTTTATTCTGATGCATTTCTAGATTCTTACAGGTTCAGATAAATCTCTCAATGGTTTATTCTGATTCGTTTCCAGATTCTTACTGGTTCAGATAAATCTCTCAACGGTTTATTCTGATTCATTTCTAGATTCTTACTGGTTCAGATAAATCTCTCAACGATTTATTCTGATTCGTTTCTAGATTCTTACTGGTTCAGATAAATCTCTCAATGGTTTATTCTGATTAGTTTCTAGATTCTTACTGGTTCAGGTAAATCTCTCAACGGTTTATTCTGATTCGTTTCTAGATTCTTACTGGTTCAGATAAATCTCTCAACGGTTTATTCTGATTCGTTTCCAGATTCTTACTGGTTCAGATAAATCTCTCAACGGTTTATTCAGATATGTTTTCTGTTAAAATCAAGTTCCGACTTTCTGTCAACAATCACCTTTGGATCGCATCTATAAGCCCATCTCTGACAACTCTCCATCATTTCTCCAAATGGCATCTTTAAGCCCATTCCCTACACAATCAACCAACACATCATCAAGTGCAAATTTCTGGGCACTCTAGTGTTCAATCATCTTCTACTTTCAAGCCACGAACGACAAACACATTGATCTCACTTTTCAAGTTTAAGAAGATTGAATAGGGGCAGCTGTTGTACCCCAAAAATTGCCCTCTCATTTCTCAAAGGATCAACCTGGGCCCTCAAGTTTGTTTCCATCCAGTTGCAAATCTGAAATTACAAATTTTCCAAGAGAATCATTCACAGGGGAAAAGTGGTCATTTACACACCAAAGGAGTCAAACTATGAATTTTAAATCAAAAATCAAGTTCCAAGAATCATATTCAATTAAGGCATAAAATGGGTTCATAAAAACAAATCAAAAGTCAGAAGTTACTTTGAAAATCAAAATTTTCAAGCATTTAGAAAATTTTCTAAGTGTCTAAAGAATATGACACTTCAGAACTTCTGAGTCAGCCTCTATGCAAGTGCAGTCAGAAGTTGCAAACACGGTTCAGAATGTAACGCTTCAATCAGAACATGCAGAAGCGATGCTCTTCGGTCAGAACATAATACTTCAGTCAGAACATGATTCTTCAACATGCAGAGGCTATGTTTAACGTCCTGGTCAGAAGACGCCCCTTCAGAATTTGGAGGTTACGTTTCTAATTTTCTGCAATTAGAACATCACCAAACCCCAAACCTTAACCTGCTGCTCTGCTATGGAACCAATCCTGCAACCAGCTGCCACAACGCTCCAAGGTGCTGCTGATCCAGTCCACGCCTGCGTTTTTCTTGCACCAAATTAGCCTACAAAAACTGTGATTTAAAAACAAAGGGGCAGTATGCCAAAAATGTTTAAAAAATCATTTGTTTTTCCCCCCCAAACCACAACAAAATCCATCTATAAGTAGTTTGTTCCATCACACGTTTAAAGGGTTGGTTTTTGGAGAGAGAGAATCACCAAAAGAAAGAAGAAAAAAAACCTTGAATCTTTACAAAACTCCAAGAACCCAAAAAGCTGTAAACACAAAAATACAAAAACTTAACATTTGATTCCAACATCAAAACTCTATTGTTCCTTGACTAAAACCATCCCCTCGTTTGTTGGTTCATATACTAGATGTTATCTTAACTTCTGTGTTCATATTGCTATACACTCTCCATTTACCTCCACCTCAAAGAAGTCAGAGTATCACCTTTTGGCTATTTTAGAAGTTAAAAACCTCCATCTTGCTAAGTACGTGAAGAAGCAGCTCATATCATCACCCAAGTTCAGGACCAACCTCCAGCTTGCAGAATCTTTTCTAGCTGAAAGGTAAGTTTCGGATGACTCTTATCACATTGTTTCAGCATTAACAGATTTGCATGTCCAAAAATACAATGTAAATATCATGCTTCTGATGTTATACATATTCTGAGACTTCACTTGTTTTGGTTGCCTAAGTATGGATTAAATCAGTTTCAGAATGTCTGAAAGAAATTAGAACTCAGAATTAGGATTAGCAGATTCACACTTATCTCTGATTTATGGTTCTGGTATTTCTTATTTCTGAAATGTTATGAAATCTGCTATATTTGTCATATGTACATCTTCTGTTCTGTGGAGAAATGACCAAAAATGCAGATGTTCTGACTGTCATGAAGAGAGAGACCAATTTCTTCCAGTGATATCAGAACATCTGAAACCTACTTTGTTGCTGATGGTCTCAGAATTTTTGAAAGCTCTTCTGCTGCTGATTGGTATCAGAATTTCTGAAAGCTGATGTGCTCCCAGTAGGCTCATAACTTCTGACCCTACTTTCGTTTTTTTACTAACAGGAATTCTGTTTTGCAGTGCGCCATGGTCAGAACTTCTTACCTCCCTTAGTCAACAACATGCTGATTCCATATTTCACTTTTTCTCACTATTTTTGCTACCACTTCCTATTCCATTAATCAACAAACACCAAAAACATTTTTCATACTTTGCTTTATTTCTTAAAACAAAAGAGCCAAAATATTTTCTTAAGCAAATTTATCTCTTTTCTTAAACAAATAAGTAATTTTTATTTCTTGCCCATTCTGATCCATTCGATATGGTTGTAATAATAACTTAGGATTTAATCTTACTTGCGACCCCCATTCATAAATATGTACCCCCATCCCCCTAAAGCGATGTAATAGCTTAGATTTTATTTTTTCGCATTTTATTCACTTTTCATATATTGCTACTAAATAGGATGTATGTCAAGATAAAATCAACGAGTAGACCATCAAAAATCAAAGACAAATGCATGCAATCAAACACTTTGCACACATGCACCCTTAGGGTAATCTCACTTGTTGCCTATCGGAAAAATAGTCATGTCCCTCGAACATGGGCGTTTTAGCAAATACCCTCGATAAATGATCATAGTCCCTCGAGAACCCTCGATGTTGCCTTCGGTAAACGATCTAGTCCCTAAAACGAGATTGCTAAAATGTCCCATATGTTGCCTTCTATGACTATACAAACGTCCCAAATGCTCGTCCCTTCACATCCAACGATGGGGCTTCTTACCAAATCAATGGTGAGATAGCAACATCTAAAGGAGGAGGAAAATCACACTTAAGACCTTTTTGAGTAGGTAGATTCGCTCTTAGTTACTCACTTGCTCACAACAAAAACATTTTTACACCTACACTTTCATCTCAAAACATTTTTAAAAGATAAAATATTTTGTATACGTTCTTATAGAGATGAGAACCATTGCAAAGCATCTTTTCAAAAACACTTTCCGAAACACAATCCACAAACACATATTTGAATCACTTTTCGAAACAAAACTTTGTACGCGTTCTTATAGAAACGAGAACCATTACAAAGAGATTTTTCAAAACACTTTCAAAACCCATACCACAAGCATACTGTCAAATAAAATCAAGTGATCTAAACGAGTAACTAAGAGCCCATGGAAAACCATGGATGAAAAGGGTGCTAATACCTTCCATTTTCATAATCTACCCCCCGAACCCGAGAAATAAATATCGAAAGGTCTTTCTTGTGCTTTTTTACCTTTCCTTTTGGATAAAAGAAAAGTCGGTGGCGACTCTTGCTATCCGCACAAATGCGATCAAAATGTAAAACTCCAAGTTAGTTCTCCCACCGTATCATATAGGGCATACCAATTCTGATGGTAGGGCAATTGCAATTGATACTGTTTCCTTTGATGTAGGGGAGTTACCCACGGTTATAGTATCTAAGGCGCTGTGTAGGCATATGCCTGGAAAGGCAAAGGGTTTCCTTCTCTCCTCAATAGTACATGTAGGACGAAGCTCATTTGAGTCTTCAATGGTTAACCTATTCCCACCATAATTTAGGACTTTCTTGAGTTCCTTCAAATCTTTCCTGAAGCATGCTTTGAATTTGTTCTTGAGTATTGGGAAATCTGCTAGCTGGATGACAATTGGATAAGGGTGAAAATGAAAATGAAAATGAGGTTTATAATATGCAAATGTATGTACATGTATGCGAATGGAAATGTATGTGTATGTGTTGTACCCCAAAATTTTCCCTCCCATTTTTCTCAAAACATTTCAAGAAAGATCCTCAAGTTGCTCAAGGTAGTCAAAGGGTTGGCCAGACAAGCTCTCTCCTAAGGCAGTCTACCTCAAATTAAGGTTTCATGTTGCATCAAGATACTTTATTCCAAGTGATCCCAAATGCTCACCAATGTCCTAATTTGTTCTCAAGATCATCCATGTCAAGTTTCAAGCCCTACAGAGGAAATTTGCTCAGTCAATTGCTCAAAGGCCTGAAAATCGATTGTGCTAGGGCAAAAGTCAACTATGGCCCACATACAGTCAAACTTCAAGATTTTTAGTCAACATTCTCATTTTGAAGGATATTTTATCATTTTATCAAGGGTAGATCATGATTCATCAAGGATTTCTCATAATTCATCAAGACTCAAAAGTTGCTAAATTAGGGTTTTGTAGGAAAAGTCAACTCAACTTTGACCAAGCATAACTTTCTCATAATTTATGAGAAATGACCCATCCAAAGCTCATTTTGAAGAGGATGCAATTACCTACAATCCATATTCATCTCTCAAGTTCAAAATATTCACTCACAAGAAGTTATGAATTTGGACATTATAGGTCATTTTGAAAAGTCAACAAAAACACCTTTTTTGTCAAAGCCTCATACATGAGCATGGATTATCAAATTGAGATGAGACCAAAAGGGTTGATTATAGGACATCTCAAGCTTTCTAAAAATTCCAAGAACACCTCCAAAGAGTCAAAATTGAGAAATTTATGCATTGGTGAAGTTGACCTTTTTTGCAAAATTGCCAAAAGTCAACTATGCCCAAAACTTCTAATTTTGCCAAATGGGCCCAATCTTTTTCACTTGTTTTGAGTTGGCAACATAGTCCACGAGCTCTAGCCCTTGCCACTTGTCATTATCATGTTTTTATTATTTATTTTGATTTTGATTTGATTTAAATCAATTTTATCAAAATAAATCATGAGAAAATCCAAAATATTGAAAACAAAAGATTTTGTGCTTGTTTCAGGTTTCAATTACAGCTAGCATCAAATCAAACTCGTGCAAGGCATTAAGGTGGACAAAAAGATTGATTTTAGGCCAATTTTGGAAAGATTTTTAAGGTGTATCAAATCAAGATCCAATTCATTGATGGAGGAAGATTGAGATCAGTTATCAACCCTAATCCATTCCTTGATACATATAGAACGAAGGCAGACCAAAAACTAGGTTAAAAGGAAGCGCAACAAGGAGAACCAAAACTTGAAAAAACAAGAAAAAGTGTAAGCACGAATTCCTGTTTCCAGGCATCCTCAAGGCCTTCTAGCTATCTCAATCGATTCCTGGGATCCTTAGCAAGCTAAAGCAATCCAGAACAAACACTTTTAGGCCCTATAACGCACTATAAGGAATTCACGACACCCACCCTTTCTTGAATTTTGTTTGTATAATTCTTGCACATTCAGCATAATATAATCATAGATTCTTGTTCACCATTACATTTGCAAGCTTTCTATAATACTCAATTGCGTTTTCATGGACTGAATCGATAATTGCCATTGTTAGGTTTTTTTGTTCCGTTTTAAGGTTTTTGTATGCAGGAAAAATTAGCCTTGATGAAGGGTACCATCATGTTCAGAATGATGAGACAAATCCAACCATGGAATTGGATGTCATTTATATTGCCCATGGAAGATTTTGGAATGAGCTCTGTTTGTAGCGACGGACAAAAGTTCGTAGGTAAAAGTGTTTCACTTTTACCAACGGTGCAAGGAGGGAGACGAAGACGTGGCAAGCCATTATTCACTCATTTGAAAATTCGCGCTAATATCTGGTTATTTCGCTTGTTTATTTTATATTATTTCTTGTTTATATTACATACAACAAAAACAATTGGCCCAATGGTAGCCAGGCAAGCTTTAAGGTGTTAGGAGGCTTGAGGCCAGGGGTTTGACCCCTGCCTCCAATGTTTATGTTTTTCTTAATTCCTTTCAGGTGATCTCATGCGCATACAAACCCAGGGTCCACCATACGTCCTCATAATCCAGGTTGCCAAGTGGCTTGAGATCCAGATCTGATGGCCAACAATGGAGGAGCACCATGGAGCCTAGTCAACACAGAAGCAAGTGATCTGGAAGGTCAAACGGACCTCCCTGTTTTTGGGCCCAGAATCTGCTTCTCACACCCCCATATTGCAGGCCCAATTTTCTTTTCTTTAATTCTTTTATATTTATTTCATTTAATTTATTTATTTATTATACTAACCAATTAAATTATTTTCTTTTTTATCAAAAAATCACAAAAAATATTACTTTTCATAAATTAGGTATAGATTTTATTTTTATAAAAAAATTAATTTATTTAATTAGGTTTGTTAATTTAGATAATTTTAATTACTTTTTTGTACATAATTAAAAATAATTAGAAAAATTAGGTTTTTATTCCAAAGTTAATTTTTCTTTCTTTTCTTAAAAATACCAAAAAAACCAAAAATAGGTCATGTAATTATTTTCATCAATTAATTTAATCACTAATTAATTTTGTCACTTAATTTAGGAAATCTAATTCTTTTCTTAAAAATAATTAAAAACAACAAAAAACAAGTTTTCTTTTCATTAGGTTAGAAGGGTCAAAACCCTAATTTTCTTCTCGATCTTGATTTTTCTCGCGCGCTTTATTTTTATTATTTATCATATTGATGTAACTGCCTACAGTTTGTAATAGTTTAATTAGGACGTTTATTTACATTTATCGCTTTATTTTCAAAGGGTTTGTTTTTGGCTATGTAAATACCCGAAGCCTTGTAATAGCGTAGTTTAATTTCCGCACTTTAAATTATGCAAATATTTAACTGTTAGATGTATGACATTAGGATGCATGACAAGAATGTATGTAATTTTAAAACAGTTAGACAACCCTAAATGTGCAAAGATAATAAATCTGAAATTGAATCACTCGCACATGCGCACTCCTAGGGTACTCTCCCACTTGGTTGCCTTCGGTAAACGGTCATTGAGTATAGGATACTTTAGTGGTCGTCCTTTTGTCCAAAGATCAAAGTTGCCTCGGAAAGGTTGCCTCAGATATTGTTGCCTCGGATAACTGATCTAAGACTTTAGGGTTACTACTAAAACATCCTAACATTGCTTTAGTGACCGTACGTCCCTTTTCGAATTGACCCTTAAACTCCAACGACGGTGCTACCTACTCACTAATAGTGGGATAATGCTGTCTAAAGGAAACAAACATAGAACGATTCCTTTTTCGAGTAGGTAGATTAGTTCTTAAGTACTTGCTTAATCAATTTTTTTTTTCAGACTTACGCTCCTTTTCAAACAAAGTTTTCAAAAACACTTCATTACACTCTTGAAGACAGAAGCAAGAGTTAAATCGAAGTCAAAACAAAAGCTTTTCAAATCAAGCAAACACAGAGAAAACAATTTTGAAAATGATGAGCAAGTACCTAAGAGCCCATAGATAACTACGGATAGAAAGGGTTCTAATACCTTCTCTTTCTATAATCTATCCCCCGTACTCAAAAATATCTCAAAAAAGGAATTTTTCTCTGCTTTTTCCTTTCCTTGTTGGATAAAATAAAAGTAGGTGGCGACTCTTGCTTACCGCGACATTTTGCAAACACAAACGCAAAATGCAAACCAGCAATTCCTTAAAAAAGGGAAACACGTCCCGATTCTGGCCACCGTATCACAGAACTGGCGACTCTGCTGGGGAATTAATAAGTGGGGTGTACCTTAGGAATAGTTCATTATATTGTTTTCAATTGTTTGATCTGTTTTCTTTATCTTTGTGGGCTTTGTATCGGAGTTACTATAGATCATAACCCGGATCTGGGGACACCTTTTAGGTAAGTAGCAATAGACTGTGAGGGAACTGTACGATGTAGACCGATACGGTTGAAGCAGTAGCTACGTTGGTGTGACATATTAGTTGGTACCAATATCACTTATGGAGGAACAAGGAGAGTATGGGGATGCTAATGGGTCATTAAACATCAACTGACCTTAGAACCTATAATTGACCAACTTGGCCATAGAAAAGTAGCAGAATGCTACACTCATTGAGACCATACTCTCGCGATGGTTCCGGCCGCAAGAAAAGATTGCTAAGCTGAAACTATGACCAATCGAGGATGGTCAATGATATTGAGAACCTCTAGAACCCGATTACTATTACTAGGACAGGTTGAACCAACTAAACTGCAAGAGGGTAGTACCTAAACTCCATGCCAGCCTGAAATTTAAGGGCTATTGTGTGACTTGTTTGCCCTTACCATGTTTGCTATCTGTGATACCTGTGGTGTGTTTTTATCATGACATCATGCATCATGACATCACATGCATATTTCATCAGACTAACCATTTCAAGGACCGAGGGGATTCATCTTTGTTCTGTTTTGCAGATCATGGCTTCTATGCGCAGAAATACCATTCGAGTCAACTTCGTGTAGTTCCCTTCTCAGCTTAGAGAGTTGGTTTCAAAAGTTCCTGATACTTCTTCCTTTATTAGAAGATATGGTCATCTCCTCGGCCTGGTCACTTCCAAGTTGGATGAGAAAATGATGAGCGTCTTGTTCCAGTTCTTTGACCCGTTGCATCACTGTTTCACCTTCCCGGACTATTAGCTAGTCCCTACTTTGGAGGAGTTTTCAGATTTACTTGGAATATCTATTCTAGAGCAGAAACCCTTTACAGGTTTGGAGATAGCTCCTAGGCCAGAGGATATTGCTTCAGCCCTACATCTAACAATGGCTGATGTAGTATCCAACTGGGAGATTCGGAGTGGGGTTAAAGGCTTCTTGGCTAAGTTATTGATTGATTAAGCTCAACAATTCTGGGATAGTTTGGAATTTGAAGCATTTGAAGACATCCTGGCTCTCCTCATCTATGGCTTGGTTCTGTTCCCAAATTGAGATTCTTTTTTCAATGTGAACGCAGTCAAGATCTTCATGTCCCGTAACCCAATGCCTACTCTCTTAGGTGATATTCTGCATGCCCTTTATACCTGTACTGTTTGGAGAAGGGGAACTCTCATGTGTTGTACACCGCTGCTGGCGAGGTGGTTTATTTCTCACCTCCCCAAATTTGTATTGAAGAATGAGGAAGGTATGGGTTAGGCTTACAGAATCATGTCCCTTGCTCATACGGACATCCTTTGGAGTACTAAAGATATGGAAAAAGTAGTTGTCATTGATCGGTGTGGGGAATACCCCAATGTTCAATTGCTTGGAATTAGAGGAGGGATAACCTATAATCCTTGTTTGGCCTTACGACAGTTTGGACGAGCTCGAAGGGACGGTCCTCATGAGCTGCTGCTTCCAGACATTATCTTTGACTTCAAGGGGGATGTTGAGGGACATCGCCGCCGGTTTATACGAGCTTGGGATAGGGTGAACAGGTCTGATCCACATGATCTAGGAATGAAGACTTCTCTCCCGATGCAACCATATCTCCAGTGGGTTCGAGCCCGTGCTTAAAAGCTGGGAATGCCATATGAAGCTGTTTTGCCGGTGATTATGGAGCATACTGATGAAGAAGGGGTTCCTTATACAATCCTCCATCCTCATATGCCTACTGATCTGGGGGAATTGAAGAGATCTTGGATCCAGTTAAGGGAAGAATGGGATACCTACAGAGAGAAGTATCATGAGCAGGAACGGAAGATCCTGAAGCTTACAAGGCAGCTAGAGGATGAGAGGACAATCAACGATTATGTCAGCACGAAGGGAAAACGACCATGGGAATTCTGATGTCTTTTATTGTTTCTAGTTTAGATTTGCTTTTCAGTATTTCTTTTGTAACGCCTTAAAGGCATTTGTTAAACATTGTTACAAGTTTTTATCTAATAAAGTGTGTTTTATTTTGGTTTACAAATTTTAATCTCCCTAAGTCTTTGAAATCATTTCATATGCATTCCATTCACATGCACCTCATTACAGGTACCCTTACAGGTTTCTCATCTTCTTCGCTGTTTATTTCAGCAATCATGTCTTTGGAAACACCTACTGATCAAGCAATTAAGGCTCTTCAGGCTCATAATGCTCAATTCTAGGAGATGTTCCTGAACTTGGCCAAGAGTCAACAAGATCTGAAGACTCTTATCTTGAAGGACAAAAAGCAGAAGAAGAAGAAGAAGAAGAAGAAGGTGGTCATGCTAAATATGGGTCACATATTTGGGAACAAGTTGAGACAGGAAGTTGATTTGTCCCACTCATCTGGAGGGGGAGAGAATCAAGAGGAAAGGAAGGGTCCTAGCCCTGTGGTTTCTAACAATGACACTGATTTTGATGAAGACCAGTATCCTCCTGCTGAGGACAGGTATAAGCAACTTGAAGACCGGTTAAACGCAATGGAGATCCAGAAAGTCCCTGGTCTGGACTTCGGAGATTTAGGTTTGGCATCTTGGGTGGTGATCCCGCACAAGTTTAAAGCTCTTGTCTTTGGTAAGTACGATGGGGTATCCTACCCAAAGCTACACCACTGCTCGTATGTTAGAAAGATTCAACCATATACTGCTGATAGGAACCTTTGGATTCATTTCTTTCAAGATAGTCTGTCAGGGACTCAACTTGAATGGTTCTATCAACTGGAAGGAGCTAATGTCTGTAACTGGGAGGACCTTGTTGCTGCTTTTTACAAGAAATACCAGTATAATGCCGACCTTGCTCCCACGCGTTCCCAACTTCCGGGTATGTCTATGGGTGCGAGCGAAGGTTTAAAGGACTATGCTCAGAAGTGGAGAGATATGGCAGGAAGAGTACAACCCCCTCTGGCTGATAGGGAGTTGGTGGATATGTTTCTTGGGACTTTGTCTGGCCCATATTTCAATCATTTGATCGGTAGTTCATCGTCTGGGTTCACTGAATTGATTATGACTGGGGAGAGAGTTGTGGCCGGTATCAAGAGCGGCAAGATACAGAAGGGTGCTTCATCGAGTACAGATAAGAAGCCTTTCAAGAAGGAGTCTAGTGCAGTTTACAACTCGAGGAGCCAAAATCGACCTGAGCGCCGCCAAGCAGTTAATGCGGTGGTAATATCAAGACCAATTTTTGCCCCACAATGCAACACTCAGCAAAGAGTGGAGAGACCGCAAAGACAGTATACTCGGCTCAGTATGATTTTATCTCAAATTCTGCCGCAACTGTTGAAAACCAACTTGGTGATTCTGAAGGAGGCTCCAAAGAATCCCAATACTACATCACCGATGTATAATCCGAATGCCCGTCGTGCTTATCACTCCGATAGCCCAGGGCATGATACCAATAACTGCTGGGCTTTGAAGAATAAAGTGAAGGATCTGATTGATGCTAAGGAGATTGAGTTTGAAGCGCCGGAAAAGCCTAATGTCATGACTGCTCCTATGCCCAAGCATGGAGTAAATGTTGTGGACGATGATTCATTTGAAACTTCTATGAAATACATTTATACTCCGTTGATGACCGTAAAGAAGAACCTATTGTTGGCCGGCTTATTTCTGGGCTGTGGCGAAGGTTGCCACCTGTGTTCCATCCTACCTACTGGTTGCCATTTATTGAAGTCAGGTGTCCAACGCCTGATGGATAACAAAGAAATCTTATTCGAGAAAACTTTGGTTCCGTTGATTCATGTTGAAGATGTTTCCATAATCACCATTTTCGCCAATCCTTCCAAGGCTTCCTCGAGAAAGCCTGTTAGGATTACATCTGTTCCGAGAGTTGCTCCATTGATCATTACTATTCCTGGACCTATCCCTTACACTTCGGATAAGGCTGCCACATAGCATTATGGGGCTGATGTGTATTATCATGGGATTAAACAAGACTTGAAGGTTGAAGAGGATGATACTAATGTCAGCAATATTGTTGGGTCTAGCAAAGTCACTCGAAGCGGAAGACTTTTCTCTCCTGAGATTTCTCCTTCAATTGTTCGGAAACCTATTGCTATTCCACCTTCCAGTACATCTGCTACTATCCCTGTTCATGTTCCAATCATTACCCCTGTCACCGAGTCATCTGACGCTCGGGGCAAAGAGATCACCGGTGAGCCTGCCCAGACGGAGGCACCGAAGAAGATTATTGTTGAAACCTCTAGGCAGGAGATAGAGGAGATTTTGAAGATCATCAAGAAAAGCGACTACAACATAGTCGAACAGCTGGGGAAAACCCCGTCGAAGATCTCCATGTTGCCTTTATTGTTGTGCTCAGAAGCCCGTGCTAAGGCTCTGATTGCTTTCCTTAAAACTGCGCATGTGTCGCAGGAAACGTCTGCTGATCAATTCAAAGACTGTGTGGCTACTTTGACGGCTGACAACGGGTTAGTTTCTCTGACGCAAATTTGACTGCCAAAGGAAAGAATCACAATAACGCTCTGCATGTTTCAATCGAGTGCAGGGGCACTACTCTGGCTCACGTACTGGTGGATATTGGGTCCTCGTTAAATGTTTTACCCAAGAAAGCGTTAGATCGGTTGGACTATGAAGGGTTGGTGCTGAAGCCAAGTAATATTGTGGTTAGGGCCTTTGATGGGTCCAAAAGGATGGTGCACGGGGAGGTGGATGTCCCTGTTAAGGTTGGTTCCCAGAATTTTGCATCCACTTTCTATGTCATGGACATTCGACCATCTTATTCTTGCTTGCTGGGTCGCCCGTGGATTCACAAAGTTGGGGCAGTAACTTCTACGCTCCATCAGATGTTGAAATATCCAGTGAAGGGGAAATTGTTACAGTACGAGGAGAAGAGAAGTACATGGTAAGCCACCTTAACTCTTTTGGTTATATGGAGATGGATGGGGAGTTCATTGAAACCTCGTGTCAAAACTTTGAAGAAGTCCTCCAGAATTTGGCGTCGACTGAAACTGTGGCTGAAGATCCTCCAATGAAGATGGCTTCCCTCAAGGATGCCCGGGCTGTTATTGAAAAAGGTTGGTGTGCGAATTGGGGTCAACTCCCTGACTTTGCACACAAGACTGACAAGTTTGGTTTGGGTTTTACTGCAGAAGCTCAAAGGGTTGTTCGGCGTGCAAGGATTGGAAGACCTCCCATGCTGTTGTACCCCAAAATTTTCCCTCTCATATATCAAGGTTTTTTTTCTCACAAAACTTCTTGGACTCAAGTCAAGATTAAGGTTTGTCAGCTCAAGACATCATCTTGCACTGATAACCTAAAATTAGGGTTTGAGTTTGCACAAGGATTTCTATACCATCAATGATTCATGTGACTTTCATACATCATCTTGGACTCATAAGATTGCCCATGTCAAGTTTCAAGCCTTGAATCACATTTTTTGACCAGTCAATTGGACAGTTGACCTAAAAATCAACTGTATTGGGGAAAAAGTCAACCATGACCAATTTATAGTCAAACTTTATAATTTTTGATCCACAACAACATTTTAGACTCATATGTATCATTTGATCAAGTTTGGATCACAACTCCTCAAGAAATTTGATCAAATCATCAAAAGGGCAAAATGGTCAAAATTAGGGTTTTGACTGTAGAAGGGCAATTTCTGATTTTTAACCTAACCAATGACCAATTGGGTTCAAACATGATTTCAAGGACTCAATGGCATCATCTTGACCTAATTTCACAGTTTAAAAGATCACAAGTTCATTGGATTGACAGATGAATTTTCCAGTCAACTGATCAAAAGTCAATTGTATACTGAAAAGTCAAACTTTGACTTTTTGATCAAAATCAAGTGCCAAGGGTCATAATTCATCAAGACATGTCAAATTGTGAAACTTTTTGGCCAAGAAACCTAAAATTGCAAATTAGGGTTTTAATTTGAAATTTTTCATAACTTAGAATTTTTCTAAGTATGAACAATTTCTTATTTTTTCCTAACTTTGCACCATTTTTTCACCATGATGCAATTTGATTCAAAGGAAACTTCCAACATGAAAGTTGTAGTCCTCCATGAAATCTACAACTTAGTTAAATTTTGCCCTAGTTTAGGCAGGTTTTTGATCTAACTTCATGGCAACTTTTCACCTGGTTCCAAGAGGTATCTCTAGTTGCATTTCAAATATGGATTGTAGAGCATGTTGCAAGCTTTCCAAAATGTCAAAGAACTCTCCAAGATCATTTGTGGTTAGGGAGAATCGTAGAAGAGAAAATGGCATTTTGTCTCTTTTGTTCAAGCCATTTTTACAATGCATCAAGTTACAAATCTGATCAAGCATGCTTGTACCTTGCATTACAGGTCCTAAATCCCTTCTACACTCCATAATTAAATGCTAGCTCGGTGGCTAATGGATTTATTTTGGCTTTTGGAGCATTGTACAAAGAATAAATCCATAAATGTCATAAAGAGCACAATGCCATTTTGATAAAGCAAGCTTTTTTGCAATTTTGCTATCCTTGAGCCTTGGACCTGTTCTTTTGTCACAAGAAATGTCCACAGATATCAGGCAAAGCATACCAACCCTCTGCAGCTAGCAACCAAACAAGGACAAGCATGTTGGCATAAGTCTTGTCACTTTTCTTCAAAAGCAAGAAAAGTTGCAAAAGTCAAGAGAACTGGTACATCTGATAAAGGGTGAACTTGGCTTCATTCTAAAAAACTTCACAAACTTATCTCAAGCTAGAACACGAGTGGATAGCATCTGAAACTCTCCCAAACACAAAAACACATTTTTTCTGCCCAAACTTGCAGCTTCTGCAAAACTCTTGCCAACTCAATATTTGCTAGTGCGTTTTGCTTTGTAACACTTCAAACACGTTCCATACATCATATCCAAACTATCCAAGCCCTTGTCCTGGTTCTGTAAGCCCTATTTCCGACATCACCATTTTCATTTTGGAAGGTTGCAGCTTGACTTCTATAAGGAGTTTCAAGCATCCTCAAGGCAAGCTAAGCATTGGAATAGCTTGAGGGAACTTCAAGGAAGCTCACACGATCCTCAGGCCTCACTCAAAGTCCCCACATTGCCATATCCAAATCCAGCTGAAGGAGGTATTTTTCAAAACTTTATCTCTCTATTTAGGCATCCTCAAGCCACGATTTGTGAAGCAAAAATGTAGTCTCTAACTTGGTGAAGCTGTACATATGCATAGTTGTCATTTATATTAATTGAGCTAAGAGAATTTGATTGTTGAACATGCTGAAAAAACTAGGTCAGAAATTAGGGGTGATTAAATTCTCTCTGATCTTTGAAAGTTAGTTTACAAATTTTATATCATTAGAATCGTAAGATGAAATGCTACATTTTTTGTGTTATAAGTTTTTGATTTTGTGCAAAGAATGGAGAGTTACAAATTTGAAGAAGAAACACGCGCAAATGGAAGAAGCTGGAGGACAGGGATGACTGTCCTGGGCCTGGCGCGCCTTGGGCTTCTGTTTTTGCTTCCCATACCCTCCTGACTACTATTTACACCCCCTGACCTATTTTCTTATATTTTTGCATTTTTCTTGCATATTTTATATTTTTGACTTGCATTTATTTTTTCTGAATATTAAAAAGTCACAAAAATATTTTCTTAATTTTTGCAATTTTTTTTGGCATATAAAATAGTTTTATTTTAATAAATAGAGCTTATTTTCTTATTTATTTATAAATACATTTAATAAAAATACTATACATTTTATTTTATTATTTTTTTCACATAAAATATTATTTTCATACATATTTTAATTTTTAATATTTGTTAATAATATTATTTATTATTTCTTGTACACAAATGGATAAAATAAATAAATATAGAACATGTATTTTCTTTAATAAAAAACTAGAGTTTTATCCCTTTCAAAAATAATAATATTTTTCTCTTATTTTTAGGACTTAAATAATCTTATTTTCTCATACATAAAACAATTACAAAACATTTTGCATAAATACATTTTATTTGCATATTTAAATAATTGTGTATTTATTTATTTATTGTACAATAATTCAATTGGGTGGTAATAGTATTTTAGGGTTTTATTTTGTGCAATATTCCTCATTCAAAAACTTGTATCCCCCATCCCATAATAGTTGTTGTAATAGCTTAGTTTATTTTTACGCAATTTATCGCTTTATACCATGTTTAGTAAAAACTAGGGTTTTGCATGATAAGACAAAAAACAAACAAATACATGACCTAATACAAGATCAACAAATTCATGTAAAATGACAACACATTGCACACAAGCACCCCTTAGGGTTTCACCCACTTGGTTGCCTAAAAATAAAATGGCCATGGTATGCATGCAAAGTATCTTGGAAAAGCAAAACAAAAGATCATAGTCCCTCGATGACGCTATCAAAAGGTTGCCTAAAACAAAATGATCTTGGTCCCTCAAACATGCTAAGATACTTGGCAACATTGCTATCATGGTCATACGATAACCCACGCCCGTCTCGTTTAACATCCAAAGATAGGGTTGTTTACCAAAGCAATGGTAAATCAACAATGTCAAAGGAATAAAAATGTATAGGAAAGACTTTTGAGTAGGGTAGATAGTTCCTAGTTACTTTCTCTCTTCAAAACAATCCTTGCTATTTTCAAAAACAAACACACACACACACACACTTCAAAACATTTCCAAACACCTTTCAAAACATTGAAACATTTTTCAAAAGACAAACATCTTTGTATACATTCTTACGAACGAGAATCATTACAAAGATTGCCAAAACGATGGCCTCTTTTCAAAATATTTTCAAAATCACACAAAACACAAAGCCCCATTTCAAACAATTGTAAAAGCAAAGCAAGTGATCTAAGCAAGTAACTAAGAGCTCATGGAAAACCATGGATGAAAAGGGTGCTAGCACCTTTCCTTTTCATAATCTACCCCCCGAACTCAAGAAAACATCTCAAAAGGTCTTTCCTGTGCTTTTTTACCTTTCCTTTTGGATAAAATAAAAGTCGGTGGCGACTCTTGCTAAACCGAAACATTTGCGACGAAACACAAAACCTCAAGTCAGTTCTTCCACCGTATCATATAACTGGCGACTCTGCTGGGGAAAATCATAAAAGTGGGGTTACCTTAGGGTTTATATCACCTTTATTTGCTTACAATTGCTTGACTTGTTTGCTTTACACTTTGGTTCTATTGTTTGGGTTTGAATCCTCTACCCGGATTTGGAAAACATTCATAGGTAAATAGCAATAAGTTGTGGAAACTGTGCGGGGTATACTGACACGGTCTAAGAAATAGCTATGTTAGTGTGACATATTTGTGGGTACCGGATTCCTTTGAGTCAATCAAAGAGAATACAAGGCCGCTGAGTGATGTCGTGAAGCACTAACAAACTTCTAGAACCTTTAATTGACCAACTTGGCCTTTTTAGGATGTAGTGAGATGACCGGCTTTGGTGTAGTCCGAAGTTGGTAGATACTCGATACTACACTCATTGAGGGTTGGTTCCTTGGAATATTTCGGTCGCCAGTAAAGAGGCTGAATTGAAACAATAAACAAGGAAACAATCCAGTGATATTGAGCCCCTTAGAACCCGGTTACTATTTATAGGACAGGTTGAGCCAACTAAACTTTAAGAGGGTACTTACCTATGAAACCCCATGCAAGCCTAAACTAGGAACTTGTGTGACTTGCTTGTACATATATACTTGTGCATAACATCATGGACATCATGAGCATCATATGCATCCACTAACCATTTCAAGGATTTTTGGAAATTCATCTGTGTTCCTGTTTTGTAGGTTATGGATTCACTTCGCAGGAAAACCATCCAAGTCAACCTTGTAAGAATTCATCCATAACTCAAGGAGCTAGCTTCAAGGATTCCTGAGAACTCTCCATTTACCGAGAGGCATGGTCGTCTTCTCAACTTAGTCACTTCCAACACAGAGGAAGACATGATGAAAGTTCTTTTCCAGTTCTTTGACCCTTTGCACCTCTGCTTCACATTTCCTAACTACCAGCTTGTGCCTACTTTGGAGGAATTTTCTCAACTCTTGAGGATTCCTATTCTCAATCAACTACCTTTCAACGGTACGGAAAGAGATCCAAATCCAGAAGAGATTTCTCAAGCCCTGCACTTGCACTCATCTGATGTCACAGCCCACTGGGAAACTAGAAGTGGTGTCAAAGGCTTCTTGGCAAAGTTCTTGTTTGAGAAGGCCCAAAGCTGTTGGGATTCCTTGGACTTACAAGCTTTTGAGGAGATTGTAGCTCTTCTCATCTATGGTATGGTCTTGTTCCCAAATCCTGACCAACTCATAGATGTGAGTGCTATCAAAATCTTCATGTCTCGCAACCCAGTGCCTACATTGCTTGGGGATATCTTGCACTCTTTTCATACTCGATTAATGAGGAAAAGAGGTGTTCTCATATGTTGCACTCCTCTACTGGCAAGATGGTTTATTTCTCATCTTCCCCAATAAGTCTAGAAGAATGAGTAAGGTTTGAGGTGGTCACAACAATTGATGACTCTTACACATTCAGATATTCATTGGTGTTCTCGATCCAAAGAGAATGTTATCATCGTCGACCGTTGTGGGGAATTCCCTAATGTCCCTCTACTTGGCATTAGGGGAGGCATCACCTACAACCCCTGCTTGGCTCTGAAACAATTTGGTTATGCCTGAAAGGATGGCCCACATGATATGCTAGTCCAAGGTTGGTTTTTGACTTTGACAACGACAATCAAGGACTTCGTCAAAGGTTCATCCGAGCTTGGAGGATGCCTAACAAGGTGGACAGTAAGACCTTGGGACACAAGAATTCCATCCCTCTTGAGCCTTACCTCAAGTTGGTACGAACCTGCGCCCAAAGTCTTATGATGCCTTACCCCTCTATTCTCCCAGTGATTATAGAGCCTGTTAAGGAAGGAGAGGTTCCATACACCCTCCTACATCCTGACATGCCAACATCACTCGAAGATTTACAAAGGAGTTGGATACAGCTCAAGGGAGAACGCGATACTTTTGAAACCCAATTCTACGCCAACGAGAAGAAGGTTTTGGAACTTACTCGGTTACTTCACGAAGAGCAGACTCTCAACACCTACATTGCCCCAAAAAGGATGCGCAACGTCTTTTTATCTTAGAATTTTGTACTATTTTGCCCTAGGGGCATTGATGTAAACAAATTTTATTTTATTAATATAACGTTTGTTCCTTTTTGTTTGACACAAATTTGAATTTCTGAATCCTTGAAAACATTGCATTAATACATATCATTCATCATATGCATAAACAGGTCTTCACACCAAGTTTCCTCATCTCTCTGCTGTTTATTTCAGCAAGATGGATCCAGAACAAACGGTGAAAAACTTGCAAGCTCAGAATTCATAATTTCAACAGCTACTCTTGACCTTGGCCAAGGGACAGCAGGAGCTCAAGACTCTTCTAGAGAAAGAGAAAGAGAAAAAGAAGAAGAAGCGGGCCGGTGTGGTTATCATGGGCAGAAGGTTTGAAGGACAAGCCAGAAGGACCTTGGAATTTCCATCAACCTCTGAGGAAGGAGAAAGAAAAGGTAAAGAGACGGAAGTACCATCTGATTCTGAAGCAGAAGAAAAGGAAGATGAGGACTACTCAGAACAACAATACCCTCCGGCCGATGACAAATACAAAAATCTGGAAGAGCGTCTAGCTGCTATGGAGATACAGAGAGTACCGAGGATGGACTTTGAAGAGTTAGGGTTGGTATCTGGAATTGTAATCCATCCTAAGTTTAAGGTGCCACTTTTTTCCAAGTATTACGGGGTGTCTTGTCCCAAGATGCACCTACGATCTTATGTTAGAAAAATTCAACCACATTCTGCTGGCAAAGACCTGTGGGTCCACTTTTTCCAGGACAATTTATCGGGGACGCAACTTGATTGGTTCTACCAGTTGGAGAGAATAGATGTCCATAATTGGGAGGACTTGGCAGCCGCCTTCTATAAACAGTATCAATACAACGCCGACTTGGCACCAACCCGTACTCAACTCCAGAGTATGGCCATGGTGTCCAATGAGGGCTTCAAAGACTATGCCCAAAAGTGGAGGGATTTAGCCGGAAGGGTGCAACCACCTTTATCTGAAAGAGAGCTAGTAGACATGTTCTTGGGGACTCTGTCATGTCCTTTCTTTAATCACCTGATTGGAAGCTCCTCTGCAGGTTTCACTGAGTTGATTTTAACTGGCGAAAGGGTGGAAGCCGGTATTAGAAGCAGGAAAATTCAGAAAGACGCATCTGCCTCTACAGTTGCAAAAAAGCCCTTCATGGGAAAGAAGGAAGTGTCTGCTGTCTATTCCCAGAGAAATCAGGGAAGAACCAAACGACGACCAATAGTGGGGGCCGTTATGATTCAAAAGTCTGCATCAGACCAGCTAAGAAACAACCAACCGAGAAATGATCAGCCAAGGAATAACCAGCAAAGGATGGAAAGGCCTGTAAGGCAATTCACCAAGATAAACATGACTCCAGCTCAAGTCCTACCATATCTTTTGAAGTTGAATTTGGCCATGCTAAAAGAGGCCCCTAAAAATCCCAATACTGCATCTCCACACTACCATCCGAATGCCAGGTGTGCTTACCATTCAGAAAGTCCAGGGCACGACACCAACAACTGTTGGGCTCTAAAGAACAAGATTCAAGATCTGATCGATGCCAAAGAAGTTGAATTTGAAGCTCTTGAAAAACCAAATGTTATCTCCGCTCCAATGCCTAGTCATGGACACAATACTAGTGTTGTGGAAGAAGATCTGTTTGTTTCTACTGCGGATGAACTGTTAACTCCTCTCCTAACCATCAAGTTTAATTTGTTAAAGGCTGGGATGTTCCCAGGCTGTGACCAAGATTTCCATACTTGCTTGTCCTCGTCATTTTACTGTCCTCTGTTGAAGAAAGGTATCCAACATTTGATTGATAACCAGGAAATTCTGTTTGAGAAAGCTCCTGTTTCACCCATTCCAGTTCCAGAAGTTTCAATAATAACAATATACGCCAATCCTTCTAGGGTTCCTAAATAACCCGTTAGGATTACATCCGCTCCTATGACTACTCCATTGAAGATAACGATGCCCGGGCCAGCCCCATACAAATAAGATAAAATGGTACCATGGAGCTATGGTGGAGAAATCTACTACCATGGTGTCAAACAGATTGAACAGACTGCCGAAGACGAGAGTTCTAAAGAAGACAATTCTGACATCAGTAACATTGCCAGGACAAGCAAAATTACCCGCAGTGGGAGAATTTTCTCTCCAGAGATTGCGCCTCCAAAGGCAGTCTCTGGACCCGTGGCCGTTCCGAAGATTACAGTTGTACCAGTGATTACGCCTACAAGTGTACCCGCCAACAATGACAATGCAATTCCTATCCCTATTTCCGCTGCTGAGAATAAAGGAAAGAATGTTCAAGAGGAGCCTGTCTTGACGAAGGCTCAATCGCTAGTTATTCCTGAGACATCCAAGAAAGAGATGGAAGAAATCCTGAGGATCATTAAGAAAAGTGATTATGATATGGTAGAACAACTGGGGAAGACCCCCTCCAAAATCTCTATGTTAGTATTGCTGCTTTGCTCTGAGGAACATGCTAAAGCTTTGGTCAAGTTTCTGAAGACAGCGTACGTGCCGCAAGAGACTTTGGCTGATCAATTCCAAGAGTGTGTAGCCAGTCTGATAGCTGACAATGGCCTAGGTTTCTCCGATGCCGACTTGACCTCCAAGGGGAGAAAACACAACGATGCACTACATGTCTCGGTGGAGTGTAGGGGAACCACCCTAGCCCGTGTTTTGGTTGATATTGGATCGTCTTTAAATGTCTTGCCAAAGAAAGCCCTGGATAGACTGGATTGTGAGGGGCTGACTTTAAAACCCAACAATATAATTGTGAGAGCATTTGACGGCTCTAAAAGGATGGTCCATGGTGAGGTGGACATCCCGATCAAGGTGGGTACCCAGACGTTTAATTCAACATTCTATGTGATGGACATCCGTCCTTCTTACTCTTGCCTGTTGGGACGCCCCTGGATTCACAATGTCGGTGCTGTCACCTCGACTTTGCATCAGATGCTGAAATACCCTGTCCAAGGTAAAATCATAACTGTCCATGGTGAAGAGGAATACATGATTAGTCATCTAAATTCTTTCTGATGTGTAGAATTGGATGGCGAATTCGTTGAGACCCCTTTCCAACATTTTGAAGAAGTTTCTTAGGAAATAACAGCGACCAAGGCGGTATCCTCAACTCCTGTGGTAACAAGACCTGTACCTCAGATGTCTTCTCTAAAGGATGCAAGGGAAGTAGTGGAAGAAGGTGGATCCACTATCTGGGGGAAGCTTCCTGACTTTCCTTTCAAATCATACAAGTTTGGCCCGGGATTTACTTCGACTGCTCAAAAATCCGTGCGCCGCGCCCGTGCCGGAGGTCCACCTGTGAAGATCAGCCACCAAGGAGTTAATGCACTAGAGGACAGTGAAGAGGATGGCAGCCTGGAAGACCGGATTTTTCCTACTGTTGATGGAGGACTGTGCAACTGGGAAGCAAAAGGCATTGTTCTGATTACTTTCATACCGTAGTAATTTATCTTTTCCATTTCTGTTGGATCTGTAATAATTCACAAACAATTCGTACTTTTTCAACCTTATGTCTTACCTGAGGCACATAGGTCCATTTGTAAGGGTTCTTATTTCATTTTCATATGTCATTTTAATGAATCATGGACGTTTTTCATATATAAACCTTTTTGTGCTCATTGTCTTTCTTTTACATTTTGTTGTTTTAAGATGGCGATGCCCTTACACACACTCACACTCACAAATGCAGGTACCCTTCCATTCCGAAACCCATGGGTAACAATACTGCTATAGCCTTCAGTGACTCTGAAGATCTGATCTACCAAGCCGAATATGAAGGTGAGGAAGATTGTGAGGTGCCAGGGGAATTAGCCAGATTATTACAACAAGAAGAAAGAGCTATTCTGCCTCATGAGGAGTTGTTGGACATAATCAACTTGGGTACTGAGGAAGACAAGAAAGAAATCAGAGTGGGTGCTAACCTAGAGCCAAGTGTCAAGGAGCGCTTAATTCAGCTGTTGCATGAATATGTTGAGATCTTTGCCTGGTCATACGAAGACATGCCGAGACTTGATACAGACATTGTGGTACACTGTCTACCTACAAGAGAAGATTGTCCACCAGTGAAACAGAAAGTCCGCCGCATGAGACCTGACATGTCAGAGAAGATCAAAGAAGAAGTTATGAAACAGTTCAATGCTGGATTTCTAGCTGTTACTTCCTATCCACAATGGGTTGCTAACATTGTGCCCGTGCCTAAAAAGGACGGCAAAGTGAGAATGTGCATGGATTATAGAGATTTAAACAAGGCCAGCCCTAAAGATGATTTTCCACTTCCGCACATTGACATCCTGGTTGAAAACACAACTCAGCACAAAGTATTTTCTTTCATGGACGGATTCTCAGGCTATAACCAAATCAAAATGGCACCTGAGGACATGGAGAAAACTTCATTTGTTACACAGTGGGGTAAGTTCTGCTACAAAGTGATGTCGTTCGGACTGAAGAATGTCGGGGCAACCTATCAACGCGCCATGGTAGCTTTGTTTCATGATGTGATACATCATGAGATAGAGGTCTACATAGATGACATGATAGCCCGTTCAAAAACTGAAGAAGAACACCTTGATCACCTGCAAAAGTTGTTTGTCAGGTTAAAGGAGTACAAGCTAAGGTTAAACCCTAACAAGTGCACATTTGGAGTCTGGTCCGGTAAGCTCTTGGGTTTCATTGTTAGCAACAAAGGCATCGAGGTTGATCCTGCCAAAGTCAAAGCTATACAAGAAATGCCTGCTCCTCGCACTGAGAAGGAGGTCAGAGGTTTCTTGGGACGCATAAACTACATTGCTAGGTTCATTTCTCACCTAACATCTACTTGTGAACCAATCTTCAAGCTGTTGAAGAAAGATCAGTTAGTTAGATGGAATGATGACTGTTAAATTGCTTTCGATAAAATCAAGGAGTATTTGCTAGAGCCTCCTATCTTGATGCCACCCATCGAAGGAAGACCGCTAATCATGTATTTGACCGTCCTAGAGAATTCAATGGGGTGCATACTGGGGCAGCATGACGAGTCCGGAGGAAAAGAGCATGCCATTTATTACCTTAGCAAAAAGTTTACTGATTGTGAAATCAGATATTCATTGCTCGAGAAAACTTGTTGCGCTTTGGTATGGGCTGCTCGCCGGCTAAGGCAGTATATGTTGACTCATACCACTCTGCTGATATCTAAGATGGATCCGATAAAATACATCTTCGAGAAGCCTGCTTTGTCCGGATGGATAGCTAGATGGAAGATGATTCTGACAGAATACGATATACAGTACATGACCCAAAAAGCTATAAAGGGGAGTGTGCTAGTTGATCATCTGGCCCATCAAGTTGTAGAAGATTATCAATCCATGAAGTTTGACTTCCCTGACAAAGACATCATGACATTGGACAATGTTGAAGATTTCAGACCATATGACAGACCTGAACAAGGATCCCGATGGACCCTGTACTTTGATGGGGCATCCAATGCGCTTGGTAACGGTATCGGCGCGGTACTTATATCTCCGGAAGGATGCCATACTCCTTTCACTTCCAGACTTTGCTTCAACTGTACGAACAACATGGCAGAGTATGAAGCATGCATCTTTGGACTCAAGGCTGCCATAGACTTGGGAATTAAATCTTTAGTTGTGTTTGGGGACTCAACTTTGGTCATCAGTCAGATCTAAGGAGATTGGGACACTAAGCATCCAAACCTCATCCCTTACAAAGAACATGTCTTGACATTGTTACCACATTTCGAGAAGATTACCTTCGAGCATTTCCCGCGAGAAGAGAATCAGCTAGCAGATGCTCTAGCTACAATGTCATCCATGTTTAAACTTAATTGGGATAATGAGGCTCCCCAGATCACCATTGAACGAATGGGCGAACCTGCACACTGTCACGAGATTAATACCGAAGAAGTAGTGGACCGACCTTGGTTCCATGAAGTCAAAAGGTATCTCGAGGCTCAAGAATACCCTGATGAAGCTACAGTCAATGACAAAAAGTTCTTAAGGAGATTCTCAGCTAAGTTCTTCCTAAGTAATGGCATCCTGTACAAACGCAATCATGATTCTATTCTGCTCCGTTGTGGGGACAAGATTGAAGCTGAAAGGATTATGGCTGAATTGCATAAAGGTACCTTTGGCACTCACTCTAGCGGGCATACGATGGCTAAGAAGATTCTAAGGGCAGGCTATTACTGGTCTACCATGGAAGCTGACTGCTATCAACACTCTCGTACTTGTCATAAATGTCAAATTTATGCAGACAAGGTACACATGCCTCCAGTTCCTCTAAATGTCTTAATAGCTCCTTGGCCCTTCGCTATGTGGGGAATCGACATGATTGGAGATATCAAGCCTACAGCCTCCAATTGACACCGCTTTATTCTAGTGGCCATTTATTATTTCACAAAATAGGTCGAAGCATCTTCCATCGCATCCGTTACTAAGAATGTTGTTGCCCGCTTCATCAAGCAGAATCTCATTTGCCGGTACGGTATCCCCGAAAGGATCATCACTGACAATGGTACAAACCTTAACAATACTATGATCACCGCCCTGTGCGAGTAGTTCAAGATTCAACATCACAATTCATCACCCTATCGGCCAAAGATGAATGGTGATGTCGAAGCTGCGAACAAAAACATCAAAAAGATCATACAGAAAATGACAGTCACCTACAAGGATTGGCATGAGATGCTACCGTTTTCTCTCCATGGGTATCGTACCACAGCTCGCACGTCAACTGGGGCAACACCATATTCTTTGGTTTATGGCATGGAGGCTGTTCTACCTATTGAGGTTCAGATCCCCTCTTTAAGAATCATGAAGGGTGCAGGTTTGAGTGAAGACGATTGGATTCAAACCCGACTTGATCAGCTGAATATAATTGACAAAAAGAGACTTACTGCTGTTTGCCATGGTCAGACGTATAAAAAACGGATGATCAAGGCTTTCAACAAGAAAGTCAGACGCCGAGTATATCAAGTTGGAGATCTTGTGATCAAGCGTATTATCTTGCCACAAAGTGATCCCAGGGGAAAATGGACTCCTACCTACGAAGGACCATTTGTAATCAAGAACATATTTTCTGGTGGGGCAATGATCTTAACCACCATGGACGGCGACGACCTGCCGCACCCTACGAACGCAGACATAGTCAAAAGATACTACGCATAAGAGACCCTCTAGGTTGACACATTAGGCAAAACAAGGGCATCCCGGTGAATCGAAAACCCGAAAGGGCGATTCAGGCAAAAATTAGGGATAAAAAAAATTTTGTACACCCGGCAAGTTGAAAACCTGAAAGGGCGAGTTGGGCAAAAAAGGGTTACCGGTGAATCGAAAACCCGAAAGGGCGGTTCAGGCAAAAAGTAGGGAATTAAAGCGAATGAATATGTCTCGTCAGATCACTTTAAGGACAATCTCTTTGCTGACAAACCTGGAACTTCTGATCAATCCAATCATCTTTGGACGAAGCAACGAATAGACAAGATATTCTGAGTTACGAAGGCTATAGCATAATGGGAACCCCATGGTATTTTTTTACACATAGCTATCTTTCTTTGTATAAATTTTTCTCAATTTTTTTATGACACCATCCTCTTACTAGGATGCGTGTCTCCTTTGTACTAAAATACTGATTCAAAGTAAATACAAAGATATCTCTTTAAAGTGCAGAAAACTATTTGTCCTTTTCTTTTTACACTTGTGTTTTTATGTGCAAAAACGTCCAATGATTCATTGATGAACATATGCATTTGAACATAATTACTGTTTACAAATAAAAGGGAATGAAAAAGAACAATTACTGACAGGTTGAAAGATTAGGAAAACGTCTTTAGGCTATTCCACGAGCAATCCCTACAGTACATCATCTAGATCCCCAACAAAGCTAAATTTCAAACCCTTAATCCCCATCAGAGTTAAAACTTCAAACTCCCAATCTCCAGCGGAGCCAAGACTTTGAACCACAGATCCCCAGTGGAGCTGAAACCTTCAACCTCCAGCGAAAACCATTCAGTTTTCTCCAAATTCCCCAGCAAGTTGTCTTGAAGTCTGAGAATCAACCAGATAACAGTTAACTTTTGTCTCTCCCCAACCTAGGTTGATTCCCCAGTAGAGTGGCATACAACCCAAACTCCTGGACCTACTCCCCAACAGTAAGCCTTCTTCCCTGCAGAGTTTTATTATTCCCCAGTAAGGTCGCCGGAATGAAGATTCTCATACTTAATTCCCCGCAGAAGTTATCAGAGTTTTTCTCTATTCCCTAGCAGAACAAGGATTCCCTTTGTGTAATCCCCAGTAGACGTCAACAAAGTTCTCTGGATTTCCCCAAGCAGATTCCTCAGGCAGTACATGGCATTACTCTCACAACAAATTTTTTGTCAATACTCAAACTCTAAGACTTGAAGGATCCCTATATCCCCAGAGAAGTCACCAAGGATTTATTATCCTCAACAGTCAAGGATTTATTCTCCCCGACATCAGTCAAGGATTTATTTTCCTCAACAATACAGCAAATCAGCTTACATGCGCATACATTACATTCATGTATCATAAACATTGATAAAACACATATATCGCATCATACATTTCATGCAACATAACTTTGTGTTTCAGCTAACATTTTACCCTTTTCAGGATAAGATTAACAGCTATCATTAACAAAGTTCAAAGATTTCAGATACAGTACAGATACACTCCAGACGCGGAAGTTATTCTGATACTTATTGAGATTTCAAGTCAAGATACAGTACAGATACACTCCAGACACGAAAGTAATTCTGTCACTCCTACAGATTCTGTCACTTCAGATTACAGTACGGATACACTCTAGACACGAAAGTCATTCTGCTACTTATTCAGATTCCAGTCCAGATACGCTCCAAACACGGTTTCCATTCTATCACTTATTCTGATTTTCCCCCAGCCCAGAGACGCCTCAGACGCGGATGCCATTCTGTCGCTTATTCAAATTTATGTTCATGATACAATACAGATACACTCCAGACGCGGAAGTCATTCTGTTATTCATTTAGATTCAAATACAGATACAGCTCGGATATGCTCCTGACACGACTGTTATTCCTTTGCTCATTCAGATTCAGTCTCCAGATACAGTTCAGATACGTTCCAGATACGGACACCATTCTAATACTTATTCTTCTTATTTACAACTTACAGTTCAATAAACATTCTTGGATGGCATCTACAAGCCCATCTCCAACAATATTCTATCACCTCTCCAAATGGCATCTTTAAGCCCATTCCCTCAACTACAATTTGACGAGTGCAAATTTATGGGCACTCTAGTGTCCAATCATCTTTTACCTTCGAGTCACGAACGGCAAAACTCATCAATCTAACTCTTCAGGTTCAAGAAGATTGAACAGGGCCAACTGTTGTACCCCAAAATTTTCCCTCTCATATATCAAGGTTTTTTTTCTCACAAGACTTCTTGGACTCAAGTCAAGATTAGGGTTTGTCAGCTCAAGACATCATCTTGCACTAATAAACTAAAATTAGGGTTTGAGTTTGCACAAGGATTTCTAGACCACCAATGCTTCATGTGACTTTCATACATCATCTTGGACTCCTAATATTGTCCATTTCATGTTTCAAGCCTTGAATCACATTTTTTGACCAGTCAATTGGACAATTGACCTAAAAATCAGCTGTATTGGGGAAAAAGTCAACCATGGCCAATTTACAGTCAAACTTCATAATTTTTTATCCACAACAACATTTTAGACTCATATGTATCATTTTATCAAGTTTGGATCACAACTCCTCAAGAAATTTGATCAAATCATCAAAATGGCAAAATGGTCAAAATTAGGGTTTTGACTGTAGAAGGGCAATTTCTGATTTTTAACCTAACCAATGACCAATTGGGTTCAAACATAATTACAAGGACTCAATGGCATCATCTTGACCTAATTGCACAGTTCAAAAGATCACAAGTTCATTGGATTGACAGATGAATTTTCCAGTCAACTGATCAAAAGTCAATTGTACACTAAAAAGTCAAACTTTGACTTTTTGGTCAAAATCAAGTGCCAAGGGTCATAATTCATCAAGACTTGTCAAATTGTGAAACTTGTTGGCCAAGAAACCTAAAATTGCAAATTAGGGTTTTAATTTGAAATTTTTCATAACTTAGAATTTTTCTAAGTATGAAAATTTTCTTATTTTTTCCTAAATTTGCACCATTTTTTCACCATGATGCAATTTGATTCAAAGGAAACTTCCAACATGAAACTTATAGTCCTCCATGAAATATATAACTTTTCTTCACAAAGTTTTCCCAAAAGATGCTTGGATCTCAAGTTATGATTTTGTGAATTGGGGTCCATAAACTAAATAACTTAGTGAAATTTTGCCCTAGTTTAGGCAGGTTTTTGACCTAACTTCATGGCAACTTTTCACCTATTTTGAAGAGGTATCTCAAGTATCATTTCAAATATGGATTATAGAGCATGTTTCAAGCTTTCCAAAATGTCCAATAACTCTCCAAGATCATTTGTGGTTAGGGAGAATCGAAGAAGAGAAAATGGTATTTTGTCACTTTTGTTCAAGCCATTTTTACAATGCATCAAGTTGAAAATCTGATCAAGCATGCTTGTACCTTGCATTACAGGTCCTAAATACCTTCTACACTCCATAATTAAATGCTAGCTCAGTGGTTAATGGCTTTATTTTGGCTTTTGGAGCATTGTACAAAGAATAAATCCATAAATGGCATAAAGAGCACAATGCCATTTTGATAAAGCAAGCTTTTCTGCAATTTTGCTATCCTTGAGCCTTGGACCTGTTCTTTTGTCACAAGAAATGTCCACAGGTATCAGGCAAAGCATACCAACCCTCTTTAGCTAGTAAGCAAACAAGGACAAGCATGTTGGTATAAGTCTTGTCACTTTTCTTCAAAAGCAACAAAAGTTGCAAAAGTCAAGAGAACTGGTACATCTGATAAAGGGTGAACTTGGCTTCATTCTAAATAACTTCACAAACATATCCCAAGCTAGAACACGAGTGGATAGCATCTGAAGCTCTCCCAAACACAAAAACACATTTTTTCTGCCCAAACTTGCAACTTCTGCAAAACTCTTGTCAACTCAATATTTGCTTGTGCTTTTTGCTTTGTAACACTTCAAACACGTTCCATACATCATATCCAAACTATCCAAGCCCTTGTCTTGGTTCTGTAAGCCCTATTTCAGACATCACCATTTTCATTTTGGAAGGTTGCAGCTTGACTTCTATAAGGAGTTTCAAGCATCCTCAAGGCAAGCTAAGCATTGGAATAGCTTGAGGGAACTTCAAGGAAGCTCACACGATCCTCAAGCCTCACTCAAAGTCCCCACATTGCCATATCCAAATCCAGCTGAAGGAGGTAGTTTTCAAAACTTTATCTCTCTATTTAGGCATCCTCAAGCCACGATTTGTGAAGCAAAAATGTAGTCTCTAACTTGGTGAAGTTGTACATATGCATAGTTGTCATTTATATTAACTGAGCTAAGAGAATTTGATTGTTGAACATGCTGAAAAAACTAGGTCAGAAATTAGGGGTGATTAAATTCTCTCTGATCTTTGAGAGTTAGTTTACAAACTTTATATCATTGGAATCGTAAGATGAAATGCTACATTTTTTGTGTTATAAGTTTTTGATTTTGTGCAAAGAATAGAGAGTTACAGATTTGAAGAAGAAACGCGCGCAAATGGAAGAAGCTGGAGGACAAGGATGACTGTCCTGGGCCTGGCGCGCCTTGGGCTTCTGTTTTTGCTTCCCATACCCCCTGACTACTATTTGCACCCCCTGACCTATTTTCTTATATTTTTGCATTTTTCTTGCATATTTTATATTTTTGACTTGCATTTATTTTTTCTGAATATTAAAAAGTCACAAAAATATTTTTTTAATTTTTTTAATTTTTTTAATTATTTTTTGGCATATAAAATAGTTTTATTTTAATAAATAGAGCTTATTTTCTTATTTATTTATAAATACATTTAATAAAAATACTATACATTTTATTTTATTATTATTTTCACATAAAATATTATTTTCATACATATTTTAATTTTTAATATTTGTTAATAATATTATTTATTATTTCTTGTACACAAATGGATAAAATAAATAAATATAGAACATATATTTTCTTTAATCAAAAACTAGGGTTTTATCCCTTTCAAAAATAATAATATTTTTCTCTTATTTTTAGGACTTAAATAATCTTATTTTCTCATACATAAAACAATTACAAAACATTTTGCATAAATACATTTTATTTGCATATTTAAATAATTGTGTATTTATTTATTTATTGTACAATAATTCAATTGGGTTGTAATAGTATTTTAGGGTTTTATTTTGTGCAATATTCCCCATTCAAAAACTTGTATCCCCCCTCCCATAATAGTTGTTGTAATAACTTAGTTTATTTTTACGCAATTTATCGCTTTATACCATGTTTAGTAAAAACTAGGGTTTTGCATGATAAGACAAAAAACAAACAAATACATGACCTAATACAAGATCAACAAATGCATGTAAAATGACAACACATTGCACACAAGCACCCCTTAGGGTTTCACCCACTTGGTTGCCTAAAAAGAAAATGGCCATGGTATGCATGCAAAGTATCTTGGCAAAGCAAAACAAAAACAAAAGATCATAGTCCCTCGATGACGCTATCAAAAGGTTGCCTAAAACAAAATGATCTTGGTCCCTAAAACATGCTAAGATACTTGGCAACATTGCTATCATGGTCAAACGATGACCCACGCCCGTCCCGTTTAACATCCAAAGATAGGGCTGTTTACCAAAGCAATGGTAAATCAACAATGTCAAAGGAATAAAAATGTATAGGAAATACTTTTGAGTAGGGTAGATAGTTCCTTGTTACTTACTCTCTTCAAAACAATCCTTGTTATTTTCAAAAATAAACACACACACACTTCAAAACATTTCCAAACACCTTTCAAAACATTGAAAACTTTTTTCAAAAGAAAAACATCTTTGTATACATTCTTACGAATGAGAATCATTACAAAGATTGCCAAAACGATGGCCTCTTTTCAAAATATTTTCAAAATCACACCAAACACAAAGCACCATTTCAAACAATTGTAAAAGCAAAGCAAGTGATCTAAGCAAGTAACTAAGAGCCCATGGAAAACCATGGATGAAAAGGGTGCT
Organism: Vicia faba; assembly: GCA_948472305.1. NCBI lineage: Eukaryota > Viridiplantae > Streptophyta > Magnoliopsida > Fabales > Fabaceae > Vicia > Vicia faba. Next base: position 578,340,313 of record OX451736.1, on the reverse strand, counting down.
AGCACCTTCCCTTTTCATAATCTACCCCCCGAACTCAAGAAAACATCTCAAAAGGTCTTTCCTGTGCTTTTTTACCTTTCCTTTTGGATAAAATAAAAGTCGGTGGCGACTCTTGCTAAAGCGAAACATTTGCGACGAAACACAAAACCTCAAGTCAGTTCTCCCACCGTATCACACCTGCGTATCACAAATCCGGGAGTGAATTCAATTGAAGATGATGATGAAGAGTCTGAGTTTGACAGCTGGATTTACCCGACTACCGACGGCGGATTAAGCAATTGGACGACAAAGGACTTCGTGCCCATTTCATTTATTACACAGTAATAAGACTTTTGTTTTGAGATTTGTAACAAACAGTTTTAAACTTAACAGCCCGGTGCCTTGCCAGAGATACCGTGGCTTTGTTTGTGAGGGCTTATTATGTGTCATTTCCATATATCATCAATAAAAGCATTGGACGTTTTTATTGCATTACAAATGTTGTGCTCCTTGTTTTTCTTTTCTATCTTGCAAAACAACTATTTATATTACACACACTCACATATCATAATACAGGTCCATATCCACTTTGGATCCCACTGATAACGACACTGCTATTGCCAATTATGACTTTGAAAGTCCGATCAACCAAGCCGAGGATGAAGGTGAGGATGATTGTGAAGTGCCTGGGGAACTTGCTAGACTGTTACTTCAGGAAGAGAGGGCCATTCAGCCGCATGAAGAGCCAGTGGAATAAGTGAATCTGGGTACAGAAGTAGACAAGAAAGAGGTCAAGATCGGTGCAAATCTGGAGTCTAGTGTCAAACGACGGTTGATTCAGATGCTGCGGGACTATGTTGAGATCTTTTCCTGGTCCTATGAAGATATGCCTGGGTTGGATACCGATATTATGGTTCACCGCCTGCCTATTAAGGAAGAATGTCCTCCAGTAAAGAAGAAAGTTCGCCGAATGCGCCCAGAGATGTCTAAGAAAATCAAGGCTGAGGTTATGAAACAGTTTGATGCCGGTTTTCTAGCAGTTACTTCTTACCTGCAGTGGGTTGCCAACGTGGTTCCAGTGCCGAAGAAAGATGGTAAGGTTCAAATGTGTGTTGACTATAGGGATATGAACATGGCGAGCCCCAAGGATGATTTCCCTCTGCCTCATATCGACATTCTGGTTGACAACACCGCACAGTATAAGGTCTTCTCCTTTATGGATGGGTTTTCTAGTTACAATCAGATTAAGATGGCTCCCGAAGACATGGAGAAGACAACCTCTGTCACGCAGTGGGGTACCTTTTGCTACAAAGTCATGCCTTTCGGATTGAAGAATGTTAGGGCAACGTATCAGCGCGCCATGGTCGCTTTGTTCCACGACATGATCCATCATGAGATTGAGGTATACATTGACGACATGATTGCAAGATCCCATACTGAAGAGGAACACCTTGATCATCTTCAGAAGCTATTTGACAGGTTGAAGCTGTATAAGCTGAGGTTAAACCCGAACAAGTGCACCTTCGGGGTGAGGTCTGGTAAGCTGTTGGGTTTCGCCGTAAGTGATAAAGGTATTCAAGTGGATCCTGCAAAGGTGAAATCTATACAGGAAATGCCATCTCCCCGAACAAAAAAGGAAGTCAGAGGCTTTTTGGGACGTCTGAATTACATTGCCCGATTCATTTCGCACCTGACTGCTACTTGTGAGCCAATCTTCAAACTGCTGAAGAAAGATCAAGTGGTAAGATGGACTGATGAATGTCAGGCCGCTTTCGAAAGGATCAAGGAATATCTCCAATAGCCACCTATTCTGATGCCTCCTTTTGAAGGGATACCTATGATCTTATACTTGACAGTACTCGACAATTCAATGGGGTGCGTGCTGGGGCAGCATGACGAGTCTGGCCAAAAAGAGCATGCTATTTATTACCTTAGCAAAACGTTTACCGACTGCGAGACCTGATACTCGTTGCTTGAGAAAACTTGCTGCGCTTTGGCATGGGCTGCTCGCCGGCTGAGACAGTATATGCTGACTCACACTACTCTATTGATATCAAAGATGGACCCAATCAAGTATATCTTCGAAAAACCTGCCTTGTTGGGAAGAATAACAAGATGGCAGATGATCTTGACTGAGTATGACATCCAATACACGACCCAAAAGGAAATTAAGGGAAGTGTGTTGGAAGATCATTTGGAACATCAGGCAGTGGATGATTACCAGTCTATGAATTTCGAGTTTTCGGATGAGAGCATCATGTTGGTGACTGACTGTGAGACACCTGGACCGGATGAAGGACCTGAGGAGGGATCCCGATGGTCTATGTACTTTGATGGAGCTTCAAACGCTTTGGCTAATGGCATTGGCACCGTGATCATATCTCTTGACGACTCTCATACTCCGTTCACCGCCCGACTATGTTTTAACTGTACCAACAACATGGCGAAATATGAAGCGTGCATCATGGGTCTTCGAGCAACTATCGACCTAAGGATTAAGTTCTTGAGGGTATCCGGAGGTTCCGCTCTCGTGATCAGTCAGATCAAAGGCGAGTGGGATACGAAACACCAAAATCTTATTCCTTACAAAGAGTATGTATTGACGTTGCTTCCACACTTCGAAGAGATAACCTTTGAACACTTCCTAAGAGAGGAGAATCAGTTAGCGGACGCGCTAGCTACGATGTCTTCTATGTTCAAGGTCAGGTGGGACAACGAGGCTCCCCAGATTACCATTGAAAGGTTGGACGAACTCGCACATTGCTGTGACGTTGAGACTGAAGAGGTAGCAGATAAACCCTGGTTTTACGAGGTAAATATGTATCTTAAGGCTCAAGAATACCCTGAGGGTGCATCTGTTAATGATAAGAAGTTTCTGAGGAGGTTCGCGGCGAAGTTCTTCATTAGTAATGACATCCTTTACAAGCGTAACCATGATTCGACCTTACTGCGATGCGTGGATAAGAGCGAGGCAGAAAAGATCATGGTAGAGTTACATGAAGGAACTTTCGGGACTCATTCCAGTGGACACACCATGGCAAAGAAAATCCTTCGGGAAGGATATTATTGGTCCACAATGGAATCCGATTTTTATCAGCATTCTCGGACCTGTCATAAGTGCCAAGTCTATGCTGATAAGTTGCATATACCTCCAGTTCCTCTGAACGTTTTGACAGCTCCGTGGCCTTTTACAATGTGGGGCATCGACATGATTGGTGAGATCAGACCTACTGCGTCTAACGGGCATCGTTTCATCCTGGTAGCTATTGATTACTTTACAAAGTGGGTTGAAGCAGCTTCCTTTGCTACTGTAACCAAGAACATCGTGGCACGGTTCATTCGGCATAATCTGATCTGTCGATACGGCGTACCAGAGAGGATCATTACGGATAATGGTATAAATCTCAACAATACAATAATCACCGAGCTCTACAAGCAGTTCAAGATAGAGCGTCATAACTCTTCTCCCTACCGGCCGAAGATGAATGTGGCTGTTGAAGCGGCTAATAAGAACGTCAAGAATATTGTGCAGAAGATAACGGTGACATACAAAGACTGGCACAAGATGTTACTGTTTGCTCTTCATGGGTACCGCACCTCAGCACGGACTTCAACAGGGGCAACACCCTATTCCTTGGTATATGGCATAGAGGCCGTCTTGCCCATTAAAGTTCAGATACCCTATCTTCGGATTATGAAGGATGCAGGTTTGAGCGAGGGTGACTGGATCCAGACCCAGCTTGATCAGCTGAACTTAATCGACGAAAAGAGGCTTACTGCTATTTATCATGGTCAAACGTATCAAAAGTGTTTGATCAAGGCATTTAACAAGAAAGTTAAACGACAAGAGTATCAAGTTAGGGATTTGGTGATCAAACGCATCATACTGCCACAAGGTGATCCCAGGGGCAAATGGACCCCTACTTACGAAGGGCCATTTGTGGTTAAGAACATTTTCTCAAGAGGAGCTATGATTCTAACCACCATGGATGGTGACGACCTTCCTCACCCCATCAATGCAGACATAGTGAAAAAATACTACGCATAATCAAAGACCCGCTAGGTCGACTGGCCTAGGCAAAAATAAGGGCTTCCCGGCGAACCAAAAGGGTTCGGGCAAAAATAAGGGATGAAAATGAAAAAGTCTATACACCTGGCAAGTCGAAAACCTGAAAAGGCGGCTTGGGCAAAAAAGGGTATCCCGGTGGACTGAAAATCCGAAAGGGCGGTCCAGGCAAAAATTAGGGATTAAAGCGTAACACTATGTCTCATTGGATCATCTTGCAACCAGACTTCGGTATCGACTATCAAGCTCGGACGACACTAATCAATCTGATCTACCTTCAACCAAGTAGCAAAGTGATGAGATGCTCGAGGATATAAAGGCAATGGCAGAGTTGGAACCCAGTGGGATTGTTCACATAACTGTTTTTACAAATTGTATAAATGCCCTTTGTTCGGCGGTGTTCTCTTACTAGGACGTCAGCCTCTTGTACAAAATACTCCTATTTACAGGCCAAACTTCAAAGTCAATACAATTCATTTTCACAAATAAATTTCAAATGGTTTTTCTTTTTTTTGTTTTGTTTTGCAAGAACGTCCAATTTTCATTTTTGATATATGCATTTGACAATAATTTTTTGTTAATAAATATTTACACACGAAACAAAAGACGATTACTCGTAATATCAGGAACAGGGGAAAATAAGAATTGTCCAGACCTTACAATTGCTCTGTCCACCAGGTACAAGGATAGATTTAGCTGAAGAATATGACTAAGGTACATTCACTCCCCGCAGAGTAAGAGAAGGACAGTAGTGTTAACTCTCCCCAGCTGAGGCTCGCAACCGCGAATAAGTCAGCGATATTCTCCCCCAAGCAAAGTTTATCTATCATCAGCACTGGAAAATTATCCCCAGTGGAGTTTGGAGAATTATCCCTAGTAGAGGCTGGAAAATTGTCCCCAATAGAGCCTAAAAGGTTATCCTTAGTGAAGTCGCAACTGGAAAATTATCCCCAGTGGAGTTTGGAGAATTATCCCCAGTAGAGGCTGGAAAATTGTCCCCAGTAGAGCCTAAAAGGTTATCCCCAGTGAAGTCGCAACTGGAAAATCATCCCCAGCGGAGTTCATTCCTTTCACAAACAGAAACTCAATTCCCAACAGAGTTTCATTATCTCCAACAACGGTAATTCATCCCCGACTGAGGTTATTTCTCCAAGTCAGCAGGTCCTCTAGCAGAATATGTCCTCCCCACAGAGTCATTTCCTCATCAGTTTATTCCCCGGCGGAGTTATCCTCTCCCGCAGATTTATTCTCACAATCATCTTCATTCACTATCCCCAGCAGAAACGAAGAATTCAACTCTTTTCTCCAGCAGCAATCCGGGATTTATTTTCCCCAGCTAAAAACATCACATTTCCATACATCATGACATGCATATGCATCATACAACACAATCTCATTTATTTTGAGAATATCATTGCTTGATACATATCATGCATTACATACAGCTAACCTTTACCTTTCAGGAAGGATACAATCAAATTCTCACAAAATTCAAGCTGTGAAGCTCGGGTACGATTGGATAATAGTTTATTCCCCAGTTGAATAATGGACGACCGAAGCTCCTAAAGTTCAACTTTCCTCTTCAATAGAGATGTTTCCTCAGTTGAATACGGACGACCGAAGTTCCTAAAATTCAACAGAGATGATTCCTCAGTAGAATATGGTAGACCGAAGTTCCTAAAATTCAATAGAGATGATTCCTCAGTAGAATACGGATGGCCGAAGTTCCTAAAATTCAACAGATATATTTCCTCAGTAGAATACGGATGACTGAAGTTCCTAAAATTCAACAGAGATGATTCCTCAGTAGAATACAGACGACCGAAGTTCCTAAAATTTAACAGAGATGTTTCCTCAAGAGAATACGGACGACCGAAGTTCCTAAAATTCAACAAAGATGATTCCTCAGTAGAATACGGACGACCGAAGTTCCTAATATTCAACAGAGATGATTCCTCAGTAGAATACGGACGACCGAAGTTCCTAAAATTCAACAGAGATGATTTCTCGGTAGAATAACAGACGACCGAAGTTCCTAAAATTCAAACAGGGATGACTCACCAGCAGAATAACGGACGACCGAAGCTTCTGAAATTCTACTTCTCTCAACAAAGATCAGCGAGTGCAAATTTCTAGGCACTCTAGTGTTCAATCATCTTCCACCTTCAGATCACGAAAGGCAGACAAGCCAATCTAAATCTGCAGGTTTAAGAAAATTGAACAGGGGCAGCTGTTGTACCCCAAAATTTGCCCTCCCATATTTCTCAAAACATTTCAAGAAAGATCCTCAAGTTGCTCAAGGTAGTCCAAGGGTTGGCCAGACAAGCTCTCTCCTAAGGCAGTCTACCTCAAATTAGGGTTTCATGTTGCATCAAGATACTTGAGTCCAAGTGGTCCCAAATTCTCACCAATGTCCTAATTTGTTCTCAGGATCATCCATGTCAAGTTTCAAGCCCTACAGAGGAAATTTGCTCAGTCAATTGCTCAAAGGCTTGAAAATCGTCTGTGCTAGGGCAAAAGTCAACTGTGGCCCACATACAGTCAAACTTCAAGATTTTTAGTCAACATTTTCATTTTTAAGGATATTTCATCATTTGATCAAGGGTTGATCATGATTCATCAAGGATTGCTCATAATTCATCAAGACTCAAAAGTTGCTAAATTAGGGTTTTATAGGAAAAGTCAACTCAACTTTGACCAAGCATAACTTTCTCATACTTTATGATAAATGACCCATCCAAAGCTCATTTTGAAGAGGATGAAATTCCCTACAATCCATATTCATCTCCCAAGTTCAAAATATTCACTCACAAGAAGTTATGAATTTGGACATTATAGGTCATTTTGAAAAGTCAACAAAAACACCTTTTTTGTCAAAGCCTCATACATGAGCATGGAATATCAAATTGAGATTATACCGAATGTGTTGATTAGAGGACATATCAAGCTTTCTAAAAAGTCCAAGAACACCTCCAAAGAGTCAAAATTTAGAAAGTTATGCATTGGTGAAGTTGACCTTTTTTGCAAAATTGCCAAAAGTCAACTATGCCTAAAACTTCAAATTTTGCCAAATGGGCCCAATCTTTTTCACTTGTTTTGAGTTGGCAACATAGTCCACGAGCTCTAGCCCTTGACACTTGTCATTATCATGTTTTTATTATTTATTTTGATTTTTATTTGATTTAAATCAATTTTAATCAAAATAAATCATGAGAAAATCCAAAATATTGAAAACAAAAGATTTTGTGCTTGTTTCAGGTTTCAATTATAGCTAGCATCAAATCAAACTCGTGCAAGGCATTAGGGTGGACAAAAAGATTGATTTTAGGCCAATTTTGGAAAGATTTTTAAGGTGTATCAAATCAAGATCCAATTCATTGATGGAGGAAGATTGAGATTAGTTATCTACCCTAATCCATTCCTTGATACATATAGAACGAAGGCAGACCAAAAACTAGGTTAGAAGGAGGCGCAACAAGGAGAACTAAAACTTGAAAAAACAAGAAAAAGTGTAAGCACGAATTCCTGTTTCCAGGCATCCTCAAGGCCTTCTAGCTATCTCAATTGATTCCTGGGATCCTCAGCAAACTAAAGCAATCCAGAACAAACACTTTCAGGCCCTATAACGCACTGTAAGGCATTCACGACACCCACCCTTTCTTGAATTTTATTTGCATAATTCTTGCACATTCAGCAATATAATCATAGATTCTTGTTCACCATTACATTTGCAAGCTTTCTATAATACTCAATTGCGTTTTCATGGACTGAATCGATAACTTCCATTGTTAGGTTTTTGGTTCCGTTTTAGGGTTTTTGTATGCAGGAAAAATTATCCATGATGAAGGGTACCATCATGTTCAGAATGATGAGACAAATCCAACCATGGCATTAGATGTCATTTATATTGTCCATGAAAGATTTTGGAATGAGCTTTGTTTGTAGCGACGGACAAAAGTCCGTAGGTAAAAGTGTTTCACTTTTACCAATGGTGCAAGGAGGGAGACGAAGACGTGGCAAGCCATCATTCGCTCATTTGAAAATTCACGCTAATATCTGGTTATTTCGCTTGTTTATTTTATATTATTTCTTGTTTATATTACATACAACAAAAACAATTGGCCTAGTGGTAGCCAGGCAAGCTTTAAGGGGTTAGGAGGCTTGAGGTCAGGGGTTCGACCCCTGCCTACAACGTTTGTGTTTTTCTTAATTCCTTTCAGGTGATCTCATGCGCATACAAACCTAGGGTCCACCATACGTCCTCATAATCCAGGTTGCCAAGTGGCTTGAGATCCAAATCTGATGGCCAACAATGGAGGAGCACCATGGAGCCTAGTCAACGCAGAAGCAAGTGATCTGGAAGGTCAAACCGACTTCCCTATTTTTGGGCCCAGAATCTGCTTCTCACACCCCCATATTGCAGGCCCAGTTTTCTTTTCTTTAATTCTTTTATATTTATTTCATTTAATTTATTTATTTATTTTACTAACCAATTAAATTATTTTCTTTTTTATCAAAAAATCACAAAAAATATTACTTTTCATAAATTAGGTCTAGATTTTATTTTTATAAAAAAATTAATTAATTAAATTAGGTTTGTTAATTTAGATAATTTTAATTTCTTTTTTGTACATAATTAAAAATAATTAGAAAAATTAGGTTTTTATTCCAAAGTTAATTTTTCTTTCTTTTCTTAAAAATACCAAAAAAACCAAATATAGGTGATGTAATTATTTTCATCAATTCATTTAATCACTAATTAATTTTGTCACTTAATTTAGGAAATCTAATTCTTTTCTTAAAAATAATTAAAAACAACAAAAACAAGTTTTCTTTTCATTAGGTTAGAAGGGTCAAAACCCTAATTTTCTTCCCGATCTTGATTTTTCTCGCGCGCTTTATTTTTATTATTTATCATATTGATGTAACTGCCTACAGTTTGTAATAGTTTAATTAAGACGTTTATTTACATTTATCGCTTTATTTTCAAAGGGTTTGTTTTTGGTTATGTAAATACTCGAAGCCTTGTGATTGCGTAGTTTAATTTCCGCACTTTAAATTCTGTAAATATTTAACTGTTAGATGTATGACATTAGGATGCATGACAAGAATGTATGTAATTTTAAAACAGTTAGACAACCCTAAATGTGCAAAGATAATAAATCTGAAATTGAATCACTCGCACATGCACACTCCTAGGGTACACTCTCACTTGGTTGCCTTCGGTAAACGGTCATTGAGTATAGGATGCTTTAGTGGTCGTCCTTTTGTCCAAAGATCAAAGTTGCCTCGGAAAGGTTGCCTCGGATATTGTTGCCTCGGATAATTGATCTAAGACTTTAGGGTTACTACTAAAACGTCCTAACATAGCTTTAGTGACTGTACGTCCCTTTTCGAATTGACCCTTAAACTCCAACGACGGTGCTACCTACTCACTAATAGTGGGATAACATTGTCTAAAGGAAACAAACATAGAACGATTCCTTTTTCGAGTAGGTAGATTAGTTCTTAAGTACTTGCTCAATCAAAATAATTTTTTTCACACTTACGCTCCTTTTCAAAAAAAGTTTTCAAAAACACTTAATTACACTCTTGAAGATAGAAGCAAGAGTTAAATCGAAGTCAAAACAAAAGCTTTTCAAATCACACAAACACAGAGAAAACAATTTTTAAAATGATGAGCAAGTACCTAAGAGCCCGTAGATAACTACAGATAGAAAGGGTGATAATACCTTCCCGTTCTATAATCTACCCCCCGTACTCAGAAATATCTCTAAAAAGGAATATTTCTGTGCTTTTTTCCTTTCCTTGTTGGATAAAATAAAAGTCGGTGGCGACTCTTGCATACCGTGACATTTTGCAAACACAAACGCAAAACGCAAACCAGCAATTCCTTAAAAAAGGGAAACACGTCCCGGTTCTGGCCACCGTATCACAGTATGTAAAAAATATTTTTTTTATTTTTTATTTTATTTTTAAGGTCATGCTAAATTTTTTCATGGAGATGCAATGCAATGCGAATTTAGGATAAAGATAAACCTAAGGACAAAACCCTAATTATAGGCTAGGGATCACGACATATGAAAGAGACCCCTACAAGCTAGGGATTATGATATACAAGGGGAAAGTCCTACAGGCTAAGTATCATGATATACAAAAGGAAATCCCTACAGGATAGGGATTATGACTCACAAAAGAAAACCCCTACAGGCTAGGTATTATGATAAACAAATGGAAACAATTACGGTTTTAAGGATAGTAATAGACAAAAGGAAACCCTTGCGGGTTTAGGAATTGTAATGGATAAAAGGTAGCCCTTGCGTGTTTAGTGACAAGATGTCCTTCGCAGGAAGGTTCCCTTATGAAGGATATGATGTAAATAAAACATCCTATAGGATGGATCATATGGGAAGTTATATGTTTTTCTACCCCTCCTCATAAGTGTGGTTCCTTAAGGTATCATGGATAACACATAGGGGTAAAGGCACAAGGGCCTCTCTTAAGTAGAACCTCTTTATATACCAATACTTTTTGTCTTGTAGGACGTACAAGGTCTCACCATGAGATTTTATTTTTGGGGTAGGTTCCTGGAGTCATTGATCAAATATAAAGTCCTATCTCTAAGAGAGGTTAGCCCTCCAAATATATTTCTCAGAATTCGATCCACTCTAAGCAAAGTTGTCGCAAAAACTCATAGGAATGTTAAACTCCCTTGGTCAATAGACAACCCCTTATCTAAGATTTATATCATGTGAATATGATCCCACCAACAAATATAATAATAATATGATGGCAGATAAATAAATAACATATATGAGAAGTAATTAATGAACAAAAACAAATAAATAAATAGAAACAAAACACCCAAGAAATCCTAAAGCTAAAGGTAAGATAAACTCTAACTTAAGGGTTGTGTCCCCAACAGAGTCGCTAGCTGTCGTAATCGGAAAAAAATAAGAGTCGTCACCACTACTTATTTTTCCTAAGGATGAGAAAGGAACGGAAAAACCTTAGTTGTATAGAGATTACTGGATCCAAGAGTACTCAAGAGAAGATGTTAGGCACCCTCTTTCTCCCGTGTACTCAAGGGGATCCTTTTTAGACCTAGGACTTATTGTGGATATTTCTTTATTTATCTTATAATACAAACAAGGGAAAATTTTATTTTTTCAGTTTGTGGACTCGCCTTGGTTTCGCAACCATGTGCCTACGTATCTCTCATCGAAGGATGATAGAAATCAGAGTCCTACGTAGTTCGAATGATGTTTAGTTTGTTGTTTTTAGGTGCAGAAGAGAATAATCGAGCCGACAAAGCGCGTGCTAAGTCTTTGATTATTCAAATAAATAAAAGTGTATTCACCTATTTTTAATCCATATTTATGAAAAATGTTTGTGTTTGAATTAATTGCACATGGGCGAGAGTGGATTTATTCGCGCAGAGCCAAAAAAGTTTGATTAATGAAAAAAAAGTTACTTGATGAGTTCTCGTGGATTTTATTATTTTGATTTGGATAATTAATTGGTAGACGTTGAACCGACCAATTGATTATTCGAGGATGTATGTTTTATTATTTATAAAAAATATTTGAATTTAATTTGATTAAAAAGATATTTGATTTATGCATAGGTTAATTGATTTAATTACAAGTAGTGACGAGAGATTTGAATTAATCGAGAAAATTCGGCCTAAATTATGTATCGGAAAATTATGAAGACATTTTTTCTATTTTTAATTAATTGAAAGCCTAATAAATAAATATATAATTTCTCATAAACTAACTAAAGAAATTATTAACTACCTAAATTAAATAGCATAAATTACTACCAGAAGATAATTTAAACCAAATTTAGTAAAAATGAACTAAACTTAAAAAGGGTGTAGATAGAAATGTGGAAGAATATTAGCATGAAATTATAAAGGGCCAAAAGCCCAACACTAAATAAATAATCCTAATCTAAAAATGAAATAGTGATGAATAACAAAATTATATGCACAGAGTACAAAGGGTGCTGATGTTCTCTCTATGGAGTAATGTTTTAAAATCCAGACCGGTGATCGACTCGGTAAAGTTACTGGGTCATTGGGTTACTGGTCGGACAAGTGGGTCACTGGTCAGACCGCATGGCTTTTGACCCGGTTTCTATAAAAAATATATTCATTACCTGAAATTTGTAACTATAATAATATAGAAAATTATAAATTAAAATAATTTAGAATAAACAAAACTATTAGTAACAATCAAAATAAGTGATAGAAACTTAATGTAGCAAACTATAAATTCAAAGAAGTGATAAAAACTTAACAATTCATAAGTTATAGTATTATAATAAGTCACAAAAATCCATACTCAACGATCCATAATTTTCTATGTCCATGAAGTCAAATTGTCATAATCTTGATATTCATATCCATCTTCAACTTCATTGTCTTCTCCACCAACTTCATCTTCTCTGGTGTTGCTTTTTTCTTGATTCACAGTATCAACAATAGTATCTTGTGCATTACCCATATCTCCATATTAATCCTCATCTAAATCTATTTGATCTATAACAATATTTTAAAAAATAATTAACAAAAACTTGATCCAAAAACTGTTTTGTTTTTGCTTCTTTGGCATATGCTGAGCTTGTCTATTCTTTAGATGTTACCATGGCTCTTAGTGAGTTTTTGTGAGACAAAATACTTTTCAAAGCAATGAAATTAGTGGCAAACCGAGTTGGAGTAGGACGAAGGATTTATCTTCCACCTGTTTGCTTTCTCATTAAATACAATGCATAACAATGGTTATAAATATATTTGGTAACATTAGAAGCATGTGACACTGTCTCACTTACTTCCTCTAATTTTCCCATGTCTTGCAACATCAAGTTAATGCAATGTTCCGCACAAGGAGACCAAAATAAAGTAGGAAACTCATTTTCTAATAACATTCCAGCAACAACATAATTTGCAGCATTATCTGTCACTATGTGAACTATATTTTCAGGCCCAACAAATAAAACCACCTCTCTAAAAAGCTTATACAACATATCTGCAGTTTTTGAAGCATGAGAAGCATCAACGGATTTTAGAAAAATAGTACCTTTGGGACAATAAACTAGAAAGTTTATAAGAGTTCTTCTTTTTCGATCAGTCCATCCATCGGCCATTAGTGTACAACCAGTTTTCTTCCAAATCTCACGATAATCCTTTATCAATTTGTTCACATCTTCAACCTATTTATTTAACAAATAGCCACAAAGACTATGCATAGTTGGAACTTTATACCCCAGACTCATGCTGCAAAGTGCATCAGCCGAATTTGATCTTGATTATTCTAAATCCATTTCTACTACACCACCCTCTTGAGTAGTAAGATCAACATCAAAATTTTGTGCTTGATTCTTTCTTCTCTTATTTGCACCTTGTTGTACCCCAAAATTTGCCCTCTCATTTATCAAGACTTTTCTGACAAGACTTTTTGGATCATAAATGCTTCATGTGAATTTCATACATCATTTTGGACCCCTAAGATTGCTCATGATAAGTTTCAAGCCTTGAACCACATTTTTGATCAGTCAATTGGACAGTTGACCTAAAAATCAGTTGTATTGGGGAAAAGGTCAACCATGACCAATTTATAGTAAAACTTCATAATTTTTTATCCACACCAACATTTTAGACTCATATGTATCATTTGATCAAGTTTGGATCACACCTCCTCAAGAAATTTGATCAAATCATCAAAAGGGCAAAATGGTCAAAATTAGGGTTTTGACTGAGAAATGGCAATTTCTGATTTTTAACCTAGCCAATGACCAATTGATTTCAAGCATGATTTCAAGGATTCAATGGCATCATCTTTACCTAATTACATGTTTCAAAAGATCTCAAGTTCATTGGATTGACAAATGAAATTTGCAGTCAACTGATCAAAAGTCAATTGTATACTGAAAAGTCAAACTTTGACTTTTTGGTCAAAATCAAGTACCAAGAGTCATAATTCATCAAGATATGTCAAGATATGAAACTTGTTCACCAAGAAAACCAAATTTGAAAATTAGGGTTTTAATTTGAAAATTTTCATAACTAAGAATTTTTCTAAGTATAAAAATTTTCTTATTTTTTCTCAACTTTTCACCACTTTTTCACCATGATGCATTTTGATTCAAGAAAAGTCCCCAACATGAAAGTTGTTGTCCTCCATGAAATATACAACTTTTCTTCACAAACTTTTCCCTAAAGATGCTTGGATCTCAAGTTATAAATTTGTGAATACATGGTCATGAACTTCTTAACTTAGTGAAATTTTGCCCTAATTTAGGCAGGTTTTGGACCCAACTTCATGGCAACTTTTCACCTAGTTCCAAGAGGTATCTCAAAATTCTTTTCAAAGATGGATTATAGATCACATTTCAATCTTTCCAAAATGTCCAAGAACTCTCCATGATCATTTTTGAGTAGGGATAATCGAAGAGAGGAAGTTGGCATTTTCTCACTTTTTGTTCAAGCCACTTTCACATAGAACCAAGTTGCAAACCAAACCTATGTTGTCTATTTCTTGCTTTACAGGTCCTAAACTTGCTATACACTCCTTAATTAAATGAATACTCATTTGACAAAGCCTTTATCATTGCCTTTGAAACTTTACACAAGTTGTATTTCCATTTTGGGCAAAAAGGCTTCATTGCCATTTTCATAAAGACACACTTTTGCAATTTTGTCAACTTGGAGCATTGAACCTGTCTTTTTGATACAAGAAAACTACACAGGTCTCAAGCAACTAGTACAAACTTATATCAACCCTAAAGTTAGCTGGTACAGACATGTGGATTTGGTCTTGTCAACTTTGCTTCAAGCACAAGAAAAGTTGCAAAAAGGGCCAAGGCTTGCACAGCTAGTAGGGAGCTGACTTTGGATCACTTCTATACTAATATGCAAACAATGTACAAGACATTACGCGCTTGGTTTGAACCTAGAACTCTCTTAAACTAAAAAAACACTAAAAATATGCCCAAGCATACAGAGTCTGCAAAAACTCAGCCAACTCTTATTTGGCTCGTGCGTTTTGTGTTTAACTGATCAAAACATCTTACATACTCCACACCTAGTCAATCCAAACCATCACCCTGGTTCTGTAACATCAGTTTCACCATTTTCCATTGTTAACTTGGAAGCTTGCAGTTGGACTTGGTCAGGGAGTTCCAGCCATCTTTAGAGCAAGATAAGGATTGGAATAGGTTCAGGAAAGCTCAAGGAAGCTCAAACAATCATCAGGCCTCCATTAAAGTCCCTACATTGCCATACACGATTCCAACTGAAGGAGGTATTTTCTTAAACTCTATATCTTTATACAGGCAACCTCAAGCCACGATTTGTGAAGGAAAAATGTAGTTCTCATCATAACGAAGTTGTACATATCATTACTTTGCATTTATATTACTTATGCTAAGAGAATTTAGAGTTTGAAATCTCTGAAAAAATTAGGTCACAATTTAGGGATTCCAAAATTTTCTTTGATCTTTGATAGTTAGATTACATAATTTATATGGTTGGAATCGTGAACTCAAATGCCACATTTTTCATGTTATGAGTTTTCATTTTTATGCAAGCATGAGGAAGATACAGGTTGAACTGAGAATGGCGCGAAGAAGATGAACGAAGGACAGGGATGAAGTCATTGGGCTTTTTTTTGCTGCGTGGCCTTTTTGTTTTTGCTAAACACCCCCCTGACTTGCTATTGCACCCCCTTTGCTAACTATTTTATATTTTTATACTTTTTTTCATATTTTTATATTTAATACTTTTATTTATTTTTTCCTAATGATAAAAAATCCTAAAAAATGATTTATTTGTTTTCACACTTTTATTTTATTTTATTTATTATTTTCTCACATAAAAAATTAATTTGTTTTGATAGAATAGAATTTATTTTCTTAATAAATTTGTAAATAATCAAATATACTTAATATTTTTATTTATATTTTTATACTTATAAATACTTATTTTTTTGCACATATTTAA
The DNA here is from genome assembly GCA_948472305.1 of Vicia faba. Taxonomy (NCBI): domain Eukaryota; kingdom Viridiplantae; phylum Streptophyta; class Magnoliopsida; order Fabales; family Fabaceae; genus Vicia; species Vicia faba. Next base: position 578,324,264 of record OX451736.1, on the reverse strand, counting down.
TTTTTAATATTTAGGCATAATAGTATTTATTATTTTTATACAAAAGTGCACAAAATAATAATATAGAACATTATTTTCTTTTGAATAAAAACTAGGGTTTAATCCCCTTCCAAAATTAAATATTAATTTTTTTCCTTTTTTTTAGGTTTAAATTAAATATTTTTCTTACACAAAAACAAGACATAAAACATTTTTTTCTAACATGAACATTGCATTGCATTTTAAATATTTGTATTATATTTATTTGATTCGCGCAAATTCGATTTGGTTGTAATAATATATTCAGCTTTTATATTTGTGCAAATCCCCACTCAAACTTGTATTCCCCCCTCCCATACAAATTGTTGTAATAGCTTAGTATATTTACACTACGCAATTTATCGCTTTATATACCATGATTAGTAATTAGGATTTGCATGACAAGAACAAAACAAAGCAAAATAGAAAACCCTAAATACAAGAAAAAATCAAAAGCATGAAAATGATACACTTTGCACACAAGCACCCTTAGGGTTTCTCCCACTTAGTTGCCTAAAATAAAATGACCATGTTATGAATGCAAAGTATCTTGGCAAAACAAAACAAGTATAAGATCATAGTCCCTCGATGACGCTATTCAAAAGTTGCCTTACAAAATGATCTTGGTCCCTAAAAAAATGCTAAGATACTTGGCAATATTGTTATCATGGTTATACGATGACCCACGCCCGTCCCGTTTACATCCAAAGATAGGATTGCTTACCAAATCAATGGTAAGTCAACAATGTCAAAGGAATAGAAATGCACAAGAAAGACATTTGAGTAGGTAGATAGCTTCTAAGTTACTTGCTCCATTTCAAACAACAATCCTTGCTATTTTCAAAAACAAACACACACACATTTTAAAACATCTTACAAAACATTGAAAACATTTTCAAAAGACAAACATCTTTGTATACATTCTCACGAACGAGAATTATTACAAAGATTGCCTAAACAAATGGCCTCTTTTACAAAATACTTTCAAAACCACACCAAACACCATTTCAAATAAAACAAAGCAAGTGATCTAAACAAGTAACTAAGAGCCCATGGAAAACCATGGATGAAAAAGGTGCTAGCACCTTCCCTTTTTATAATCTACCCCCCAAACTCAAGAAAACATCTCAAAGGTCTTTCCTGTGATTTTTTACCTTTCCTTTTGGATAAAAGAAAATTCGGTGGCGACTCTTGCTAACCACGACATTTGTGATAAAACGCAAAACCTTCAAGTCAGTTCTCCCATCGTATCACAGAATTGGCGACTCTGCTGGGGACTTATTATAAAAGTGAGGTTACCTTAGGGTTTCGATCACATTTATTTGCTTACCTTGTTTGACTTGTTTACTTTACATTTTGGTTCTATTGTTTGGGTTTGAATCCTCCACCCAGATTTGGGAAACATTATAGGTAAATAGCAATACATTGTAGAAACTGTGTGGGGTATACCGACACGGTCTAAGAAATAGCTATGTTAGTGTGGCATATTTGTGGGTACCAGTAGCCTTTGAGTCAATGAAAGAGAATACGGGGCCGCTGAGTGATGTCATGAAGCACTAATGAACTTCTAGAACCCTTTACTTGACCAACTTGGCCTTTAAGGATGTAGTGAGATGACCGGCTTTGGTGCAGTCCGAAGTTGGTAGATACTCGATACTACACTCATTGAGGGTTGGTTTCTTGGGATATTTCGGTCGCCAGTAAAGAGGCTTGAACTGAAACAATGAACATGGAAACAATCCAGTGATATTGAGCTCCTTAGAACCCGGTTACTATTACTAGGACAGGTTGAGCCAACTAAACTTCAAGAGGGTACTTACCTATAAAACCCCATGCAAGCCTAAAGTAGGAACTTGTTTGATTTGCTTGTACATATATACTTGTGCATAACATCATGGACATCATGAGCATCATATGCATCCTCTAACCATTTCAAGGATTTTGGAAATTCATCTTTGTTCTTGTTTTGTAGGATATGGATTCACTTCGCAGGAAAACTATCCAAGTCAACCTTGTAAGAATTCCTCCACAACTCAAGGAGCTAGCTTCAAGGATCCCTGAGAACTCTCCGTTCACCGAGAGGCATGTTCGTCTACTCAACTTGGTCACCTCCAACACAGAGGAAGACATGATGAAGGTTCTCTTCCAGTTCTTTGACCCTTTGCATCACCGTTTCACATTTCATGACTACCAGCTTGTGCCTACTTTGGAAGAATTCTCTCAACTCTTGAGGATTCCCATTCTCAATCAACAACCCTTCAATGGTACGGAAAGAGATCCAAAGCCAGAAGAGATTGCTCAAGCCCTGTACTTGCACTCATCTGATGTCACAACCCATTGGGAAACTAGAAGTGGTGTCAAAGGCTTCTTGGCAAAGTTCTTGTTTGAGAAGGACCAAAGCTGTTGGAACTCCTTGGACTTGTAAGATTTTGAGGAGATTGTGGCTCTTCTTATCTATGGGATGGTCTTGTTCCCCAATCCTGACCAACTCATAGATGTGAGTGTTGTCAAAATCTTCATGTCACGCAATCCGGTGCCTACATTTCTTGGAGATATCTTACACTCTTTTCACACTCGTACAATGAGGAAAAGAGGTGTTCTTATGTGTTGCACTCCTCTCCTGGCAAGATGGTTTATTTCTCATCTTCCCCAATCAGTCTTAAAGAATGAGCAAGGTTTGAGGTGGTCACAAAGGTTGATGACACTTAAACATTCAGATATCCATCGGTGTTCTCGATCCAAAGAGAATGTTATCATTGTTGACCATTATGGGGAATTCCCTAATGTCCATCTACTTGGAATTAGGGGAGGCATCACCTACAACCTGTGCTTGGCTCTAAGACAGTTTAGTTATGCCCGAAGGGATGGTCCACATGATATGCTGATTCAAGGCTTGGTTTTCGACTATGACAACGACGATCAAGGTTTTCGCCAGAGATTCATCCGAGCTTGTAGGATGCTAAACAAGGTGGATAGCAAGACTTTGGGACACAAGAATTCCATCCCTCTTGAGCCTTACCTCAAGTGGGTATGGACCCGCTCTCAAAGTCTTATGATGCCTTATCCTTCCATTCTCCCAATGATTATTGAGCCTGTTAAGGAGGGAGAAGTTCCATACACTATCCTACATCCTGACATGCCTACATCACTCGAAGACCTACAAAGGGATTGGATACAACTCAAAGGAGAGCGCGAAACTTTCGAAGCCCAATTCTACGCAAGCGAGAAGAAGGTTTTGGAACTCACTCGACTACTTCATGAAGAGCAGACTCTCAATACCTACATTGCACCAAAGAGGACGCGCAATGTCTTTTTATCTTAGAATTTTGTATTATTTTGCCCTAGGGGCATTGATGTACTCAAATTCTATCTTTTTAATATAACGTGTGTTTATTTTTGTTTGAAACAAATTTGAATTTTTAAATCCTTGAAAGCATTGCATGAATACATGTCATTCATCATAAACATAAACAGGTCTTTGCAATAAGTTTCCTCATCCCTCTACTGTTTATTTCAGTAAGATGGGTCTCTAACAGACGGTTAAAGACCTTCAAGCTTAAAATACACAATTTCAACAGTTACTCGTGACCTTAGCCAAGGGGCAAGAGGAGCTGAAGACTCTGCTAGAAAAAGAGAAAGAGAAAAAGAAGAAGAAGCCAGCTGGTGTGGTAATCATGGGAGAAGGTTTTAGGGACAAGCTAGAAGGACCTTATATTTTCCAACAACATCTGATGAAGGGGAAAGAAAAGTAAAAGAAACGGTAGTACCATCATATTCTGAAGAAGAAGAGGAAGAGGAGGACTACTCTGAACAACAATACCCTCCGGCTAATGACAAGTACAAACACCTGGAAGAGCGTCTAACCGCTATGGAAATACAGAGGGTACCGGGTCTAGATTTTGAAGAGTTAGGGCTGGTGTCAGGAATTGTAATCCCGCCAAAGTTTAAAGTGCCATTATTTTCCAAGTATGATGGGGTGTCTTGTCCTAAAATGCACCTCCGATCATATGTCAGGAAGATTCAGCCGCACTCTGCCGACAAAGACGTGTGGGTCCATTTCTTCCAAGACAGTTTATCAGGAACGCAACTTGATTGGTTTTACCAATTAGAAAGGGCCGATGTCCACAATTGGGAAGACCTGGCAGCAGCTTTCTATAAACAATACCAATACAACACCGATTTGGTGCCTACCCGTACTCAACTTCAGAGTATGGCTATGGTTTCAAATGAGAGCTTCAAACATTTCGTGCAAAAGTGGAGAGATCTAGCCGGAAGAGTGAAAACCCCTCTGTCTGAAAGGGAGTTGTTGGACATGTTCTTGGGAACTCTATCGGGTCCTTTCTTCAATCATCTAATTGGGAGTTCCTCTGCAGGGTTTACTAAATTGATTTTAACTGGCGAGAGGGTGGGAGCTGGTATAAGAAGTGGGAAGATTCAGAAGGACGCGTCTGCTTCTACAGCTGTGAAAAAGCCCTTCACTGGGAAGAAGGAAGTATCTACTGTTTATTCACACAGAAATCAAGGAAGAACTGAACACCGACCAACGGTGGGGGCCGTTATGATTCCAAAGCCTGCATCAGACCAGCCAAGAAATAACCAGCCAAGGGTGGAAAGGCCAGTTCGGAAATTCACCAAGATTAACATGACTCCAGCCCATGTTCTACCACATCTTCTAAAATTGAATCTGGCGACTTTAAAAGAGGCCCCAAAGAATCTCAATACTGTGTCTCCTCATTACCATCCAAATTCCAGATGCGCATACCATTCTGAAAGTCCAGGGCACGACACTAACAATTGTTGGGCTCTGAAGAACAAAATTCAAGACTTGATAGACGTGAAGGAAGTTGAGTTTGAAGTGCCTGAGAAACCAAATGTTATTTCCGCTCCAATGCCTAGGCATGGTCACAATGCCAATGCTGTTGATGAAGATTTATTTGTTGCCACCGTGGATGAACTGTTGACTCCTCTCCCGATCATTATGTTGAATTTGTTGAAAGATGGTATATTCCCAGGTTGTGACAAAGACTGCCACATTTTCCTATCCTCATCATTTGATTGCCCTCTATTGAAAAAAGGTATCCAACAACTGATTGATAACCAAGAAATTTTGTTTGAGAATTCTCCTGTTTCACCTGTTCCAGTTAAAGAAGTTTCTATCATAACCATCTACGCCAATCCTTTCAGGGTCCCCAAAAGGCCCGTTAGGATTACATCTGCTCCAAAGACTACTCCACTTAAGATTACAATGCCCGGGCCGGTCCCGTACCAGTAAGATAAAACAATACCGTGGAATTATGGTGAAGAAATCTACTACCATGGTATCAAACAGGATGAACTGACTGCTGAAGAAGAGAGCTCCGAAGAGGACAATTCCTACATTAGCAATATTACCGGAACTAGCAAGATTAACCGTAGTGGTAGAATCTTCTCTCCAGAGATTGCCCCTCCAAAGGAAGTCTTTGGACCCGTGGCCATTCCGAAGATTACCTCTGCACCAGTGATTATACCTACGAGTGTACCTACCAACAAAAACGATGCAATCCCTATCCCTACCAATACTTCCACTATTGAGAATAAAGGAAAGAGCGTTCAAGAAGAGCTTGTCCGGACGAAGGCTCAATCGCTAGCTATCCCTGAAACATCCAAGAAGGAAGTGGAAGAAATCCCGAGGATAATAAAGAAGAGTGATTATGATGTGGTTGAACAGTTGGGGTAAACCCCCTCCAAAATCTCTATGCTAGCATTGCTGCTGTGCTTTGAGGCACATGCAAAAGCTCTGGTAAAATTTATGAAGACAACTCATGTGCTGCAAGAGACGTCTGCTGACCAATTCCAAGAATGTGTGGCCAGTTTGACAGTTGATAATGGCCTGGGTTTCTTTGATGCTGACTTGACACCTAAAGGGAGAAAACACAACGAGGCATTACATGTCTCTGTAGAGTGTAGAGGAACAACCCTAGCCCATGTCTTGGTAGACACAGGTTCATCTCTGAACGTCTTACCAAAGAAAGCTCTTGACAGATTGGACTGCAAAGGGCTAACGTTGAAACCCAGTAATATAATTGTGAGAGAATTTGATGGCTCGAAGAGGATGGTCCATGGGGAGGTGGACATCCCGATAAAGGTGGGAACTCAGACTTTCAATTCAACCTTCTATGTGATAGACATTCGTCCCTCTTACTCTTGTCTATTAGGACGGCCTTGGATCCACAATGCTGGTGCTGTCACCTCCACATTGCATCAGATGCTGAAATACCCAGTCCAAGGAAAGATCATAACTGTCCACAGAGAGGAGGAGTACATGATTAGTCATCTGAATTCTTTCCAATATGTGGAGTTAGATGGCGAGTTCATTGAAACCCCTTTCCATCATTTTGAAGAAGTATCTCAAGAAGTGGTGGTAACCAAGGCAGTATCCTTGATTCCTAAGATCACAAGACCTCCACTTCGAATGTCATCTCTAAAGGATGCAAAGGCAGTAGTGGAAGAGGGTGGATGCACCATCTGGGGGCAGCTTCCAGACATTCCGTACAAATCAGACAAGTTTGGCTTGGGGTTTACTTCAACTGCTCAGAAGGCTGTGCACCGCGCCCGTGCCAGAGGGCCACCTGTGAAGATTAGCAACCAAGGGGTCAATGAAGTGGAAGACAGTGAAGAAGATGGCAGCTTGGAAGATTGGATATTTCCTACTGTCAGCGGAGGACTTCGCAACTGGGAATCCAAAGACTTTGTCCCAATAACTTTCATCTCTCAGTAATTTATCTTTTACATTTTTGTTGGACTTGTAATATTCACAAACAATTCGCACTTTAAAAACCTTGTGTCTTACCCGAGGCACATTGGTCCATTTGTAAGGGTTTTTATTTCATCTTCATATGACATTCAATGAATCATGGACGCTTTTTCATATATAAACCTTTTGTGCTCATTGTCTTTATTTTACATTTTATTGTTTTAAGATGGATATACCCTTACATACACCCACACTCAAAAATGCAGGTACCCCTCTATTCCGGATCCCATGGGTAACGATACTGCTATAGCCTTCAGTGACTCTAAAGATCTGATCTACCAAGCCGAATACGAAGGTGAGGAAGATTGTGAAGTGCCGGGGGAATTGGCCAGACTACTACAACAAGAGGAAAGAGCTATTCAACCTCATGAGGAGCTGTTGGATACAATCAATTTGGGTACCGAGGAAGATAAAAAGGAAATCAAAGTGGATGCCAATCTAGAGCCGAGTGTCAAGGAGCGCCTAATTCAGTTGTTGCATGATTATGTTGAGATCTTTTCCTGGTCATACGAAGACATGCCGGGACTCGATACAGACATTATGGTACACCGTCTACCCACAAGAGAAGACTGTCCACCAGTGAAGCAAGAAGTCCGCCGCATGAGACCTGACATGTCAGAGAAGATCAAAGCGGAAGTCATGAAACAGTTCAATGCTGGATTTCTGGTTGTTACTTCCTATCCTCAATGGGTTCCCAACATTGTTCCCGTGCCTAAAAAGGACGGCAAAGTAAGAATGTGCGTGGACTATAGAGATTTAAACAGGGCCAGCCCTAAAGATGATTTTCCACTTCCACACATCGACATCCTGGTTGACAATACAGCCCAACACAAAGTATTTTCTTTCATGGACGGATTCTCAGGCTATAACCAGATCAAAATGGCACCTGAGGACATGGAGAAAACTACCTTTGTCACACAGTGGGGCACATTCTACTATAAAGTGATGCCATTCAGAATTAAGAATGCCGGGGCAACCTATCAACGCGCCATGGTAGCTTTGTTTCATGATATGATACATCATGAGATAGAGGTCTATGTAGATGACATGATAGCCCGATCACAAACTAAAGAAGAACACCTTGATCACTTGCAAAAGCTGTTTGTCAGATTGAAGGAGTACAAACTAAGGTTGAACCCGAACAAGTGCACATTCGGAGTCCGGTCCGGTAAACTCTTAGGTTTCATTCTCAGCAATAAAGGCATCGAGGTTGATCCTGCCAAGGTTAAAGCAATACAAGAAATTCCTGCTCCTCGTACTGAGAAGGAAGTCAGAGGATTCTTGGGAAGCCTGAACTATATTGCCAGATTCATTTCTCACCTAACATCTACTTGTGAACCAATCTTCAAACTGTTGAAGAAAGATCAAGTAGTCAGATGGAATGATGAATGTCAGATTGCTTTTAACAAAATCAAAGAGTATTTACAAGAGCCTCCTATCTTGATGCCACCAGTCGAGGGAAGACCACTGATCATGTATCTGACCGTTTTAGAGAACTCAATAGGGTGTGTATTGGGGCAGCATGACGAGTCTGGCTGAAAAGAGCACGCTATTTACTACCTGAGCAAAAAGTTTACCGACTGTGAAACCAGATATTCACTACTCGAGAAAACTTGTTGCGCTCTGGTATGGGCTGCTCGCCGGCTAAGACAGTATATGTTGACTCATACCACTTTGCTGATATCTAAGATGGATCTGATAAAGTACATCTTTGAGAAGCCTGCGCTGTCTGGGAGGATAGCTAGATGGCAGATGATCCTAACAGAATATGACATACAGTACACTACCCATAAAGCTATAAAGGGCAGTGTGCTAGCTGATCATCTTGCTCATCAAGCTGTAGAAGATTATCAGTCCATGAAGTTTGAATTCCCGGATGAAGACATCATGACATTAGACAACTATGAAGAAATCAGACCATATGACGGACCTGAACAAGGATCCCGATGGACCTTGTTCTTTGATGGGGCATCCAATTCACTTGGTAATGGTATCGGCGCTGTACTCATATCTCCGGAAGGATGACATACTCCTTTTACTTCCAGACTTTGCTTCAACTATACGAACAACATGGCATAATACAAAGCATGCATCTTTGGTCTCAAGGTTGCCATAGACTTGGGAATCAAATCTTTAGTTATATTTGGAGATTCGGCTTTGGTCATCAGTCAGATCAAAGGAGAGTGGGACACTAAGCACCCAAACCTTATCCCTTACAAAGAACATGTTTTGACATTGCTACCACATTTTGAGCAGATTACCTTCGAGCACTTCCCGCGAGAAGAAAATCAGCTAGCAGATGCTCTAGCCACAATGTCATCTATGTTTAAACTTAATTGGGATAACGAATCTCCCCAGATCACCATTGAACGAATGGACGAACCAGCACACTGTCACGAGATTAATACTGAAGAAGTAGTGGACCAGCCTTTGTTTCATGAAGTCAAAAGGTAACTCGAGGCTCAAGAATATCCAGAAGGAGCTTCAATCAATGATAAAAAGTTCCTAAGGAGAATCTCCGCTAAGTTCTCCCTGAGTAATGGCATCCTGTACAAATGTAATCATGATTATATTCTGCTCCGTTGTATAGATAAGATTGAAGCTGAAAAGATCATGGCTGAATTACATGAAGGTACCTTTGGCACTCACTCTAGTGGGCATACGATGGCGAAGAAAATCCTACAGGCGGGCTATTATTGGTCTACCATGGAAACAGGCTGCTATCAACACTCCCGGACCTGTCATAAGTGTCAAATCTATGCAGACAAGGTGCATGTGCCTCCGGTTCCTCTAAATGTCTTAACAGCTCATTGGCCCTTCGCTATGTAGGGAATCAATATGATTGGGGAGATCAAGCCTACAACCTCCAATGGACACCGCTTCATTCTAGAGGCCATTGATTATTTCACAAAGTGGGTCGAAGCAGCTTCCTTCGCATCTGTTACTAAGAATGTTGTTGCCCGCTTCATCAAGCAGAATCTTATTTTCCGTTACGGTATCCCAGAAAGGATCATCACTAATAACGATACAAACCTTAATAATACTATGATCACCGCCCTGTGTGAGCAGTTCAAGATTCAACATCACAATTCATCCCCCTATCGACCAAAGATAAATGGTGCCGTCGAAGCTGCAAATAAAAACATTAAAAAGATCATATAGAAAATGACAGTCACCTACAAGGACTGCCATGAGATGCTACCGTTTGCTCTCCATGGATACCGTACCACGGCTCGCACATCAACTGGGACAACACCCTATTCTTTGGTTTAGGGCATGGAGGTTATTTTACCTATTGAGGTTCAGGTCCCCTCTTTAAGAATTATGAAGGATGCAGGTTTGAGTGAGGACGATTGGATCCAGACCCGACTTGACCAATTGAACTTAATTGATGAAAAGAGACTTACTTCTGTTTTCCATGGTCAGATGTATCAAAAACAGATGATCAAGGCTTTCAAGAAGAAAGTCAGACGCCAAGTATATCAAGTTGGAGATCTAGTGATCAAGCGCATCATCTTGCCACAAAGTGATCCTAGGGGAAAATGGACTCCTACCTATGAAGGACCATTTGTAATCAAGAACATCTTTTCAGGTGGGGCAATGATCTTAACCACCATGGACGGTGACGACATGCCACACCCTACGAACACAGACATAGTCAAAAGATACTACGTATAAGAGATCTGCTAGGTCGACACACCTAAGCAAAACAAGGGCATCTCGGTGAACCAAAAAAGGTTTGGGTAAAAATTAGGGATAAAATATAAAAAAAATATGTACACCCGGCAAGTTGAAAACCTGAAAGGGAGACTTGGGCAAAAAAAGGGTTTCCCGGTGGATCGAAAACCCGAAAGGGCGGTCCAGGAAAAAATTAGGGAATTGAAGCGTATGACTATGTCTCGTCGGATCACTTTAAGGACAATCTCTTCACGGACAAACTTGGAGCTTCTGATCAATTTAATCATCTTCGGACAAAGCGACAAATGGACAAGATATTCGGAGATACGAAGGCTATAGCAGAATGGGAACCCCATGGGATTATTACACATAGCTATCTTTCTTTGTATAAATTTTTCTTATTTTTACGACACCATCCTCTTACTAGGATGTCTGTCTCCTTTGTACAAAATACTTATTCAAAGTAAATACAAAGATATCTCTTTAAAGTACAAAAAACCATTTATCCTTTTCTTTTTACACTTGTGTTTTATTTGCAAAAACATCCAATGATTTATTAATGAACATATGCATTTGAACATAATTACTGTTTACAAATAAACAAACTGAAAAAAGAACAACTACTGACAGGTTGAAAAAATAGGAAACGTCTTTAGGCTATTCCATGAGAAATCTCTACAGTACGTCATTAAGATCCCCAACGTGTTAGAACAATGTTTGAATCTAGTACCCTATATTTAAGTTTTGATGATAACAAAGTGAAAAGAAATAGTAGTTAAATATTTTATGATTGAATTATATGCTGCCTAAAATTACTATGCTCTGACTTGCAGATATGCTGATTAAAATAAGCAAGATCACGTTTTCAGCATCAGAATATGAGTTTGCACATCAGCATCAGAAGTTGCTGAATCAGAACGTCAAGATCAGATGATCAACGCTTGCACATGCTGAAGCTTGATGAACAGAACTGCGCGTAAAACACTCTGATACAGAAACAAATTAGTTCATCAGCAGCGAAGCAGAATCAGAATGAGCCAAGCCAGATCGTGCATTGAAGAAGCAACGGTACTGTGCATTGAAAGCTAATCAATACCAACGGCATCATTCTAGACAAGATCTGCTCAAAAAGGAAAGCTTGTTAATAGCATTGAATCAAGAATATTTGCTTCAACGTTCATCTTCTCAAAGTGCTATATAAACCAAGCTTTGAAGATTATCACGGCTAATGCTTCCAAACTCTTTACACGCACAAAGCTGAACAGTAATCTTCACTCTACAAGTTTTGCTAAACCACCAAACTCTGATACTCTATTAGCGTTTAGCATCTTAGTATTCTAAGCTTCATTTGTGTAAACATCACAGTTGTGATATAGTTTTTGTAGAAACATTCACACACATTTGATTATCTCTTTGTAAGAAAGTGTTGCCTTGACAAACCGGATTGTGGTTTGAATCAAGAAGGTTTTAGCAGTTGCTAAAGCAGATTTGTATTCAGTTGAATATAGTGAATTAAGACCTCGTTGGAGAGAGGCGAAATCACCTTGAATGGGTGGACTGGAGTAGTTTGAGATCAAACGAACCAGGATAAAAATACCTTGTCATTTGCTTTAAGTTTCCAGTTTTACAATTCAACCCCCCCTTCTTGTGTTTTTCACCCCTTCAATTGGCATCAGAGCGCCTGGTTCTGAGCTAAAACACTTAACCGTGTCAGTAAAAGATCCAGCGTCAGAAAAACACTATGGCAGGAAACAACTCTCATTTCAGCAATGACAACAATGAGGATAGAGACAGATTCAGCGGCAAACCTCCAGTCCTTGATGGAGAAAACTTTGACTACTGGAAAGACAGAATTGAAAGCTTCTTTCTAGCACATGATGCTGATCTGTGGGATATGGTGACAGATGGATACACGCACCCTGTGAATGCAACTGGTCAGAAGATTGATAGAAAATCAATGACTGATCAACAAAAGCGTGATTTCAAGAATCACCATAAGGCCAGAACCATCCTTCTCAGTGCCATCTCCTATACTGAGTATGAGAAGATCTCCAACAGAGACACAGCTAAGAACATCTTTGATTCTCTCAGAATGACGCATGAGGGCAACGTTCAAGTCAAGGAAACAAAAGCTCTGGCGCTCATTCAGAAGTATGAGGCGTTTAAAATGGAAGAATCTGAATCCATTGAAACTATGTTCTCTAGATTCCAGATTCTGGTAGCTGGTCTCAAAGTTCTGGACAAGGGATACTCTACTGCTGACCATGTCAAGAAGATAATCAGAAGTTTACCCAAGCAGTGGAGGCCTATGGTTACTGCTCTGAAGCTGGCGAAAGATCTCAACAAAATCACTCTGGAGGAACTTATAAGCTCCCTCAGAAGTCATGAGATAGAGCTGGAAGCTGACGAGCCTCAGAAGCAAGGTAAGCCTATAGCGTTAAAATCTAACAGAAAATCTGAATCTAAAGTTTTGCAGGCAGTTGAAGAAACATCTGATGGATCCTCATCAGAAGAAGACGAGCTTTCTCTTCTCTCCAGAAGAGTAAATCAACTGTGGAAGCAAAGACAAAAGAAGTTCAGGAATCCCAGAAGATCTGATCAGAACGAGTCTTCTTCCAGATACAGAAGAACAGATTCTTCCTCTGGATACAGAAGATCTGAAGGCTCCTCAGGTAGCAAGAAGCCAAATACAAAAGACATCATCTGCTACGAGTGCAATGAGCAAGGTCACTACAAGAGTGACTGTCCAAAGCTTCAGAGGGAAAAGCCAAAAAGGAAGTTTGGAAGAGAGAAGAAGAAAAGTCTCATGGCCACATGGGATGACTCTGACTCGTCTGAAGCTGACTCAGAATCAGATGATGAAAGGGCGAACATAGCGCTTATGGCTAACATTCCAGATGACAGTGAAGCTTCTGACTCAGACTCAGAATCAGACACAGAAGAGATATCTTTAGCAGCAAGTCAGAAACACCAGTCATGGTACCTGGACTCTGGCTGCTCACGTCACATGACGGGAAGAAGGCATATGTTCCAAAGCCTGGAACTTAAGCCTGGAGGCCACGTTGGCTTTGGAGGCGATCAGAGGGGAAAGATAATTGGCTCTGGAACTGTAGGTAACGGAAATCTTCCCTCTATTAATAATGTTCTGCTTGTTGATGGATTGATGCATAACCTGTTATCCATAAGTCAATTAAGTGATAACGGTTATGATATAATCTTTAATCAAAAATCATGTAAAGCTGTTAGTCAGAAAGATGGGACTATCCTATTTAATGGTAAGAGGAAAAACAACATTTACAAAATCAAACTTTCTGAACTTAAGAGTCAGAACGTAAAATGTCTTCTGTCTGTTAACAACGAGCAATGGATCTGGCACAGAAGATTGGGACATGTTAGTATGAGAAGAATATCTCAGATTAACAAACTCAATCTGGTCAGAGGACTTCCAAATTTGAAGTTCAATTCAGATGCTCTGTGTGAAGCATGTCAGAAAGGCAAATTTGCAAAACCCTCTTTTAAATCCAAAAATGTTGTTTCTACCTCTAAGCCATTAGAACTTCTGCACATTGACTTATTTGGACCAGTTAAAACTGCTTCTGTCAGTGGGAAGAAGTACGGGTTAGTAATCGTAGATGACTATAGCAGATGGACATGGGTAAAGTTCTTAAGACACAAGGACGAGTCACACTCTGTGTTTGTTACCTTCTGTAACCAAGTTCAGAATGAAAAAGATCTTAGAATCGTTAAAGTCAGAAGTGATCATGGTGGAGAATTTGAAAATAAAGATTTTGAGTCATTCTTTAATGACAAAGGCATTCTGCATGATTTCTCTTGTCCTAGAACTCCCCAACAAAATGGAGTTGTAGAACGAAAGAACAGAACATTGCAAGAAATGGCCAGAACCATGATCAACGAGACAAACGTTGCTAAGACTTTCTGGGCAGAGGCAATAAACACAGCGTGCTACATTCAGAATAGAATCTCAATAAGACCTATTCTGGAAAAGACTCCATATGAATTGTGGAAGAACAGAAAGCCCAACATTTCGTATTTTCATCCATTTGGATGTACTTGCTATATGTTAAATACTAAGAATTATTTGAACAAGTTTGATTCTAAGGCACAGAAGTGTATTATGTTAGGATACTCTGAACGCTCAAGAGGGTACAGAGTATACAATACAGAAACACAGATTGTGGAAGAATCAATCAGTGTTCGTTTTGATGACAAGCTTGACTCTGAAAAGTCAAAGCAGAATGAAAACCTTGCAGGTATAGAAATTGAATTTGCAGGTTCTGAAGACAAGTCATCAGAAGCTCTCAACACAGACATTCCTTCAACGTCTGAAAGAAGCAATGCTAGAAATCCTACAACTGCTGCTGATCAACCTCAGAAGAGATTACCCAGAAGCAGTTTGGATCACCCAGAAGAAACTATTCTAGGAAGAAAGGAAGATCCAATCAGAACAAGAGCAAGCTTCAGAAACTCTGAAGAAACTCTGATGGGACTTGTGTCTCTGATTGAACCTTCTTCTATTGATGAAGCACTTCTGGACAATGACTGGATTCTGGCAATGCAAGAAGAGCTGAATCAATTCACCAGAAACGACGTATGGGATCTCGTTCCAAGACCAAAAGGATTCAACGTCATTGGAACAAGATGGGTGTTCAGAAACAAGCTTAATGAACAAGGTGAAGTCGTCAGAAACAAGGCACGACTGGTTGCACAAGGTTATAGTCAGCAAGAGGGGATAGACTATACAGAAACCTTTGCCCCAGTCGCCAGGTTAGAATCTATCAGACTTTTAATCTCATTTGCTGTTAATAGAGGCATCACTCTGTATCAGATGGATGTCAAAAGTGCATTCTTAAATGGTTATATAGAAGAAGAAGTGTATGTTCACCAACCCCAAGGTTTTGAAAATACAAAACATCCAGAACATGTTTTCAAACTGAAAAAGTCACTGTATGGTCTGAAACAAGCTCCCAGAGCTTGGTATGAAAGGCTAAGTAACTTTCTGCTTGAAAATGAGTTCACCAGAGGGAAAGTGGACACCACTCTATTCTGTAAAACAGTTAAGAGTGACATTTTAGTCTGTCAAATTTATGTTGATGATATAATCTTTGGATCTACTAATCCTTCTCTTGGAAGAAAATTTGCTAAGTGTATGCAGGCAGAATTTGAGATGAGCCTCATGGGGGAACTGAAGTTCTTTCTAGGAATTCAGATCAATCAAACTCCAGAGGGAACTTACATTCATCAGAGCAAATACATCAGAGATCTTCTGAAGAAATTTGACCTCTCAGAATGTAAGCCATCAAAGATTCCAATGCATCCCACGTGCATTCTGGAAAGAGAAGAGGTAAGCAAAAGCGTAGAACAGAAAGTCTACAGAGGTATGATTGGTTCTCTCCTTTATCTGACTGCTTCAAGACCTGATATTCTATTCAGCGTATGTATCTGTGCTAGATTCCAATCAGATCCTAGAGAATCTCACTTAACAGCTGTTAAGCGAATTTTCAAGTATCTGAAAGGTACTACTAATCTGGGTTTGTTTTATAGAAAATCTAGTGATTACAGTTTAGTAGGCTACTGCGACGCTGATTTTGCTGGAGACAGAGTGGAACGAAAAAGTACTTCTGGAAGCTGCCAGTTTCTGGGAGAAAATCTGATCTCATGGTCCAGCAAAAGGCAATCAACTATTGCTCTGTCAACAGCAGAAGCTGAGTACATAGCAGCAGCTGGATGTAGCACACAGATGCTCTGGATGAAAAGTCAGCTTGAAGACTTCCAGATTTTTGAGAGTAACATTCCTATTCTCTGTGATAATACTTCTGCTATTTGCTTAAGTAAGAATCCTATTTTACATTCTAGAGCTAAGCATATAGAAATAAAACATCATTTCATTAGGGACTATATTCAGAAAGGAATTTTAAACTTGAAATTTATAGATACAGACCATCAATGGGCTGATATCTTTACAAAACCCCTTTCAGAAGATAGGTTTAATTTCATTCTGAAACATCTCAGCATGAAAGTATGCCCAGAATGAAAATGCTTTAATTCCATATTTTTATCTTTCAGAATGTATTTATATTACTGTGAACTTCTGATCAATCTTCTTTCAGAAAGTTAGGACATGCAGATTGTATCAGAGGCAA
Source organism: Vicia faba (assembly GCA_948472305.1). Lineage (NCBI taxonomy): Eukaryota > Viridiplantae > Streptophyta > Magnoliopsida > Fabales > Fabaceae > Vicia > Vicia faba. The sequence continues at coordinate 578,307,614 of OX451736.1, read as the reverse complement.
GTCTAAAGATCTGAGAGTCTAATCTCAAATACAGACGTGCTGATCACTACATCAAACAAGTGTCATCCAATCATCAGCAAATCCCTGAAGCAGAACGCGTGCACGTTTCTGAGAAGGCAAAGCGCTGATTGGGTGCATTGAGACACATGTCTGGTAACCGTTTTTAAGTATCTTTCTCAAATCCCCCAAAATCAGCAAGCATTTAATGCAAAAGTAATCACGCTTGTTAATGGCAATCATTATTTTTTTCTCTCTCTTAAAAAACGTTTTATTTTTCAAAATAATTTTTGAAAATCCTATTTAAGCACATTACTCTTCATTCTTAATCGTTACACTTTCTCATAATCTCTTAAGAATTTTTCTGCATATCTCCTTCAAAAACCCTAGCTTTTCTCAAATCACTCTCAAGCTTTTTGTGTGAGAACAATGGCATCCTCCAGCATTTCTGCAGGAAATCAGAAGAAGGAAACCTCTGAGCAATATCAAGCGCCTACCAGAACTCTTCTCACACCGGTCAAGAATCTTGAGGTTCTCTCTGAATTAATCATCGATTTCGAAAGTTTGAAGGATAATGGATTTGACCTATCTGCTGAAGTCAAAGCTCAAAAGTGGGAGAGGTACTTTGATAGATTGGTTGGACCAACCTTCCCAGAGCTTGTCAAAGAATTTTGGATTCATGCCAAGATTGATAAGCATCTAGTCGTCTCTTCTGTCATGGGAAAGAAGATTATAATTTCTGAAGACCTCATTGCTAGGTTAATAGGTCAAAGTGGTGGTGGAGTCCGCTGTGTGGACATGGCTGATAGGTGTCCTGATATAGGTGTGGTAGCAAACTGCATTTTCACTCTTGGTTTTCCCAGCAGCAAAATCAAGGATCTGAAGGATCACTGCAGAGTGTGGGCCAAGATTGTTCTAGGCTGTTTCAATCACAGGAAGCCAACAAGCTCTCCTGACTATATAAACGTGGATCAGCAATTTCTGATCTACTTTATTGATCAGAGGGTGAAGATCAATTTGGCACACTTCCTGTTCAATCATCTGAAGACTAGTGTGAAAGAGACTAGAGAAGAAGAAAGGACCAAAAGGGACTGGATACCATTTGGGAGGCTCATATCAGATATTCTGACAGAGAATAAGCTGATAGATTATCTGAGCGAAGCTAAAGTACTGGGCAATTTTGAACCAACTGTTGGAAAACCGTTGAATGCCAAGAACCTAAAAAAGATGAAGCTGATAGACAATATCAGGAAGGAACCCAGAGCTTCTTCAACTGCTGACATCTCCAGAAGAAGAGTGCCTCTGAGTGATTTCCCAAGATTTTCTGAAATGGAATCCCATCCTGATATGTTTGCCAAGTATCCAGATTCTCTCAAGGAAGAAGTTGCAGGTTCAAAGCTGAAGATCAAAGATCTGAGTCAAGTTCAACCTGAAGTGATTCAGAAGAAGTCTAAGAAGAGGAAAGCAGAAGGATCATCTCACCAGACTCCAAAGAAACGAGGTAACCCATCTGCTGCTCCTATTTCAATTTCCTCTACTATTCCAACATCTGTTGCTCCTCCTCCAACCTCTCACAGAATTTCCATTCCAATCCCCACTATTGATGAAACCATACCAGAATACCCTTCTGAGGCCTTACAACTCAGAAGAACCAGAATTAAAATTCCCATTAAAATTCCCAAACAACAACCAACTGTTTCAACAACACCAGCACTTGATAGAGTGCTAGCTGACATTGAGCGTGAACATACTTCTGTTCAACCTCACTCTGAACCATCAAATATTCCTCCTCCACAACCTGAACCAGAAATTCAACCTGAACCAGAAATCCAACCACAACCAGAACCAGAACAAGAACCAGAACCACAATCTCAACAACCTATCACAGCAGAACCTCTGATCCCTGAGCAATCAGAAGTTCCACCTCCTCAACCAGAAAATAATCCTCCCTCACCTCAAACAGAGTTTCATCGCTATGAAACCCCATCTCCTCATCATTCTGATCCCCACTCACCTCAACCTTCACCGCTGGCAATACAGTTGCCATGTGGAACCACCATTGTCAGACCCCAGTTACCATCATCAGAGGAATCAACACCTCCAAAAACTCCAACCACTCCAATAGACATATCCTCTGACTCTGATAACCATCCACCAAAACAAACAGCACCTCAGCACACCTCTGAAAGCCAATCCTCTGAAAACCCCAGCAAAACTTTCATTGACTTAACAAGTCTTGAACGTCTTGCTGATTTAAGACACAAATTGGCCATTCCCAAACCAAAGCAATTAGATGTTGGCTCTGGTATTTTGGACTTTGAAACAGGTATGCTGCAGTGGATTGCTTCTTTGAAGCAAGTCTGTCCCGGGATGATCGACCCAGCTGCTTCTGATCAGCTCTGGTCACAGTTCAGAGTATGGGTTCGTTCTGAAGCACTCAAGCTGCAGGACGTCAACTATGAGCAGGCTCAACAGAACTTTAGCAAGCTGCTGAAGGAAGTTGAGAGTCAGCTGCCTCAAGAAGTTGTGCTCCCTCTGGACTCTGAATCGTGGTCTGAGAAAGAGCAAGCTGCACAGGTGCAACCTTCAGAAGAAGACAAGACTCTTCAGGAAGAGAATCCAGCAGAAGATGTAGCTGAAAGTTCTGAGAAGCCTCCTCCTGCTGAAAGTTCTCAAGCTGCCTTGGACAGGCAGGCTCTGGAAGAATTAAGGCTGAATGACTTGCGTCTACAGCAGCGGATGGATGAGAATAATCAGAAGATGGAAGCAAGAATGAATGTCCAGGACAGCAAAATTGATACTGTTGTCACCATGGTTCAGAAGCAGAATGCAACTTCTGAAAAGATTCAAGCAATGCTGGAAAGCCTGTTCTCACGCATGCCCCCACAACCTTGAAATTTTTTCATGCATGACATTCTCTATTTTTTCTTCATTTTCTGATGTACTTTTGACTATGTTTTGACTATGTTTGTGTAATGCTCTTGTGATCTGAACTATGTTTAATATAATTTGTTTTTCTGATCTAAATTGTTTTAGCACATCACTAACACTTTTTGATTGCTGACAAAAAGGGGGAGAACAAAGAATGATATTTAAAATCAATAACGGCTAACTAGACAGAAATTCTCAAACATTCTAACTCTATTACTTGAAATGTTTTTCTGTTTTGTTGTTAAGTCTACAGGCACAAGGAAGCTCTGAACACTATGAAGACTAAGAACTAGAAGCTCTGATCAAAATATAAAAGCTCATGTTGCTCTGATCAAATATGAAGTTCTGATATATGAAGATCTGATCGACCTAACACTCTGATCCGAAGCAAAGCTCTGACAGGAAAAGCTCTGAAGCTCTGCTTTCTGATAAGTCAAAGACTTATAATCTGATGCTCAAAGATAGAAAAAGATCTGACTCTGAAGAACACACATATCAAAGGGAAGTAACAAACTCAGGGGGAGTATCTCTTAACTCTGACTTCTCCATACTTCTTATTCTGTTACATAGATCTGATAACTTTTCACGTTATTTTTCATTTAAAATATCTAGTTTTTGTCATCATCAAAAAGGGGGAGATTGTTAGAACAATGTTTGAATCTAGTACCCTATATTTAAGTTTTGATGATAACAAAGTGAAAAGAAATAGTAGTTAAATATTTTATGATTGAATTATATGCTGCCTAAAATTACTATGCTCTGACTTGCAGATATGCTGATTAAAATAAGCAAGATCACGTTTTCAGCATCAGAATATGAGTTTGCACATCAGCATCAGAAGTTGCTGAATCAGAACGTCAAGATCAGATGATCAACGCTTGCACATGCTGAAGCTTGATGAACAGAACTGCGCGTAAAACACTCTGATACAGAAACAAATTAGTTCATCAGCAGCGAAGCAGAATCAGAATGAGCCAAGCCAGATCGTGCATTGAAGAAGCAACGGTACTGTGCATTGAAAGCTAATCAATACCAACGGCATCATTCTAGACAAGATCTGCTCAAAAAGGAAAGCTTGTTAATAGCATTGAATCAAGAATATTTGCTTCAACGTTCATCTTCTCAAAGTGCTATATAAACCAAGCTTTGAAGATTATCACGGCTAATGCTTCCAAACTCTTTACACGCACAAAGCTGAACAGTAATCTTCACTCTACAAGTTTTGCTAAACCACCAAACTCTGATACTCTATTAGCGTTTAGCATCTTAGTATTCTAAGCTTCATTTGTGTAAACATCACAGTTGTGATATATTTTTTGTAGAAACATTCACACACATTTGATTATCTCTTTGTAAGAAAGTGTTGCCTTGACAAACCGGATTGTGGTTTGAATCAAGAAGGTTTTAGCAGTTGCTAAAGCAGATTTGTATTCAGTTGAATATAGTGAATTAAGACCTCGTTGGAGAGAGGCGAAATCACCTTGAACGGGTGGACTGGAGTAGTTTGAGATCAAACGAACCAGGATAAAAATACCTTGTCATTTGCTTTAAGTTTCCAGTTTTACAATTCAACCCCCCCTTCTTGTGTTTTTCACCCCTTCACAACGGAGCTGAAACTTCAAACTATTAATCCCAGTGAAAACCATCCAGTTTCTTCAAATTCCCCAGCAAGTTGTCTTGAAGTCTGAAAAATCAACCGGATAACAGTTAACTTCTGTTTCTCCCCAACCTAGGATAACTCCCCGGTAGGGTGACAGACGACCAAAACTCCCGAACTTTTTCCAAACAGGAATAAGTTTTCTTCGCCACAGAGTTTTTATTAGTTCCCAGTAGAAGTCATCAAAATTCTCTGGATTCCCCAAGCAGATTCCTCAAGAAGTATATGGCATTACTCTCACAACGGAATTTTTGTCAAATACTCCAACTTCAAGATATGAAGAATCCACATATCCTCAGCAGCAAACAAGGATTTATCTTCCTCAGCAATACAACAAACCAGCTTACATGCGCATACATTACATCCATATATCACAAACATTGATAAAGTACATATATTGCATCATACATTTCATGCATCATAACTTTGTGTTTCAGCTAACATTTTACCCTTTTCAGGATAAGATTAACAACTACCATTAACAATGTTCAAAGATTCTAGATATAGTACAGATACACTCCAGACACAGAAGTCATTCTGTTACTCATTCAGATTCAAGTTCATATACGCTCTAGATACGGATGCCATCATGATACTTATTCAGATTCCAAGTTCACGATACGGTTCAGATACGCTCCAGATGCGGAAGCCATTCTGTTGCTCATTCAGATTCATCTTTCAGATACAGTTCAGATACGCTCCAGACACGGTTGCCATTCTGTCACTTATTCAGATTCAAGTTCAGATACAATCCAGATACGCTCTAGACGGGGAAGCCATTCTGTTACTCATTCAGATTCTAGTTCAGATACGGCTCAGATACGCTCCAGACACAGATGCTATTCCATTGCTTATACAGATTCAATTCAGATACAACTCAGATACATTCCAGATACGGACACCATTCTGATGCTTATTCTTTTGATTTACAACAAAGATTCTTGGATGGCATCTACAAGCCCATCTCCAACAAGATCCTATCACCTCTCCAAATGGCATCTTTAAGCCCATTCCCTCAACTACACTTTGTCGAGTGCAAATTTATGGGCACTCTAGTGTCCAATCATCTTTTACTTTCGAGTCACGAACGGCAAAACTCGCCAATCTAACTCTTCAGGTTCAAGAAGATTGAACAGGGGCAGTTGTTGTACCCCAAAATTTGCCCTCTCATTTATCAAGACTTTTCTCACAAGACATCTTGGACTCAAGACAAAATTAGGGTTTGAATTTTCACAAGGATTTTTGGATCATCAATGCTTCATGTGACTTTCATACATAATTTTGGACCCCTAAGATTGCTCATGATTAGTTTCAAGCCTTGAACCACATTTTTGATCAGTCAATTGTACAGTTGACCTAAAAATTAGTTGTATTGGGGAAAAGGTTAACCATGGCGAATTTATTGTCAAACTTCATAATTTTTTATCCACACCAACATTTTAGATTCATATGTATCTTTTGATCAAGTTTGGATCACAACTCCTCAAGAAATTTGATCAAATCATCAAAAGGGCAAAATGGTCAAAATTAGGGTTTTGATTGAGAAAGGGCAATTTCTGATTTTTAACCTAGCCAATGACCAATTGAGTTCAAGTATTATTTCAAGGATTCAATGGCATAACATTGAACTAATTACATGGTTCAAAAGATCTCAAGTTCATTGGATTGACAGATGAAATTTGCAGTCAACTAATCAAAAGTCAACTATATACTGAAAAGTCAAACTTTGACTTTTTGGTCAAAATCAAGTACCAAGAGTCATAATTCATCAAGATATGTCAAGATATGAAACTTGTTCACCAAGAAAACCAAATTTGAAAATTAGGGTTTTAATTTGAAAATTTTCATAACTTAGAATTTTTCTAAGTATAAAAATTCTTATTTTTTCTCAACTTTTCACCACTTTTTCAACATGATGCATTTTGATTCAAGAAAAGTCCCCAACATGAAAGTTGTTGTCCTCCATGAAATCTACAACTTTTCTTCACAAACGTTTCCCTAAATATGTTTGGATCTCAAGTTATAAATTTGTGAATACATGGTCATGAACTTCTTAACTTAGTGAAATTTTGCCCTAATTTAGGCAGGTTTTGGACCCAACTTCATGGAAACATTTCACCTAGTTCCAAGAGGTATCTCAAAATTCATTTCAAATACGAATTATATAGCACATTTCAAGCTTTCCAAAATGTCAAAGAACTCTCCAAGATCATTTTTGAGTAGGGAGAATCGAAGAGAGGAAGTTGACATTTTCTCACTTTTTGTTCAAGCCATTTTCACATAGAACCAAGTTGCAAACCAAACCTATGCTGGATATTTCTTGCTTTAAAGGTCCTAAACTTTCTATACACTCCTTAATTAAATGCATACTCAGTTGACAAATCCTTTATCCTTGCTTTTGAAACTTTACACAAGTTGTATTTCCATTTTGGGCAAAAATGCTTCATTGCCATTTTCATAAAGATACACTTTTGCAATTTTGTCAACTTGGAGAATTGAACCTGTCCCCTTGATACAAGCAAACTACACAGGTCTCAAGCAACTAGTACAAACTTATATCAACCCTAAAGCAAGATGGCATAAGCATGTGGGTTTGGTCTTGTCAACTTTGCTTCGAGTACAAGAAAAGTTGCAAAAAGGGCCAAGGCTTGCACAGCTAGTAGGGAGCTGACTTTGGATCACTTCTATACTAATATGCAAAAAATGTACAAGACATTACACGTTTGGTTTGAACCTAGAACTCTCTCAAACTGAAAAACACTAAAAATATGCCCAAGCATACAATTTCTGCAAAAACTCAACCAACTCTCATTTGGCTCGTGCATTTTGTGCTTAACTGATCAAAACATCTTACATACTCCACACCTAGTCAATACAAACCATCACCTTGGTTCTGTAACATCAGTTTCACCATTTTCCAATGTTAACTTGGAAGCTTGCAGTTGGACTTGGTCAGGGAGTTCCAGCCATCTTTAGAGCAAGATAAGGATTGGAATAGGTTCAGGGAAGCTCAAGGAAGCTCAAACAATCATCAGGCCTCCATTAAAGTCCCTACGTTGCCATAAACGATTCCAGCTGAAGGAGGTATTTTCTTAAACTCTATCTCTTTATACAAGCAACCTCAAGCCACGATTTATGAAGGAAAATATAGTTCTCTTCATAACGAAGTTGTACATATCATAACTTTGCATTTATATTACTTATGCTAAGAGAATTTAGAGTTTGAAATCTCTGAAAAAATTAGGTCACGATTTAGGGATTCCAAAATTCTCTTTGATCTTTGATAGTTAGGTTACATAATTTATATGGTTGGAATCGTGAGCTCAAATGCCACATTTTTCATGTTATGAGTTTTCATTTTTATGCAAGCATGAGGAAGATACGGGTTGAACTGAGAATGACGTGAAGAAGATGAACGAAGGACAGGGATGAAGTCATTGGGCTTTTTTTTGCTGCGTGGCCTTTTTGTTTTTGCTAAACACCCCCCCTGACTTGCTATTGCACCCCCTTTGCTAACTATTTTATATTTTTATACTTTTTTCATATTTTTATATTTAATACTTTTATTTATTTTTTTCTAATGATAAAAAATCCTAAAAAATGATTTATTTTTTTTCACACTTTCATTTTATTTTATTTATTATTTTCTCACATAAAAAATTAATTTATTTTTATAGAATAGAATTTATTTTCTTAATAAATTTGTAAATAATCAAATATACTTAATATTTTTATACTTGTAAATACTTATTTTTTTGCACATATTTAATTTTTAATATTTAGGCATAATAGTATTTTTTATTTTTATACAAAAGTGCACAAAATAATAATATAGAACATTATTTTCTTTTGAATAAAAATAAGGGTTTAATCCCCTTCCAAAATTAAATATAGTTTTTTCCTTTTTTTTAGGTTTAAATTAAATATTTTTCTTACACAAAAACAAGACATAAAACATTTTTTTCTAACATGAACATTGCATTGCATTTTAAATATTTGTATTATATTTATTTGATTCGCGCAAATTCGATTTGGTTGTAATAATATATTTAGCTTTATATTTGTGCAAATCCCCACTCAAACTTGTATTCCCCCCTCCCATTAAAATTGTTGTAATAACTTAGTATATTTACATTACGCAATTTATCGCTTTATATACCATGATTAGTAATTAGGGTTTGCATGACAAGAACAAAACAAAGCAAAATAAAAAACCCTAAATACAAGACAAAATCAAAAGCATGAAAATGATACACTTTGCACACAAGCACCCTTAGGGTTTCTCCCACTTGGTTGCCTAAAATAAAATGACCATGTTACACATGCAAAGTATCTTGGCAAAACAAAACAAGTATAAGATCATAGTCCCTCGATGACGCTATTCAAAAGTTGCCTTACAGAATGATTTCGGTCCCTCAAAAAATGCTAAGATACTTGGCAATATTGCTATCATGGTTATACGATGACCCACGCCCGTCCTGTTTACATCCAAAGATAGGGTTGCTTACCAAATCAATGGTAAGTCAACAATGTCAAAGGAATAGAAAATGCACAAGAAAGACATTTGAGTAGGTAGGTAGCTTCTAAGTTACTTCCTCCATTTCAAACAACAATCCTTGCTATTTTCAAAAACAAACACACACATTTCAAAATATTTTCAAAAGACAAACATCTTTGTATACATTCTCACGAACGAGAATCATTACAAAGATTGCCTAAACAAATGGCCTCTTTTACAAAATACTTTCAAAACCACACCAAACACCATTTCAAACAAAACAAAGCAAGTGATCTAAACAAGTAACTAAGAGCCCATGGAAAACCATGGATGAAAAGGGTGCTAGCACCTTCCTTTTCCATAATCTACCCCCGAACTCAAGAAAACATCTCAAAGGTCTTTCCTGTGCTTTTTTACCTTTCCTTTTGGATAAAAGAAAAGTCGGTGGAGACTCTTGCTAACTGCGGCATTTGCGATAAAACGCAAAACCTTCAAGTCAGTTCTCCCACCGTATCACACACCTTCATCAAGATTTTATTTGATTTGATATTGAACATCTGGAGGCCCTTTTTACATGTTTCAACTTGACCTTTTATTCCAGCCAAATGGAATTTGAACCTATTAATCCCTCCTCCTCTAATAATTTTATCACAGTAAATACACAAATTAACAAGTTTTCCTTTCTCTTCAATTTGTTTACAATGACCCCAAGCTATATCAGTTTTTCCCTACTGCTCTGGAGTTGGGTTGGATTTTGAGATGTAACTTCTTTCGAAGTTATTACTTCAGCGGGTGATGCCATATCTAATATCAATTAAAATTTAAAAATACAAAACTATATTACAAAAATATTAACAAAACACAATTCTAAACAAAAATTATTGAATTTATAAAAACATTATAAGAAACATTAAATATGTAGCATATCTAAATCCAAAATATATGAATATGTTGTTGTATATTACATATAGGCTACCAAACATCGTTACTGTGCATCACCATATATAATAAAAAAATAGAAACTTTGCTTTCCAGCCTTTGCTATATATTTTAGATTAATAAAATCCTGAAACTTTTCTTTGTTATATAATTTAAATTAATAAAAAACAGAAAACGTTGGCTTACTATATAATTTAGATTACATAGTTTTAAACTCAATTTCTATCTCTATAATATATACAACGACTATTACAGTAATATATATCTATCCCAATTTCTATCCCCAATATACAACAACTTCATTACCAGTCTATAATAAGTTAATTCATAAAAGTATAAAACTGCTTCATTCATACAAATTCTATCTCAATTTGTTAAACTAAAAGACCCAATTTTATAGAAAATGATCAAATTTAATCATTTATTTTCTATATCAATTAATCAACAAAATGAAACAATAATATTCATATTGAAAAACATCAATGCAAATTAGACCAAGTAAAAAAGAAATAACCTGTTTTTGATGTTTTGATGAAATTTTCGACGGCAAACAAGGAATATCAAATAACAGTAGCAAGTGAGAGTTTTTGTTGATAGAGAAAATTGAGAATATGACTTCAATTAGAAAAAGAAAAAACAGAATAAAAAAGAAAACTTTTCAAATGCCTAGGTTTGAGAAACTAGAAGGCAAAGCGTTTATGTTAATTTTTTTTTCAAAAGCCCTAAAAAATAAAATAAATAGTCAAACCCACCGGTTCAGTAAAAACCGTCGGTTCACTGGTTTAACCAGTGATCCGACCGATTTACACCGGTTTCATCCGGTCTAAATATAATTCCGGTCTTATTCCTTAATCGGACCGCCTGGCCCATCGATTCTCGGTCAGACCGATCCGACCAGTCAGGTCCGGCTGGGTTTTAAAACACTGTTATGGAGGGATTTTATTAATTTTTCTTAACTTACAACTCCCACCAATTAAAAATAGACACGTGGCATTAAAATTAAGAAAAAAAGAAATAATAAAAACAATATACATTGCAGCATGTGTACGGATATAAAGAGAGAGAAAAACCATTGAATCAGTCTTCTTCTCTCAATCGTCATCTTCCTCTCACACTTCTCCTCTTCTTTCTTTCATCTAATCTTGCTTCATCTTCTTCTCTCTTCTCCATTTAAATTAAAGAAAAACATATAACAAATACAATAATTAATCAAAAAAGAGAGAAAAGAATAAAAAGTACCGATTTAAGGCTTTTGTCGGCAGCTAATAGAAGATCTCTGGCGGGTTTGACGTAGTGGTGCGGAGGATTTATTTTGTGGTAAATAAAAGGGAGGTCTCATAGGGAAGATTTAATTATCGGCCGAAACATAAATATCACCAATAGTATTGAAAAAATAAATTTGGAAAAAATAAATTTGAAAAAAATAAATTTGGAAAAAATGAAGTGTATGTGAATGAGTGTAATTGTGAGAGATCGTAAAATTGTTGATTTGTTGATGACTAAAACGGTGAACACTTAAGGCTTTTTATAATGTAACTCTGAGTCAAAATTAAAGTCTGTTTGATCTATTTTTGGTAAAATTTATGTAAATTGAGATTTGATCAAAATTTGAAAGACAATATTATGAGTCTAAACACTCTTGTGATTTTTCTTAATATTGTGATTGATAAAGATTTGATCTTGACTGATTTTATTTTATTTTTTTTAATTTTAATTATTAAGTGCATAAAATTAAAGATTTTAAAAAATAAAAAAATAATTTTAAAATACTCCTAAAATGAAAGCGAAAATAATAATAAAATAATTGAAAAATGAATTTTAAGAAAATAAATACCAAAAATAGTGCAATGGGACTTGAACTCACAACCTTATACTTAAATCCCTTACACAAGTTTCCTTACCAATTATGCTATTTTATTTATTCAAATTTAAATGGCATCGAAAAACATATGAATGGTGATAAAATATTTGTTATTTTAAAAATATAAATAATTTAAAGAAAACTATTATATATTTTTAAATAGGAAAAATAAATTGAAAACGAATATTTATAAAACCTAAAATGTTAGTTTAAATAAACCAAAGAAATTTATAAAAAATAAAATTTAAAAATCATTTGACTGTTAGAAATAAGACAGATAAATTTGGGGTACGACACATAGTATGCATAAAGACAATTCTTTAGAAATAGTGCTTGTAAACCATTTGATTCTCCTCTCATATTTCTAGAACCATCATACTCTTGGCAACGAATATCAGAGACATCATGGTTATGTAGAGAAAATATACCACATATTGTTTCCTTAAGAGTTAAAGATTTAGTGTCATTAACACGTGCAAGACGGGAATTCTCTCTTGTATAAAACCAACTTATCAACAAATCTCAAAACAAGAGATATTTTATCTTTTTAAGATTCATCACGAGCTTCATCTAGAACTATATAAAATTTGGAATCATCAATTTTTTCACGGATATGTTTTCGCTCTACTTGAAAGAATGTGCAAGACCTCTTTTTAAATTTGATGTGAAATATAATTACTATTAAATGGAGCATTTTTCAACATATCTTTTGTGACTTCATCATTATAACACACTAATAGTTTTATCAATTGAATAAAATTGTCTTGGTTAAATGATTAATACTTACATCATGACCTCTAAAAGCATAAGTTTAAAAAGTTAACCAACAAACAACGTCAATTGATGTCTTGAGACGTAATCGTTTTTTCATAATTTCAATTGAGATTTGAGCTTGAACAATACTTCTAATGTGTCTATCTTGATTCAACAAGTCTCGACAAACTTTCATAGCATTGTTGTATGTTGAACAACAATATTTCCTTGTGTGTTTAAGAAAGACACAATGTTTTCTTTTTTTAACTTTTTCCCAAACTCTAAAATCGGTAGAAATGAAAACATCTAAACCAGGACGTCCACTTGGTCTTTTTCTAAAAAGATAACATAGTAAGTAATATGCAACATATTATGAAGGTGATTATTCTAACCATGAGGGAAAAATGCTAAACCAAGCGTGTTGAAATCATCTTTGATGATCGTCTTTACTAAACAAAAAGATATTTATCTAAATTCATTTGATATGGACCCCAATTTTAAATAAACTCTTTGTATTTTGTCCATTTAATTTAACTGATATCCCCAAATTTAAGGATGTTTTCCAAGATCACGTTCTACAAAATTTCCAATGTCATTCAGAAAAACTCTATTAACATTTTCTTCAATTCTTAGATTCTCAGGAACTCTTTAAAGTTCAAACATATAAGTAATATTTTCTTCATTTTGTTTATACAAACTCTCTTGTTGAAAAGAATCAATTTTCTACTCTTCATTACTTCTCTACTGCAAAATCATTTAAATAAATCAACATACATAATATTAAATTAACCTTAATACAACATGTAAAAATAATTCACAATACTCAACCTAAAATCACAATTCGCAGTCCATGAATTCACAAAACAAACCCTAAATTGAAAATAAATAAGTGAAATTGAACATGAAATTAACACATTCCCTCAATTAAGAATACAAAATAGTCCTTCAAATGTTAAAAACAATTCCATAAAATGAAAGAGAAAATAACTTACACAACAATAAAGAAATATCAATCAGAGGCAATGGTCGATGTGAAGAATAGTTGTAGTTGAGGCCCACGACAATAGTGGACGACGAGCCTTGTCGTTCTCGTTCTGTCATAATTCGTGAATCGTGAGTGGTAGTGGACGGCGTCAATAGAAATAATAAGCAAAATTCGCAGCTCAGAGGGTGTGAAATGGAAGCAGCAATTTAAAGGGAAAGAAGAAGAAGTTACAACAATGGGAGAGAACAAAAGTTGCAATACTGAGAGAGAGAGAGAGAGAGAGAGAGAGAGAGAGAGAGAGAGAGAGAGAGGAGAGAGAGAGAGAGAGAGAGAGAGAGAAAGAGAGAGTGAGAGATTGTTCGCATCAGAGAGAGAGGGAGAGAGAGAGAGAGAGAGAGAGAGAGAGAGAGAGAGAGAGAGAGAGAGAGGAGAGATGAGAGAGAGAGAGAGAGAGAGAGAGAGAGAGAGAGAGAGAGAGAGAGAGAGAGAGAGAATAAAAGAATAAAATTGAGGGGCTTAATGACAAATTTATAATTCTTAAAGTTAAGGTGGAATATTTTAATATTTTTACTAATATGATAAATAGTTTAGGGTGACCATGCCCCCTGGTCTCAATGTGGCTCAGACACATGCTTACTCTCTACAAACACAAAGAAAGAAAAAAAAGAACAGATAAAAAGACATGATATTATAAGAGTACCAAAATAACTTTGGGCTAAACAACATAGATCAGCAATCGTACCAACAAAACTAGGCTTGGATAAATCTTGAACAATCACCAACAATATTTGGTAACAAGTCCACCACCCAAACAAACAGCTCCCGGGTCTTTAAAAGATAAGCCTTCAAATACTCTTGGTTCAAGTATATAAAAGGATTTTGATCCCACTCAAAGAAAGTTCATGATTAACAATCAGTCTTAAAAATCATATATAAAAAAATAGGCCGCAACATCACACAAAACAAATAACTGACTAACGAAATCCAAAAAGACCTAACAAAGAACATACGAGCTGCCTCCCCGATCCTTAGCCACTCAATGCTTGAAAAGATATTCTCTATTAGGCACCATATTAAAAGTTATTAGCAAGAGAAGACAATAACATTAGAAAACACTAACTCTTCTATTCCAAAGGAATAATTCAACCAACGCCAAGCGTACCCCCTTAATCTAAAGTCAAGAATGACACTATAAGATGAACTAATTGAGAAAATACTATAAAGAACGGGACCCAGTCACCAACAATCTTTATTAGCACCTTGAAAGAGGGGGATACGACAACTAAAAAATTCAAACTCTGCAACAAAAAGGTCAATCCTTTAACTAAGACCCCAAATACAAACAAAATTATTTCAATATGATCCATACTTTCCAGCATGTCTTCCTGTTGCACCCAGATCTATAACAGAGAACATAAAGGGGTAGGACCGAACCAAGGATCCTCTAAAAAATAGTTGTGAAGATCATTCCTAAACGTTTTAGATATGCCTAAAGAAATCAAAGGTGATTTTGAGATCATAGTCAATGAGGAACACCCTTTTCCACCAAGTTGAAGTTGATCTAAAACATCTACACCTCCCCTCAACAAAAAGAAGTGACCATCTGAGACCTGTATCTAGCAACAAGGATATCAACCTAAAGACATATATTATAACATCATTCACCTCCATTTTCCAAACTACGTTATGTTTACTAGATACTTTTCTCTAACCCTAAATCTTCCTTTATCCTAAGGTTTTCACACCTCAACCCACCGAACCCAAGAAAATTTTGAAAAACCTTTAACCCGCCCTAAATAAACCTTCTTTGAATGCCCAATAAGTTTTTTCAAACCTTAACTAACCTCAAGTAGGAAAGGTAGAAAATAACAATTAATTTAGAACCATACCAAGACTAACTCATATATTACTCTAAGAAGAGAGCTTGTCATAAACTAGTCTAATCAAATACTCCCAAGTGAACTTCATACAAGATTGCATCCTACACAAAACATAAGGTACATAAAGAGAAGACTTGTTTATTTCCAGTACAGGAAGCCACCCAACATTATCATTCAAATTGGATCCACATTTATACAAACAAGGATTCTTTTAGGAAAATTGATCTAAAGATCTTAGGCTAGATCAACACCTCTTACGATGACCTTCATATAGTCCAAAGACTCTCAAGAGTATATCTCATTCTAAAAAGTTAACTTATAAGATAAGAATATTCAACTGTTTATATACATTCAACATCGTGAAAGCTCTTTAACAATATGTGAGATTCTAATACAATTTTAATACATATTCTCAACGTGAGTGTGCGTCTTGTATCTCATTTATAAATCTACATCCTTAATTAGGCCATAATATACTTTTATATTATATGCAACGTAATGAATGTGTGATTAGTCAAAGTTGATACGTTAATTTAAATCAAACAAACATTGCAACAAAACATTAAATCAAAAATATCACACTAAGACGAAATAAAAGGCCGAAGTATTTAGAAGAATGGAATTACTAAGAAAAACAAAAAAAAAACTATATATATATATATATATATATATATATATATATATATATATATATATATATATATATATATATATATATATATATATATATATATATATATATATATATATATATATATATATATATATATATATATATATATATATATATATATATATATATATATATATATATATATATATATATATATATATATATATATAGAGAGAGAGAGAGAGAGAGAGAGAGAGAGATGATCAATTGACATCAAGGTATCATGACACCAAATTCTACTCGTGTAGTATTATTAATCAGGTTAAGATGTATTCATTTAAAAACTAACACATGATTTTTTAAAGAGAATTTATCTTAGCTTTTAGATTAATAATAATTAAGGGATATGATTTAGTGTTAAATTAAACTAATCTAATAACAACCATTGAATTTATTATTAATGGTTGAAATTAAAAGATATTTTTAAGTTTTGATTAATGATTTCTCTTTTCTTTTAATGACACATGATTTAGTGAAAACCACAATTTAATCTCAACATTTTCTTTTTAAATCTGATGATTCTTATGCATTCTCACAATTTCACATAACTTACTCATTTTCATTAGATATGTCTTCCATATATAAAAATATGATTCAAATAATTTCCTATTAACGAAGAAGAAGGAAAAGAAAAGCTTGAAAGAATTTCTCTCTGTAAAAATAGGACCAACTTACTTTTTGAAGATCTGTATTTTTAAGTCTCTTCAAGTGAGGTGAACAATCTAACTAACAAATTAGATTCATCGATAAAACTAAGTTATGAGCCCGTTTATTTTATCTCTTTTTAAAATTATTTTATAGTGTATATGAGTCCGTTTTTTTTTTTACTTTTTCAAAAAATGATTTTTATAGTGTAACATAATTTTGTATAAAAAGTATTTACAGAGAAGTTTTTCATAAAAACTTCAAATGAAAATTTGGTTTAAATAGTTATTCTTAAAATATTATTTTAGACATTTCATTATTTTATTGGCTAAGTCTTCATGTTTGTTTCGTGTTGAAATGACTAAGGCACATTTGTTTTAAAAAGGTTTCAAAGAGTCACACAAGGGCGAGAAGCAAGTTTGATGAGTTGAGGTGTATGTGGGGACAATATCCAGACAGGGAGTACTACAACAATATCTGAATACTTGATAATGGAAAGCATCTAAATTCAACTCTTTCTTCATCTAAAAGCTTTGTTTTTTAAAGTGTGACGTGAATTGAGATTCACTTTATTAAGTGTTTTAATAAGGACGAAAGACTATTCAAATAGTGAGTTATGGAATAATATTTGAATATTCGGTAAGGGAAAGGATCTAAATCCATTCCTAATGTCAATCCCGTTTTGTTTATGAAAATGATTTTAAAAGAGAAGTCGACATCGGATCGAGGTTTGAAACCTTGATTATGAAAGTGGTTTGAGTGGATAATGAAATAGGTTGACAATGCTACAAAAACAATCGACTTACAAGGTTTTAAGAGGTGAGGTGAATAGGTAGATGATGATGAACAAAGTAATCGACTTTAAAAGGGTTAAAGGATGGATCGACATTAGATCGAGTATTTTCTTTGCAATTGATTTGAAGTTTGTTTATGAAAAGACTCAACATTGGATCAAGTATTCTTTTTGGTATTTTTTTTATGAAAATATTGGTTTTATCGACAATCTTGTATTTAACAAATATTCACAAAGCAATAAAGCAAAATAAAAGGAAAGCAATAAAATTATTACATCACATAGGAGTGGTGGTACAATTGATCGAATATGGATGGAATAAAGCGATAAAATAAACCACACAATAAACCAAGCATTAACATAATAAGATGAATCAATATGATAAAAATGAAAATTAATTAGTAAAGTTGTTGTGATACGGTGGCAGAACCGACTGTTTTTACTGGTTTGCATTTTGTGTTTTATGTTCACAAAATGTCGCGGTAAGCAAGAGTCGCCACAGACTTTTATTTCATCCAACCGGAAAGGAAAAAAGTATAGAAAAAAAAAATCCTTTTTCGAGATTTTGAGTACGGGGGGTAGATTATAGATAGGGAAGGTGTTAGCACCATTTCTATCTATGGTTTTCCATGGGCTCTTAGGTACTTGCTCATTTTTAAATTGCTTGTGTTTGTGTGCTTGTTTTTGAAAATGTTTTACTTCGTGATAACCCTTGTATCAGTCCTCAAGGGTGTGACGAAGTTGTTTTGAATATTTGTTTGAAAAGTGTAAGTGTGAAAATTTTTTATTTGAGCAAGTACCTACTAGCATCTACCCATTCTAAAAAAGATCGTTTATATTCTTGTTTCCTTTAGACAGCGCTATCCTACTATTGAGAAATAGGCAGCACCGTCGTTGGAATTTGTAAGGGTCAATTCGAAAGGGACGTACGGTCACTAAAGCAATATTAGGACACCTTAGTAGTAACCCTAGAGTCTTAAGATCTTTTCAAGGCAACATTTTTGAGGTAACCTTTGAACGGGACAATTTTATCTCTTTAGACGGGAGGGAAACCACTAATACACCCTATGCTTAATGATCGTTTACCGAAGGCAACCAAAGTGAGAGTATACCCTAAGAGTGAATATGTGTGAGTGATTTATTTTCAGTTTATTATCTTTGCACATTAGGGTTTTCTAACCATTTTAATTTTGTCATGCATTCTTGCCATACAATCCTAAACATACATCTAACAGTTAAGTATTTGCGGGAATTAAAAATGCGAGAAAATAAACCTAGCTATTACAAGGCTTCGGGGAGGAGGATTAATTACATTACCAAAAATCATGGATTTAAACAGTAAATAAAAACCCTAAGTTAACTATTACAAACCCTGAACAGTTACAAAATAATGGCAAAATAATTAACAAGCGCGCGGCGAATTAAATACGAGGACGGTTGAAAAGATAACCTACAGCTCTAATTGAGAGAAAAAGATTTTTGTTCTTGTGCATTTTTATTTGAGAAAACAATTAATTGAAAATTAATTAAACCTAATTTCTAATTGTTTTTAAATTATGAAAGAAATTAAATTAGCCTAATTTTCTAATTAAATAATTTCAAGAAAAATAAAATATTTTGTACAAAAAGATTTTTGTATTTTTTTGGTTTTTTATTTGAGAAAAGAAATATAAATGTAAAATTAAAACCTAGATTCTATTTGATTTTAATTATAAAAGAAATCAACTTAACCTATATTCCTAATTAAATCAAAACAAATGTTTTATTGAAAAAATGTTTTTTTTTTTGGTATTTTGTGATTTGTTGATTTTATGATTTAAAAAAGAGTAATTAATTTGGTGAAAAATAATTAAACAAAATAATTAAAATAAAATAAATAAAGAAAGAAAGAAAAAAGAACGGGCCTGTATGCTAGCAAAAAGGGGGTGAGCATCTGAATTTTTTTGGCCCAACAAGCTAAGCCCAAGTTGACCACGCTTGATCCTGTGCAATATTGACCTGAGGTGCATCATGGTCCTTCAGGCTGGAAGCGTCAGATCTGGGTAAGAGCGCATCAAATGGATGGATGTTGAGGTTGTATAGAAGGCACTTAAGATTGTGAGGCACTGGATCTGTTGATAGAAAGGAAAATAAAGAAAGCGTTGGGACCTGGGATCGAACTCAGGTCCTCACGCTTAAATCCAATGCCACGCTGCCACCTGAGCTATGATTGTTAGTTGTAATTACAATAATAATAATAAAACATAATATAAGAAAAACAAAAGAGCTGATTCCAAAGCGCCCGAGATTCAAACGGACGAATGGTTGGCTGACACGCATCTTCTTCTTCCCTTCTCCTTCGTTTTAGACGAAGGGACTTTTACCTACAAACATCCACTGTAGGTATAACCCTGCATATTTCAAAAATGTTGTGCACACAAGATAAATGAAAGGTAATGGTACCAATCAACTCGTCTCATCCTCACGAGCATCATGGTACCTGATTCAAGGCCCAATTGTTCTTGTACAAAAAGACCCTAAAAATAACACAAAAACCCTAGCAATGGCAACATCATGTACAGGCTTCAAAAACACAATTAAATGACATGGTTAGCTTGCAAACAAGATGACAAACACGAATATAACAATCAAAAGTGCTAATGATGCAAGAATTATGATAATCGAATTGGAAAATTATGTCAAACCGTATGAGGTGTAACGCGCGTTTCTGGGTGTTTCAGGCCTTGCAAACGATTGGAACAGCTTCCTGGGATGTCCAGCAATGGATTGGGATAGGATGGCTTGAGATGGCATGTGGAGTGAAAACCAATTCACACTTTTCTTTGAATTTTGTAACTTTGCTCTGCCTCTTTTCACGACTCTAACCGCTGTCTTTTGATCTGGAAATGTTCACTATATAACCTAGAGTGAATTAGGTTAACAAACTTGGACTAAATCTTTGCATTTATCTAAGATTTGATTTGATTTGCAAGCTATATGATATGTTGCCATTTTGAACCAAATCATGCCTTTCTTGTACCAATTGACCTTGATTCGATTTGATCTTGTTAACTCAGCATATCTTGAATGCCAAACTGTAAAAAAAAAACAAATCAAATCCTATCTTTGTTAATTTTCATCATTTATTTGATTTAATTCACTTTTTAATTAATGAAAAATCAAAGTAAATTGAAAAATAAAGCACATAATTGGTGAGTGAACATTTGAGTCATGGACCACATTATAATTGAGGTACAAGCATAAAAAGTTGGGCCCATTTAGCAAAAAATGCAAATTTGAGCACATTTGACTTTTGGCCATTTTGCAAAAATGGTCAACTTGGCCAATGCATAACTCTCTCAATTTTTACCCTAGAGAGGTGTTCTTGGACTTTTTAGAAATCTTAGGATGTTATATAAACAACCTTTTTGGTCTCATCTCAATTGAGTCTTCCATGTTCATGTATGAAGCTTTGACCCAAAATGTGTTTTTGTTGACTTTTCAAAAGGACCTATAATGTCAAAATTCATATCTTTTTGTGAGTGCATATTATGGACTTGGGAGATGAAGATGAATTGTAGGTAATTGAATACTTTTCAAAATGAGCTTTGGATGGGTCATTTATGATAAATATGAGAAAGTTATGCTTGGTCAAAGTTGAGTTGACTTTTCCTATAAAACCCTAATTTAGCAACTTTTGGGTTTTGATGAATTGTGAGTAATCCTTGAGGAATCATGATCAACCCTTGATCAAATGATGGATAATACTTCAAAATGAGGATGTTGACCAAAAATCTTGAAGTTTGACTGTATGTGGGCCACAGTTGACTTTTGACCTAGTACAATTGATTTTCAGGCATTTGAGCAATTGACTGAGCAAACTTCTTCTGCAAGGCTTGAAACTTGACATGGATGATCTTGAGAACATATTAGGACAATGGTGAGCATTTGAGTCCTTTGTGGTTCACACATCTTGATGAAGATGGAACCCTAATTTGAGGTATACTGCCTTAGGAGAGAGTTTGTCTGATCAATTCTTGAACTTCCTTGAGCAATTTGGGGACCTCACTTGCCATGTGTTGAGAAATATGGGAGGGAAAATTTTGGGGTACAACAGCTGCCCCTGTTCAATCTTCTTAAACCTAAAGATGTAGATTGGCTCGTCTACCTTTCGTGATCTGAAGGTGGAAGATGATTGAACACTAGAATGCCCAGAAATTTGCACTCGCTTGAAGTAGTACTTATGGGAGATATCGGGAACGGGCTTACAGACGCCATTTGGAAGTTAAGGATTGAATATTGTCGTGGATGGGCTTAAAGATTCCATCCGAAGAGGTGTCGATCGCATAAGAGATTCCTTTGTGAGAACCCGTATACTTGTTGTTGAGGAGGACTTCGCTGGGGAATGCTGGTCTCTGTCTTGGGAGAAATAGAGTTTTAGTAGCTTCAATTGTCCGTTACTCTACTGGGGAATAACTCCGGTTTGGGGAAGCGGAAGTGAACTGCGTATCTGATCGGGGTATATGGTGCACCACGACTTACTGGAGAGATGCGAAACCAATCGTGTTTGATCGGGTCTCGGTCTTACAGTGTTGTGGACAGCTGTCTGGGGATAAGAGAGGAAGAACCCGGTGTTGGCTCCTAAATTCGACACCTTTATTTTGATTGATGGCAGCCATTAAAAGCTGAAAGATGCTTTCGACTGGCTAAGCCTGTCGAAGTGCCCGTCGAAAGATGGCAAAATACTTAGAAGATTTCTTCCAAAGAAGAAGGCTGATTGCCTTCGACGTCGAAGGAGTAGTCGTCGAAGATGTCTCTTGACGAACGTGTTCGATGGTCCAGAGTGGAGCAGTTTGAAATTCAAAGCTTTGGAGGGAAAACGGTTTCCAGCAGTTACTACGTGCAAACGTGCAAGGATCTGGAGCGTCGAGCATGGAGAACGTGCCAAGTGGCTTGATCTCGAAGCAGTGTAACTGCCCGACGGTTACTTGGAATGTTTTAGTATAAATAGGAGTAGACGTGTAGTTTCTCGCGTGTGTTCACAAAAAATACATAGTCACTCATTTAGATTCAAGTACCCAGTGTGAGCGAAAGAATTGTTGAGAAATGTACGTGTGAAACACCAATTTTATCAATTAAAAGTCATTTACTTTTCCAGTATTTTACATGCTTTTTCCCTTTAAATTCCTGTCGAACCTTTACTTTAAAGCCTTGTTTATTTTACCAAGCCTTTCCTTTATGCAATTTACTTGAAACATTTTACTTAAAGCCTTATCCACATTAATCAAACTTCAAAATCAACCTATGTCCATAGGATCAATCTGATCGATCCTGCGAGTAACCAAATAAGTAACCATTTGGAGGATCAGCGGTTGTTTACCAAAACCCAAGGTAAACAAATTGGCACACCTGGTGGGACTGTGTGTTGATTGTTGAAAAATCTCATCTTTTCGAGTTGTATGTTATTGAGGAGTGGTAGAATATACACCAACGATAGCAATACTACCAGAAGAAGGGAAGAGATGGCGAATCCGCCAAACAATAATGAAATTCCACCACCAAGTGTGGGAGCAACGGTTAATATGACCGTAAGTGAAGCGACGGATGTTGGTTCGACACCAGCAGTGTCAGTCACAACCACGGGGCCAATAACTTCGTTTGCAGGCCCCAGAATGCCTTTGGGAACCCCCCCCTCCAAGGGGAAATATAGGCACAAGGCCTGTGGTTCCCCCAGGATTTATTCCATTCTATGGTATGCCAACTTCTGAAGTGGCAAGCCTGACGAATGCTGCGTCCACTTATTCAGACCCTTTCGTGAGTGCCTCTTCGCCACTCCAAGGCTCTGGAGTAGGCATGGCGAATAGAAATAGGACCCAACTCCTAGGAGGAACGTCCCAAGTAGCCCATGGCCTTACAAATGCCTCGACAGCAGTCTTGAGGCAACAGATGGACGAAAGCAACCATGATATGGTGCAAATGTTGGCACAAACTTTGAGTACAGTGCTAAATCCTCTAATACAAAATACTACTCAATCGAATCAGCAAGTTACAGCGCAAATGACACGTTTGGCTGACTTCTTTGGAGTACCCCCACCTATTCGACAGCCCCAAAGGGCGCAAATAAGAGGAAATCAGGGGATATTTGTAGAGGAAGAAACCACCATTAATCAGGCTCAACAGCCTGTAGAACAACCTGTCGAAGAACCTAGGGTACCAGCCCCAGAGGTAAGGTTAGTTAACAGAAACCAAAATGCTGACGAAGTGGTTCAGCATATCCAACACCAAAACATGGGTTTGGAAAATAATCTAGCAACCATGATCGAAAGGATCATGAATCAGAATGGGATGAACATGGGCTTTCGAAGGCCCAACTTTACATCTCCATTGTCAGAATATGTGTTACAAACTGACTTACCTCCTAGAAGCAAAGTCCCCAAATTTACTAAGTTCTCTGGGGACACGACAGAATCCACTGTCGAACATGTGGCGAGGTATTTGATCGAAGCAGGAGACATTTCAAATAATGAAAACCTAAGGATCAAATACTTCCCAAGTTCCTTAACCAAGAACGCTTTTACTTGGTTTACAACTCTCCCCCCCAATTCGATCCATCATTGGACCCAGTTGGAAAGATTGTTCCATGAACAGTTCTATATGGGGCAAACCAAGATAAGCCTGAAGGAACTGGCGAGTGTGAAGAGACGTTTCACTGAACCTATAGACGAATATCTGAATAGGTTTAGGTTGCTTAAGGCGAGATGTTTTACACAAGTGCCAGAACATGAGCTGGTCGAAATGGCCGCAGGCGGTTTAGATTATTCCATTAGGAAGAAGCTAGATACCCAGTACCTAAGGGACATGGCCCAACTGGCCGATAGAGTTCGACAGGTCGAACGCCTCAAAGCTGAGAAAGCTAAGGCAACGAAAACTCACAAGAGAGAGAGAATAGCTTACGTTGAGATGGATGACGAAGATCTAGAATCCTTCGACGATACCTTAGTTGTCGAAGAAGGAGAAGTCGATTTAGCAGAACTAAAACAAGGGCCACCATACTCTTGTAAACAGTTAGTCCCCTCAAATGGGAAAAATCCCATTGGTCCAGACAGGACCAACGATAGGTTCCCAAAAAAGACTTATAGTTTTGACATCACAAAATGTGATGAAATATTCGACTTGCTAGTTAAAGATGGCCAAATGATAGTACCCCCTGGGGTAAAAGTGCCTCCTCTTGATCAAAGAAAGAAGAGAGGTTTTTGCAAATATCATAATTTTCTGGGCCATAAAACTTCTCAATGTTTTCTTTTCAGGAATCTTGTGCAAGACGCTATTGAGGAAGGGAGATTAAAGTTTGCTGACAAATCCCCCATGGCTGTCGACTCCAATCCACTGAAGGCTGAAGCCCACTATGCAGAACCCTCTGAGGTGAACATGATAGAGGCAACCAGGATCCAGTCGAAGAAGCCAGGCATTACCATGGTCGAAGTCTCAAAGGACCACATCAACATGCCAATCTTTGGCAGTTTTTCTGGAAGTTTATCCAGGAAGACAATTGAGGCTGTCCAGAAAGCGGTCGAAGACCCGAAGTCGAAGACTGCTGAAGCACAAAAAACTGGACCAAAGCCCAGTTCCCACTTGGCCACTGTACAGGGCCAGACGGAGGATCTGGAAACACAAATGAAACAACTAACTCTTGCTACTAAGGATACCATGAATATCAACATGGTTGAACTTTCTGATCCTAAAGCTTCAGAAGAAGCCATAAGGCAAGAGCAGGCAAATAAAACGGCTTTCCCTAGGGAAAACGAAAACTTGGCAGATTTTTTACAAAGATGCCAGAAGAAGAAATCAGAGGTGATGCTGTGTCCAAGATGCAGTTCTATCTTTGATAAAAAAGCTGCTGAGCACATACAAGGCGTGAGAGCAGCGAGCAAGAGAAGGGAGAATGCAGACCTTCGACATGATCCCAGGAGGGGTTCTCATCAAGACAAGAGGCCTTTGACTTTTAGGCCTCCAACAAATGTACCAGTAGACACTTGGTACAAAACATCTGGCCGGAAAAGGCCAAGCGAAGAGAAATGGCATTCGTTCGAAGTGCCAAGAGGTTCCTCTTTAATTCAGAAGAAAGATCCTCAAGTTGCTGCACCCAAGGTTGCTCAAGTGTCCAGCAACTACAAGGGAAAGAATCCTATGTCGAGATCCCAATGGAGGAGATATCAAAGAAGGCGAAAAGCTGAAAGGGAGGCTGCCAACGAACCTAAGGCAGAAACTAGTTCGAATGTGCCTCAAAGGAAACAAAGAAAGCCTCTTGAGAGAGAACCAGTTACCAACAGGCTAGTTTGGCCTAACCAAAGTGAAGTCGAAGACGAAGATGATGCTGAGTCCGACGATAATCTGGATATAATGGTGAACATTGTTTCAGTACTGCCTAGGGAATTCAATCGACAAGTAGAAGTCGAAGCCAGTGACTGGGAGGTGGAACAAGAAATGGCCAAACATAGGCCAGTGTGCTATTTTGTCATGGACAATGGCACTACAGAGGAACAAAATGGCTTCTTCGAGCCACCTACAGAGGCGATGAAGAATCACCTCAAACCTTTGTTCATAAGGGCTAAGCTCGAAGAGACCACTGTGAACAAAATATTGGTCGACTGTGGGGCCACTATCAATATTATCCCTCATTCTATGCTAAGGAAGATTGGCAAAAGGGATGAAGAAATCAAACCTCACAATATGGTCCTGTCCAACTATGAGGGAGGCATTGGGACCACCATGGGAGTGATCCAGCTCGACATAAAAGTTGGGTCGATCCTTCGACCAACAATGTTCATGGTCATATCGGCCAAACCTAACTACAACCTTTTGTTAGGCCGTGAGTGGATTCATGGTGTGGGTGTTGTGCCTTCATCGATGCATCAAAGGCTGCTTCTATGGCGTCCAGATGGGATGGTCGAAAACATAGAGGCAGATCAGAGTTACTACCTTGGCGAAGTGAATCACTTGGGTGTAACAGATTTCGACAAAAACTTGGCTCACATAGGGCCATGTCCAACTCCTGACTTCGACATGGCGCCAGCGCCAAACACCTTTTGTTCCCTATACCTGCATCCTGAGCATGGTTTCCAATGGGACAGAGAAGACTTGGCCCACATAGACTTCAGTGGGCTAACTGATATCCAACCAACAGGTTGGGGAAGTGAATTCAGTGATAATGACTGAGTCACAATCTCTGAAGCGAATTTCGGCCTATGTAGCCGAAACCAAGATGATAACGGCTCTCGAAGCCGAAGTGAAGTACATGGCCACACAGGCCAATGATCAACAATTATCTGCTGTTGGCCCAGGAAAGGATTTCGATCCAAGACCTCCTGATATCATGCCAGATGAAATGCAGGAACAGAGGCTCGACGCCATCTATGACGATGAGCCTTTGGGCTTCGAAAAGGATCCCTTGGCGAACAACATTAAGATGTTAGCACAAGACCCTTTAGAAGAAATCAACTTAGGCGAAGGATCAGAGAATAGGCCAACTTACATCAGCGCCAAAATTGATCCAGAACTTAGGTTGGAAGTAATCCAATTGCTGAAAGAGTTTAAAGACTGTTTTGCATGGGATTATGACGAAATGCCTGGTCTCGACAGAGGATTGGTAGAACTTCAGTTGCCAATCAAACATGGGAAGAAGCCAATCAAGCAAAATCCAAGACGCTTCGCTCCAGAAATACTGTCGAAGATCAAGACGGAGGTCGAAAGACTTCTGAAATGCAAATTCATCCGTGTTACAAGGTATGTCGAATGGATTGCAAATATTGTGCCAGTAATTAAGAAAAATGGCATATTAAGGGTGTGCATAGATTTCAGAGATTTGAATGCTGCCACCCCCAAAGATGAATATCCTATGCCTGTGGCGGAAATGCTAGTCGATTCTGCCGCTGGCTACGAATACCTGAGTATGCTCGATGGTTATTCAGGATATAATCAAATATTCATTGCTGAAGAGGATGTGTCGAAAACAGCCTTTCGATGCCCTGGGGCCTTAGGCACTTACGAATGGGTAGTGATGCCTTTTGGCCTAAAGAACGCTGGGGCAACGTACCAGCGAGCAATGAATACTATCTTCCATGATTTTATTAACACCTTTATGCAAGTTTATATTGATGATATTGTTATAAAATCTGTTTCCAGGAAGAGTCACATTGACCACCTTCGACAATCACTCGAAAGAATGAGAGAACATGGTCTGAAGATGAACCCTTTGAAGTGTGCGTTCTGTGTAAAAGCTGGAGATTTCTTGGGTTTCGTTGTCCACAAGAAAGGAATCGAAATCAATCAGAACAAAACCAAGGCAATTTTGGAAGCGAAAGCGCCATCGAATAAGAAGGAATTGCAATCCCTCTTAGGCAAGATAAATTTCTTGAGAAGGTTTATATCTAACCTAAGTGGGAAAGCTCAGGCCTTTTCACCCTTACTTCGACTGAATAAAGAGGGGTTCGAATGGGGGCAAGAGCAACAAGAAGCCTTCGACAAAATCAAAGGGTACCTCACTAAGCCACCTATTTTGGTGCCTCCTTGTAGCAATAGGAGTATGAGATTGTACATAGCTGCATCTGACAAAACTCTGGGAAGTATGTTAGCCCAAGAGGATGAGAATGGAGTCGAAAGACCCATTTATTATCTCAGTCGAGTTTTGAATGATGCAGAAACTAGATATAGCGAAGTTGAAAAATTGTGTCTATGTCTGTATTTCTCTTGTACAAAACTCAAGCAATATATAAAACCAGTTGATGTTTATGTTTCGTCTCATTTTGATGTTTTCAAATATATGTTGTCGAAACCTATCTTGCATAGTCGAATTGGCAAGTGGGCATTAGCATTAACTGAATACTCCTTGACCTTTATGCCTCTTAAGGCAGTAAAAGGACAAGTGGTTGCAGACTTCATAGTCGACCACTCAATTCAAGTCGAGGATATTAATTATGTGGAGATAGAACCTTGGAAATTCTACTTCGATGGTTCCAGCCATAAAAATGGAACAGGAGTAGGAGTCTTGATTATTTCTCCAGATAAAATTCCAACAACGTTCAAGTACCAAATCGAAGGTTCTTGTTCGAACAACGAGGCTGAGTATGAAGCTCTAATTACTGGCCTTGAAATATTGTTGGAATTGGGGGCAACTCGAGTCGAAATAATGGGAGACTCAGAGTTAGTCATCAAGCAAGTCACAAAGGAGTATAAATGCATAAGAGAAAATCTCATTATGTACTTTGTGATTGCAAATCGTTTATTGAAACAATTTGAAAGTGTCAATATTTGACACATACCTAGAGTCGAAAATCAAATAGCCAATGACTTGGCACAAATTGCATCAGGGTATAAGATTTCAAAAACGAGATTACAAAGAGCAATCGAAGTTCGAGAGAAGATAAAAGCAACTTGTCTATCACCATCAGACTTGGAATCGACAAGGCTAGGTTATGCTGATCACTCAAACTTCGAGATTTCGTTCATTGATAATTTGTCAGACCAGGATTGGAGGAAACCCATTGTGGACTATCTTCAAAATCCAGGAGCTCCGACAGAACGAAAAACAAAATACAGGGTGTTGAGTTTTGTACTCATGGGTAATGAGTTATTCAAGAAGACGCCTGAAGGGGTGTTGCTGAAATGTTTAAGGGAAACTGAAGCATACATAGCCCTTTCGACTACGCATGCTGGGGCATGTGGGGCTCACCAAGCAGGCCATAAGATGAAATGGTTGTTGTTTCGACAAGGACTATATTGGCCCACTATGCTGAAAGATTGTGTTGAGTTCGCCAAAGGTTGCCAAGAGTGTCAAGTTCATACAGGCATCCAGCATGTACCAGCAAGCGAACTTCACTCGATAGTGAAGCCTTGGCCCTTTCGAGGATGGGCGTTGGATCTTATTGGAGAGATTCGACCAGCATCATCAAAGAGTCAGAAATACATATTGGTAGGCATTGATTATTTTACTAAGTGGATCGAAGCTGTCCCTTTAGTCAATGTAGACCAAGAAAATGTCATTGAATTCATTCAAAAGAACATTATATTTAGGTATGGAATCCCTGAGACAATAACAACTGATCAAGGTTCAGTTTTCACTGGTCGAAAGATGCAGGAATTTGCTCAGGAAACAGGTTTCTAACTCCTAACATCCACGCCTTACTATGCACAGGCGAATGGTCAAGTCGAAGCAGCTAACAAAGTGGTGATTGGCTTGATAAAGAAACATGTTGGGAAGAAACCAAAGAATTGGCATAAGACGTTAGACCAGATTTTATGGGCTTGTCGAACGTCCCCAAAAGAAGCCACTGGTACAACACCATATAGGCTAACTTTTGGCCATGATGCAGTATTGCCAGCAGAAATTTGTCTTCAATCTGCAAGAGTTCAGAGGCATTATGATATTCCTTCTGAGGTTTATTGGAATATGATGTTAGATGAACTGGTGGATTTAGACGAAGAGAGATTACACGCTCTCGACTTACTCAGGCTTCAGAAGAAAAGAGTAGAGGACTCTTATAATAGAAAGGTAAAACCTAAGGTATTTTTGCCTGAAGACTTAGTTTGGAAGGTAATTCTTCCCATGGATCGACGGGATCGAAGCATGGGGAAGTGGTCACCCAAATGGGAAGGACCCTTCAGAGTTATCCAAACTTTTTCTGGTGGAGCCTATGAGGTCGAAGAGATAAGCGGTGATAAAAGGCTCTTGAGAGTAAATGGTAAATATTTGAAAAAATATAAGCCTATACTTCAAGAGATAAAAATAAAACAATAAAAGAACAAGCTAAATTAACCATAAAAATGCCAAAATGGAAATTTTATTAATTTCAGCCAAAATGGCAATTGTTGTCGAAAGCGATTACAGAAGATGGTTACAAAAGAGAATCAATCAAAAGGAAAGAGAATTCTTGAGTCGAAGATACTTGGCATGCTGCAGCTCCAACCTCTTTTTGCACCAAGATTTTTCTTGCACCAGTTTGGCAATTTGGGCGTCGAGGCTTTGAGCCCTCTCAGCGAATTCCAGCCCTTGCTTGATCTCAGTCTGGCTCTCAGTGTCTGGGATGGTCGAAAGAATTTCCTCCTGGAGCACAGTGTTGGCGTTTATCTTCGCCTCTATCTCTGCAATTTGTGCTCGGAAGGAGACATTCTCTCGCTCAATAGCATCGAACCTTTCCTGTGCAGACGCTTTCTGTTTCGACAACTCGGCAATTCGAGAAGTCGAATCTGAGACAGCTGTCCACGCAGATGAGCTTTTGCCATGCAGCACTTCGAGCTGACTGTTAAAAGTTCGTTGGCGCCTGTAGTCCGCTGAGACTTGATCAATCATAGAATGTAATTCCATGATTAAGTCTGAGATTTCTGGGGCTACAGCTTCGAAGTCAACAGCATTCAAAACCTCTTTTAAGCATGATGGAGCAGTGGGGTCCCCCTCTAAAGCCTTCATTAAATCTCTCTTGAAGAACTGGGCCTTAACCTTCGCCAACGCATCATCAAGAGGAGAAGTCTCAGTAGATTTCCCCGACAGAGTAGGAATTTCCTGACTAGTGTCAGAAGAACTCTTACTCTCGACGATTGCATTAAGGTAGCTGACAGGGTCAGTTTGTTTCAAGATTTCCAAGTCCTCTTTCGACCTGTGCTTTGAGGAGGTGACCCTTGCCATAGTATTATCTTGGACTGGAGGCTGTTGAATGCTGAGTGTCTCGTTTGGTTGCTCTTCGACTTGGACTGAGGCGGTACTAGCGTCGACTTGTGGTTCTTCGTTAACATCACCTTGGGGTCCTTCGCCAGCATCATTTTGTGGCTCTTCGCTAGCGTCACCCTGGGTTTCTTCGCCAGTACCACCTTGGTGCTCTTCGTCAACAGCATCTTGATTCTCTTCGCCATTGCCTTGGTCTCTTCCTTCAGGATTCTCTTCTGACAACAAGTCCACCACAGGAACCGTTTCTGGCCGTGTCTCCTACGCCATAGGTTCTTCAGTTGTCTTCTCCACTGTTTCAGCATTGGCCTCATTCTCAGTGTGGGCTTCGTCATTGCCCAAATCTTTTTCCCGAGGCCTGCTAAGGTCAGCAGATTCTAGAGTTTCTGAAGTCCTTGGTGGAGAACTTTCAGTAGTGTCCTGAAGAAAGGAAAGAAGACAAGTCTTCAGATGTCGAAAGAGACATAATCGAATACTGGTATCTATGCCTAAGTTATGAGAAGGGTCCAATAGATTACCTGTGGATTAACTTCAGCCCCAGGGCTGGAATTGTCACTTTCGACAGGCTTGGTAACAAGAGCGTTCAGTTCCTCCTCAGTTGGTTCCTCGATGACCACTGCAGGTGGCCTAGGCTTTCTCACACCGACCTTTATTCTGACGGTTCGACCTTCAGGAGCAGGAGTAGGAACAGAAGCGTCCTTCGTTAACTTTCGCCTCTTTAAGGGAGAAGGAGGGGAATCACTGTCGTCATCACTTCCCGATTCGATCACCAATGCTGCCCTTTTCTTGGGCGAAGGGACCTATAAAACCAATAGGAATTCGATTGAATAATTACATCGAAAATAAAAAATCGAAAGCCAGAAGAAAAATGAAGAAAATCTGGTTACCGATGCAGGAGGCCTCCTCGAAGAGCCTTCCCCCTGTTGGTTGCCTGTTGTCTTCGCCGGCGCTATAGTCTTCGCCGGCGGTGGAGGTTTTGTCGAAGGGACTCCTCCTTGTGGGCCTCCTGTAGCCTTCTTGGCCAAGGGTTTTCGAACAACTGAAAGCGAAAAGGAAAGTTAACAGGCTAACAGTCGAAGAGAAAGATAAAAAGTAAATGTGAGAGCATGAACTTACATTTCTTTACTTTGTCCAACACAAGGACAAAAGACTTCTGCAACTCTACTATGAAGTCCTTCTCGTCGAAGAAGTACTCAGCATAATAGCTTCTCCACCACTCTTCAAAAGATGGTGAGCAAAGGAAGTTAAGCTGGTAGTTGAACAGCGAGAGGATTGTTCGACCAGCATATCTTCCGATATGCTTGGTAGCAGCTTCTTCTGTATAATCGTTGCAGAAGTACAACATTGACTTCTCTCTTTGAAAAATGGGAGAAGGCAGGGTTTGGATGATACCAAACTGGCGAGATACCAGATTGGGTTGATAGGCAAGTAGACTCAAATGAGTCTTAGAACTCTTAAATCGAAGAGGCATGATCCTGGGTGTCAGGAACGCCTCCCAAAGTATAGTGTGCTCATCGACATTGGGACCACTCGACTCCTTTGGATGTGGCCTTGTAAACCATGCTGGCCCCACCTTCCGTTGAGCAAATGGAGCCATAGTTGAAACAAATTCCTTCCTTCGAGCGAACATCAGAACGAAGTTAGTGAAGGTTTGTTGGAACTCCAGCCCATCTTCCACAGGTGTCAGTAGAGCCAGCCTAATTCCTTCAATACGTCTATTAGCTATCGCTGGGGCTTGTTCATTTATCTGATTCTTCTTGGGTAGGAAGGATTCGAAAGTGGCGTTGAGCCACAGTTGAAGTAGCCAGAAAGGCCCAGCGAGTAGCAAACTGTTCCTATCTTCGACATGTTTCAAGAGAGTAACCCCATTGCTGATTGAGTCATAAAGACTGGCTAGAATTAGTTCTGCCAAACAGATGTTCTGGCGGTGATGCAGTTGGGTGGCAAGAGTGACCATCTTTTTGGTCACTTATAGAGATTTCGAGCAAAACACAAAGCGAGTTAGCCATAAGGCTAGAAACGCTATGTGTTCGACATCCGACACTGTGTCCGTCGACCTGTCGTGATAATGGTTGATAAAGGTAGTGTATGTTGGCTTAGTCTCAGAGAAGCCAATTTGGTCCTCCGACATCTCCTCCGGGTCGAAATAATCTCCGGTTGGTCGAAGGCCAGTAATGGCCGCTACGTCGAAGAGTGTGGGAGTTAACATCCCACATGGAAGGTGAAAGGTGAAGTGAGAGTTATCCCAAAACAACAGCGAAGCTATAAGCATCTCTGGGGAGTAGTTTAAGCCTGTCTTCGACAGCATTACTAGGTCAAAGATTCCCATTTCCTTCCAGACTGGAGTTTGATGTTTCTCCAACTTCGTTAGCCAAGCAACATAGTCAGAGGTCAGATTAGGGCAAGACCTGAAGACTCTAACACTTTTGTTGAAGAAACGAAGGTCGATCTTCTCATGTGTAGGGTCTTCGTTGTCTTCTGCGTCCTTCTTGGCGCATGCTACTGGCTTGAGTTTCTCGACGATGGGAAAATAGCTCTTGATCTTCAGAGCTTCAGAGATGCTTGGGTTCATGGGTCCAGACATGGCGAAGATCTGGTTGGAGTATCCAACCGGGATCATCAAGTGACGCGAGTAAGCATCGCGAACGGAGATGTCAGAAGGTTCAGGGACCCTTCGTTTCCCTGTAGAGTTCACTACCGGAGCAGTAACAAAGACCTTGGGCTTAGCAAGTTGTTCAGTTGGTGCGTTAGTCTTGGGGGCAGTAGAAGCAGAGGCCATTGTTAAGGATGAAGATGAAGTGGAAAAGGAAGAGTTTTTCTGCAAAGAGAGCAAGTTTGTATGAAAGCAAGGGAGTTTGAGGGCTAGTGTGCGTGAAAAGTCCCACAATGGGATATTCACTACTATTTATAGTAGTGGGAGAAATTCCCAATAACGAGGACATTAAATGTCATTTAATGCTGCAGGAATTAGTGGGACGCGTGGCAGCATCCTGTTGTTTTGGCCGTTTCTGCAGAAACAGAGAGACGCAGCGTGCGTCCTCGTTTTTGGGATTTGTCATAATGACAAATTCTGAAGTGATGTTTGGTACTGCACGCCGTACTGAAAGTGACGTCCTAGGATCAAATCAATGATGGTTTCTTGGGATTGCCAATAGTTGGTAAAAAGCAACAAAAAGTGCACAAGTTAACTTGTGACTAAGCGTGGAAAAAACAGGTGTCGAATGGCGTTTTCAAAGAATGCCTTTTTCTTTCAGAGTCGAAATAAGGCATTCTTGGGGGGCAATTTGTTGGCTCCTAAATTCGACACCTTTATTTTGATTGATGGCAGCCATTAAAAGCTGAAAGATGCTTTCGACTGGCTAAGCCTGTCGAAGTGCCCGTCGAAAGATGGCAAAATACTTAGAAGATTTCTTCCAAAGAAGAAGGCTGATTGCCTTCGACGTCGAAGGAGTAGTCGTCGAAGATGTCTCTTGACGAACGTGTTCGATGGTCCAGAGTGGAGCAGTTTGAAATTCAAAGCTTTGGAGGGAAAACGGTTTCCAGCAGTTACTACGTGCAAACGTGCAAGGATCTGGAGCGTCGAGCATGGAGAACGTGCCAAGTGGCTTGATCTCGAAGCAGTGTAACTGCCCGACGGTTACTTGGAATGTTTTAGTATAAATAGGAGTAGACGTGTAGTTTCTCGCGTGTGTTCACAAAAAATACATAGTCACTCATTTAGATTCAAGTACCCAGTGTGAGCGAAAGAATTGTTGAGAAATGTACGTGTGAAACACCAATTTTATCAATTAAAAGTCATTTACTTTTCCAGTATTTTACATGCTTTTTCCCTTTAAATTCCTGTCGAACCTTTACTTTAAAGCCTTGTTTATTTTACCAAGCCTTTCCTTTATGCAATTTACTTGAAACATTTTACTTAAAGCCTTATCCACATTAATCAAACTTCAAAATCAACCTATGTCCATAGGATCAATCTGATCGATCCCGCGAGTAACCAAATAAGTAACCATTTGGAGGATCAGCGGTTGTTTACCAAAACCCAAGGTAAACACCCGGATAGTAAGGTTATGATAAGGAACCTGGATAGTAGGGTTACTTTGAGATGAAATCCTGGATAGTGGGGCTTGAGAAGGAACCTGGATAGTAGGGTTACTTCGATATGAAAGCCTGGATAGTAGGGCTGTGAGAAGGAACCTGGATAGTAGGGTTACTTCAATATGAAAGCCTGGATAGTAGGGCTGTGAGAAGGAACCTGGATAGTAGGGTTACTTCGAGATGAAAGTCTGGATAGTAGGGCTTGAGAAAGAACCTGGATAGTAGGGTTACTTCGATATGAAAGTCTGAATGGTAGGGCTGTAAGAAGGAACCTGAATAGTAGGGTTACTTCGATATGAAAGCCTGGATAGTAGGGCTGTGAGAAGGAACCTGGATAGTAGGGTTACTTCGATATGAAAGCTTGGATAGTAGGGTTGTGAGAAGGAACCTGAATAGTAGGGTTACTTCGAGATGAAAGCCTGGATAGTAGGGCTTGAGAAGGAACCTGGATAGTAGGGTTACTTCGATATGAAAGCCTGGATGGTAGGGCTGTGAGAAGGAACTTGGATAGTAGGGTTACTTCGATATGAAAGCCTGGATAGTAGGGTTGTGAGAAGGAACCTGGATAGTAGGGTTACTTCGAGATGAAATCCTGGATAGTAGGGCTTGAGAAGGAACCTGGATAGTAGGGTTACTTCGATATGAAAACTTAGATGGTAGGCTTGTGAGAAAGGACCTGGATAGTAGGGTTACTTCGAGATGAAAGCCTGGATAGTAGGGTTGTGAGAAGGAACCTGGATAGTAGGGTTACTTTGTCATGAAAGCCTGGATAGTAGGGCTGTGAGAAGGAACCTGGATAGTAGGGTTACTTTGATATGAAAGCCTGGATAGTAGGTCTGTAAGAAGGAACTTGGATAGTAGGGTTACTTTGATACGAAAGCCTGGATGGTAGGGCTGCAAGAAGGAACCTGGATAGTAGGGTTACTTCGATATGAAAGCCTGGATGGTAGGGCTGTGAGAAGGAACCCGGGTAAGGTTGTTTCGTGAAGAGTTTGGGTAAAACTACATCTGAACTGAGAAGGAACCTGGGTAAGGTTGCTTTTTGAGGAGTTTGGGTAAAACTGCATCTGAACTGAGAAAGAACCTGGGTAAGGTTGTTTCGTGAAGAGTTTGGGTAAAATTGCATCTGAACCGAGAATGAACCTGGGTAAGGTTGCTTTGTGAGGAGTTCGTGTAAAACTTTAGAAGGAACCGGGGTAAGGTTACTTTGTGATAAGTTCGTGTAGAACTTCAAAATGAACCGGGGTAAGGTTACTTTGATATGATAATGTAGATTAGTTGACCCGATTGACTTCGGGAACTGAGGTTCCATTAGTTGTCTGTAGATGTGATCTGTATAATTGTTGGATTCGTTGAAGCTAATCGTCTTTTCCTGTAAAAGATATCAAGTTTAGTTGTATGCGATGCATGAAATGTAGGGTGAGATGATGTTCTCAAAATAAATGAGATTATGATGTATATGATATGTATGCGTATGTCATGATGTATGTTCATGAAATGCTGACGTAATAATCTGAGTCCGGGAAAATAAATCCCTGACTGCTGCTTAGAGAGTATGGGAAATGGTATTCTTGACTGCTGTAAAAAACCATAGTTCTTCTACTTCTGTTGGGGATGATGAAAAAAGATGACTAGCTGGGTGTTGTACCCCAAAATTTTCCCTCCAATTTCCTCAACATTTTCTCACCACAAGACCCTTGGAGCTCAAGATCCAGTTAGGGTTTCCTCTACTCAAGACTTCTCCTTGCACTGTTGACCCAAATTAGGGTTTGAGTTTGCACAAAGATGTTTTGACCTAAAATGCCTAAGATGACTTTCATGCTTCATATTGGACTCCCAAGTTTATCCATACCAAGTTTCAAGCCCTGATTCCAATCTTTGCCCAGTCAATTGGACAGTTGACCTAGAAATCAGTTGTATTAGGGAAAAAGTCAACTGTGGTCAATTGACAGTCAAACTTCATGATTTTTGACCCACATCAACATTATGAACTCATATGGACCATTTGATCAAGTTTGGATCACAAATCCACAAGAAATTTGATCAGATCACCAAAAGGGCAAAATGGTCATTTTTAGGGTTTTGACTGCACAAAGGCAATTTTTGACTGTTTGACCTAGCCAATGGAAAACCAAGCTCATATTTGGACTCAAGGACCCCATGGAATTGTCTTGACATGCTCAACAAATTCAAAAGATCCCAAATGCACAAGATTGACAGATGAATTTTCCAGTCAACTGAGCCAAATTTGACTGTATACTGAAAAATCAAACTTTGACTTTTTAGTCAAAATCAAGTGTCAAGATTTATTTTTCATCAAGACATGTCAAATTATGAAACTTGTTCACCAAGAAATCAAAAATCACAAATTAGGGTTTGAAATGAAGAATTTTCATAACTTAGAATTTTTCTAAGTTATGAAAATCCCTAATTTTTTCCTAACTTTGTCCCACTTTTTCATCAAGATACATTTGGATTCAAGGAAAACTCAAAACATGAAAGTTGTAGTCCATTGCAAAATATACAACTTTGATTCACAAAGTTTCCTCAAAAGAAGCTTTTAGCTCAAGTTATGATTTTTGGAACAAGGGTGCAAAACATTCTTAACTTAGAAAATTTTTGACCTATTTTAGGCAGGATTTTTGCCTAACTTCATGGACATTTTTCACTTGCTTCCACTTGGAATTTCAACTTGCATTACAAATATGTATTGTAGTACACATTCCAAGCTTTCCAAAATGCCCAAGAACTCATCAAACACCCTTGTGGTTAGGGAGAATCGAATTTGGCAATATGGGCAAAAGTCACTTTGTTCATGAGCCATTTCCATGTTCATAACTTGTGCAATTTTTAAAATCAGCATGAGCAAGCTAGTTACAGGCCTTTAATCCTTTTCTTACTCAATAATTAAATGCCAATCCATTGTGCCAAGGCATTATTTTGTGCATTTGGTCATTGTACAAAGATTTAAGCCTTAATTGGAAAAAGCACTTTATCCATTTTTGAAAAGTATGACTTTATGTCAAATTTGCAATCCAAGTAGTACAATGCAAATCCTTTTGGCCCAAGTTCAGGGACATATCACACTGATCAAGAGGGGTAGTTGCAGCATGATTAGGGGGCCTGCAGAAGTCTAGAAACCAAGTTGACAATTTTTGCTTAAGTTAGAAGAAACCTTGCATTTTGTAACACATCTCACATTTCTGCCAAGACAAGCCAAAGTAAACTTGTTAAACACATTCCAAATATCAAACCTAAGCTAAGGCACGAGCTAACCACCTTCCAAACCTCATCATTCATCAAAACACCCTCCTACTGCAAAAAACAGAGTCTTGGACTTCCATAACTCAATCCACTCGTGCATTTTTGCTAAATCAGTTCATACACACTCCATACCACATATACAAACTATCCCAAGCATTGGACACGACTTGTAACACCTCTAACCAGTTTCACCATTTTCACTTTTTCTGTTTTGCAGGTTGACTTCCATAGCTTGATTCATTTGGTTTCAAAGCAAGCTAAAGGTTGGAGAAGCATCCCTGACCTTCAAGCAAGCTGCACAAGTCCTCACATTGCACTGAAAGTACCTCCATTGTCAGACACGATCCAAGATGAACAGATAAGTTCATGGACTTCTATCTCTCAATCTAGGAAGAGTTAGCTTTAGGTTTATGAATGAAAAATGCTCTACTCATGGCCCTGAAGCTACACATATATTTACTTTCCATTTATATTGCATGTGCTAAGAGAATTTAAGACCTGAACATTGACAAAAACTTAGGTTAAGAATTAGGGATGGATAAATTCTCTCTCATTTCTGAGAGTTAGATCAAGTTCTTGGTATGTATGGAATCGTGGCTTGATGCTTGACATTTTTCATGTTATAAGTTTGTGCTAAAAGTCCAGGAATCAAGAGTTGTGGTTGAAGCAAGAGAGCGCACGCATTTTCAAACGTTTGTCTGGAGGTTGAAGACAACCTCTCTTGGGTTGGGCCTGAGATTTCTTTTCCTTTTTGCACCACTGCATTTCACATGCACCCCCTGGCCCATTTTGAGTTTTATTTGTCATTTTCAACTTTTTCTTTTTGATTCTGATTTGTTTTTTTTTTATTTAAGCATAAAAAATATTAAAAATATTTTTCTCACATTTTTTGCATTTTTATTTGATTTTTATTTGCTTCATTTAGTTATATATGTAAATAAATACATAATACTTTTTTGTTTAGAATATTAAAAACAATACAAAATACATTTATTTTCTTATTTTATTTTATTTTATCTTCTGAAAACATTTTATAAAAAATATACTTTTTTTGGTAAATATTAAATATTTTATTTTTGTACATATTTAATATATTTAGTAAATAATATAAATACTTATATATTTATTATTATAATATTTAGGATAAAAACATAAAAATAATACATTTTTATTTTTATTAATATTTAACTTAAAAAATCACTTTTTACAATATACTTCCTTTTTATTTATTTTTTGTACATAATTAATAAATATTGCATATATTATATAATAAATCCCTTTTATTTATAAAATTAGGGTTTTGCCCTAAATACATAAAAATACCAAAAATTAATTTATTTT
Organism: Vicia faba; assembly: GCA_948472305.1. Lineage (NCBI taxonomy): Eukaryota > Viridiplantae > Streptophyta > Magnoliopsida > Fabales > Fabaceae > Vicia > Vicia faba. Next base: position 578,267,609 of record OX451736.1, on the reverse strand, counting down.
ATTTTTGTTTATTTAACACATAAAAAAAATACTTTTTACATACATATAAAAATCATTTTTGCATCTTGCATATTTATTTTATTTTATTTTATTATTGTGCAATTAAATACCTTGTAAAAATTCAATTTGGATGTAATAGTTTAGGGTTTAATTTCTTGCTAAAATATCCCCATTTGAACATTTGTACCCCCCATCCCATATATTATGTTGTAATAATTTAGGACCTTTAAATCCCGCACTTTAAAAGCTTTCTAAATATGCCATGATAAAATTAGGGTTTTGTATGCAAATCAAAAACAACAAATAGTTTGACCTAAATTCAAGATAAACAAGCATGAAAATGGACAACACTAATCACACTTGCACCCCTAGGGTACTCCACTTGTTGCCTTCAATAATGGGCCATGTTGCATGTTAGGTGTCTTTGGAAAAAACAAAATAATCAAATGATCATAGTCCCTCGATGACGCTTTCGAAAGTTGCCTAAAAATGATCAAGTCCCTTAAAGGAAAAATTGCCCAAAGATACTTGGCACCATTGCAATCATGGTCTAAACGATGACCCGCGCCCGTCCCATTCACATCTTAACACAAGATTGTCCACCAAATACAATGGTGGAACAAAATTGTTAAAAGGGTTAAAACATAGCAAAGATCATTGAGAAATTTAGAGTAGACAAACTCTTGGTTACTTGCCAACTTGCAAAACAAAAACACTTGCCTATTTTTCAAAACACACATCACAACACATTTTCAAAACAACTTTCAAAAACATTGAAAACTTTTTCAAAAGACATACACTTTTGTATACATCCCAACATGGATCATTACAAAGGTTGCCACCACATTGGCCTCTTTTCAAAAACATTTTTCAAACCCACACACAAAGCACCATTTCAAACAATTGAAAGCACCATTTCAAACAATTGAAAATCAAGGTAAGTTGATCTAAGCAAGTAACTAAGAGCCCATGGATAACCATGGATAGAAATGGTGCTAATACCTTCCCTTTCTATAATCTACTCCCCGAACCCAAGAAAACATCTCAAAGGTTTTTGCTGTGCTTTTTAACCTTTCCTTAGGATAAAATAAAAAGTCGGTGGCGACTCTTGCTCAACCGAAACATTTGCGAAAACAAACGCAAAACCTCAAGTCAGTTCTCCCACCGTATCACAGAACTGGCGACTCTGCTGGGAAGAACTTAAAAGTGGAGTAACCTTGGGGCTTAGATCACCTTCTTGCATGACTAATTGTTTGCTTTGATTGCTTTATATCTTGGTGCTCTTGTTTGGGTTTGCAATCCAACACCCGGATTTGGGGAAACATTCATAGATAGCAATACGTTGTGGAAACTGTGCGGGGTATACCGACACGGTTGAAGCAATAGCTATATTAGTGCGACATATTTGTGAATACCGGTAACCCTTGAGTTCAATCAAGGAGAGTACGGGACCGCTGAGTGATGTCACTAAGCACTAATGACCTAGAACCTTACTTGACCATCTTGGCCTTTAATTAGGGGTAGTGAGATGACCGGCTTTGGTGCAGTCCGAAGTTGGTAGATACTCGATACTACACTCATTGAGGGTTGTTTTCTTGGAATATTTTGGTCGCTAGTTAAGTGGCTAAACCAAAACAATGAACAATGAAAACAATCCAGTGATATTGAGCTCCTTAGAACCCGGTTACTATTTATAGGACAGGTTTTTAAGCCAACTACACTCAAGAGGGTACTTACCTGTGAAACCCCATGCAAGCCTGAAACTAGGGTTTTGTGTGATTTGCTTGTACATATGTTTGTGCATACGTCATGAACATCATAAAGCATCATATGCATTCACTAACCATTTCAAGGGTTTAGATCTTCATCTTTGTTCTTGTTTTGTAGGTCATGGAAATTCTTCGTAGGAAAACTATCCAAGTCAACCTTGTGAGAATCCCTCCTCAACTCAAAGAGCTCATATCAAGAATTCCTGAAAGCTCTCCCTTCAATGAAAGACATGGTAGACTGCTCAGCCTAGTCAACACCAACATTGAAGAGGACATGGTAAAGGTGTTGTTCCAGTTCTTTGACCCCCTTCACCACTGTTTCACTTTCCCCGACTACCAGTTGGTGCCCACTTTGGAGGAATTTTCTCAACTCCTGAGAATTCCTATCCTTAATCAACTACCTTTCAACGGTACGGAAAAGGAACCAAAGCCTGAAGATGTTGCTCAAGCACTACACCTACAGCCATCTGACATCAAGGGGCATTGGGAAACTAGAAGCGGTGTCAAAGGCTTCTTAGCAAAATTCTTGTTTGAGAAGGCACAAGAGTGTTGGAATTCATTGGACCTACAAGCCTTTGAAGAAATTGTGGCCCTCCTCATCTATGGTTTGGTCTTGTTCCCAAATCCTGACCAGCTTGTAGATGTCAACGCCGTCAAAATCTTCTTATCCAGAAATCCAATACCAATATTGCTTGGGGACATTCTTCACTCATTTTACACACGAACAATGAGAAAGAGGGGTGTTCTCATGTGTTGTACTCCTCTCCTTGCAAGGTGGTTTATTTCGCACCTTCCACAATCTGTCCTGAAGAATGACCAAGGCCTAAGATGGTCACAAAGGTTGATGACCCTCACTCACTTTGATGTACATTGGTGCTCTCGGTCCAGAGAAAATGTCATCATCGTTGATCGTTGTGGAGAGTTCCCTAATGTTCCATTACTTGGCATTAGATAAGGCATTACCTATAACCCTTGTCTAGCTTTGAGACAATTTGGATATGCACAGAGAGATGGCCCTCACGACATGTTGATTCCTGACCTAGTTTTTGACTTCGACAACGATGCGCAAGGACTTCGCCAAAGATTCATCAGAGCTTGGAGGATTCCTAACAAGGTTGACAGCAAGACATTGGGGTACAAGAACTCCATCCCTCTTGAGCCTTATCTCAAATGGGTACGAACCCGAGCCCAGAGTCTAATGATGCCTTACCCTCATGTTCTCCCTGTGATTAAAGAGTCCGTTAAGGAAGGAGAGGTTCCCTACACCATCCTGTATCCTGACATGCCTACATCGTGGGAGGAGATGCAGAAGAGTTGGATCCAACTCAAGGAGGAACAGAACACTTTTTAAGCCAGCTTCTATGCTAGTGAGAAGAAGGTTTTAGAGCTTACCCGCCGACTCCACGAGGAAGAGACCCTCAATGCCTACATCGCACCAAAGAGGATGCGCAACGTCTTTTTACCTTGAGAAGTTTTTGTAATATTTGGCCCATGGGGCATTTATGTACTGACAAATTTCTTCTTATTAATATGACGTGCGTTCTTTTTGTTTGCAACAATTTTGAACTTTCTAAATCCTTTAATGCATTGCATACATAAGCATACCATTCATCATATGCATAAGCAGGTCCCCACACCAGGTTTCCTTATCTTTCTGCTGTTTGTTTCAGTAAGATGGATCTTGAACAGACGGTCAAAGACTTGCAGTCTCAGAACTCACAGTTTCAACAACTCCTGATGACCTTGGCTAAGGGTCAGGAGGATCTAAAGGCCCTGCTGGGGAACAAAGAGCAAGTGAAGAAGAAGAAGAAAAGAATCGGGGTAGCTACCCTAGGAAGAAGGTTTGATGGTGAAGCCAGAAGAGTGCTTGAATTTCCCCTACATCTGAAGAGGGAACCAGTAAAGGGAATGCGGCTGCAGTACCTTCCGAATCCGAGGTTGAAGAAGAGGAGGCTGAAGAGGATGAAGACTACTCTGATCAACAATACCCGCCCGCTGATGATAAGTACAAAGGCTTGGAAGACAGGTTGGCATCTATGGAGCTGCAGAGAGTTCCCGACTTAGATTTCGAAGATTTGGGATTAGTTGCTGGAATTGTCATCCCCCCGAAGTTTAAAGTGCCAGCTTTTGCAAGATATGACGGGCTATCCTGCCCGAAGATGCATCTCAGATCATACGTAAGGAAGATCCAACCTTACACTGCCGACAAGAACCTTTGGATCCATTTCTTTCAGGATAGCCTTTCAGGGGCTCAACTCGAGTGGTTCTATCAGCTGGATGGAGCCAGTATCCGAAACTGGGAAGACTTGGCCACCGCATTTTATAAACAATATCAGTACAATTCTGACCTCGCTCCTACGCGTACCTAACTTCAGGGTATGTCACTGGGGACGGGTGAAGGATTCAAGGAGTATGCGCAAAAGTGGAGAGACTTGGCTGGCAGGGTGCAGCCACCGCTGACTGACCGCGAACTTGTTGACATGTTCCTTGGGACCCTGTCTGGTCCGTTCTTTAACCATCTGATTGGTAATTCCTCTGATGGGTTTACAGATTTGATCTTGACTAGTGAGAGGATAGAAGCTGGTATCAAGTCGGGGAAGATACATAAAGTTGCCGCCGCGAGTACTGAAAAGAAGCCCTTCAAGAAGGAAGCCAATGCTGTTTATGGTCCCAAAAGACAGATTAAACCAGAACACCGCCAAGCCGTTAATGCATTGGTAATTTCAAAGCCTGTTGCTGCTCCTCAGCAGTTTAACCAACCAAGGGGTGAGAGGCCCAAAAGGCAGTACACTCGGCTCAGCATGACCCTGTCTCAGATTTTGCCGCAACTACTGTCAACCAACCTGGTAACTGTCAAAGAAGCTCCAAAAGTAGTGAACACAGCTTCTCCAAAGTACAACCCCAATGCCCGTTGCGCTTATCACTCTGATAGCCCCGGGCATACTACGGACGATTGCTGGGCTCTGAGGAATAAGGTTCAAGACCTTATTGATGCTAAGGAAATACAGTTTGAGGCGCCCGAAAGACCCAATGTTGTGACTGCTCCCATGCCCCAGCATGGAGTGAATGCTGTGGAGGAAGACCGGTATGTAGCCTCCATGGAAGAGATTGTTACTCCGTTGTTGACTGTTAAAAGGAATTTGTTGCTAGCCGGTTTATTTCCAGGCTGTGGTAAAGATTGCCTTATATGTGCTATTACGCCTGTTGGTTGTCCGTTGCTGAAATCAAGTATCCAAAGCCTGATGGATAGCAAATAGATCTTGTTTGAGAAGATTGTTGTTCCTGCCACCCCTACAGAAGAAGTTTCTATTGTCACTATTTTCAACAAACCTCCTAAGGCTCCTTCGAAGAAGCCTGTCAAAATCACGTCCACTCAGAAGATAGCTCCTATCATCATCACTGTTCCGGGGCCTCTCCCTTATACATCCGACAAAGCTGTCCCATGGCATTATGGGGCAGATGTTTACGTTCTTGGAGTAAAGCAAGAGTTTGATGCTAGTACCGGCGTCAGTAACATCACCGGGCCGGCCAAAATTACTCGCAGTGGTAGGTTGTTCTCGCCAGATATTGCGCCACCAGCTATTCAGAAACCCCTTATCATCACACCTGCAAGTGTGCATGTTCCACTTCCTAATTAAATTCCTGTTTCTACCCCTGCTGCCGAGTCATCTGACGCTCGGGGCAAAGGGATTGCTACTGATTTGCCTGCCCTGACGGAGGCACCGAAGACAACCACTGTTGAAGCTTCCCAGCAAGAGATGGAAGAGATCCTCAAGATTATCAAGAAAAGTGATTTCAACGTGGTTGAGCAGCTGGGGCACACCCTATCAAAGATTTCTATGCTATCACTGTTGTTGTGTTCAGAGGCCCATGCCAAGGCCCTGATCTCCTTCCTGAAGACGGCCCATGTGCCACAAGAAACGTCTGCTGATCAATTTACTGATTGTATGGCCAACTTGATTGCCGATAATGGTTTGGGCTTCTCTGACGCTGATCTTACCGCCAAAGGAAAGAACCATAATGACGCCCTGCATGTCTCCATTGAATGCAGGGGCACTACTCTTGCCCATGTGTTGGTAGACACCGGTTCTTCATTGAATGTATTGCCCAAGAAGGCCCTAGACAGGCTGGATTGTGAGGGTCTGGAGCTCAAGTCCAGTAACATTGTTGTCCGAGCCTTTGACGGTTCGAAAAGGATGGTACATGGTGAAGTTGACATTCCAATCAGGGTTTGTTCTCAAGTTTTTTATTCAACTTTCTATGTGATGGACATCCGTCCATCCTACTCTTGTTTGCTGGGTCGTCCATGGATCCACAAGGCTGGAGATGTGACCTCCACACTACATCTGAAGCTTAAGTACCCAGTCAGAGGAAAGATTGTGACAGTTCAGGGGGAGGAAGAATATATGGTCATCCACCTAAACTCGTTCCGGTACATAGAAATGGATGGGGAGTTCATTGAAACCCCCTTTCAACACTTTGAAGAGGTGCCTCAGACGTTGGCATCAGCTGAAACTGTGATTGAAGACCCTCCTTTGAAGATGGCTTCCTTAAAGGATGCCCGGGCTGTGATTGAGAAGGGTGAGTACGCAAACTGGGGTCGGCTTCCTGATTTCACTCCAAAGACTGACAAGTTTGGCTTGGGCTTCACCGCAGAGGCTCAGAGGGCTGTTTGTAAGGCAAGGATCGGAAGACCTCCTGTGTTCATCACCAACCCGGGAGTGAATGTTATTGAAGACGAAGTGGAGGAATCGGAATTCGACAGCTGGATCTACCCAACAACCGACAGTGGACCAAGCAACTGGACTGCCAAAGACTTCACACCTATTACTTTTGTCACTCAGTAATGAACTCTTTTGTTTTCAATTTGTAACAAGCAATATGTTGAAACTTTTATGGCTCGGTGTCCTACCCGGGGCACCGTGGCTCCATTTGTGAGGGCTTTTGTATGACATTCTCATATATCATTAATCAAAATATTGGACATTTGTTGCATTTCAAAATCTTGTGCTCCTTTTCTTTCTTTATTATATACTGCAAAACAGCTATATTTACACACACTCACTTATACAGGTTCCAATCCACTATGGATCTCACTAGTAACGACTATGCTACTGCCAGTTATGACTTCGAAAATCCGATCAACTTAGCCGAAGACGAAGGTGAAGATGATTGCGAAGTGCCTGGTGAACTTGCAAGACTTCTACTCCAGGAAGAGAGGGCCATTCAGCCACATGAAGAGCCAGTGAAAACGGTAAATCTGGGTACTGAGACAGACAGAAAGGAAGTCAAGATTGGTGCCAATCTAGAGCTCAGTGTGAAACAACGGTTGATTCAGATGCTGCATGACTATGTGGAAATATTTGCTTGGTCTTACGAAGACATGCCTGGTTTGGATACCGACATTGTGGTTCATCACTTGCCTACCAAGGAAGACTGCCCTCCGGTAAAACAAAAGGTCTGCCGTATGCGTCCAGAGATGTCCGAGAAAATCAAAGTGAGGTTATGAAACAATTTGATGTCGGATTTCTAGCTGTGACTTCTTACCCTCAGTGGATTGCCAACGTGGTTCCAGTGCCGAAAAAGTATGGTAAGGTCCGGATGTGTGTTGATTACAGGAATTTGAACAGGGCGAGCCCTAAGGATGATTTCCCTCTGCCTCATATCGACGTTCTGTTTGACAACACTACTCAGCATAAAGTTTTCTCCTTCATGGACGGCTTCTCCGGTTATAATCATATCAAGATGGCTCCTGAAGACATGGAGAAGACCACTTTTGTTACTCAGTGGGGCACCTTTTATTACAAGGTCATGCCTTTTGGGTTGAAAAATGCTGGGGCAACCTACCAACGTGCCATGGTTGCTTTATTTCATGACATGATCCATCACGAAATAGAAGTATACGTCGACGATATGATTGCAAGGTCCCAAACTGAGGAGGAACACCTTGACCATCTACAGAAGCTGTTTGACCGTCTGAAGTTGTACAAGCTGAGGTTGAACCCAAACAAGTGCACCTTTGGGGTAAGATCTGGAAAATTGCTAGGCTTCATCGTAAGCGACAAAGGCATTCAAGTAGACCCTGCCAAAGTGAAAGCCATACAAGAGATGCCAACTCCTAAGACAGAGAAAGAAGTCAGAAGCTTTCTAGGACGATTGAACTACATTTCCCGGTTCATCTCACATCTAACTGCTACCTATGAACCAATCTTCAAGCTGTTGAAGAAAGATCAAGTAGTACGTTGGAATGATGAATGTCAGGCCGCTTTCGAAAAGATCAAAGAGTATCTCCAAGAACCACCCATTCTTATGCCACCGGTTGAAGGGAGACCTCTAATCTTATACTTGACAGTACTTGACAACTCAATGGGGTGTGTGCTGGGGCAGCATGACGAGTGTGGCCGAAAAGAGTACGCCATTTATTACCTGAGCAAAAAGTTTACCGACTGTGAGACTCGGTACTCACTGCTCGAGAAAACTTGCTGCACTTTGGTATGGGCTGCTCGCCGGCTGAGACAATATATGTTGACTCACACTACTCTGTTGATTTCAAAAATGGATCCAATCAAGTACATATTCGAAAAGCCTGCTCTGTCCGGAAGAATAGCAAGATGGAAAATGATCTTGACGGAATATGACATCCAGTACACGACTCAAAAAGCAATCAAGGGAAGTGTATTGGCAGACCATTTGGCCCACCAGGCAGTGGACAATTACCAGTCAATGAACTTTGAATTTCCAGACGAGGATATCATGGTAGTGACTGATTGTGAAGTACCTTGACCGGATGAAGGACCTGAGGAAGGATCCCGATGGTCTATGCACTTTGACGAAGCCTCGAACGCTTTGGGTAATGGTATCGGTGCTGTGATCATATCCCCTAAAGGCACTCATACTCCACTCACCGCCCGACTATGTTTCAACTGCACCAACAACATGGAAGAGTATGAGGCATGTATCATGGGTCTTCAAGCTGCAATCGACCTAAGGATCAAGTTCTTGAGTGTCTTCGGAGATTCCGCTCTCGTGATCAATCAAATCAAAGGCGAGTGGGATACGAAACACCCAAATCTTATTCCTTACAAGGAGTATGTGTTGACGTTGATTCCCCACTTCAAGGAGATAACTTTTGAACACTTCCCAAGAGAGGAGAATCAGTTTGCGGACGCGTTGGCTACGATGTCTTCTATGTTTAAAGTCAAATGGGACAACGAGGCTCCCCGGATCATCATTTGGAAGTTGGATGAACCTGCACATTGCTGCGATCTCGAGACCGAAGAGGTAATAGAAAAACCCTGGTATCATGAAGTGAAGAGGTACCTTGAAGCTCAAGAATACCCCGAAGGCGCATCTGTTAATGACAAGAAGTTCCTGAGAAGGTTTGCGGCAAAGTTCTTCCTCAGCAACGACATTCTGTACAAACGAAACCATGATTCAACCTTACTGCGTTGTGTGGATAAGACTGAAGCAGAGAAGATCATGGCAGAACTACATGAAGGTACATTCGGAACACATTCCAGTGGACATGCCATGGCAAAGAAAATCCTTCAGGCAGGATATTTCTGGTCCATAATGGAAGCCGACTGTTATCAGCATTCTCGAACTTGTCATAAATGCTAGATCTATGCTGATAAGGTGCACATTCCTCCGGTACCTCTGAACGTCTTGACAGCACCTTGGCCTTTTGCGATGTGGGGCATTGATATGATCGGCGAGATCCGACCGACGGCATCCAACGGGCATCGTTTCATCCTGGTAGCGATTGATTACTTCACGAAGTGGGTTGAAGTAGCTTCCTACGCCACCGTAACCAAGAGCGTCGTGGCACGGTTCATTCGGCACAACTTGATCTGTCGATACGGTATACCTGAGAGGATCATTACGAACAATGGTACCAATCTTAACAACAAGATGATCACTGAGCTCTGCGAGCAATTCAAGATACAGCACCACAATTCTTCTCCCTACCGGCCGAAGATGAATGGGGCTGTCGAAGCGGCAAATAAGAATATTAAGAAGATTGTGCAGAAGATGACAGTGACCTATAAGGATTGGAACGAGATGTTACCGTTTGCTCTTCATGGGTACCGTACCTCAGCACGGACGTCAACAGGGGCAACTCCCTTTTCCTTGGTCTATGGCATGGAGGCGGTCTTGCCTATTGAAGTCCAGATACCCTCTCTCCGGATAATGAAGGATGCAGGTTTGAGAAAAGATGACTGGATCCAGACTCGGCTTGATCAATTAAACCTGATTGACGAAAAGAGACTCACTGCTATTTGTCATGGTCAGACGTACCAAAAACGGATGATCAGGGCATTTAACAAGAAAGTCAGACGACAAGAGTATCAAGTCGGAGACCTGGTAATCAAGCGCATCATTCTTCCTCAAAGTGATCCTAGGGGCAAATGGACCCCTTCGTACGAAGGGCCATTTGTGGTTAAACATATCTTCTCAGGAGGAGCTATGATCCTAACCACCATGGATGGTGACGACCTTCCTCACCCGGCCAATGCAGACATAGTAAAAAGATACTACGCATGAATTAAAGACCCGCTAGATTGACACACCTAGGCAAAAATAAGGGCTTCCCGACGAACCAAAAGGGTTCGGGCAAAAATTAGGGACGAAATGAAAAAAATCCGTACACCCAGCAAGTCGAAAACCTGAAAAGGCGGCTTGGGCAAAAATGGGTATCCCGGTGGACTGAAAACCCGAAAGGGCGGTCCAGGCAAAAGTTAGGGATAAAGCCTAACACTATGTCTCATTGGATCACCTTGCATCCAGAATTCGGCATCAACTATCAAACTTCGACATCGATCAATCAACTTCATCTTCAACTAAGCAGCAAAGTGATGAGACACTTGAAGACATAAAGGCGATATCAGAGTTGGAACCCAGTGGGATTATTTTTCACATAACTGTTTTGTTTTCTTTTTCACAAAATTGTATAAACTCTATTTTTCTCGGCGGTATCCTCTTACTAGGACGTCAGCCTCTTGTACAAAAACGCCTATTTACGGGCAAATTTCAAAATCAATACAAGTACAATTTTTCAGACAAATTATCCTTTGTTTTTCCTTTTTCTGTTTTGTTTTGCAAAGAACGTCCAATGTTCATTTTTTATATATGCATTTGACATTAATTGCTAATCATGAATATTTGCATGCGAAACAAAGGACTAATTACAGGTGACGTCAGAAACAAGGGGCAATTTAGAATTGTCTAGGTAGTCTAATTGCTTTGTCCACCAAGGTACCAAGGTAGGTTCAGCTGAAGAACGTAACCAAGTCACCTCAACTCCCCACAGAGTAAGGCAAGATTCAGCAATACTCTCCCCAGGAAGAGTTGGTCTCCCATCAGCCCTGAAAAGGCACAATATTCCCCTAGCAAGTCAGCGATATTCCCCTCAAGCAGAGTTAGTCTACGGCCAGCCTAAAGGAAGTTGGGTATCCCCAGAAGATCTCAACATTCCCCAGTGGAGTATAGACATTCCTCAACAAGCATCCCCGGCAGTCTTAATATGAGTTTGTTCCCCAGCGGAATACCAACACCCCAGTACAGTCTGAAAAGTTTCCCCCAGGAAAGTGGAGTCCATATCCCCAGCGGGTCTTAAAGCTTATCCCCAGTAGATTCTGGAAGCTTATCCCCTGCAGAGTACGGACGTCTCTCCCGGACTTTATTCAAAGTTATTCCTCATAAGAGCTTATAACTGGGTTATCCTCATCTAATTACCACGGAAAGATCGTCCTCGGAAAAGTTCTTCCTATCCCCAGCGGAGTTCATCAAATTCCACAACATAACTTATCAGCAGAATCCCCAGCGGAGTTTATCATTAAAATCCCCAGCGGAGCTCTCATCGAAACCTCAGCGAAGTATCTCTTCCCACAGAGTGATTCCACTCAGAGTAATCTCTCCAACGGGTTTATTCCCCAACGGAGTCATCTTCTCCTACCGGTTTATTCTTGCAACCATCATCCCCAGCGGAAACGAAGAACTCTACTCTTCAACATCAGCCCAGGATTTGATTCCCCGACCAGTCGTCAAGGATTTATTTTCCTAGACAAAAATACATTCATAAATATTTCACATTTCATACATCCTGCTTACATACATGACAAAGTGCATACAACACTATCTCATTTTGAGCATCATGACATCATGCATCTCATACATCATGACTTCGCATACAACTGATGTTTTGCCTTTTCAGGAAAAAGGTCAATCCAAAGATGATTGCTATCAACTATCGCAATTCCAGATTCGATACCTGTATCTAGCCAGGGCACATTTGTGAGTGATGGATTGTGGATTCGATTCCTGTATCTAGCCAGGGCATATCTGCATGAAGAGTTTGAAGATCAACCCCTGTAACAGGCCAGGAAATTATCTTTCATTCTTAGGTCAGAGGTCTACACCTGTATCCAGCCAGGAAAGCTATCTTTACCAACCTTTTGCAATTCCAGATTCGATTCCTGTATCTAGCCAGGGCACATCTGTAGACAACAATTCCAGATTCGATACCTGTATCCAGCCAGGGCATATCTGTAGACGACAATTCCAGATTCGATACCTGTATCCAGCCAGGGCACATCTGTAGACAACAATTCCAGATTCGAAACCTGTATCCAGCCAGGCCATATCTGCATGAAGAGACTGAAGATCAACACCTGTAACAAGCCAGGAAAACATCTTTCTTTCTCAAAGTACACAAGTTCTCACTAAGGAATCTCTTACGTGATCAACACCTCCAAATGGCATCTATAAGCCCATTCCCGACAAGGTTCTGTCACGTCTCCAGATGGCATCTATAAGCCCATCCTCCAATCCATCCTATCTCCAAATGGCATCTATAAGCCCATTCCCGCCATCACATTGTTGATACTCTACCATGCGAGTGCAAATTTCCGGGCACTCTAGTGTCCAATCTCCTTTTACCCTCGAGTCGCGAAAGGCAAACTTGCCAATCTAACTCTTCAGGTTCAAGAAGATTGAACAGGGGCAACTGTTGTACCCCAAAATTTGCCCTCCCATTTCCTCAACATTTTCTCACCACAAGACCCTTGGAGCTCAAGATTCAGTTAGGGTTTCCTCTGCTCAAGACTTCTCCTTGCACCGTTGACCCAAATTAGGGTTTGAGTTTGCACAAAGATGTTTTGACCTAAAATGCCTAAGATGACTTTCATGCTTAATATTGGACTCCCAAGTTTATCCATACCAAGTTTCAAGCCCTGATTCCAATCTTTGCCCAGTCAATTGGACAGTTGACCTAGAAATCAGCTGTATTGGGGAAAAAGTCAACTGTGGTCAATTGACAGTCAAACCTCATGATTTTTGACCCACATCAACATTATGAACTCATATGGACCATTTGATCAAGTTTGGATCACAAATCCACAAGAAATTTGATCAGATCACCAAAAGGGCAAAATGGTCATTTTTAGGGTTTTGACTGCACAAAGGCAATTTTTGACTGTTTGACCTAGACAATGGCAAACCAAGCTCACATTTGGACTCAAGGACCCCATGGAATTGTCTATACATGCTCAACAAGTTCAAAAGATCCCAAATGCACAAGATTGACAGATGAATTTTCCAGTCAACTGAGCCAAATTTGACTGTATACTGAAAAATCAAACTTTGACTTTTTGGTCAAAATCAAGTGTCAAGATTTATTTTTCATCAAGACATGTCAAATTATGAAACTTGTTCACCAAGAAATCAAAAATCACAAATTAGGGTTTAAAATGAAGAATTTTCATAACTTAGAATTTTTTTAAGTTATGAAAATCCCTAATTTTTTCCTAACTTTGTCCCACTTTTTCATCAAGATACATTTGGATTAAAGGAAAACTCAAAACATGAAAGTTGTAGTCCATTGCAAAATCTACAACTTTGATTCACAAAGTTTCCTCAAAAGAAGCTTGTAGCTCAAGTTATGATTTTTGGAACAAGGGTGCAAAACATTCTTAACTTAGAAAAATTTTGACCTATTTTAGGCAGGATTTTTTCCTAACTTCATGGACATTTTTCACTTGCTTCCACTTGGAATTTCAACTTGCATTACAAAGATGGATTGTAGTACACATTCCAAGCTTTCCAAAATGTCTAAGAACTCATCAAACACCCTTGTGGTTACGGAGAATCGAATTTGGCAATATGGGCAAAAGTCACTTTGTTCATGAGCCATTTCCATGTTCATAACTTGTGCAATTTTTAAAATCAGCATGAGCAAGCTAGTTACAGGCCTCTAATCCTTTTCTTACTAAATAATTAAATGCCAATCCATTGTGCCAAGGCATTATTTTGTGCATTTGGTCATTGTACAAAGATTTAAGCCTTAATTGGAAAAAGCACTTTATCCATTTTTGAAAAGTATGGCTTTATGTCAAATTTGCAATCCAAGTAGTACAATGCAAATCCTTTTGGCCCAAGTTCAGGGACATATCACACTGATCAAGAGGGATGGTTGCAGCATGATTAGGGGGCCTGCACAAGTCTAGAAACCAAGTTGACAATTTTTGCTTAAGTTAGAAGGAACCTTGCATTTTGTAACACATCTCACATTTCTGCCAAGACAAGCCAAAGTAAACTTGTTAAACACATTCCAAATATAAAACCTAAGCTAAGGCACGAGCTAACCACCTTCCAAACCTCATCATTCATCAAAACACCCTCCTACTGCAAATAACAGAGTCACCTCTGCAGTTGGACTTCCATAACTCAATCCACTCGTGCATTTTTGCTAAAACCAGTTCATACACACTCCATACCACATATACAAACTATCCCAAGCATTGGACACGACCTGTAACACCTCTAACCAGTTTCACCATTTTCACTTTTTCTGTTTTGCAGGTTGACTTCCATAGCTTGATTCATTTGGTTTCAAAGCAAGCTAAAGGTTGGAGAAGCATCCCTGACCTTCAAGCAAGCTGCACAAGTCCTCACATTGCACTGAAAGTACCTCCATTGTCAGACACGATCCAAGCTGAACAGGTAAGTTCATGGACTTCTATCTCTCAATCTAGGAAGAGTTAGCTTTAGGTTTATGAATGAAAAATGCTCTACTCATGGCCCTGAAGCTACACATATATTTACTTTCCATTTATATTGCATGAGCTGAGAGAATTTAAGACCTGAACATTGACAAAAACTTAGGTTAAGAATTAGGGATGGAGAAATTCTCTCTCATTTCTGAGAGTTAGATCAAGTTCTTGGTATGTATGGAATCGTGGCTTGATGCTTGACATTTTTCATGTTATAAGTTTATGCTAAAAGTCCAGGAATCAAGAGTTGTGGTTGAAGCAAGAGAGCGCGCGCATTTTCGAACGTTTGTCTGGAGGTTGAAGACAACCTCTCTTGGGCTGGGCCTGAGATTTCTTTTCCTTTTTGCACCATTGCATTTCACATGCACCCCCTGGCCCATTTTGAGTTTTATTTGTCATTTTCAACTTTTTCTTTTTGATTCTGATTTGTTTTTTTTATTTAAGCATAAAAATATTAAAAATATTTTTCTCACATTTTTTGCATTTTTATTTGATTTTTATTTGCTTCATTTAGTTATATATGTAAATAAATACATAATACTTTTTTGTTTAGAATATTAAAAACAATACAAAATACATTTATTTTCTAATTTTATTTTATTTTATCTTCTGAAAACATTTTATAAAAAATATACTTTTTTTTGGTAAATATTAAATATTTTATTTTTGTACATATTTATTATATTTAGTAAATAATATAAATACTTATATATTTATTATTATAATATTTAGGATAAAAACATAAAAATAATACATTTTTATTTTTATTAATATTTAACTTAAAAAATCACTTTTTACAATATACTTCCTTTTTATTTATTTTTTGTACATAATTAATAAATATTGCATATATTATATAATAAATCCCTTTTATTTATAAAATTAGGGTTTTGCCCTAAATACATAAAAATACCAAAAATTAATTCCTTTTATTTTTTTTTATTTAACACATAAAAAATACTTTTTACATACATATAAAAATCATTTTTGCATCTTGCATATTTATTTTATTTTATTTAATTATTGTGCAATTAAATACCTTGTAAAAATTCAATTTGGATGTAATAGTTTAGGATTTAATTTCTTGCTAAAATATCCCCATTTGAACATTTGTACCCCCCATCCCATATATTGTGTTGTAATAATTTAGGACCTTTAAATCCCGCACTTTAAAAGCTTTCTAAATATGCCATGATAGAATTAGGGTTTTGTATGAAAATCAAAAACAACAAATAGTTTGACCTAAATTCAAGATAAACAAGCATGAAAATGGACAACACTAATCACACTTGCACCCCTAGGGTACTCCACTTGTTGCCTTCAATAATGGGCCATGTTGCATGTTAGGTGTCTTTGGCAAAAACAAAACAATCAAATGATCATAGTCCCTCGATGACGCTTTCGAAAGTATCCTAAAAATGATCAAGTCCCTTAAAGGAAAAATTTCCCAAAGATACTTGGCACCATTGCAATCATGGTCTAAACGATGACCCGCGCCCGTCCTGTTCACATCTTAACACAAGATTGTCCACCAAATACAATGGTGGAACAAAATTGTTAAAAGGGTTAAAACATAGCAAAGATCTTTGAGAAATTTATAGTAGACAAACTCTTGGTTACTTGCCAACTTGCAAAACAAAAACACTTGCCTATTTTTCAAAACACACATCACAACACATTTTCAAAACAACTTTCAAAAACATTGAAAACTTTTTCAAAAGACATACACTTTTGTATACATCCCAACATGGATCATTACAAAGGTTGCCACCACATTGGCCTCTTTTCAAAAACATTTTTCAAACCCACACACAAAGCACCATTTCAAACAATTGAAAGCACCATTTCAAACAATTGAAAATCAAGGCAAGTTGATCTAAGCAAGTAACTAAGAGCACATGGATAACCATGGATAGAAAGGGTGCTAATACCTTCCCTTTCTATAATCTACTCCCCGAACCCAAGAAAACATCTCAAAGGTTTTTGCTGTGCTTTTTAACCTTTCCTTAGGATAAAATAAAAAGTCGGTGGCGACTCTTGCTCAACTGAAACATTTGCGAAAACAAACGCAAAACCTCAAGTCAGTTCTCCCACCGTATCACACTGGGGATTCTCATCCATTCGGCGTGTGAATATTTTGCCGGAAGAGACCCTGCCTGAGGATAACTCTGCAGGGAATAATTCTGTTGGAGAGGAGATACTTTGTTGATAGATATGCTGATTTGGAGAAATAATTTCAACTGGGGATGAATTTTTGTTGCTGGTGATAATGGATTCTATTGGATATTGAACTTCTGCTTGTGAGAGAAATAAACTCTGCTTGGGGAAAAATTTACTGACTCACTCGCGATTGTGAGCCTCAGCTGGGGAGAGTTATGTCCTGTTCGGGAAAGCTAACATCATTGTCTTTGGATACTTTTTACTCTGTGGGGAGTGTATGTACCATTACTCATGTTCTCAAGCTGGCTCTATCCCGGTACCTGATGGGTAGAGTAACTGTGAGGTTTGGGCACTTCTTGTTTTCCCTGTTTTTGACATTACGAGTAATCGTCTTTTGTTCCTTGTGTAATTATTTATGAGCAGCCATTATTTTAAGATGCATATATCAAAAATGAATCATTGGACGTTCTCGCAAAATAAAACAGAAAAAGAAAATCAAATTGAAATTTCTTGTGAAAATGAATTGTATTGATTTTTTTGCAATTGGCCCGTAATAGGCATTTTTGTACAAAGAGGCTGACGTCCTAGTAAGAGAACGCCGTCGAAAGAAATTACAATTAAAAAAGAAAAAGAAAACAGTTATGTGAAACAATCCCATCGGGTTCCAACTCTGCTATTGCCTTTATATCTTCAAGCGTCTCATCACCTTGCTACTTGGCCGAAGGTTGATCAGATTGATTGGCGTTGTCTGAGCTTGATAGTTGATATCGAAGTCTGGTTGCGAGATGATCCAATTAGACATAGTGTTACACTTCGATCCCTAATTTTTTCCTGGACCTCCCTTTCGGGTTTTCAGTCCACCGGGATATCCTTTTTTTCCCAAGTCGCCTTTTCAGGTTTTCGACTTGCCGGGTGTACAGTTTTTTCATTTTCATCCCTTACTTTTGCCCGAACCCTTTTGGTTCGCCGGGAAGCCCTTATTTTTGCCTAGGCCAGTCAACTTAGCAGGTATTTGATTATGCGTAGTATCTTTTCACTATGTCTGCATTGACGGGGTGAGGAAGGTCGTCACCATCCATGGTGGTTAGAATCATAGCTCCTCCCGAGAAAATGTTCTTAACCATAAATGGCCCTTTGTATGTGGGGGTCCATTTGCCTCTGGGATCACCTTGCGGTTGTATGATACGTTTGATCACTAGATCCCCGACTTGATATTCTTGACGTTTAACTTTCTTGTTAAAAGCCTTGATTATTCGCTTTTGATACGTCTGACCATGACAGATAGCAGTAAGTCTCTTTTCATCGATTAGATTCAGCTGATCAAGTCGGGTTTGGATCCAGTCGTCTTCGTTCAAACCCGCATCCTTCATAATCCTGAGAGAGGGTATCTGGACTTCGATGGGTTGGACTGCCTCCATGCCATACACCAAAGAGTAGGGTGTTGCCCCTGTCGATGTCTGTGCTGAGGTACGGTACCCATGAAGAGCAAATGGTAACATCTCGTGCCAGTCTTTGTATGTCACCATCATCTTCTGTACAATCTTTTTGATGTTCTTGTTAGCCGCTTCAATAACGCCATTCATCTTTGGCCAGTAGGGAGATGAGTTATGATGCTGTATCTTGAACTGTTTACAGAGCTCGGTGATCATTGTGTTGTTGAGATTTGTACCATTGTCAGTAATAATTCTCTCTGGGACACCATATCGACGTATCAGATTGTGTCGGATGAACCGCGCCACGACGTTCTTGGTTACTGTAGCAAAGGAAGCTGCCTCAACCCACTTCGTAAAGTAGTCAATGGCTACCAGAATGAAGCGATGCTTGTTAGACGCGGTAGGTCTGATTTCGCCGATCATATCAACACCCCACATCGCAAAAGGCCAGGGAGCCGTCAAAACATTCAGGGGAACCAGAGGTACATGCACCTTATCAACATGGACTTGACACTTATGACAGGTTCGAGAGTGCTGATAACAATCGGCTTCCATAGTGGACCAGTAATATCCTGCCCGTAGGATTTTCTTTGCCATGGTATGTCCCCTGGAATGAGTTCCGAAGGTGCCTTCATGTAGATCCGTCATGATCCTTTCCGCTTCGCTCTTGTCTTCACACCGTAGTAGTGTGGAGTCATGTTTTCGTTTATAGAGGATCCCATTTCTAAGAAAGAAATTTGCAGTGAACCTTCTCAGAAACTTCTTATCATTGACAGATGCTCCTTCGGGATACTCCTGAACCTCAAGATACCTTTTGACTTCGTGAAACCAGGGTTTGTCTGCCACTTCTTCGGTGTCGATGTCACAACAATGTGCGGGTTCATCCAACCTCTCAATGGTAATCTGGGGAGCTTCATTGTCCCACCTAACTTTGAACATAGAAGACATGGTAGCTAGCGCGTCCGCCAAATGGTTCTCTTCTCGTGGGAAATGTTCAAAGGTTATCTCCTCAAAGTGTGGGAGCAACGTCAATATATATTCTCGGTAAGGAATGAGATTCAGGTGCTTCGTATCCCACTCGCCTTTGATCTAATTTATCACCAGAGAGGAATCCCCGAATACACTTAAGAACTTAATCCTCAGGTCAATAGCAGCTCGAAGACCCATGATACACGCTTCATACTCCGCCATATTGTTGGTGCAGTTAAAACATAATCGGGCGATGAACGGAGTATAACAGCCCTCAAGGGATATAATTACAAAGCCAATTCCATTACCCAATGCGTTCGAGGATCCATCAAAATACATAGACATTGGGATCCCTCCCCGGGTCCTTCATCCGGTCCAGGTTCTTCATAATCAGCCACCAACATGATATTCTCATTCGGGAACTCAAAATTCATGGACTGGTAATCATCCACGGCCTGATGAGCCAAATGATCAGCCAATACACTTCCCTTAATTGATTTTTGGGTTGTATATTGTATGTCGTACTCGGTTAAGATCATCTGCCATCTTGCTATTCTTCCAGATTAGGCGGGCTTCTCGAAAATATATTTGATCGGATCCATCTTTGATATCAACAAGGTAGTGTGAGTCAGCATATACTGTCTCAGTCGGTGAGCAGCCCATGCCAAAGCACAACAATTTTTCTCGAGCAATGAGTATCGGGTCTCACAGTCGGTAAACTTTTTGCTAAGGTAGTAAATTGCATTCTCTTTTCGACCAGACTCGTCATGCTGCCCCAACACACACCCCATTGAACTGTCTAACACTGTCAGGTATAATATCAAAGGTCTTCCTTCAACTGGAGGCATCAGAATTGGTGTTTCTTGAAGGTATTCTTTTATTCTTTCAAAAGTAGTCTGGCATTCATCATTCCATTTTAACACTTAATCTTTCTTCAACAGCTTGAAGATTGGCTCATAAGTAGCAGTCAGTTATGAAATGAACCTGGCGATGTAATTTAGGCGTCCCAAGAAACCTCTAACTTCTTTTTTCTGTGCAGGGGACCGACATCTCTTGTATGGACTTTACTTTTGCAGGGTCTACCTGAATACCTTGGTCACTAACAACAAAACCCAGAAGCTTACCAGACCTTACCCCGAAGGTACACTTGTTCGGATTCAACCTCAGCTTGTACGTCTTCAACCTGTCAAACAGTTTCTGGAGATGATCAAGGTGCTCTTCCTCAGTCAGGGATCTGGCTATCATGTCATCAACATAAACCTCGATCTCATGGTAAATCATATCATGGAACAAAGCGACCATGGCGCGCTGATAAGTTGCCCCAGCATTCTTTAACCCAAAAGGCATTACCTTGTAACAGAAGGTGCCCCACTGTGTAACGAAGGTTGTCTTCTCCATGTCCTCAGGAGCCATCTTGATCTGGTTGTAGCCAGAAAAACCATCCATGAAGGAGAAGATCTTGTGTTGCACGGTGTTGTCGACTAGAACATCAATGTGAGGAAGTGGGGAGTCGTCCTTGGGGCTTGCCCTGTTCAGATCTCTGTAGTCCACTCACATTCGTACCTTACCGTCCTTCTTAGGTACCGGAACGAAGTTGGCAACCAACTGCGGATAAGAAGTGACAGCTAAGAATCCTGCGTCGAACTGTTTCATGACCTCTGCCTTGATTTTCTCTGACATTTCAGTGCGCATACGACGAACCTTCTGCTTTACCGGAGGGAAGTCTTCTTTAGTCGGCAGGCGATGTACAACAATATCAGTGTCCAAACCAGGCATGTCTTCATAGGACCAAGCGAAGATCTCAACATAGTCGTGTAGCATCTGTATTAACCGTTGTTTGACACTAGGCTCCAGATTCACACCTATTTTAACCTCTTTCCTATCTTCCTCTGTACCCAAATTCACTGACTCAACTGGATCTTCATGAGGCTGTATGACCCTTTCTTCTTGCTGTAATAGTATAGCAAGTTCTCCAGGCACCTCACAATCATCCTCACCTTCGTCCTCGGCTTGGTTGATCAGATTTTTGAAGTCATAACTGGCAGTAGCAAAGTTGTTATCAATGGGATCCAGAGTGGATATGGATCTGCAGTATGATACGTGAGTGTGTGTAAGAGAATAGCTATTTTGATAAAGTGTGAGACAGAAAAGAAAGACAAAAAGCGCAAAATTTATATGTAAGAAACGTCCAATGCTTTATTAATGATATATGAAATGACAAATAATAGCCCTCACAAGCAAAGCCAAGGTGCCAAAGGGAAAGGCACTGGGCCGTAAAGTTTCAAATTGTTTATTAAAAATCTTAAAACAAATGAGTCAATTACTGCAGAATAAAAGAAACATGTATGAAGTCCCTAGCCGTCCATTTATTCGGTCCACCGTTGGTTGTTGGGTAGATCCAACTGTTGATGTCTGAATCCTCTTCATTGTCTTCAATTGCATTAATTCCCCGATTGCTGATGTGTAGAGGAGGTCTTCCAGCCCGAGCGCGCCTAACAGCCCTTTGAGCCCCTGTAGTAAAGCCCAAACCAAATTTGTCAGTTTTGTGAGTGAAATCAGGGAGCTGACCCCAATTGGTACACCCACCTTCTTCAACCACAGCCCTGGCATCCTTGAGAGAAGCCATCTTCAACGGAGGTTTGTTGGTAGTAACTTTAGTTGATGCCAAGGTTTGAGGGACCTCTTCGAAATTCTGACAAGGAGTTTTTATGAATTCCCCGTCCATCTCTATGTAGCGGAAGGAATTGAGGTGACTCACCATATATTCTTCTTCACCTCGCACTGTGACAATCTTTCCTTTCACCAGATACTTCAGCATTTGATGGAGTGTGGAAGTAACTGCCCCAACCTCATGGATCCAAGGATGACCCAGCAAGCAAGAATATGATGGCTTGATATCCATTATGTAGAAGGTAGACCCAAAAGTCTGAGAACCCACTTTGACAGGGATGTCCACCTCCCCGTGTACCATTCTCTTTGATCCGTCAAAAGCCCTTACCACAATGTTACTAGGCTTTAGAGTCAATCCCTCACAATCCAAACAGTCCAACGCTTTCTTCGGAAGAACATTCAGTGAAGACCCGGTATCTACCAACACATGATCCATAGTGGTGCCCCTGCACTCAATCGAGACATGCAGAGCATCATTATACTTCCTTCCTTTCGGTGTCAGATCCGCATATGAAAAACCCTGCCCATTGTGAGCAGTCAGGCTGGCCACACAATCTTTAAACTGATCTGCTGAAGTTTCCTGCGGCACATGCGCAGTCTTGAGAAATGCAATCAAAGCCTTCGCATGGGCTTCAGAACACAACAACAGAGACAACATGGATATCTTTGATGGGGTCTGCCCCAGCTGCTCGACCACATTGTAGTCACTCTTCTTAATGATTTTTAGTATTTCCTCTATTTCTTGTTTAGAGGCTTCCACAACGATTTTCTTAGGTGCCTCCGTCCGGGAAGGCTCACCTATAATTTCCTTGCCCCGAGTCCCAGATGGCTCAGCAGCAGGGGTAATAACTGGAGTAGGAACATGAGAAATGTCAGGAGTGCTGGTTGGAGCAGCAATTGGAATAACAGTAGGCTTGATGATCCTCAGAGCAATCTCAGGAGAGAAAACCCTTCCACTTCGGGTAACCTTACTAGTCCCGACAATATTACTGACATCAATATCATCTTCTTCGTTCTTCAGATCTTGCTTAATGCCATGGTAGTACATATCAGCACCATATTGCCATGGGACAACCTTGTCTGAGGTGTACGGGATGGGACCAGGAACAGTGATTATCAGCGGAGAAATTCTTTGAACAGGTGTAATCCTAACAGGTCTTCTCGAGGAAACCTTGGAAGGATTGGCAGAAATGGTTATAATAGCGACGCCTTCAATGGGAACAACAGGGATCACAGTGTTCTCGAACAAAATCTCTTTATTATCCATAAGGCGCTGAACACCTGACTTCTACAAACGCCAACCAGAAGGTAGAATCGAACACATGTGGCAACCTTCACCACAACCAGGAAATAAATCGGCCAACAACAAATTCTTCTTAGCAATCATAAGAGGAGTAGAAATTTCTTCAACAGAGGTCACAAACAAATCGGTGTCAACAACATTAACTCCATGACCATGTTTGGGCATGGGAGCAGTTATAACATTCGACTTTTCTAGAGCATCGAACTCTATCTCCTTGGCTTCAAGCAAGTCTTGTACTTTGTTTCTCAGAGCCCAACAATCATTTGTATCGTGGCCAAGACTCTCAAAATGGTAGGCACATCGCGCGTTGGGATTGTATCTGGGAGAGGTAGTGTTTAGATTCTTGGGAGCCTCTCTCAAGGTTGACAAGTTGGATTTTAATAAATGAGGTAGAACTTCAGCTAAAGTCATGTTGACTTGGGTAAACTGCCGTTGTGGTCTTTACACCCTTTGTTGATTGTTGCGTTGTGGAGCAACTGCAGGTCTTGGTATCACTACAACATTTACCGTGAAAGGCTTCTTTGCTGAACTCGAGGAGGCATCCTTCTGTATTTTACCACTCCGAATTCCAGCTTCTACTTTTTCTCCAGTTAAAATCAGCTCGGTGAAACCAGATGACGAGCTGCCGATTAAGTGATTGAAAAATGGACCTGATAGCATTCCTTGAAACATATCAACCAACTCCCTATCAGACAAAGGGGGTTGAACTCTCCCAGCCAAGTTTCTCCATTTTTGTGCATAATCTTTAAAACCTTCACCTGCACCCATGGACATACTCTGAAGTTGAGTACGAGTGAGAGCAAGGTCGGCATTATACTGATACTGCTTGTAGAAAGCAACAACAAAATCTTCCCAGTTTCGGACACTGGTTCCCTCCAACTGGTAGAACCATTCAAGCTGAGTCCCTGACAGACTATCTTGAAAGAAGTGCACCCACAAATTTCTATCAGCGGTGTGGGGTTGGATTTTTCTGACATAGGAGCGGAGATGGAGCTTTGGGCAGGACACTCCATCATACTTGGCAAAAACCGGAGCTTTGAACTTCTGAGGGATGACCACTCCCGACACCAATCCCAGTTCTTAGAAATCCAGTCCAGGTATCCTCTGAACTTCCATGGCACTCAGACGGTCTTCTAACTGCTTGTATCTATCCTAAGCAGGAGGATATTGTTCATCATTATAATCGGTATCATTATCAGAAACTGCAGGACTAAGGTCCTTCTCTTCTTCTTGATTCTCCCCTTCCTTGGATGAAGAGGTCAGATCAGTCTGTCGCTTCAACCGCTCTCCAAACCTTCTGCCCATATTCAAAACACCGACAATCTCTTCTTTTTCTTCCTTTCTTTCAGAATGAGGGCTTTCAGATCCTCTTTCCCTTTTGCCAGAGTGATGAACATTTGTTGGAACTGGGCGTTCTGTGCCTGAAGATCTTTGATGGCTTGATCGGAAGACATTTTTGCTGAAATAAACAACGAAGAAGATGAGAAACCTGTAGTGGTACATGTAATGATGTGTATGATAATGGGATGCGTATGTAATGATTTCAAAGACTTCAGGAAATTTAAATTTGCAAACCAAAATAAACAAAAACTTTTATTAGCTTAAACTTGATGGTTCAAAATGCCTTTAAGGCGTTACAAATAAGTAAATAAAACAAATCTAAAACTAGAAAAGAAAAATCAAAAGTCCCATGGACGCTTTCTCTTTGTGCTGATATAATCATTGAGCACTCTTTCTTCCTAGAGCTTCCTGGTGAGCTTTAAAACCTTCATCTCTTGATCATGGAACTGTTCCCTGTAAGTATCCCGCTCATTCTTCAGCTGAATCTAAGATCTCTGTATCTCCCCAAGAACAGTAGGCATGTAAGGATAGAGAACCATGTAAGGAATGCCTTCTTTAGTAGTGGGCTCCACAATCACTGGTAATACGGCCACATAAGGCATCATAAGCTTCTGGGCACGAGCTCGTACCCATTGGAGGTAAGGCTCCATAGGAATGGAAGTCTTTGGTCCCAAATCTTTGGTGTCAGATCTGTTTACCATGCCCCAAGCTCGTATGAACCTCCGGCGATACTCATTAACATCATCCTCATAGTTGAATACAACGCCCTCAATAAGTAACTCATGGGGACCATCCCTTTGAGCATGACCAAATTATCGCAAATCTAGACAAGGATTGTAAGTTATACCCCCTCTAATACTAAGTAATGGGACATTAGGGTACTTCCCACAGCGGTGAATAACAACAACGTCTTCCATAGCTTAGGAACACCAAAGAATATCCGTATGAGCGAGTGACATTATCCTTTGTGACCAACCCAAACCTTCTTCGTTCTTCGGTACAGACTTAGGGAGGTGAGAAATAAACCACCTCGACAGCAACGACATGCAGCACATAAGAGTCCCTCTTCTCTTCATGGTACGAGTATGGAGAGTGTGCAGAATATCTCCAAGCAAGGTAGGCACAGGGTTGCGGGAAAGGAAAATCTTGATAGCATTCACATCTACGAAGGAGTCCGGATTAAGGAAGAGAACTAAACCGTAGATAAGAAGAGCCAAGACCTCCTCAAAAGCCTGAAAATCCATATCATCCCAAAATAGCTGAGCCTTTTCTATAAAAAATTTGGCTAGAAAACCCTCGAATCCGCTTCGAGTTTCCCAATTGGATACCATGTCGACCTGTTTCAAATGCAAAGCTGAGGCAATGACTTCTGGCTTAGGAACTTCTTCTATACCTGTGAAGGGTACCTGTTCAAGAATGGGTATTCCCAATAGCCGAGAGAATTCTTCCAATGTGGGTACCAACTGATAATCTGGAAAGGTGAAGCAGTGATGCTTGGGATCGAAGAACTGAAAAAGTACGCTCATCATCTGTTCATCAAAGTTTGAAGTAACCAGGCTGAGAAGTTGACTGTGTCTCTTAATGAAAGTAGAAGTTTCAGAAACTCTTGATACTAGCTCTTTGAGTTGGGAAGGTATCTTCACAAAGCTGATTCAGATAGTATTTGTACGCACAGAAGCCATGATTTGCAAAATAGAACAAAGATAAATTCTCTTGGTCTTTGAAATGGTTAGTGTAATGAAGCATGAATGCCATGTTATGATGCATGATGTCATGATAAACCACAGGTATAGCAAACATAGTTATTGCAAACACAGTCAAATCATACAAAGTCCTTAGGTTTAAGGCTTGCATGAGGTCAAAGGTAATACCTTCTTGAAGTTAAGTTGGTTTCAAACCTGTCCTAGAAAAGTAACTGGTTCTAGAGGATCTCAATATCACTGACCATCCTTTATCGGTCATGGTTTCAGCCCACACAATATTTTCTTGCGGCCGAAATATTCCGAAAGTATGATCTCAATGAGTGTAGTATCGAGTATCAACCAGTTCTCACCTCTACACCGAGGCCGGCTATCTCGCTACTTTCTAATGGCCAAGTTGTTCAACTAAGGTTCTAAGGTTCGTTGGTGCTTCACGACACCATGCAGCGGCCCCGTATTCTCCTCGTTTCACCACAAGGGATACCGGTACCAACCAAAGTGCCACACCAACGTAGCTACTGCTTCAACCATATCGGTTTACGCCGTATAGTTCCCTCACAGTCTATTTCTACTTACTTAATGAGTGCTCCCAGATCCGGATATAGGATCTATAGTAACCCCAAACAAAACCCTCAAAAATAAAGCAAACAAAGAAATCAAGAGAAGCAATTTTAATGACCTAGATCCTAAGGTATACCCCACTTATAAATCCCCAACAGAGTCGCCAGTTCTATGATACGGTGGCAGAACCGACTGTTTTTACTGGTTTGCGTTTTGCGTTTTATGTTTGCAAAATGTCGCGGTAAGCAAGAGTCGCCACTGACTTTTATTTCATCTAGCCGGAAAGGAAAAAAGTACAGAAAAAATCTTTTTTCGAGATTTTGAGTACGGGGGTAGATTATAGAAAGGGAAGGTGTTAGCACCCTTTCTATCCATGGTTTTCCATGGGCTCTTAGGTACTTGCTCATTTTTAAATTTCTTGTGTTTGTGTGCTTGTTTTTGAAAATGTTTTACTTCGTGATAACCCTTGTATCAGTCCTCAAGGGTGTGATGAAGTTGTTTTGAACATTTGTTTGAAAAGTGTAAGTGTGAAAAGTTTTGATTTGAGCAAGTACCTACTAGCATCTACCCACTCGAAAAAAGATCATTTCTATTCTTGTTTCCTTTAGACAGCACTATCCTACTATTGAGAAATAGGCAGCACCGTCATTGAAATTTGTAAGGGTCAATTCAAAAGGGACGTACGGTCACTAAAGCAATATTAGGACACCTTAGTAGTAACCCTAGAGTCTTAAGATATTTTCGAGGCAACATTTCTGAGGCAACTGTTGAACAGGACAATTTGATCTCTTTAGACGGGAGGGCAACCACTAAGACACCCTATGCTTAATGATCGTTTACCGAAGGCAACCGAAGTGAGAGTATACCCTAAGAGTGAATATGTGCGAGTGATTTATTTTCAGTTTATTATCTTTGCACATTAGGGTTTTCTAACCATTGTAATTTTGTCATGCATTCTTGCCATACAATCCTAAACATACATCTAACAGTTAAGTATTTGCGGGAATTAAAAATGCAAGAAAATAAACCTAGCTATTACAAGGCTTCGGGGAGGGGGATTAATTACATAACCAAAAATCGGGGATTTAAACATTAAATAAAAACCCTAAGTTAACTATTACAAACCCTGAACAGTTACAAAATAATGGCAAAATAATTAACAAGCGTGCGGCGAATTAAATACGAGGACGGTTGAAAAGATAACCTAAAACTCTAATTGAGAGAAAAATATTTTTGTTCTTGTGGATTTTTATTTGAGAAAACAATTAATTGAACCTAATTTCTAATTGTTTTTAAATTATGAAAGAAATTAAATTAGCCTAATTTTCTAATTAAATAATTTCAAGAAAAATAAAATATTTTGTACAAAAAGATTTTTGTATTTTTTTGGTTTTTTATTTGAGAAAAGAAATATAAATGTAAAATTAAAACCTAGATTCTATTTGATTTTAATTATAAAAGAAATCAACTTAACCTATATTACTAATTAAATCAAAACAAATGTTTTATTGAAAAAAATGTTTTTTTTTGGTATTTTGTGATTTGTTGATTTTAAGATTTAAAAAAAAAGAGTAATTAATTTGGTGAAAAATAATTAAACAAAATAATTAAAATAAAAGAAATAAATAAAGAAAAGAAAAAAGAATGGGCCTGTATGCTAGCAAAAAGGGGGTGAGCATCTGAATTTTTTTGGCCCAACAAGCTAAGCCCAGGTTGACCATGCTTGATCCTGTGCAATATTGACCTGAGGTGCATCATGGTCCTTCAGGCTGGAAGCATCAGATCTGGGTAAGAGCGCATCAAATGGCTGGATGTTGAGGTTGTATGGAAGGCGCTTGAGATTGTGAGGCACTGGATCTGTTGATAGAAAGGAAAACAAAGAAAGCGTTGGGACCTGGGATCGAACCCATGTCCTCACGCTTAAATCTAATGCCAGGCTGCCAGCTGAGCTATGATTGTTAGTTGTAATTACAATAATAATAAAACATAATATAAGAAAAATAAAAGAGCTGATTCTAAAGCGCGCGAGATTCAAACGGACGAATGGCTGGTTGACACGCATCTTCTTCTTCCCTTCTCCATCGTTTTAGACGAAGGGACTTTTACCTACAAACATCCACTGTAGGTATAACACTGCATATTTCAAAAATGATGTGCACACAAGATAAATGAAAGGTAATGGTACCAATCAACTCGTCTCATCCTCATGAGCATCATGGTACCTGATTCAAGGCCCAATTGTTCCTGTACAAAAACACCCTAAAAATAACACAAAAACCCTAGCAATGGCAACTTCGTGCATATGCTTCAAAAACACAATTAAATGACATGGTTATCTTGCAAACATGATGACAAATACGAATATAACAATCAAAAGTGCTAATGATGCAAGAATTATGATAATCGAATTGGAAAATTATGTCAAACTGTATGAGGTGTAGCGCGCGTTTATGGGTGTTTCAGGCCTTGCAAACGATTGGGACAGCTTCCTGGGACGTCCAACAATGGATTGTCATAGCTAGGATGGCTTGAGATGGCCTGTGGAGTGAAAAACAATTCACATTTTTCTTGGAATTTTGTGACTTTGCTCCGCCTCTTTTCACGACTCTAACCCCTGTCTTTTGATCTGGAAATGTTCACTATATAACCTAGAGTGAATTAGGTTAACAAACTTGGACTAAATCTTTGCATTTATCCAAGATTTGATTTGATTTGCAAGCTATATGATATGTTGCCATTTTGAACCAAATTATGCCTTTCTTGTACCAATTGACCTTGATTCGATTTGATCTTGTTAACTCAGCATATCTTGATTGCCAATATGTCAAAAAAAACAAATCAAATCATATCTTTGTTAATTTTCATCATTTATTTGATTTAATTCACTTTTTAGTTAATGAAAAATCAAAATAAATTGAAAAATAAAGCACATAATGGGTGAGTGAACATTTGAGTCGTGGATCACATTATAATTGAGGTGCAAGCATAAAAAGTTGGGCCCATTTAGCAAAAAATGCAAATTTGAGCACATTTGTCTTTTTGCAATTTTGCAAAAATGGTCAACTTGGCCAATGCATAACTCCCTCAATTTTGACCCTAGAGAGGTGTTCTTAAACTTTTTAGAAAGCTTAGGATGTCCTCTAAACAACTGTTTTGGTCACATCTCAATTGAGTCTTCCATGTTCATGTATGAAGCTTTGACCCAAAAGGTGTTTTTGTTGACTTTTCAAAAGGACCTATAATGTCAAAATTCATATCTTTTTGTGAGTACATATTATGGACTTGGGAGGTGATGATGAATTGTAGGGAATTTAATCCTCTTCAAAATGAGCTTTGGATGGGTCATTTCTGATAAAGTATGAGAAAGTTATGCTTGGTCAAAGTTGAGTTGACTTTTCCTATAAAACCCTAATTTAGCAACTTTTGGGTTTTGATGAATTGTGAGAAATCCTTGAGGAATAATGATAAACCCTTGATCAAATGATGGATAATAATTAAAAATAAGGATGTTGACCAAAAATCTTGAAGTTTGACTGTATGTGGGCCACAATTGACTTTTGACCAAATACAGTTGATTTTCAGGCATTTGAGCAATTGACTGAGCAAAATTCTTCTGCAAGGCTTGAAACTTAACATGGATGATCTTGAGAACATATTAGGATAATGGTGAGAATTTGAGTCCTTTGTGGTTCACACATCTTGATGAAGATGGAAACCCTAATTTGAGGTATACTGCCTTAGGAGAGAGTTTGTCTGATCAATTCTTGAACTTCCTTGAGCAAATTGGGGACCTCACTTGCCATGTGTTGAGAAATATGGGAGGGAAAATTTTGGGGTACAACATTTGTGATACGGTGGGAGAACTGACTTGGGTATTTTGTGTTTTATCACAAATGTTGCAGTTAGCAAGAGTCGTCGTCGACTTTTCTTTTATCCAAAAGGAAAGGTGAAAAAGCACAGGAAAGACCTTTGCGATTGTTTCTTGAGTTCGGGGGTAGATTATGAAAATGGAAGGTATTAGCACCCTTTTCATCCATGGTTTTCAATGGGCTCTTAGTTACTTGCTAGATCACTTTCTTTTGTTTGAAAATATGCTTTGTGTGGTTTTTAAAAGTATTTTTGAAAAGGCGCCATCGTTTAGGAAAACTTTGTAATGATTCTTGTTCGTAAGAATATATACAAAGTGTTGATCTTTTGAAAATGTTTTCAAGTTTGAAAGATGCTTTTTGGAAGTGTAAGTGTTTGTTTTTGAAAATAACAAGGATGTTTTGTTTTGAAATTGAGCAAGCAACTAGGAACAATCTACCTACTCAAAAGTCTTTCATGTTTATTTCCTCTTCCCTTTGACATTGTTATCTTACCACTGATTTGGTAAGTAACCCTATCTTTGGATGTAAAAGGGACGGGCGTGGGTCATCGTATAACCATGATTAGCAATGTTGCAAGGTATCTTAGCATTTTTATTTAGGGACTAAGATCATTTTGAAAAGGCAACATAGATAGCGTCATCAAGGGACTATGATATTATATTTTGTTTATTTTTGCTAAGATACCTCATGTGATACGGTGGGAGAACTGACTTGAGGTTTTGCGTTTAATCGCAAATGTTGCAGTTTAGCAAGAGTCGCCACCGACTTTTCTTTTATCCAAAAGGAAAGGTTAAAAAGCACAGGAAAGACCTTTGAGATGTTTTCTCGAGTTCGGGGGGTAGATTATGAAAAGCGAAGGTATTAGCACCCTTTTCATCCATGGTTTTCCATGGGCTCTTAGTTACTTGCTAGATCACTTACTTTTGTTTGAAATTGTGCTTTGTGTGGTTTTTGAAAGTATTTTGTAAAAGAGGCCATTTGTTTAGGCATTCTTTGTAATGATTCTCGTTCGTAAGAATGTATACAAAGATGTTGGTCTTTTTGAAAATGTTTTCAATGATTATAAGATGTTTTATAATGTGTGTGTTTGTTTTGAAAAATAGAAAGGATAGTTATTTTGAAATGGAGCAAGTAACTAGAAGTAATCTACCTACTCAAATATCTTTCTTGTTCATTTTCTATTCCTTTGACATTGTTGTCTTACCATTGATTTGGTAAGCAACCCTATCTTTGGATGTTTAACGGGACGAGTGTGGGTCATCGTATAAACATGATTAGCAATGTTGCAAAGTATCTTAGCATTTTTGAGGGACCAAGATAATTTTGTAAGGCAACTTTGAATAGCGTCATCGAGGGACTATGATCTCATATTTGTTTGTTTTGCCAAGATACTTCGCATGCGTAATATGACTATTTTTGTATAAGGCAACCAAGTGGAGAAACCCTAAGGATGCTTGTGTGCAAGTGTGTTATTTTCATGCTTTGTTTATCTTGGATTAGGGTTTTCTATTTGCTTTGTTTTTATCTTGCCATACAAACCCTAATTACTAACATGGCATGTAAAACGGTAAATTGCGTAATTTAAAGCTTACTACGCTATTACAATATTTTATGGGAGGGGGAATACAAATTTGAATGGGGATTTGCAAGAATATAAATCTAAATAAGCTATTACAACCAAATCGAATTTGTACGAGTATTGGAATAAACAAATACAATATTTAAATATGCAATATTATGTACATGCAAGAAAAAGATTTTTTATTTTTGTTTCTTATGTAAAAGAGTTTTGAACTAAACCTAATAAATTCAAAGAAAAGAAATTAATTCTTGAAAAAAACAAAGTTAACCCTAATTTCTAGTTTAAAAGAAAATAAAGTTCTTATGTATTATTTTTATTTATTTTTTGTATTAAAAATAATAAATAATATTTTATGAAAATATTTAGTTTTTATATGTTAAAATAAATATTTACAAGTATATATATGAATATAAAAGAAAAGATATTAATATATCTAAGTTTATTTTTACAAATTTATTTAAGAAAGATAACTAGTATATATTGAAGACAAAATATATTTTTTATATGAAAAATAAAAATAAAAAAAAATAAAAATGCAATATTATCATATTTATATTTTTTATGATTTTTATGTATTAAAGAAAATATTTAATAAAAAAATGAAAATAAAACAAATAAATAAAATATGTGAAAATAGTTGGGCCAAGGGGTATCCTGAGAAATCAGGAGGTAGAGGTTAGAAAAAAAAACATAAGACCCAGTTTTGAAGCCCAAACCTGCAAAAACAGAAGAAAAAAATGGAAAAGTACGAAAAACAAAAGGTAGCGCCAAGGTTCGAACCCCTGACCTGGGCCTCACCAGTGCGCTACCTTGCCACTTGTGTGGCTATACATCCGTTGATTCATATGAAACAACAAAAACATAACACAAACAAGGTCCTTTCCCTGTACTTCATCTTCTTCCTCAAGCTGCCCATAAGCTCTATAACTTTCTCATTTCTCCATGAAAATGAAAACTCCCAACATGAAAATGGTAGTACTCATTCCCACGATTTCAACCATGTAAATCATGTAAGCTAAAAATCAAAGATCAAAACAAATTTTAAAAGCCCTAAATTTAACCCTAATTTTTACAGGAAATTGAACTTCAAAATTCTCTCAACTTAGGCCAAATAAATGTAAGTTATGGATATGTACAACTTTGTAGAAATGATATCTACATTGTTTATTCACAAATCGTGGCCAATGGATGCCTGTATGAAGAGATAGAAGTTGAGATTCTCACCTCTTTCAGTTGGGATCGTGAGTGGAGTTTGAGTGAGATTTAGGAAGGCCTGAAGGTTGCTTTAGCTTTCTTGAACTTCCCTGAGTGTGTTCCAACCTTTACCTTGCTTTGAAAGTGTCTGAAACTCTCTATCCAAGTCAACCTGCAAGCTTTGAAAACAAAAATGGCAGACGAAAAGGAGGAGTTACAGTGTAGGGATGAGGGTCTGGATCACTTAGATATCAAGTAGGTAAAGTGTTTGGATGATTGAAACTTGAAACGCACGAGCCAAATGATGGATTGCTATGCTTATGCAAAAACTGCAAGTCAGGTCTTCAACAGATTTTTCAAATCTAGCCTTTTTGCACACTTTCTTGCTTTTTAAGCAAAGTGAAGGGACAATTCTCTTCCTACTTGTACTGGCTTGCTTGGGGTTAGTATGAGTTCTATACAAGTTGCCTTAGGCCTGGAGGATTTATGTGTGCAGAGAAGACAGGTCCAATGCTCAAGATTTGTAAAGTTGCAAAAGTAAAGCTTTTTTAAAATGGCAATGGCAACTTTGTGCCATTTATGGAAATAATGCTTGCACAAAGACCTTTGGGCTTGAATTAAAGCTTTGTAAACTGATTAAGAATTAAATTATGAAGTGAGAAACAAGTTTGGGACCTATAAAGAATGGATTAGGCAGCATAGGTACTGATTTGAATTTTGTTCTTCATGAAATGGCTTGAATTCAAAGTGAGAAATTGCCAATTTCTCTCTTTGATTCTCTCTACTCAAAAATGATCTTAAGGAGTTATTGGACATTTTGGAAATCTTGCAATGTGCTATATAATTCATATTTGAAATTAATTTCAAAATTCCCCTTGGAACTAGGTGAAAAATTTCCATGAAGTTGGGTCCAAAACCCGCCTAAATTAGGGCAAATTTTCACTAATTTATTTAGTTCATGAGCATGTATTCACAAAATTATATCTTGAGATCCAAGCATCTTTAAGGAAAAGTGTATGAAGCAAAGTTGTATATTTCATGTAGGTCTACAACTTTCATGTTGGGAACTTCCCTTGAATCATCTTGTAACATGGTGGAAATTTGACTTAAAGTTGAGAAAAAATAAGAAATTTTCTATACTTAGAAAATTTTCTAAGTTAAGAAAATATCCAATTTTAACACCTAATCTTCAATCCTTGATTTCTTGATGAAAAAGCTTCACATTTTTACATGTTTTGATGAATTGTGATCCTTGACACTTGATTTTGACCAAAAAGTCAAAGTTTGACTTTTCAGTGTACAATTGACTTTTGATCAGTTGACTGTAAATTTCATCTGTCTATCCAATGGATTTGCAATGTTTTGAACCATGTAATTAGGTCAAGATGATCCAATTGAATCCTTGGAATCATGCTTCAACTCAATTGGCCATTTTCTAGGTCAAAAATCAGAAATTTCCCTTTCTCAGTCAAAACCCTAATTTTGACCATTTTGCCCTTTCGATGATTTGATCAAATTTCTTGAGGAATTATGGTCCAAACTTGATCAAATATTACATATGAGTTTAAAATGTTGATGTGGATAAAAAATTATGAATTTTGACTGTAAATTGGCCATGGTTGACTTTTTCCCCAATACAGTTGATTTTTAGGTCAACTGTCCAATTGACTGGTCAAAAATGTGATTCAAGGCTTGAAACTTGACATGAGTAATCTTAGGGTTCCATGATGATACTATAAAGTCATATGAAGCATTGATAGTCCAAAAATACTTGTGCAAACTCAAACCCTAATTTTGGGTCATCAGTGCAAGGTGAGATGTCTTGAGGTGATCAAACCCTAATCCAGTCTTGAGTCAAAGAAATCTTGTGAGGAAATTCTTGATAAGTGAGAGGGAAAATTTTGGGGTGCAACACCTCACATGCATAATATGGCCATTTTTGCAAGGTAACAAAGTGGGTTTACCATAAGGGCGCATGTGTGAATAGTGTGTTTGATTGCATGCATTTAGTCTTTGATTTTCTGGGTTGTCTATTTGTTGTTTTTATCTTGCCATACACACCTAATTACTAACAATATATGAAAGCAATAAAAGTGCAGAAAAGTAAAGTCCTACACTATTACATCATTAAGGGGATGGGGTGTACAAATTTACAAATGTGGATTGTAAGAAATTAAAGTCCTAATTATCTATTACAACCATATTGAAATAATATACAAGAATTGAAATGGACTTGTTTTGTTTTTGTTAAGAAAAGAAATAAATTGGCTTAAGAAAACATTTTTTATCTTTTGGTTTAAAAAGAGATAAAATAAAGTATGTAAATATAAAAATGTTTATTTTGGTGTTTTTAGTTATTAAAAAATTAAAATAAGATAAATAAGATAAAAAGGAGTCAGAATCCGCACATTGCTGAAATGAAGAGGAACAGAAGTTCTGACTCTGATACGCTGCAAGAGAGAAAATGTTAGTAGAAAAATGGAGGGTCAAAAGTTCTGGGCTTGGGTACACCGAGTTCTGAAGTTGAGGGGTTCAGAAGTTATAGCGTAGCTGGGAACCTAGAAGTTCATATATCTCTGGTAAGTCAGAAGTTCTGATTATTTGAGAGAATGAAGTGATTATGCTGTTAGGTGAGGATATCTAGAAGTTCTGATATCGTCTGACAAACAAATGAGTAAAAATATCAATAAATAAACCTAATGTCTTATGTGCATGCTTTCTACCACTGGGGTGGTTGTACATCCGGTATGAGCAGCAAAAGCATGAACATATAACATAAAGTAAGTTCTGATGATGAGCTTCACCTCTTTCTCCATGCCAGTTAGAGCATCTGCAGCTTAGTCATTTCTCAACAAAACAAAAAATGCACACATAGCAGTTTATGGAAGGTTTCATCATGGTTTCAAAAATATAAGGTATCAGAACTGTACATGAGAAGCAAGTATGAATTTCGCTAATCCTAATTCTGAATCCTAATTTCCTCAAGAAGTTATGAACTGAAATTCTCTCTACTTAGGTAAAAATACATGCGATTTGTGAATATGTACAGAATCAAAGCCATGATGTATACATTGTATTTTGAACATGCAAATCTAACAATGCCTAAGTAACATGATGAGAGTTAGCAGAAGCTTACCTTGTAGCTGGAAAAGGTCCTATGAACTGCAGCCTGGTTCTGACTGTTTGCAATGTTCTGATCAGGTTCCTCACGTGCTCAGCAGACGGGAATAACCTTTAACTTGGGTTATGAATGGTGTATGGATGATTTGGTCAAGAAACACTTGAGGGAAATTGGAGTTTGAATGCAAGAAATAAAAACTGGCAGATTTTGTATTTGTGTTTGCAGTTTCGGATTCCTAGAAATTTTAGCAAGGTTTCAAGGCTTTTTCTTTTTTCAATTTTTCCATCGGCCCCTTCATAGTTGCAAATGAAGTTCAATTTATAGGCAAGAACCTTGCAGCTTGGAGAAGTCAAAAGTACAACCATCATATGCTAGGCGTTGACTCGTTCTTGAAGAAAGTTCAAACAAGTATGGTGGTTAGCAGCTTCAGCCGCGCTTAAGCTGGATTTGTAATCAGGAATTAAGGAAAAGTACCCTCAGAAGCAAAAGCAAATCATGGGCCCAACATAAACTTGTACAAAAGTTTTCTTTTCAAGGACAACAATGGTACTTCTATGCCACACGTGGGGAAATCCTTTGGATAAAGACTCAAAAGTGGTTGTGAGCATTAAATGATGATGAGATTTATCAAACCAGAAATCCCGTAATATGAGATTGTGCATCATGGCTTGATCTGGATTAGAAGTTTAGTGTCAGCGCAACTTAGAACAAACATCCAACTTCTGATCTTTATATCTCCTTGCTCTAGCATGTTCTGAATGAGCTCTCAGACTTTCTAGGAAGCTTGCAACATGCTCTATAAACCTTCTTTGAATTACCCTTGCAAACTCTGACTGAATCTTCGTGAAAACTGGTCCAGAAGTTCTAACCAAAATCTGTCTTGAAAGTGTCCAGAATTTGCTGAGTGTTTCAGTTTCATGGACGTGTCTTCAAGGATTTGTAGTTTGAAATCCCAACATTTTTAGGAGAAGTTTTGTTCTGCAATGTTTGAGACCTCATTGAGATCTACAACTCTTGTGTTAGAAGTTCTTCTAGAATCAACTTCCATCATGGTGAAAATATGATCAGAAGTTTTGAGCTTGTCATATTTCTTAATCACTTAGAAAAATTCTAAGTATTTTAGAATTTTGAATTTCCAAAGTAATTTTGACTTTTGAATTTCTTGATGAAACAAACTTCATATTTCAACATGTCTTGATGAAATATGATCCTTGAAACTTGATTTTGATTCAAAAGTCAAAGTTTGACTTTTCAGTATGCAAATGACCATTTTGCCCTTGTGAATGACTTTCTTGGAAAATTTGTACTTCAAGGCTTGGAATTGGATGGAAGCAAACCTGAGGGTCCAGGGTGATCTTTTGAGAAGTAAGAGAGAAAATTTTGGGGTACAACAACTGCCCATGTTCAATCTTCTTACACCTAAAGAGTTAGTTTGGTAAATCTGCCATTCGTGACTTAAAGGTGGAAGATGATTGAACACTAGAGTTTCCATAAATTTGCACTCGATGATGTGGTGGTTGATTGTGTAGGGAATGGGCTTAAAAGATTCCATTTGGAGAAATGATGGATAGTTGTTGGAGATGGGCTTAAAATGCCCTCCGAAGGTGATTATATATGGATTGTATTTGAGAGCTGAATCTGAATGATTATCAGGATGGCATCCGTATCTGGAGCGTATATGAAATGTATATGAAAGCTCAGCGGGATGATGAAGGAATATTGGATGATTACTACCTCAGCAGGATAATGAAGGAATCTTGGAAGATTACTACTCCAAAAAGATGATGAAGGAATCTTGGAAGATTACTACCTTGGCAGGATGATGAAGGAATCTTGGATGATCACTACCTCAGCAGGATGACGAAGCAATCTTGGACAATTACTACCTCAGTAGGATGATGAAGGAATCCTGGACAATTACTACCTCCGCAGGATGATGAAGGAATCTTGGGTGATTACTACCTCAGGAGGATGATGAAGGAATCTTGGATGATTACTACCTCAGTAGAATGATGAAGGAATCTTGGGTGATTTCTACCTCAACAGGATGATGAAGGAATCTTGGACGATTACTACCTCAGCAGAATGATGAAGGAATCTTGGGTGATTACTACCTTAGCAGGATGATGAAGGAATCTTGGGTGATTACTACCACAGCAGGATGATGAAGGAATCTTGGATGATTACTACCTCAGCATAATGATGAAGGAATCTTGGATGATTACTACCTCAGCAGGATGATGAAGGAATCTTGGACGATTACTACCTCAGCAGAATGATGAAAGAATCTTGGGTGATTACTACGTCAGCAGGATGATGAAAGAATCTTGGGTGATTACTACCTCAGTAGGATGATGAAGGAATCTTGGATGATTACTACCTCAACAGAATGATGAAGGAATCTTGGGTGATTACTACCTCAGCAGGATGATGAAGGAATCTTGGACGATTACTACTTCAGCAGGATGATGAAGGAATATTAGATGATTACTACCTCAGTAGGATGATGAAGGAATCTTGGACGATTACTACCTCAACAGGATGATGAAGGAATCTTGGATGATTACTACCTCAGCAGGATGATGAAGGAATCTTGGACGATTACTACCTCAGCAGGATGATGAAGGAATCTTGGATGATTACTACCTCAGCAGGATGATAAAGGAATCTTGGATGATTACTACCTCAGCAGAATGATGAAGGAATCTTGGGTGATTACTACCTCAGCAGGATGATGAAGGAATCTTGGACGATTACTACCTCAGCAGAATGATGAAGGAATCTTGGGTGATTACTACCTCAGTAGGATGATGAAGGAATCTTGGACGATTACTACCTCAGCAGGATGATGAAGGAATCTTGGATGATTACTACCTCAGTAGGATGATGAAGGAATCTTGGACGATTACTACCTCAGTAGGATGATGAAGGAATCTAGGATGATTACTACCTCAGCATGATGATGAAGGAATCTTGGACGATTACTACCTTAGCAGGATGATAAAGGAATCTTGGACGATTACTACCTAAGCAGGATAATGAAGGAATCTTGGGTGATTGCTACTCCAAAAAGATGATGACCTTTATATGTTGATTGATCTTTGCAGTAAAGGTAAAGAGTTAGTTGTATGCAATGTCATGATATATGCATTGCGTAATGATGATATTTGTGTTATATGTATTTTGCATGCATATGCTATGAATGTTGTTGAAATGTAATTTTGTCTTGGAGAATAAATCCTTGACAAGTGTTGGGGAGTCATTAAATCCAGGATTGCTGTTGAAGAATAGGTGTGTCTTTAAACTTTGATTATAATGTTTCCACTGAGGATCCCTATTTTGTTGAAGAGAACTCTGCTGGGGAAAGTTGAAACTCTATGGATAGCGTTGATTCCTGCTTGGGGAAAAAGTTCAGGAGTCTCGGTTGTCCGTTGCTCTACTGGGGAGTCGAAGTTGAGCTAATGTCTGGTTGGGTCCAGGCTTCACAGTAACTTGCTGGAGATTGTAGAGTAGACTACTGGGGAAGAGGAGTTATGGTCCTCTGATTTGTTTTAGTCAAAGAGGCCACCTCAAGCTGGAGAATCTGTAGTTTGTTGGGGAAATAAACCCTATTATCAGCCTGTTGGAGAAGATAGCGACTTCACCGGGGAAAATCCTCGAGGATTCTTGAGGTCGACTTAGTTGGGGAAAAGTTTTCAGAAATTGAAACTCTGGCTGGGAGTCATCCTATGAGAAGGATGCTGGAGAGACTTGTCACTCCCCCTAGTAGCAAGTGTTTGTGGCACTTCCAGGAAATGTTTGATTGTATGTAACTCTTTTTCGGGATTTGCGTTCAATGCCCTAAGTGATGGAGACCTGCCCCAGGTTATTCAACAATTCTTTGAGAGATTCTTTGAATCTTGACTTGACTGCCCTAGGTGTGCTGGATAGTGACATGTCATGCCCCCTTGTTGACAGGAGATTTGCCATTGGAAATGTCATCCCAATTGAAGTGATTTTGTTCACTGAGAAAGATTTCGTTCATCGGACATTCGTTGTGTGAATTTCTCTGCTGTCAAATAAATAGCCATATGCAAACAGCGATATTCAAATAAATGGAAAGTTTATGCTTGTCTTGGAACTTTTGAAAATGAATTTTAGCAAGTAAAGAAATTTTGTAATAAAAATTCAACTCAGGATTTAGAGTAAAGCCCTACAGGAGTCAGGACACCTTTTGTAACAGTATGCTTTCGAACTAACCCATGCTTCAATTAGGACTTTTGAAGGGTTGTAACGTGGCTTGATTCACGGTTTAAGAAACAAAGGATAAAGGCTCAAAATATATTTGTACCCACCCGCTCTTCGTGACGTTCTTCGGTCCTAAACTTAGTTAATTATGCGTTTGAACTCCAATTGAGTCTGGAATGACGTTTTGGTGATGGTTCAGACAAGTTAAGTCTGTCAGAAGGCAGTCATTTTTTGAAACATTTTTCATGTTGTTGATGATTTTTAGTGACCTCTTTCTTTTGATTTGTTATCCCTAATTTTTGCCTGACTGTTCTTGTTTTGAGATTACAGTCAGCGGGATGCCCCAGTTTTCTTAAGTCTCCTTTGTAGGTTTTGACTTAGTGGGCTTTTCTGTTGAGAGATAATGCCTGCCTGTTTGGTAGGGAACCATCACTGTCTTTTGATTCTAGAGGAATGTTTTTGATATCATTCGTTGTATACAAAGTGAAAGTTTGCGAATTAACGCGCGTTTGAATTAACTGAGAGACTACCCTGCCCTAGGTTTTGATTAAAGGTTTCAATTTTGTGAAAAAAAGAAAACACTTCTACTTATTTGGATCGAAGGGGTTGACTATGGATTATCTTCCTTATAACTCCAGTGTTTAGGATTTGAAAGAACACTTGTACATCGTCAGCAAGGTCTGTCCAAAAGCATACTGCATGAGATTAAGGCATTGTTTTCGTCATCCTCCCTCTAAAGGCTTGTAACTTTTAGCAAGAGTTGAATGTTATAAAGTGAGTAAAAAGCATAGTTTAAATGTAATGAAAACGAGTGGATCAAATCAAGACAAACATATGCAATGCATTAGTGAAATAGAGTTTGACATTAATAGATAATTGTTTGAATAACAAGAGGAATTACAAATGAAAATTTCAAAATGAACAAGACGCTCTCAATGATTTGGAATAGGAGCAGTGATCACGTTTGGAGTCTCCGGAGGGTCAAACTCGATCTTCTTGGCATCAATCAAGTCTTGAATCTTGTTCTTCAAAGTCCAACAGCCGACAGTGTCATGTCCAGGACTGTCGGAATGATAGACACATCTTACGCTTGGATTGTACTTAGAAGAGGAGGTGTCGGGATTTTGAGGAGGATCCTTTAGCGTGATCAGCTTCAACTTTAGCAAATGTTGTAACGCTTGAGACAAAGTCATGTTGATGTTAGTGTACTTCCTTTCTTGATATCTTACCCTACGCCTATTGCTCTGTCTTTGTTGAACATGTGTAGGATTAGAGATCAGGATTGCCCCTACATGTTGATCATGACGACTCTTTTGACCATACACAACATTGGACTCTTTCTTCCCACTGTATGGCTTTTTCTGAGCATCAGAAGGTGTAGCTCCTTGGATCTTTCCACTTTTGATGCCAGCTTCGACCCTTTCGCCGGTCAGTATTAGCTCGGTGAACCTGGCTGAGGAGCTTCCGATTAGGTGTTTGAAGAAAGGCCCTGTCAAAGTTCCCATGAAGATGCCAATAAGCTCCCTGTCAGTTAAAGGGGGGCTGCACCCTACCAACCAGATCTCTCCACTTTTGGGTGTATCCTTTGAAACTCTCGTTGGAACCCATGGTCATGTTCTACAATTGCACACGAGTTGGTGCAAGATGAACGTTGTACTGATACTGCTTGTAGAAAGAAACAGCTAAATCCTCCCAAGTGTGGATGTGAGAGCTCTCCAATTTATAGGACCATTTAAGTTGAGTCACTACTAGGCTCTCTTGGAAGAAATGAATCCAAAGATTCAAATCAGTTGTGTATGATTGAATCTTGTGGACATAAGACTTTAAGTGCATCTTAGGGCAAGAGACTCCATCGTACAGGGCAAAGGTAGGGATTTTGAACTTTGGCGGGATGACTACTCCAGAAACCAATCCCATGTCTCCTAAATCCAAGCCAGGTATCTGTTGAATCTCCATAGCACTGAGGCGATCCTCCAACTGTTTGTACTTGTCATCAGTGGGAGGATATTGTTCCTCATAGTAGTCAGCTTCAACTTCATCAATCTACAAATTTTTGTCTTCTTCATGACTATCCCACATGTTGGATGGAGTTGAAAGATCTAGAGTTCCCTTGACTAGTCCTCTAGGTCTTCTTCCCAAGTTCAGGATGCCTACTGACTTCTTAGACTTTTTCTTCTTGTCTTTGAGAAGAAGAGTTTTCAGGTCCTCTTTCCCCTTAGCCATAGCCGGGAACATTTGTTGGAATTGAGCATTTTGAGCTTGGAGACCTTTCACTGTTTGTTCCATATCCATCTTACTGAAATAAACAGTAGGAAGATAAGGAGACCTGTATGGGAGAAACCTGTCATGATATGATGCATGATATGTGGATACATGTTTTCAGGATCTCGCGGGGTTAGTAGTCACTTACAGTTTTAATTGGAGAACTTTGTGTTGGTGGATGTCCTTCCATGAGAATTTAGCTCACCATGCCAAGTGGGTTATAGCCCTTGACTCAAATTGATGTACTTGATCTTTGACGGCGTTTTGTTAGAGGAAAATAAATCCTCTTTGCCCTTGCTAGACATCTGGTTCAATGTGACCCTGCATCATAGGCCCTTGAGATCCTTGAAACGGTTATTGAAAATGCTATGGTATGATGTTATGTACAAGTATGCAAAGTAAGCGAGTTTATATACAAATAAACATAGACACACAAAGAAGACAAATCCTTAGTTTTAGGCTTGCATGGAGTTTGTAGGTGAGTACGCTCTTGAAGTTTAGTTGGATCCACCTGTCCTAGTTAATAGTAACCGGGTTCTAAGGGATCTCAATATCACTGACCTTTCCCACAAGCTTCGTTCGATAGGAAATTGACTCGCAACCAAACAAAACTCAGGAGTCAAGTCTCAATGAGTGTAGCATCCAGTATCAACCAATTTTCAGCTTTACACTGAAACCGGCTATCTCACTACTTCCTAATGGACAAGTTGGTCAAGTAAGGTTCTAAGGTCAGTTAATGCTTCATGACGCTGCTCAGCGGCCCCGTATTCTCCTTGTTTCAACACAAGGGATACCAGTACCAACAAATGCGTCACACTAATGTAGCTATTGCTTAGACCATGTCGGTATACCCCGCACAGTTTCCACAATCTATTGCTACTTACCTAAAAGGTGCTCAATATCTGGGTAGAAGATCAAAACAAACCGAAACAAGGAACCAATAATGTAAAGCATGCAAGTCAAACAATGAAAGCAAGTAAAGGTGATCTAGCCCTAAGGTAAACCCACTTTTAAAGATTCCCCAGCAGAGTCGCCATTTCTGTGATACGGTGGGAGAACTGACTTGAGTTTTTGCGTTTTGATCGCAGTTATGCGGATAACAAGAGTCACCACCGACATTTATTTTATCCAAAAGGAAAGGTAAAAAAGCACAGGAAAGACCTTTCGAGATTATTTCTCGGGTTCGGGGGGTAGATTATGAAGAGGGAAGGTATTAGCACCCTTTTCATCCATGGTTATCTACGGGCTCTTAGTTAATCGCTAGATCACTTACTTTTACTTTGACAATGTGCTTGTGGTGTGGGATTTGAAAGTATTTTGAAAATATCTTTGTAATGGTTCTCGTTTTTATAAGAACGCGTATAAAGTTTTGTTTCGAAAGATAGTTCAAAGATGTGTTTGTGGAATGTGTTTTTGAAAGTGGTTTTTGGAAAGATGTTTTGCAATGGTTCTCGTCTCTATAAGAACGTATACAAAATGTTTTTTTTTTGAAAATGTTTTTGAGATGAAAGTGTCGGTGTAAAAAAGGTTTGTTGTCGTGAGTAAGCGAGTAACTAGGAGTGAATCTACCTACTCGAAAGGTCTTAAATTTTCTTTTCTTCCTCCTTTAGATGTTTCTATCTTACCATTGATTTGGTAAGAAGCCCCATCATTGGATGTGAAGGGACATGCACGGGTCAATCGTACAATCATCGAAAGCAACTTAT
Organism: Vicia faba; assembly: GCA_948472305.1. Classification (NCBI taxonomy): domain Eukaryota; kingdom Viridiplantae; phylum Streptophyta; class Magnoliopsida; order Fabales; family Fabaceae; genus Vicia; species Vicia faba. The sequence goes on along the minus strand of OX451736.1, from coordinate 578,222,693 downwards.
GAGACACTTTAGCAATTTTTCACAAGGGACTGGATCGTTTTACCAGAGGCAACATCGAGGGACATCGAGGGACTATGATCTTTTTTATTGAAGGGTCTTTGCTAAAACGTCCCATATTCGAGGGACATGACTGTGTTTCCGAGGCAACAAGCGAGGTTATCCTAGAGGTGCGCGTGTGAAAAAGTGTGTTTGATTCAAGTTATTTTATTGAAATTAGGTTATCTAGCGATTGATTTTAAATCTTGCCATACATGCCTAATTACTATACAGTATAAGAAAAACAGTAAATTGCAGAAATGGAAATTCTACGCTATTACAGAGCTTTCGGGAATGGGGGTACAATTTTTACAAATGGGGATGAGTCGAATGCGATTAAAAGTCTAAATAGAAAACAATACAACCAAATTGAATTTGAGTGATTAACTAAAGTTATAACAGTCTAGGAAATAAAAATTAGTTATCAAAGTATGGAAGTAAAATTCTTGTTATTTGTTGGAAAAGTTTGAAAGAAAAATAAAATTCTATTATGCTATTATTATTTGAGTTTTATTATGTATAAACTAAATATTAAAAGAAAGTTTATTAAACTGTATAAAAAGAGTTGACAAAATTATTTACAAAACCCTAGATTAATTAACTATTTTTTTTATATATATTTTGAAGCTAACTTAAAATTCTGAGTTATTAAATTATACCTAAACCATGCTAATTCTAAAATTTATTAAATAAAGTCTAAATTAATTTAAATATAAATTAAAATAATGAAAACAAAAAAAAAAAATTAGCAAAGTAAACTAAATTAATTTATCAAAGTGTGTAAAAAGCATAATGGGGTGAGCATGATGAATTTCGGATGGGCTTGGGATAATTGTAAGACCCAATCATTTTTTTTACTAATTTTCTGTCCAATAAAATGAAGAAAGAAATACAAAAAGTAAAAATGAAAAAAAAAAAACTGTCCCAGGGGGTCTCGAACCCGAGACTTCTACATCACACAAATGCATGCTGACCACTACACCAACTGACCCTTCGTTTATTATGGCATCTTCAATAATACCAAAAAAAAGCTAAAATGGTTGGGTGATTGGGCCAGCAGCCCAATGGGATAACCCGGTTATGATAAGGAAAAGGCAAAATTGGGAAACCCTAAAACGCCAAAAGAGGCGTGTTGTACTGATGGAAAGGGGGGAAATCCATATTGATCTCTTATTGGCAAAAAATGATTAGCAAACCAAAACCCTAATCCCTTTCTCCTCTATATCGCGGTGTCCCTTTCACTACAAACCTCTTAATCTCTTATGGCCTCTCTCTGTAAATCCATTGTTTCTTCTCTCTCAATCAGAAACAACAACAACAATAACATCTTCTTTCATCGCTCAAACTGTATTACCCATTTTCTCTTGAAAACTCCTCGCCTCTCTCGATAACTCCCTCTGACTCCTCTCTTTACAAATCTAAACGATGGTAAATCTCCTCGCCTCTCTCGTAACGGGAAGAAATAGAGAACAAATGCGATGACGATTCACGCAAGGGAACAACACAAAATTTCACGGAGTTGAATTTGAAATATCAAGAGTTTTTAGAGGTTTACCGTATGGACGAAGTTAGCTGCATTTTCAGGTATGGCATTTTGAATCCCTCTTTGCACTTTGTATTATTCGCTTCCCTCCTCGCTTTCTTGTTTTTGTTTGTAGAACATAAATGGTGATGATATGCGTTGTTATTGGAATGAAGGTGATGATAGGGTTGGAATGAGGTTACGAGCGGAGGAGTTTTTTTGACAGGGATTTTCGAAATGAGTTTTTTGAGGTTTGGATAAGGGTTACGGCACTGTGATGAGAAGAAGGTTGAGGTTCTGGACTGGATTTTTGTGTTTACTGATTCTGTTTTCTGTTTGGTTTTATTTTCTAGTATATTATGTTTTTTGGTGGTGTTGAGATTATGTTTTCTGGTGGTGTTGAGATTTTGTTTTCTGGTGGTGTTGAGATTGTGTTTTCTGGTGGTGTTGAGATTGTGTTTTCTGATTTTTGGCCTTGGCTGGCTTTGCTCTTGGTTTCTCTATTTTCAGGTTTTGCTGTTTGGTTTTTGGTTTTTGTATCTTGTCCGGCCCTTTTCTGATATGCTGCTTGGTTTTGTAATATAATAGCTGAGAAGTAAGAATTGGAGGGAAAGTTTTGAGGGTTTTGAACAATTATGGTATGTTGACCTTGAACACTTTGAGTGTAGTTTTCATATTGCTATTTGTATGCAAATGTTGGGCTACGGGTTTTGATGCATGTTATTTGGACAAAGCTTTTGGCATATAGCAAGATTTTGGACTGCATTGGTTTGTGGTGATATCTCTTTCATCTTTCATCTTTCCTCTTTCTATGAAACAAAAGCAATTATGATTTTTTGTCAAAAAAACTTCTGAAGAGTTTGCATTAGGGAAAATGATGACATAGGTTTTGTGAACTAGCTAGCTTGCATTGTTTTGCAATATCACTATGCTATTTGGTTCTCTGCTGACAGCATGGTTTCTAGTTGCTGCCTACTGGTTTTGCCATTGCTTTGTTGTTTGCTGTTCTGTGCTGCATTCTGTTTGCGTTTCTGGCCCTGCTATCTTTTGCTTGCAGTTTGCGTTTCTGGACTGCTGTCTTTTTCTTGTTGTTTGTATTTCTGGCCTGTTGTCTTTTGCTTGCTGTTGTTATTTAGCTTTTAGCAGAAAATATTTGCAACTTTCTTATCTTTCTTTTTGTGAGCCAAAGCCTAAACTTTGTGATTTTCAAAAAGTAAGAGGAGATGGCCCATGATAAGAACAAACCTCTCTTAACTTCTGATTCCAAAATGAAAACTCTAATGATGAGATGAAAAATCTTTGAGAATTCTTATTTCTTGCTTCAAACATGAATTGTTCACTAACTATTTCTCTCTTTCTTTGTTTTATGCATGAGCAAAATGGACAATGGGGGATAATCGGTGAAGAGTGAATTAAAGTATTTGGTGAAGACTTGAAGATGAATAAATTCCCTTGTATCTTAGTACATTGTTAGGAATTTAGTAACATTGCAAATCTTGTAATTTGAATTATGTAGTTTAGAAACTTGTAAAGCGTATTCCGGTTCACTTGTAAATTTAAACGATGAATTCTGCTTTATTTTATAAAATTCAAATAATGCAGCTTTGTTGTAATCTTTCATTCTTGATCCAACTTGAATTTGTTTCTACAAGACTTGTGAAATTTTAATATTCTTTGATACAATTTAAATTACGAGCACAATTTAGATTCTTCTGTGTGGCCCATGAACTTAAAAAATGCCTCTCTTGAATCTTTGATGAAATATGAAATCCACTATTTGTATGATTTGAACTTATATCTTGCTTGGTAACTTGAACTTCAAAAAAATCCAACGCCTTTGTAATTTGTATTTCAAGTAAAACCATGTGCCTTATCTTTCAAACTTCAAATCAAATTCTTGAACAAAATAAATGCTTAAGAATTCAATTCCACTTGCTTTACTTAAAACAAAAGGTTATTTAGATGAAAAACTTAAACTTCAAATCATATCCAATTCAAACTTGCATTCAAGAATGAAATAGTCCTCCATGCTCGATTAGAATGTGTTGTACCTAAAAATTTGCCCTCCCATACTTCTCAAAACATTTCAATAAAGATCCTCAAGTTGCTCAAGGTAGTCCAAGGGTTGGCCAGACAAGCTCTCTCCTAAGGCAGTCTACCTCAAATTAGGGTTTCATGTTGCATCAAGACACTTGATTCCTAGGGACCCCAAACTCTCAACATTGTCCTAATATGTTCTCAAGATCATCCATGTCAAGTTTCAAGCCTTGCAGAGAAAGTTTGCTCAGTCAATTGCTCAAAGGCTTGAAAATCGACTGTGCTAGGGCAAAAGTCAACTGTGGCCCACATATAGTCAAACTTCAAGATTTTTAGTCAAAAATCTCATTTTGAAGGATATTTCATCATTTGATCAAGGTTTTATCATGATTCATCAAGGATGGCTCATAATTCATCAAGCCTCAAAAGTTGCTAAATTAGGGTTTTATAGGAAAAGTCAACTCAACTTTGACCAAGCATAACTTTCTCATACTTTATGAGAAATGACCCATCCAAATCTCTTTTGAAGATGATGCAATTCCCTACAATCCATCTTCATCTCCCAAGTTAAAAATATGCACTCACAAGAAGTTATAAATTTGGACATTATAGGTCATTTTGGAAAGTCAACAAAAACACCTTTTTTGTCAAAGCTTCATACATGAGCATGGAATATCAAATTGAGATGAGAACAAAAGGGTTGCTTATAGGACATCTCAAGCTTTCTAAAAAGTCTAAGAAAACCTCCAAAGAGTCAAAATTGAGGAAGTTATGCATTGGTGAAGTTGACCTTTTTTGCAAAATTGCCAAAAGTCAACTATGCCTAAAACTTCAATTTTTGCCAAATGGGCCCAATCTTTTTCACTTGTTTTGAGTTGGAAACATAGTCCACGAGCTCTAGCCCTTGCCACTTGTCATTATCATGTTTTTATTATTTATTTTGATTTTTATTTGATTTAAATCAATTTAAATCAAAATAAATCATGAGAAAATCCAAAGTATTGAAAACTAAAGATTTTTTACATGATTCAGGTCTTAATGTCCAGCTAGCACCAGATCAAATTTGTGTAAATGCATGGTGTGAACAAAAAGATTTAATTAGGCCATTTTTGGAAAGGTTTCAAAGTGAATCAAATCAAGAATCCAATTCATTGATGGAGGAAGATTGATATCAGTTATCAACCCTAATCTATTCCTCAATACATATAGAGGGAGTGCACACTCAAAACCAGGTTAGAAAGAGGCGCAACATCAAGAACACAGACTTAAAAAATCAAGAAAAAGTGCAAGATCGAATTCAGTGTTCCAGGCATCCTCAAGGCCTTCCAGCTATCTTAATCGATTCCTGGGATTCTCAGCAAGCTAAAGCAATCAAGAGCAAGCATTTTCAAGCCCTATATTGCACTGTAAGCCAGTCGTGATACCTAACATTTCTTAAATTCGAATTCCATGATTTAGGCATTGATAGCACGAACTAATGGTATATTCTTTATCCTTAAGACACATGCAAGCTTTCTGTATTGTTTAATTGCATTTATATGGCCTATATTGGATTTCACCATTGTTAGGGTTTGTAGCTTCAAATTAGGGTTTTTGTTTACAGGTAAAATTAGCCTTCATGAATGGTACCATCAGGTTCAGAATGACAAGACGAATCCAACCAGGACGTTAGGAGTCATTTATATTGCTCATAGAAGATTTTGGATCGAGCTCTGCTTGTAGCTACGGACAAACATCCGTAGGTAAAAGTTTGGCACTTTTACCCACGGAGCAAGGTCAGGGATGACCTATGTGTCACCTTCCCATTGGTGTATTTGAATACTGGCGCGTTTTTCTTTGTGCCCCACTATCCCACTTTGTTTTATATATTATTATTATTATTCATTATATGTACAAATAAGAACGAGTGGTGCAGTGGTAGTGAATGCGTGGAAATTGCTTCAGGACCTGGGTTCGAATCCCAGGTCCCCCAAATTGCTTGATGTTATTTTCTTTTCAGTGATTCAGCATGCATACAAGCCAGGGGACTACCATGTTCCCTCAAGATCCAACCATACAGGCGTCCTAGAATCCAGATCTGATGGCCAGCAGTGGAGGGGCATCATAAGCCAAGTCAAACGCAAAGCATATGATCGTGCAAGTCAACATGGACTACCTGATTTTGGGCCCAGATCTGGCTATTTGCACCCCCTCCAAATACTATTCAGGCCCAAGTTTCTAATTCTTTTTATATTTTTTTTATTTTAATTTATTTATTTATTTACTAACCAATTAAATTATTTTCTTTTTTTTTATCAAAAAAATCACAAAAATATTAATTTTCATAAATTAGGTCTACATTTTATTTTTATTAAAAAATTAATTAATTAAATTAGGTTTGTTAATTTAGATAACTTTAATTTCTTTTTTGTACCTAACTAAAATTAATTAGAACAAATAGGTTTTATTTTTAATTTAATTATATTTTCTTTTTTTCCTAAAAATAACCTAACATAAAAAATAGATCATGTAAATATTTTCATTAATTAATTTAAATCACTAATTAATTTTCATACTTAATTTAGAAAACTTAATTCCTTTATTAAAAACAACAAAAACATTTTCTCTTTTAATTAGGATAGAAGGGTCAAAACCCTAGTTCGCATTCGTTCCAATTTTTCTCGCGCGCTTTATTTTTATTGTTTATCATATTGATGTAACTGCCTATAGTTTGTAATAGTTTAATTAGGACGTTTATTTACATTTATCGCTTTAATTTCAAAGGGTTTGTTTTTGGCTATGTAAATACCCGAAACCTTGTAATAACGTAGTTTAATTTCCGTACTTTAAATTCCGTAAATATTTAACTGTTAGATGTATGATATAGGGATGCATGACAAGAATGTATGCTAAAACTTTAAAACAGTTAGATAACCCTAAACATGTGCAAAGATAAATAATCTGAAATTGAATCACTCGTACATGCACACTCCTAGGGTACACTTCCACTTGGTTGCCTTCGGTAAACGGTCATTGAGTATAGGATGCTTTAGTGGTCGTCCTTTTGTCCAAAGATCAAAGTTGCCTCGGAAAGGTTGCCTCGGATATTGTTGCCTCGGATATTGTTTCCTCAGATAATTGATCTAAGACATTAGGGTTATTACTAAGACGTCCTAACATTGCTTTAGTGACCGTACGTTCCTTTAGAATTGACCCTCAAACTCCAACGACGGTGCTACCTACTCACTCATAGTGGGATAGCATTGTCTAAAGGAAACAAAACATAGAACGATTCTTTTTTCGAGTAGGTAGATTAGTTCTTAAGTACTTGCTCAATCCAAACAAAACTCTTTCACACTTACACTCCTTTACAAACGAAGTTTTCAAAAACACTTCATTACACTCTTGAAGATAGAAGCAAGAGTTAAATTGAAGTCAAAACAAAAACTTTTTTAGAGCACACTAACGCAAAGAAAACAATTTTGAAAATGATGAGAAAGTACCTAAGAGCCCGTAGATAACTACGGATAGAAAGGGTGTAATAACTTCCCTTTCTATAATTTACCCCCCGTACTCAGAAATATCTCGAAAAAAGGAATTTTTCTGTGCTTTTTTCCTTTCCTTGTTGGATAAAATAAAAGGTGGCGACTCTTGCTTACCGAGACATTTTGCAAACACAAACGCAAAACGCAAACCAGTAAATTCCTTTAAAAAAAAGGGAGACACGTCCCGGTTCTGGCCACCGTATCACAGAACTAGCGACTCTGCTGGGGACTTAATAAGTGGGGTGTACCTTAGGAATAGTTCATCATATTATTTCCATTGTTTGATTTGTTTGCTTTATCTTTGTGGGCTTTGTATCGGAGTTACTATAGATCCTAACCTAGATCTGGGGACACCTTTTAGGTAAGTAGCAATAGACTGTGAGGGAACTGTACGGCATAGACCGATATGGTTGAAGCAGTAGCTACGTTGATGTGGTACATTAGTTGGTACCGATATCCCTTATGTAGGAACAAGGAGAGTATGGGGCTGCTAATGGATCATTAAGAATCAACTGACCTTAGAACCTAAAATTGACCAACTTGGCCATAGAAAAGTAGCAGAATGCTACACTCATTGAGACCATACTCTCGCGATGATTCCGACTGCAAGAAAAGATTTCTAAACTGGAATTATGACCGATCGAGGATGGTCAGTGATATTGAGAACCTCTAGAACCTGGTTACTATTACTAGCACATGTTGAACCAACTAAACTAAAAGAGGGTAGTACCTAAACTCCATGCCAGCTTGAAATTTAAGGGCTATTGTGTGACTTGTTTGCCCTTACCATGTTTGCTACCTGTGATACCTGTGGTGTGTTTTTATAATTACATCATGCATCATGACATTGCATGCATATTTCATTAGACTAACCATTTCAAAGACCGAGGGGATTCATCTTTGTTCTGTTTTGTAGATCATGGCATCTATGCGCAGAAATACCATTCGGATCAGCTTCGTGTAGATACCTGCTCAGCTTAGAGAGTTGGTTTCAAAGGTTCCTGATACTTCTTCCTTTGTTAGAAGACATGGTCATCTCCTTACCTTGGTCACTTCCAAGTTGGATGAGCAAATGATGAGTGTGTTGTTCCAGTTCTTTGACCCGTTGCATCACTGTTTCACCTTCCCGGACTATCAGTTGGTCCCTACTTTGGAGGAGTTCTCTAATTTACTTGTCATATCTATTCTAGAGCAGAAACCCTTTACAGGTTTGGAGATAGCTCCTAGGCCAGAGGATATTGCTTCAGCCCTCCATCTAACAATGGCTGATGTAGTATCTAACTGGGAGACTCGGAGTGGGATGAAAGGTTTCTAGGCTAAGTTCTTGATTGATCAAGCTCAACAGTTTTGGGATAGTTTGGACTTTCAAGCATTTGAAGACATCCTGGCTCTCCTCATCTATGGCTTGGTTCTGTTCCCAAATTCAGATTCTTTTGTTGATGTGAATTCCGTCAAGATTTTAATGTCCCGTAACCCAGTGCCTACTACTTAGGTGATATTCTACATGCTCTTTTTACCCGTACAGTTCGGAGAAGGGGAACTCTCATGTACTGTACACCGCTGCTGGAGAGGTGGTTTATTTCTCACCTACCCAAATCTGTATTGAAGAATGAGGAAGGTATGGGTTGGACTTATAGAATCATGTCCCTTGCTCATACGAACATCCTTTGGAGTACTAAAGATATGGAAATGGTAGCTGTCATTGATCAGTGTGGGGAATACCCCAATGTTCCATTGCTTGGAATTAGAGGAGGGATAACCTATAATCCTTGTTTGGCCTTACGACAGTTTGGACGAGCTCGAAGGGACGGTCCTCATGAGTTGCTGCTTCCAGACATTGTCTTTGACTTCATGGGGGATGTCGAGGGACATCGCCGCAGATTTATACGAGCCTGGGATAGGGTAAACAGGTCTGATCCACATGAGCTAGGAATGAAGACTTCTCTCCCGATGCAACCATATCTCCAGTGGGTTCGAGCCTGTGCTCAAAAGATGGGAATGCCCTATGAAGCTGTTTTACCGGTGATTGTAGAGCATACTGATGAAGAAGGGGTTCCTTATACAATCCTCCATCCTCATATGCCTACTGATCTGGGGGCATTGAAGAGATCTTGGATCCAGTTAAGGGAAGAAAGGGATACCTACAGAGAGAAGTATCATGAGTAGGAACGAAAGATCCTGAAGCTTACAAGTCAGCTAGAGACTGAGAGGACAATCAACGATTATGTCAGCACGAAAGGAAAACGACCATGGGAATTATGATGTCTTTTATTGTTTCTAGTTTAGATTTGCTTTTCAATATTTATTTTGTAACGCCTTAAAGGAATTTTTTAAACATTGTTTCAAGTTTTTATCTAATAAAAGTGTGTTTTATTTTGGTTTACAAATTTGAATCTCCCTAAAGTCTTTGAAATCATTTCATATGCATTCCATTCCCATGCACCTCATTACAGGTACCCTTACAGGTTTCTCATCTTCTTCACTGTTTATTTCAGCAATCATGTCTTCTGAAACACCTACTGATCAAGCCATCAAGGCTCCTCAAGCTCAGAATGCTCAGTTCTAGGAAATGTTCTTGAACTTGGCCAAGAGTCAACAAGATTTGAAGACTCTTATCTTGAAGGACAAGAAGAAGAAGAAGAAGAAGAAGGTGGTTCTCCTGAATATGGGTCACATATTTGGGAACAAGTTGAGACAGGAAGTTGATATGTCCCACTCATCTGGAGGGGGAGAGAATCAAGAAGAAAGGAAGGGTCCTAGTCCTGTGGTTTTTGACAATGACACTGATTTTGATGAAGACCAGTATCCTCCTATTGAGGATAGGTATAAGCAACTTGAAGACAAATTAAGCGCAATGGAGATCCAGAAAGTCCCTGGTCTGGACTTCGAAGATTTGGGTTTGGCATCTGGGGTGGTGATCCCCCACATGTTTAAAGCGCTTGTCTTTGCTAAGTATGACAGGGTCTCCTGCCAAAAGCTACACCTCCGCTCGTATGTCAGAAAGATTCAACCGTATACTGCCGATAGGAACCTATGGGTTCATTTCTTTCAAGATAGTCTGTCAGGGACTCAACTTGAGTGGTTCTACCAACTGGAAGGAGCTAATGTCCGCAACTAGGAGGACCTTGCTGCTGCTTTTTACAAGCAATACCAGTATAATACCGACCTCGCTCCCACACGTACCCAACTTCAGGGTATGTCTATGGGTGCGAGCGAAGGTTTTAAGGGCTACGCACAGAAGTGGAGAGATCTTGTTGGAATAGTACAACCCCCTCTGGCTGATAGGGAGTTGGTGGATATGTTTCTTAGGACTTTGTCTGGTTCGTATTTTAATCATTTGATCGATAGTTCATCGTCTGGGTTCACTGAATTGATTATGGCTGGGGAGAGAGTTGAAGCCGGTATCAAGAGCGGCAAAATACAGAAGGGTGCTTTGTGAAGTGCAGAGAAGAAGCCTTTCAAGAAGGAGTCTAGTGCAGTTTACAGCTCGAGGAGCCAAAACCGACCTGAGCGCCGCCAAGCAGTGAATGCGGTGGTAATATCAAGACCTACTGTTGCCCCCACAATGCAACACTCAGCAAAGAGTAGAGAGACTGCAAAGGCAGTGTACTCGGCTCAGTATGACTCTATCTCAAATTCTACCGCAACTGTTGAAGACCAACTTGGTGACCTTGAGGGAAGCTCCAAAGAATCCCAGTATTACATCACCGCTGTATAATCCGAACGCCCGCTGTGCTTATCACTCTGATAGCCTGGGGCATGATACCAATAACTGCTCGGATTTGAAGAATAAAGTGCAGGATCTGATTGAAGCTAAGGAAATTGAGTTTGAAGCGCCGGAAAAACCTAATGTCATAACAGCTCCTATGCCAAAACATGACGCGGGAGTGAATGCTATTGGGGATGATGAAGAAGAGTCAGATTTCGAAAGCTGGATTTACCCGACTACCGACGGTGGATTAATAAATTGGACGACAAAGGACTTTGTGCCCATTTCTTTTATTATACAGTAATAAGACTTTTGTTTTGAGTTTTGTAACAGACAGTTTAAAACTTTACGGCCCGATGCCTTGCCCGAGACACCGTGGCTTTGTTTGAGGGCTTCTTATGTGTCATTTCCATATATCATCAATAAAGCATTGGACGTTTTTCTTGCATTACAAATTTTGTGCTCCTTGTTTTTCCTTTTTTGCACTTTATCAAAATAGCTATTGTCTTACACACACTCACATATCATAATACAGGTCCACATCCACTCTGGATCCCACTGATAACGACTCTGCTACTGCCAGTTATGACTTCGAAAGTCCGATCAACCAAGTCCAGGACGAAGGTGAGGATGATTATGAAGTGCCTGGGAAACTTGCTAGATTATTACTTTAGGAAGAGAGGGCCATACAGCCGCATGAAGAGCCAATGGAATCAGTAAATATGGGTACGGAGGAAGTTAAGAAAGAGGTCAAGATCGGTGCAAATATGGAGCCTAGTGTTAAGCAACGGTTGATACAAATGTTGCGTGATTATGTTGAGATATTTGCCTGGTATTATGAAGATATTCCTGGGTTGGATACCGATATTGTGGTTCACCGCCTGCCTACCAAGGAAGATTGTTCTCCAGTGAAACAGAAAGTTCGCCGAATGCGCCCAGAGATGTCTGAGAAAATCAAGGTTGAGGTTATGAAATAGTTTGATGCCGGTTTTCTAGCAGTTACTTCTTACCCGCAGTGGGTTGCTAACGTGGTTCCGGTGCCGAAGAAGGATGGTAAGGTTCGAATGTATTTTGAATATAGGGATCTGAACAGGGCGAGCACCAAAGATGATTTCCCTCTGCCTCATATTGACGTTCTGGTTGACAACACCGCACAACATAAGGTATTCTCCTTTATGGATGGTTTTTCTGGTTACAATCATATTATTATGGCTCCCGAAGACATGGAGAAGACAACGTTCGTTACACAGTGGGGTACCTTTTGCTACAAAGCCATGCCTTTCGGGTTGAAGAATGCTGGAGCAACGTATCAGCGCGCCATGGTCGCTTTGTTCCACGACATGATTCATCATGAGATTAAGGTATACGTCGACGACATGATTGCAAGATCCCAGACTGAGGAAGAACACCTTGACCATCTTCAGAAGCTATTTGACAGGTTGAAGTTGTACAAGCTGAGGTTAAACCCGAACAAGTGCACCTTCGGAGTGAGGTCTGGTAAGCTGCTGGGTTTCGTCGTTAGTGATAAAGGTATTCAAGTGGATCCTGCAAAGGTGAAGGCTATACAGGAGATTCCAGCTCCCCAAACAGAAAAAGAAGTCAGAGGCTTTTTAGGACGTCTGAACTACATTGCCCGATTCATTTCACATTTGACCGCTACTTGTGAGCCAATCTTCAAACTGTTGAAGAAAGATCAAGTGGTAAAGTGGAATGATGAGTGTCAGGCTGCTTTCGAAAGGATCAAAGAATATCTTCAAGAACCACCTATTCTGATGCCTCTAGTCGAAGGAAGACCTCTGATTTTATACTTGACAATACTCGACAATTCAATGGGGTGCGTGCTGGGGCAGCATGACGAGTCTGGCTGAAAAGAGCATGCTATTTATTACCTTAGCAAACATTTTACCGACTGCGAGACCCGATACTCATTGCTTGAGAAAACTTGCTACGCTTTGGCATGGGCTGCTCGTCGGCTGAGACAGTATATGCTGACTCACACTACCCTATTGATATCAAAGATGGATCCAATCAAGTATATCTTCGAAAAGCCTGCCTTGTTCGGAAGAATAGCAAGATGGCAGATGATCTTGACTGAGTATGACATCTAATACACGACCCAAAAGGCAATTAAGGGAAGTGTGTTGGCAGATCATTTGGCGCATCAGGCTGTAGATGACTACCAATCCATGAACTTCGAGTTCCCGGATGAGAATATCATGTTGGTAACTGACTGTGAGACACCTGGACCGGATGAAGGACCTGAGGAGGGATCCCGATGGTCTATGTACTTTGATGGAGCTTCAAACGCTTTGGGTAATGGAATTGGCGCCGTGATCATATCTCCTGAAGGTTCTCATACTCCGTTCACCGCCCGACTATGTTTCAACTGCACCAACAATATGGCGGAGTATGAAGCATGCATCATGGGTCTTCGAGCAGCAATTGACCTAAGGATTAAGTTCTTAAGTGTATTTGGAGATTCCGCTCTCGTGATCAGTCAGGTCAAAGGCGAGTGGGATACGAATCACCCAAATCTTATTCCTTACAAAGAGTATGTATTGACGTTGCTTCCACACTTTGAAGAGATAACCTTTGAACACTTCCCTAGAGAGGAGAATCAGTTGGCGGATGCGCTAGCTACGATGTCTTCTATGTTCAAGGTCAGGTGGGACAACGAGGCTCCCCAAATTACCATTGAAAGGTTGGACGAACCCGCACATTGCTGTGATATTGAGACTGAAGAGGTAGCAGATAAACCCTGGTTTCATGAGGTAAAGAGGTATCTTGAGGCTCAAGAATACCCTGAGGGTGCATCTGTTAATGATAAGAAGTTTCTGAGGAGGTTCATGGTGAAGTTATTCATCACTAATGGTATCCTTTACAAACGTAATCATGATTCAACCTTACTGCGATGTGTGGATAAGAGTGAGGCAGAAAGAATCATGGCGGAGTTACATGAGGGTACTTTCGAAACTCATTCCAGTGGACACACCATGGCAAAGAAGATCCTACGGACAGGATATTATTGGTCCACAATGGAATCTGACTATTATCAACATTCTCGGACCTGTCACAAATGCCAAGTTTATGCTGATAAGGTGCACATACCTCCAGTACCTCTGAATGTTTTGACAGCTCTGTGGCCCTTTGCAATGTGGGGGATCGATATGATCGGCGAGATCAGACCTACTGCATCGAATGGACATCATTTTATCCTGGTAGCAATTGATTACTTTACAAAGTGGGTTGAGGCAGCTTCCTTTGCTTATGTAACCAGGAACGTCGTGGCACAATTTATTCGGCACAACCTGATCTGTTGATATGGTGTACCAGAGAGGATTATTACGGACAATGGTACAAATCTCAACAATAAGATGATCACCGAGCTCTGCAAACAGTTCAAGATACAGCATCACAACTCTTCTCCCTACCGGCCGAAGATGAATGGGGATGTTGAAGCGGCTAATAAGAACATCAAGAAGATTGTACAGAAGATGACGGTGACATACAAAGACTGGCACGAGATGTTACCATTTGCTCTTCATGGGTACCGTTACTCAGCGCGGACGTCAACAGGGGCAACCCCTTATTCCTTGGTATATGGTATGGAGGCCGTATTTCCCATTGAAGTTCAGATACCCTCTGTTGTACCCCAAAATTTGCCCTCCCATATTCTTCAAGAAATTGCCAAGCCAGGTCACAAAATTCCCCAAGGGTTGCACAGTGCAACTGGCTCCTATACAATCAAAACTAGGGTTTGTGTTCTGAGCAAGAAAATGAAGTTTTCAAGAACCCAATCAAGTCTCATATGCCCACAAATATGGTCAGGTATCCTCATATCAAGTTTCAAGGCATTCAGCTCAAAATTGCACAGTCAAAACCCTAAATTGCACTACAGTCAACTGTAGGGGCAAAATGGTCATTTGACAGTCAAAAGTTCAAATTTTTGGTCAACATATCATTTTGAAGCCACAAACATCATTTGATCAATGCTTGATCATGATTCTCAAAATTTGGCTCAGAAATCATCAAAGATGCAAAAGTTACTATATTTGGACAGTTGAAAAAGTCAACTGAAATTGACCAGGGCATAACTTTCACATGGATTATCAGAAAAATTCCATCCAAAGCTCATTTTGAAGAGAAAGACATTTCCTACAATTCATCTTCATATTCCAAGTCCAAGAAATGCTCTCACAAAAAGTTATCAATTTCAACATTATAGGTCATTTTCAAAAGTCAACAAAAAGGGACTTTAAGTCAAAGGCCATAACTTGAGATTGGTAAATCAAAATGACATGGGACTAAAGGCATTGGTTAAAGGACTCAAAGACCTTTCCAAAATGTCCAAGAACATGTGAAAAGCTTAAAAATTGAGCAAGTTATGCCTTGTGGAAGTTGGGAAATTTTTAGGAATTTTGAAAAGTCAACATTGATGCAAATGATCCAAAATTGCTAATGGGCCCATTTTTCTTCCATGATCCATCATTCCAAGCATATGCACGACCACTTGGCCCAAAGGGAAGTATTTTCTCATTTTTTAGTTATTTATTTGAATTTATATTAATATTAATTCATTTAAATTATTTAAATATATAGAAAATATCTAACTTGACCTAATGAATCTTTTTGTACACATTTTAAGCTCAATAATTCGTGCCTAAGCCAATTTGGAAAGATTTGGAGCATTGGGATATGATTTGTGCAAAAATAACATGAAAAAAGATATGAAAAGATCCTTAACAAATCAAATATCCAAACCATGATTACAAGGGATTTTATTCAAGTTTCTTAACCTAATTCATTCCTACATAATGCTGGAACACAAACCTAATGCATTACACAAGAAGCTGCGCTACAGAACCCATTGCCAAACCTGAAAATTTCTCCATAAACTCAAAAACTGAAAACCCCTTTAGAGGTCGATTCAAGGCGCAAAACCTATTCCAAAGGCTTCCTTGGCAATTCCTGGACACATTCCAATCACAAACAACAACTCAAACACAAAGAACTGGTAGATTGAACTCACACTACATCGAAAAAATTCCAAAATCGTGCATCATGATTTAAACGTTTTTACAGCATTTTGTCCATTGATTCATGTTTATCATAATGTTTTGAAGCTAATCAATACGTTCAATTGCTTTTTTCTGGGCTATACGCGATATTACCATGTTCATCTTCTAGGGTTTTTCAGAGCTTGAATTTAGGGCTTTTACAATACTGTAAAATTAGCCTTCCAGACCATGATGGTTGCACTCAGCCAGTCAGGACGAACAAGAAGCACCATTCGCGATAAATTTATGAACATTGTAGCGCTATTCGCTATTTTCCCTAAAGCTACATTATAGAACGGTTCAAAAACCGTTGCCTCTGTGTTTTATTTTTCAGGTACGTGAGGAAGATGAAGTGTGGCAAGCCATGATTCGCTGATTCAAATTTTCGCGCGCCCTCCACTAACGCACTTGTTTTTTTTCTTATTATTTATTTCTTATAATATGTTAACATACGTTCAATAGCTCAGCTGGCAGGTGTTGGTAGCAATAACGTCCAAGACCTGGGTTCGAGTCCCAGGTCTGTGTAAATCTCATATTATTTTTCAATACAAAATCCTATGCAGCGCTCCTGTTGAGACTCACCATATTCCTTCAACATCCAAAGAGCCACGCGTCTAACACATACAAATCAACGGCATGGATCTGAGGAACACATAAATCCTGGTCAAACGCCCTAACACACAACCTGGAAAAGTCAATAAGATTTCAAGCTTTTGGGCCAGCATCCTAAGGCCTGTACCTCCAATTTGGGGCTACCCCCCCCTGGTTTGCTTCTTTTGTTATTTTTTTTTTAATTGTTATTTTATTTGCTAATTTAATTAATTATCTTTTTTACAAAAATATAAAAATATCATAAAAAATCAGAAAAGACCAAAAAAATAATAAATATTTTTATTGTAATTATTTTCATGTAAATATTTAGTTTTAATTAGGATATAATTTCAATTTCTTTTAAATAACAAAAATACAAAAAAAGCATGTAGAAATAGGTTTAATTAATTTTGATTCCTTTTAATTTCCTTTTTTCTTATAATAATAATATTATTTATTTTATTTTTTATAATTAAATTCGCATGTAAATTAACTTAGGTTTAAATTAGTTAAAAATTCAATATTTTCATAATAAACTAAAAAAAGCATTAGAATTAGGTTTAGCTCTTTATTTTAATTTTAATTAAGTAATTCTTTTTCTTTCAAATCCCAAAAACATTCTTTTTTAATCTTTAATTTTTAATTCCTCATTAATTCTAATTAACTAATTCATGAAATTTAATAATTTTTGCAAAAGGGTCCAACGCCCGTTATATTCTAATTGTTTAATTTGCATATTTATTTCGTTTATTATGATTATGTATCTCTCCCAAAGCGTTGTAATTTAAACTTCCCGCACTTTTACTTTGCTTCATTTATTCTCCGTCAAATCGGGTCCGGTTTAATTTTGGCGATGTGGACCCGCGCCATTTGTAATAGTTTAGATTTATTTTCCCGCAAATACTTTTTAACTGTTAAATAAGCATGCAAGAATGAATGGCCTTAAAATAAAATCAAGCGTAGCACACCAATAGACATGACAAGACAAATATCAAATGAAAATGACACACGAATCGCACACACCACCCCTAGGGTACGCCTCACTGTTGCCTTTCGAAAGGTGATCGTCGAGTAGAGGACGTCTTAGTAAGTCCTCATGATCCAGGAACCTGGCATGAGGGTAGCTTCTAAGGTGTCTTCCCATTGCTCCGGTGATTACCATGTCCCTAAAACTCGAATTGACCCGAACACCTCCAACGGTGGTGCTACCTACCTCTCAATGGTGGGATGGCACTACTTCAAAGGACATTTACACAGACGAATTCCTTAGGGTAGGTAGGTTCTCAAGGATACTTGCTCTCTTCAAAACAAATAATACTTTTCACCAACACATTTTCAAAAGCTTTCAAAGCAAATTTTTCAAACACTCTGACGTACGAGTCGAACTGAAATTTTTCAATGAAACTTTTTAAACCCACATTGAAAAGCAAACAAAACATTTTTGAAAACACAATGAGCAAGTATCTAAGAGCCCATGGATAACCATGGATAGAAAGGGTGCTAACACCTTCCCTTTCTATAACCTACCTCCCGAACCGAGAGCAATCTCTTTAAAGGAATTTTTTCTGTGCTTTTGTCCTTTCCATTTGGAGAAAATAAAAGACGGTGGCGACTCTTGCTTCCGCGACATTTCGCGAACCAGCGTTAAACAGTCAGTTCCAGATCCACCGATCACAGAACTGGCGACTCTGCTGGGGATGATACTTAAAGTGAGGTGTACCTTAGGGCTAGGTCATAACTGTGTTTTCAATTGCTTTCCTTACTTGCTTTATTATTGTGGGTTGCTTGGGAGTTCTATAGATCCAAACCCGGATCTGGGGGATACCTTTCTTAGAAAGTAGCAACAAGGCTGTGAGGGAACTGTGCGGGGTATACCGACATGGTTGAAACAGTCTGCTACGTTGATGTGGCACTTTGGTGTGTACCGGTAACCCTTGAGTTCAGTCAAGGAGAGTACGGGGCCTCCGCGTGGTGTCGTGAAGCATCAACAGACCTTAGGAACCTTAATTGAACTATCTTGGCCTCTTTAGGGTAGTGAGATAACTGACTTTGGTGCAGTCCGAGGTTGGTTGATACTCGATACTACGCTCAATTGAGGGTTGCTTTCCTGGAATATTTCGGTCGCCAGTTCAGTGGCTAAATCAAAACGATGAACAATGAAAGCAATCCCGTGATATTGGGAACCTTAGAACCCGGTTACTTTGATTAGGACAGGTTGAACCCACCAACTTCAAGAGGGTACTACCCAGACCCCATGCTGGCCTTAAACCTTAAGGGCTTGTCTTGTGTGCCTTGTGTGCCTTACATGTTTGTCTTTGTAAATATCTGTGGTGTGTTTAATCATAGCATCATGACATCATCCAGCATCATATGCATTGACTAACCATTTCAGGGGTTCGAATTTTCACCTTTGTTCTTGTTTTGTAGGACATGGAAACTGTTCGTAGAAAGACAATTCAGGTCAGTCTTGTAAGGATCCCTCCTCAGCTTAAGGAGCTTATATCCAGGATTCCCGAGAACTCTTCATTCAGTGAAAGGCATGGAAGCCTCATCAGCTTGGTCAACACCAATATTGAGGAAGATATGATAAAGGTCCTGTTCCAGTTCTTTGATCCTCTGCATCACTGTTTCACCTTCTTGGACTATCAGTTGGTACCTACATTGGAGGAGTTCTCCCGGCTCCTGAAGATCCCTATCCTTGATCAGCTACCCTTCAACGGTACAGAAAAGGAACCTAAGCTTGAAGAGATTGCTAAAGCCTTGCACCTACAGTCATCTGACCTCAAGGGACATTGGGAAGTCAGAAGTGGTATCAAAGGGTTCTTAGCCAGGTTTCTGTTTGAGAAGGCCCATGAATGTTGGAACTCCCTTGACTTGCAAGCTTTTGAAGAGGTTGTGGCCCTCCTTGTCTATGGTTTGGTGTTGTTCCCTAACCCAGATCAGCTCATTGATATCAATGCTGTCCAGATCTTTATGTCCAGGAATCCTATACCTACGTTGCTGGGGGACATCCTTCACTCATGTTACACTCGAACCATGAGAAAAAGAGGTGTCCTTATGTGTTGCACTCCTCTCCTGGGAAGGTGGTTTATTTCGCACCTTCCACAATCAGTCTTGAAGAATGAGCGGGGTTTGAGATGGTCACAACGGTTGATGACTCTTACACATGCAGATATACATTGGTGTCCTAGGTCCAGAGGAGATGTCACTATCATTGATCGTTGCGGGGAGTACCCTAATGTTCCTTTACTTGGAATCAGAGGAGGTATTACTTATAGCCCATGCCTGGCTTGGAGACAGTTTGGTTATGCTCGGAGGGATGGCCCTCATGACATGTTAATTCCTGACATAGTTTTTGACTTCGACAATGATACTCAAGGACTTCGCCAGAGATTTATCAGAGCCTGGAGGATGCCCAGTAGGATAGACAGCAAGACACTGGGGCACAGGAACTCCATCCCATTGGAACCCTATCTCAAGTGGGTACACGCCCGCTCTCAGAAGTTAGTGATGCCTTATCCTCATATGCTCCCAGTAATCAAAGAACCAGTCTTGGAAGGGGAAGTGTCCTACACTATTCAGCACCCTGATATGCCCACATCCTGGGAAGAGATGCAGAAGAGCTGGATCCAGCATAAGGAGGAAAGGAATTCTCTTGAGACTAGTTTGCATGCCAGTGAAAAGAAGGTCTTGGAGCTCACCCGCCTGTTGCATGAGGAGAGGAATCTCAACACCTACATAGCTCCGAAGAGGATGCGCAGTGTATTTTGGGATTGACTTGATTTTTGTACTTTTGCCCATGAGGCTCTGATGTATTAAACAATGATTTCTTTAATGATAACGTGTATTCTTTGTTGTCTACAACAAATTTGAACTTTCGAACCCTTGAATGCATTGCATACGCATTTCATACATCATGTGCATAGCAGGTTTTTCCTCTTTTCAGGTTGCTTACAGTTCTTCGCTGTTTATTTCAGCATCATGAATCCCGGATCTGAATCAACAGAGACATCAATCAAGGCTCTTCAGGCGCAGAATGCGCAGTTTCAAGAACTAATCAAGGGTCTGGCTAAAGGCCAAGAAGAATTAAAGGCTATGCTCCTGAAGAAGGAGAAGAAGAAGAAGAGAAGAACTGTTCTGTTCAACTCGGGCCGAAGGTTCGGCAATACTCTGCAGCATGAAGAGGCTGGTTCTTCTGTTGGCAAGAGTCCTTCTCAGGCAGAAGTGAAGGTTCCTAGTCCGGGCGTCTCCGACAACGAGACAGATTTTGATGAAGAGCAATACCCTCCTGCAGATGACAGATACAAACAACTGGAGGACAGGTTGAAAGCTATGGAGGTGCAACAGGCACCTGGGCTGGATTTCAGAGATCTGGGTTTGTCGACTGGTGTGATTATCCCGCATAAGTTCAAAGCACCATCCTTCTCCAAATATGACGGGGCGTCTTGTCCCAAGCTGCATTTGAGGTCCTATGTTCGGAAAATTCAGCCGTACTCTGCGGACAAGAATTTATGGATCCACTTCTTCCAGGAGAGTCTTTCAGGGACTCATCTCGAATGGTTCTATCAGCTGGATGGGACCAAAGTTCGTAACTGGGAGGAGCTGGCTACTGCTTTCTACAAGCAGTATCAGTATAATGCCGACCTTGCCCCCACACGTACCCAACTCCAGGGTATGGCGTTAGGCGTAAGCGAAGGTTTTAAAGAGTACGCCCAGAAGTGGAGAGACCTGGCTGGCAGGGTGCAGCCACCATTGACTGATCGGGAGCTGGTTGACATGTTCTTGGGGACCCTATCTGGGCCATTTTTCAACCATCTCATTGGGAATTCTTCTGCTGGGTTCACTGATTTGATCTTGACTGGAGAGAGAATTGAAGCTGGGCTGAAATCTGGGAAGATTGCGAAGGGTGCATCATCTAGTTCGGAGAAGAAACCGTTTAAGAAGGAGTCTAGTGCCGTGTATGGTTCTAGGAAATCAGAGAGACCTGAGCACCGCCAATCTGTCAGTGCGGTGATGATTGCTAAGCCTGCTGCCGCTCCTCGGCCAAACAATTCTCAAAGGGCTGAAAGATCCCGGAGGGAGTTCACCCGGTTAAACATGACCCTATCGCAGATCCTGCCACAGTTGCTCGCAACCAATTTGGTGACTGTCAGGGAGGCTCCAAAGTTCCCAAATACAACATCTCCCAAGTACAACCCGAATGCCCGTTGTGCTTACCATTCAGAAAGTCCGGGGCACTCTACTGATGATTGTTGGGCGTTAAAGAATAAGGTGCAAGACCTTATCGATGCAAAGGAGATACAATTCGAAGCGCCTGCAAAGCCGAATGTAGTTACTTCCCCTATGCCTCAGCACGGGGTAAATCCTGTTGATGAAGACGTTTATGCTGTTTCTGTGGATGATCTAGCCACTCCTCTAAAGATCGTTAAGAAGAACCTACTGCAGGCCGGTTTATTTCCGGGTTGTAGTGAGGGTTGCCTGTTCTGTGTTGTGTCCCCATCTGGTTGTCCCTTGCTAAAATTAGGCATCCAAAGCTTAATGGATAGCAAGGAGATTCTATTCAAGAAATCTGCTGTTCGGTTGGTTCCAATGGAAGAAGTTTCTGTGGTGACTATCTTCAATAATCCGATCCCGGCTCTCTAGAAGAAGCCCATTCAAATTATGACCGTTGCACCTGTTATTATCACTGTTCCAGGGCCCCTGCCCTATGTATCTGACAAAGCTGTCCCTTGGCACTATGGGGCAGACGTATATATAAACGGAATTAAACAAGAGCTCAACGCTGGCGCCAGCATCTGTGACATCACTGGCCCAGCCAAAGTTACCCGCAGTGGCAGGCTCTTCTCGCCTGATATTGCACCGCCTGCTGCCCGAAGACCGCTCCTGATAGTTCCTACAAGTACACCTATTCCTGTGGCTGACCAAGTTGTTGTTCCTGCTGCTGATCCGATTGTTTCTCCTGCTGCCGAGCCATCCAATGCTCGGGGCAAGGGAATTGAAGCTGAGCCTGCCCAGATGGAGGCACCCATACCCATAGCTGCTGAGGCCTCCCCACAAGAAATGGAGGAGATTCTGAAGATCATAAAGAAGAGCGATTTTAATGTTGTGGAACAGCTGGGGCATACGCCCTCCAAGATCTCCATGCTCTCTTTATTACTGTGCTCTGAGGCCCATGCAAAGGCCCTAATCTCGTTCCTCAAGACAGCCCACGTGCCACATGAAACCTCTGCAGTCCAGTTCACTGATTGCGTGGCAAGTCTAACGGCAGATAATGGCTTGGGTTTCTCAGACGCTGACTTGACCGCAAAGGGGAGAGATCATAATGATGCTCTGCATGTCTCAATTGAATGCAGGGGCACCACCTTGGCACATGTGTTGGTTGATACTGGGTCATCTTTGAATGTGCTACCCAAGAAGGCTCTGGATCGGTTAGATTGTGAAGGCTTGGAATTGAAACCCAGCAACATCATCGTCAGGGCCTTTGATGGTTCAAAGAGGATGGTCCATGGGGAGGTTGACATTCCGATTCGTGTGGGCTCTCAGGTGTTCGACTCCACGTTTTATGTGATGGATATCCGTCCATCTTACTCTTGTCTGCTGGGTCGACCCTGGATACATAAGGCTGGGGCAGTGACCTCTACCTTGAATCAGAAGCTGAAGTACCCCGTCAGAGGGAAGATTGTCACCGTGCAAGGAGAGGAAGAATATATGGTGAGCCACCTGAACTCCTTCAGGTACATTGAGATTGATGGGGAGTTTATTGAGACCCCCTTTCAGCATTTCGAGGAGGTGTTTCCAATTGCAGCAGAAACAACAGAAGCAAGTGGTCCTTTGAAGATGGCTTCCCTGAAGGATGCCAGGGCTGTGGTGCAGAAGGGTGAATGTGCCGACTGGGGCAGACTTCCAGACTTCACTCAGAAGACGGATAAACTTGGGCTGGGTTTCACCACAGAAGGTCAGAGGGCTATGAGGAAAGCAAAGATCGGAAGACCTCCGGTATTTATTAAAAGTTCAGAAGTGAATGCTGTTGGGGAAGACCATGAAGTGGGCGAAGCTGAATTCAACAGCTGGATCTATCCGACGGCCGAAGACGGATTGAACAATTGGAGCGCAAAGGACCATACCCCTGTTACCTTTGTGACGCAGTAATAAATTTCTTTGTTTCGTTATATTTTGTAATAAACAATGATAAACTCTACGGCCCGGTGTCTTACCCGAGGCACCGTGGTTCTATTTGTGAGGGCATACAAACTGTCATTTTATACATCATGAATGAAAATCTTGGACGTTTTTCGCATTGCAAATATTGTGTTCCTTTTCTGTCTTCCTTTCCTTTACATAATTATCAAAAACAGCTGTATTTACACACACACTCACTCATACAGGTTCCAATCCACTCTGGATCTTACTGATAACAACTCTGCTACGGCCAATTATGACTTCGAAAATCCGATCAACTTAGCCGAAGACGAAGGTGAAGATGATTGCGAAGTGCCTGGCGAGCTTGCTAGACTGTTGCTTCAGGAAGAGAGGGCAATTCAACCCCATGAAGAGCCAGTGGAAACCATAAACCTGGGTACTGAGGCAGACAGGAAAGAGGTAAAAATGGGTGCCAACCTAGAGCTCAGCGTGAAGCAACGGTTAACCAAGATGTTACATGACTATATGGAGATCTTTGCCTGGTCCTACGAAGACATGCCCGGGTTGGATACCGATATCGTGGTCCATCACTTGCCAACTAAGGAAGACTGCCCTCCAGTTAAGCAAAAGGTCCGTCGGATGCGTCCAGAGATGTCCGAAAAGATTAAGGCCGAAGTCATGAAACAGTTTGATGCAGGGTTCCTTGCAGTAACTTCTTACCCTCAGTGGGTTGCCAACGTGGTGCCGGTACCTAAAAAGGACGGTAAGGTCAGAATGTGTGTCGATTACAGGGATCTGAACAGGGCCAGCCCCAAAGATGACTTCCCCTTACCTCACATTAACGTCCTTGTTGATAATACGGCTCAGCACAAAGTATTCTCTTTCATGGATGGTTTTTCAGGTTACAATCAGATAAAGATGGCACCTGAAGACATGGAAAAGACTACATTTGTTACTCAGTGGGGCACCTTCTGTTACAAGGTCATGCCATTTGGATTAAAGAACGCTGGGGCAACCTACCAACGTGCCATGGTTGCCTTATTTCATGATATGATCCATCACAAGATAGAGGTGTATGTTGACGACATGATCGCTAGGTCCCAGACTGAGGAAGAGCACCTAGATCATCTGCAGAAGTTGTTTGACCGGCTGAGACTGTACAAGCTGAGACTGAACCCGAACAAGTGCACCTTCGGGGTAAGATCTGGAAAGTTGCTAGGCTTCGTGGTCAGTGATAAAGGTATTCAAGTGGACCCTGCTAAGGTCAAAGCTATTCAAGAGATGCCAGTTCCCAAGACAGAGAAGGAAGTCAGAGGCTTTTTAGGGCGCCTGAATTACATTGCTCGATTCATCTCACATCTGACTGCTACCTGTGAGCCAATATTCAAGCTGCTGAAGAAAGATCAGGTAGTACGTTGGAATGATGAATGTCAGGCTGCTTTCGACAGAATTAAAGAGTATCTCCAAGAACCACCCATCCTTATGCCACCGGTTGAAGGGAGACCTCTGATACTATACCTGACAGTACTTGACAACTCAATGGGGTGTGTGCTGGGGCAGCATGACGAGTCTGGCCGAAAAGAGCACGCCATTTATTACCTTAGCAAAAAGTTTACCGACTGTGAGACCCGATACTCACTGCTTGAGAAAACTTGTTGCACTTTGGTATGGGCTGCTCGCCGGCTGAGACAGTATATGCTGACTCACACTACCTTGTTGATCTCAAAAATGGATCCTATAAAGTACATATTCGAAAAGCCGGCTCTGTCTGGGAGGATTGCAAGATGGCAAATGATCTTGACGGAATACGACATTCAGTACACAACCCAGAAAGCCATCAAGGGAAGTGTATTGGCAGACCACTTAGCTCATCAAGCTGTAGATGACTACCAATCAATGAACTTCGAGTTTCCGGATGAAAGCATCATGATAGTAACTGACTGTGAAGTACCTGGACCGGATGAAGGACCTGAACCAGGATCCCGATGGTCTATGCACTTTGACGGAGCTTCCAACGCTTTGGGAAATGGTATCGGCGCCATAATTATATCTCCACAAGGTACTCATACTCCACTCACTGCCCGGCTGTGTTTCAACTGTACCAACAACATGGCGGAGTATGAGGCGTGTATCATGGGCCTTCAAGCTGCGATCGACCTAAGGATCAAATTTCTAAGTGTCTTCGGAGATTCCGCTCTTGTGATCAATCAGATCAAAGGAGAGTGGGATACGAAACATCCAAACTTGATTCCTTACAGAGAATGTGTGTTGACCCTGATTCCCCACTTCACGGAGATAACCTTTGAGCACTTTCCAAGAGAAGAGAATCAGTTAGCGGACGCGTTAGCTACAATGTCTTCAATGTTCAAGGTCAAATGGGATAATGAGGCTCCCCGGATCATCATCTGGAAACTGGACGAACCGGCATACTGTTGTGATCTCGAAACTGAATTGGTGACTGAAAAGCCTTGGTACCACGAAGTGAAGAGATACCTGGAAGCTCAGGAATACCCGGAAGGTGCCTCTGCCAATGACAAGAAATTCCTGAGGAGGTTTGCGGCCAAGTTCTTCCTAAGTAACGGCATATTATACAAGCGAAACCATGATTCAACCTTACTGCGTTGTGTGGATAGGACTGAAGCAGAAAGAATCATGGAAGAGCTACATGAAGGGACCTTTGGTACACATTCCAGTGGGCATACCATGGCAAAGAAAATCCTACGGGCAGGATATTACTGGTCCACGATGGAAGCTGACTGTTACCAACATTCCAGGACATGCCATAAGTGCCAGATTTATGCAGACAAGGTGCATGTTCCTCCGGTTCCCCTGAATGTTCTGACTGCGCCTTGGCCGTTTGCAATGTGGGGCATAAACATGATCGGCGAGATTAAACCTACGGCATCCAATGGACATCGCTTCATCCTAGTGGCGATCGACTATTTTACGAAGTGGGTTGAGGCAGCATCCTATGCTACGGTAACCAAGATTGTTGTGGCACGGTTCATTCGGCACAACCTGATCTGTCGATACGGCGTCCCTGAGCGGATTATTACAGACAACGGTACCAATCTAAACAATAAGATGATTGCTGAGATCTGCGAACAATTCAAGATACAGCACCACAATTCTTCTCCTTACAGACCGAAGATGAATGGGGTTGTAGAAGCAGCAAATAAGAACATCAAGAAAATCGTGCAAAAGATGACAGTAACGTATAAAGATTGGCACGAGATGTTACCGTTCGCTCTGCATGGGTACCGTACCTCAGCTAGGACGTCGACCGGGGCAACTCCTTTCTCTCTGGTTTATGGCATGGAGGCAGTCTTGCCAATTGAAGTACAAATTCCCTCTCTCCGGATAATGAAGGATGCAAATATGAACGAAGATGATTGGATCCAGACACGACTTGACCAACTCAACCTCATTGACGAAAAAAGACTTGCTGCTATCTGTCATGGTCAGACGTATCAGAAACGGATGATCAGGGAATTTAACAAAAAGGTCAGACCACAAGAATATCAAGTCGGGGATCTGGTGATCAAGAGAACTATCCTTCCTCAGAGTGATCCAAGGGGCAAATGGACCCCTACGTACGAAGGGCCATTTGTGGTTAAGCATGTGTTCTCAGGAGGAGCAATGATATTAACCAATATGGATGGTGACGACCTTCCTCACCCCGCCAATGCAGACATAGTTAAAAAATACTACGCATGAAAAAAGACCCGCTAGGCTGACATGCCTAGGCAAAAATTAGGGCTTCCCGTCGAACCAAAAGGGTTCGGGAAAAATGAAGGGATGAAATGAAAAAAATCTGTACACCCGGCAAGTCGAAAACCTGAAAAGGCGGCTTGGGCAAAAATGGGTATCCCGGTGGACCGAAAACCTGAAAGGGCGGTCCAGGCAAAAATTAGGGATAAAGCGTAATACTATGTCTCATTGATCACTTTGCATCCAGAATCCGGTATCTACATCAAGTTTAGACGGCATCGATCAGTCAGCTTCACCTTCAACCAAGGTCATCAAGTGATGAGACGCTCGGAATTATAAAGGCAATAGCAGAGTTGAAACCCAGTGGATCATTCATATTTCACACAGCTGTTTATTTTCCTCTTGTACAAAATTTGTATAAACTCTTTTGCTCGGCGACGTACCTCTTACTAGGGCGTCAGCCTCTTGTATACAAAACGCCTATTCATGGGCCATTCAAAATCAATACAAATATATTTTCACTTAAACGTGCCAAGTGTTTTTCTTTTTTGTTTTGTTTTGCGAAGAACGTCCAAGGTTCAATTTGTGATATATGTATTGACAATAGTTTGCTAACTCATAAATATTTGCATACGAAACAAAGGAATTAATTGCAGGTGATACTAGAAACAGGGGCAATAAAGAGTTGTCCAAGCAGCCTAATTGTTCTATCCTCCAAGGTACCAAGGTAGGTTCAGCTAAAGAACACGACCAAGTACGTATTAAATCCCCAGAGAGTGATTCAGCAAAACAATACATTCTTCTCCAAGCTATTATCAGATTATCAAGGAAATTGAGTATCCTCCAGTAGATCTCAATACTCCCCCAGCAGCATATATTCTTAACAAGTATCCCCGGCAGTCTTGGCCTAAAGATTGTTCCTCGGTGGTACATCAACGTTCAAGGAATCACTTCTTCCCCAGCAATTCAAAACTCCCCAGAAGAGTCCAATCCGGTTTCCCCGGAAAGCTGGAATTCACATCCCCAAGCAATAAGCTTATCCCCAGTAGATTCTGGAAGCTTATCCCTCGTAGAGCACGAACGCTTCGTCCGGCTTGATTTAAAGAGTTATTTCCTTAACAGGATATAACTGGGTTATCCTCAGCCAAAAGCCATGGAAAGATCGTCGTCAACGTAGTTCCTTCCTACCCCCAGCAAAGTCTATCAACACTTCCAACAACAAAGGATATCCTCGGCAAGTTATCAACAATTCAGCAAAGCATCTCTATCCCCACAGAGTATTGCTTCCCAGCATGGTCGCTAGAGTATCTTTTCTCCCCGCAGAATCTTCCATTTGCCAAGTTTATTCCGCAACGGAGTCATCTTCTCCTACCGGTATTCTTGCAGTTATCATCCCCAGCGGAAGCAAAATCAATACTTCAACATCAGCCCAGGATACGACTTCCCGGCACCCGTCAAGGATCTACTTTCCTAGACGAAAAACACATCCATAAAACATCACATACATACCTCATTATAGCATGCATAGACGCATCATATCATACAAATCTCATTTATGTTGAGAACATCATTGCTTGATCCATATCATACATTGCATATGACTGACCTTTACCTTTCAGGAAAGATGCAGTTAAAATGCTCAAACATATTTCAAAGCCTTCTCTAGTCCAGCTAAATCGACTCCCAATAGATTTTTCTGATAAAGACTCAGCAGAAGTTATTCCAGATTATAATCTCTTATGGTCCCCTCTCCGGCAAGTGCGTGAGGTGGTAATTCCTTCTTCAGATGTTTCCCTCTCCGACGATGAGTGTGAGGTGATAATCTCTTATGGTTCCCTCTCCGACGGTGTGTGAGGTGGTAAGTCCTTCTTCAGATGTCTCCCTCTCCGACGATGAGTGTGAGGTGATAATCTCTTATGGTTCCCTCTCCGACGGTGTGTGAGGTGGTAAGTCCTTCTTCAGATGTCTCCCTCTCTGACGATGAGTGTGAGGTGATAATCTCTTATGGTCCCCTCTCCGACAAGTGCGTGAGGTGGTAATTCCTTCTTCAGATGTTTCCCTCTCCGACGATGAGTGTGAGGTGATAGTCTCTTATGGTCCCCTCTCCGACAAGTGCGTGAGGTGGTAATTCCTTCTTCAGATGTTTCCCTCTCCGACGATGAGTGTGAGGTGATAGTCTCTTATGGTCCCCTCTCCGACAAGTTCGTGAGGTGGTAATTCCTTTTTCAGATGTTTCCCTCTCCGACGATGAGTGTGAGGTGATAGTCTCCTATGGTTCCCTCTCCAACAGTGTGTGAGGTGGTAAGTCCTTTTCAGATGTTTCCCTCTCTGACGATGAGTGTGAGGTGATAGTCTCCTATGTTTCCCTCTCCGACGGTGTGTGAGGTGACAATTCCTATGATTCCCTCTCCGACGGCGAGTGAGGCGATTCCCTTTCAGATTATAATTGCTTATGGTTCTCGTTCCGATATTGCAAAGATGGTAATTCCCGCCAAGATTTTTCTCAACGAGCGTTGTTGAAGCTAAAGTCGCCCAAGGTCCTCTTACCATTCATGCTAAGGCTGTAACCATCCCTGGTTCATTCATCAGCGTTTGAAGCTCCAGACTCAGCTCCTGTAACCAGTCAGGACACATCTATACCAAGCATCTAAAATCAGCTCCTGCAACGTGTCAGGTACTCATTTTTCTTTTGCAGGTATGCAGGTTCTCGCTAAGGAATCTTCCCCGCAATCAACATTCAGATGGCATCTATAAGCCCATCACCCTATCCAGCAATCTCCAAATGGCATCTATAAGCCCATTCCCCCATCATCACTGCTACTATGTGAGCGCAAATTTCTGGGCACTCTAGTTTCCAATCATCTTTTACCCTCGGATTACGAAAGGCACGTCAGCCAATCTGCATCCTCAGGTCTAAGAAGATTGAACAGGGGCAACTGTTGTACCCCAAAATTTTCCCTCCCATATTCTTCAAGAAATTGCCAAGCCAGGTCACAAAATTCCCCAAGGGTTGCACAGTGCAACTGGCTCCTATACAATCAAAACTAGGGTTTGTGTTCTGAGCAAGAAAATGAAGTTTTCAAGAACCCAATAAAGTCTCATATGCCCACAAATATGGTCAGGTATCCTCATATCAAGTTTCAAGGCATTCAGCTCAAAATTGCACAGTCAAAACCCTAAATTGCACTACAGTCAACTGTAGGGGCAAAATGGTCATTTGACAGTCAAAAGTTCAAATTTTTGGTCAACATATCATTTTGAAGCCACAAACATCATTTGATCAATGCTTGATCATGATTCTCAAAATTTGGCTCAGAAATCATCAAAGATGCAAAAGTTACTATATTTGGACAGTTGAAAAAGTCAACTGAAATTGACCAGGGCATAACTTTCACATGGATTATCAGAAAAATTCCATCCAAAGCTCATTTTGAAGAGAAAGACATTTCCTACAATTCATCTTCATATTCCAAGTCCAAGAAATGCTCTCACAAAAAGTTATCAATTTCAACATTATAGGTCATTTTCAAAAGTCAACAAAAAGGGACTTTAAGTCAAAGGCCATAAATTGAGATTGGTAAATCAAAATGACATGGGACTAAAGGCATTGGTTAAAGGACTCAAAGACCTTTCCAAAATGTCCAAGAACATGTGAAAAGCTTAAAAATTGAGCAAGTTATGCCTTGTGGAAGTTGGGAAATTTTTAGGAATTTTGAAAAGTCAACATTGATGCAAATGATCCAAAATTGCTAATGGGCCCATTTTTCTTCCATGATCCATCATTCCAAGCATATGCACGACCACTTGGCCCAAAGGGAAGTATTTTCTCATTTTTTAGTTATTTATTTGAATTTATATTAATATTAATTCATTTAAATTATTTAAATATATAGAAAATATCTAACTTGACCTAATGAATCTTTTTGTACACATTTTAGGCTCAATAATTCGTGCCTAAGCCAATTTGGAAAGATTTGGAGCATTGGGATATGATTTGTGCAAAAATAACATGAAAAAAGATATGAAAAGATCCTTAACAAATCAAATATCCAAACCATGATTACAAGGGATTTTATTCAAGTTTCTTAACCTAATTCATTCCTACATAATGCTGGAACACAAACCTAATGGCATTACACAAGAAGCTGCGCTACAGAACCCATTGCCAAACCTGAAAATTTCTCCATAAACTCAAAAACTGAAAACCCCTTTAGAGGTCGATTCAAGGCGCAAAACCTATTCCAAAGGCTTCCTTGGCAATTCCTGGACACATTCCAATCACAAACAACAACTCAAACACAAAGAACTGGTAGATTGAACTCACACTACATCGAAAAAATTCCAAAATCGTGCATCATGATTTAAACGTTTTTACAGCATTTTGTCCATTGATTCATGTTTATCATAATGTTTTGAAGCTAATCAATACGTTCAATTGCTTTTTTCTGGGCTATACGCGATATTACCATGTTCATCTTCTAGGGTTTTTCAGAGCTTGAATTTAGGGCTTTTACAATACTGTAAAATTAGCCTTCCAGACCATGATGGTTGCACTCAGCCAGTCAGGACGAACAAGAAGCACCATTCGCGATAAATTTATGAACATTGTAGCGCTATTCGCTATTTTCCCTAAAGCTACATTATAGAACGGTTCAAAAACCGTTGCCTCTGTGTTTTATTTTTCAGGTACGTGAGGAAGATGAAGTGTGGCAAGCCATGATTCGCTGATTCAAATTTTCGCGCGCCCTCCACTAACGCACTTGTTTTTTTTCTTATTATTTATTTCTTATAATATGTTAACATACGTTCAATAGCTCAGCTGGCAGGTGTTGGTAGCAATAACGTCCAAGACCTGGGTTCGAGTCCCAGGTCTGTGTAAATCTCATATTATTTTTCAATACAAAATCCTATGCAGCGCTCCTGTTGAGACTCACCATATTCCTTCAACATCCAAAGAGCCACGCGTCTAACACATACAAATCAACGGCATGGATCTGAGGAACACATAAATCCTGGTCAAACGCCCTAACACACAACCTGGAAAAGTCAATAAGATTTCAAGCTTTTGGGCCAGCATCCTAAGGCCTGTACCTCCAATTTGGGGCTACCCCCCCCCCCTGGTTTGCTTCTTTTGTTATTTTTTTTTTTAATTGTTATTTTATTTGCTAGTTTAATTAATTATCTTTTTTACAAAAATATAAAAATATCATAAAAAATCAGAAAAGACCAAAAAAATAATAAATATTTTTATTGTAATTATTTTCATGTAAATATTTAGTTTTAATTAGGATATAATTTCAATTTCTTTTAAATAACAAAAATACAAAAAAAGCATGTAGAAATAGGTTTAATTAATTTTGATTCCTTTTAATTTCCTTTTTTCTTATAATAATAATATTATTTATTTTATTTTTTATAATTAAATTCGCATGTAAATTAACTTAGGTTTAAATTAGTTAAAAATTCAATATTTTCATAATAAACTAAAAAAAGCATTAGAATTAGGTTTAGCTCTTTATTTTAATTTTAATTAAGTAATTCTTTTTCTTTCAAATCCCAAAAACATTCTTTTTTAATCTTTAATTTTTAATTCCTCATTAATTCTAATTAACTAATTCATGAAATTTAATAATTTTTGCAAAAGGGTCCAACGCCCGTTATATTCTAATTGTTTAATTTGCATATTTATTTCGTTTATTATGATTATGTATCTCTCCCAAAGCGTTGTAATTTAAACTTCCCGCACTTTTACTTTGCTTCATTTATTCTCCGTCAAATCGGGTCCGGTTTAATTTTGGCGATGTGGACCCGCGCCATTTGTAATAGTTTAGATTTATTTTCCCGCAAATACTTTTTAACTGTTAAATAAGCATGCAAGAATGAATGGCCTTAAAATAAAATCAAGTGTAGCACACCAATAGACATGACAAGACAAATATCAAATGAAAATGACACACGAATCGCACACACCACCCCTAGGGTACGCCTCACTGTTGCCTTTCGAAAGGTGATCGTCGAGTAGAGGACGTCTTAGTAAGTCCTCATGATCCGGGAACCTGGCATGAGGGTAGCTTCTAAGGTGTCTTCCCATTGCTCCGGTGATCACCATGTCCCTAAAACTCGAATTGACCCGAACACCTCCAACGGTGGTGCTACCTACCTCTCAATGGTGGGATGGCACTACTTCAAAGGACATTTACACAGACGAATTCCTTAGGGTAGGTAGGTTCTCAAGGATACTTGC
Source organism: Vicia faba (assembly GCA_948472305.1). Classification (NCBI taxonomy): domain Eukaryota; kingdom Viridiplantae; phylum Streptophyta; class Magnoliopsida; order Fabales; family Fabaceae; genus Vicia; species Vicia faba. The sequence goes on along the minus strand of OX451736.1, from coordinate 578,189,122 downwards.
TCTCTTCAAAACAAATAATACTTTTCACCAACACATTTTCAAAAGCTTTCAAAGCAAATTTTTCAAACACTCTGACGTACGAGTCGAACTGAAATTTTTCAAAGAAACTTTTTAAACCCACATTGAAAAGCAAACAAAACATTTTTGAAAATACAATGAGCAAGTATCTAAGAGCCCATGGATAACCATGGATAGAAAGGGTGCTAACACCTTCCCTTTCTATAACCTACCTCCCGAACCGAGAGCAATCTCTTTAAAGGAATTTTTTCTGTGCTTTTGTCCTTTCCATTTGGAGAAAATAAAAGACGGTGGCGACTCTTGCTTCCGCGACATTTCGCGAACCAGCGTTAAACAGTCAGTTCCAGATCCACCGATCACACCCTCTCTTTGGATTATGAAGGATGCAGGTTTGAGTGAAGATGACTGGATCCAGACCCGGCTTGATCAGCTGAACTTAATTGACAAAAAGAGACTTACTGCTATTTCTCATGGTCAAACGTATCAAAAATAGATGATCAAGGCATTTAACAAGAAAGTTAAACGACAAGAGTATCAAGTTGGGGATCTGGCGATCAGACGCATCATACTGCCGCAAGGTGATCCCAGGGGCAAATGGACCCCTACGTACGAAGGGCCATTTGTGGTAAAGAACATTTTCTAAGGAGGGGCTATGATTCTAACCACCATGGATGGTGATGACCTTCCTTACCCCGTCAATGCAGACATAGTGAAAAAATACTACGCATAATCAAAGACCCGCTAGGTCGACTGGCCTAGGAAAAAATAAGGGATTCCCGGCGAACCAAAAGGGTTCGGGCAAAAATAAGGGATGAAAATGAAAAAGTTTGTACACCCGGCAAGTCGAAAACCTTAAAAGGCGGCTTGGGCAAAAAGGAGTATCCCGGTGGATTGAAAACCCGAAAGGGCGGTCCAGGAAAAAATTAGGATTGAAGCGTAACACTATGTTTCGTTGGATCACCTTGCAACCAGACTTCGGTATCGACTATCAAGCTCGGACGACACTAATCAATCTGATCTACCTTCAACCAAGTAGCAAAGTGATGAGATGCTCGAGGATATAAAGGCAATAGCAGAGTTGGAACCCAGTGGGATTATTCACATAGCTGTTTTTCTTTGTTTTCACAAACTGTATAAATTATATTGTTCGGCGGCGTTCTCTTACTAGGACGTCAGCCTCTTGTACAAAAACGCCTATTTACAGGCCAAACTTCAAAGTCAATACAATTCGTTTTCACAAATAAATTTCAAATGATTTTTATTTTTTCTGTTTTGTTTTGCAAGAATGTCCAATGTTCATTTTTTATATATGCATTCGACAATAATTGCTGTTCATAAATATTTACATACGAAATAAAAGACAATTACTCGTAATATCAGGAACATGGGCAAATAAGAATTGTCCAGACCTTACAGTTGCTCTGTCCACCAGGAACATGGATAGATTTAGTTGAAGAATATGACTAAGGTACATTCACTCCACGCAGAGTAAGAAAAAGACAGTAGTGTTAACTCTCTCCAGCTGAGGCTTGCAACTGCGAATGAGTCGGTAAAATTCTCCCCAAGCAGAGTTTATCTATCATCAGCCCTGGAAAGTTATCCCCAGTGGAGTGTGGAGAATTATCCCCAGTAGAGGCTGGAGGGTTGTCCCCAGTAGAGCCTAAAAGGTTATTCCCAATGAAGTCGCAACTGGAAAATCATCCCCAGCGGAGTTCATTCCTTTCACAAATAGAAACTCAATCCCCAACAAAGTTTCATTATCGCCAACAACGGTAATTCATCCCCGGCTGAGTTTATTCCTCCAAATAAACAGGTCCTCTAGCAGAGTATCTCTCCTCCCCACAGAGTCATTTCGTCATCAGTTTATTCCTTAGCGGAGTTATCCTCTCCTGCAGGTTTATTCTCACAATCAGCTTCATTCACTATCCCCAGCGGAAACAAAGAATTCAACTCTTTTCTCCAGCAGCAACCCGGGACTTATTTTCCCCAGCTAAAAACATCACATTTCCATACATCATGACACATGCATATACACATCATACAACACAGTCTCATTTATTTTGAGAACATCATTGCCTGATACATATCATGCATTACATAAAACTAACCTTTACCTTTCAGGAAAGATACAATCAAATTCTCACAAAATTCAAGCTGTGAAGCCCGGGTATGACTGGATAATAGTTTAATCCTCAGTTGAATATGGACGACCGAAGCTCCTAAAATTAAACTTTCCTCTTCAAAAGAGATGATTCCTCAGTAGAATACGGACGACCGAAGTTCCTAAAATTCAAACAGAGATGTTTCCTCAGTAGAATACGGACGACCAAAGTTCCTAAAATTCAACAGAGATGTTTCCTCAGTAGAATACGGACGACCGAAATTCCTAAAATTCAACAGAGATGATTCCTCAGTAGAATACGGACGACCGAAGTTCCTAAAATTCAACAGAGATGATTCCTCAGTAGAATACGGACGACCGAAGTTCCTCAAATTCAACAGAGATGTTTCCTCAGTAGAATACGGACGACTGAAGTTTCTAAAATTCAACAGAGATGATTCCTCAGTAGAATACGGACGATCGAAGTTCCTAAAATTTAACAGAGATGATTCCTCAGTTGAATACGGACGACCGAATCTCCTAAAATTCAACTTTCCTCTTCAATAGAGATGATTCCTTGGTAGAATACGGACGACCGAAGCTCCTAAAATTCAACAGACATGATTCCTCAGTAGAATACGGATGACCAAAGTTCCTAAAATTCGCCAGAGATGATTCCTCGGTAGAATACGGACGACCGAAGTTCCTAAAATTCAACAGAGATGTTTCCTCAGTAGAATACGGATGACCGAAGTTCCTAAAATTTGCCAGAGATGATTCCTCGGTAGAATACGGATGATCGAAGTTCCTAAAATTCAACAGAGATGATTCACCAGCAGAATAACGGATGACCGAAGCTCCTAAAATTCTACTTCTCTCAACAAAGATCAGCCTTCCCCAGCAGAATCTTCCTCAACAACAGGTACACAGTTCTCGCTAAGGAATCTCTTATACGATCGACACTCCTTTGGATGGAATCTTAAGCCCATCCCCTCGTCAGCAATTTCCAAATTGAATCTGTAAGCCCATTCCCGACATCACAAGACAATTACCACTTCATGCGAGTGCAAATTTCTGGGCACTCTAGTGTTCAATCATCTTCCACCTTCAGATCACGAAAGGCAGACAAGCCAATCTAAATCTCCAGGTTTAAGAAAATTGAACAGGGGCAGCTGTTGTACCCCAAAATTTTCCCTCCAATACTTCTCAAAAAATTTCAAGAAAGATCCTCAAGTTGCTCAAGGTAGTCCAAGGGTTGGCCAGACAAGCTCTCTCCTAAGGCGGTCTACCTCAAATTAGGGTTTCATGTTGCATCAAGACACTTGAGTCCTAGGGACCCCAAATGCTCAAAATTGTCCTAATATGTTCTCAAGATCATCCATGTCAAGTTTCAAGCCTTGCAGAGAAAGTTTGCTCAGTCAATTGCTCAAAGGCCTGAAAATCGACTCTGTTAGGGCAAAAGTCAACTGTGGCCCACATACAGTCAAACTTCAAGATTTTTAGTCAACATACTCATTTTGAAGTATATTTCATCATTTGATCAAGGTTTGATCATGATTCATCAAGGATTGCTCATAATTCATTAAGACTCAAAAGTTGCTAAATTAGGGTTTTGTAGGAAAAGTCAACTCAACTTTGACCAAGCATATCTTTCTTATACTTTATGAGAAATGACCCATCCAAAGCTCATTTTGAAGAGGATGCAATTCCCTACAATCCATATTCATCTCCCAAGTTCAAAATATGCACTCACAAGAAGTTATGAATTTGGACATTATAGGTCATTTTGGAAAGTCAACAAAAACACCTTTTTTGTCAAAGCTTCATACATGCGCATGGAATATCAAATTGAGATGAGACACAAAGGGTTGCTTAGAGGACATCTCAATATTTCTAAAAAGTAAAAGAACACCTCCAAAGAGTCAAAATTGAGGAAGTTATGCATTGGTGAAGTTGACCTTTTTTGCAAAATTGCCAAAAGTCAACTATGTCTAAAACTTCAAATTTTGCAAAATGGGCACAATCTTTTTCACTTGTTTTGAGTTGGAAACATAGTCCACGAGCTCTAGCCCTTTCCACTTGTCATTATCATGTTTTTATTATTTATTTTGATTTTAATTTGATTTAAATCAATTTTAATCAAAATAAATCATGAAAAAAATCCAAAGTATTGAAAACTAAAGATTTTTTTACATGATTCAGGTCTTAATGTCCAGCTAGCACCAGATCAAATTCGTGTAAATGCATGGTGTGAATAAAAAGATTGAATTAGGCCATTTTTGGAAAGGTTTCAAAGTGAATCAAATCAAGAATCCAATTCATTAATGGAGGAAGATTGATATTAGTTATCAACCCTAATCTATTCATCAATACATATAGAGGGAGTGCAGACTCAAAACCAGGTTAGAAAGAAACGCAACATCAAGAACACAAACTTAAAAAATCAAGGAAAAAGTACAAGATCGAATTCAGTGTTCCAGGCATCATCAAGGCCTTCCATCTATCTCAATCGATTCCTGGGATTCTCAGCAAGCCAAAGCAATCAAGAGCAAGCATTTTCAAGCCCTATATTGCACTGTAAGTCAGTCACGATACCTAATATTTCTTGAATTCGAATTCCATGATTTAGGCATTGATAACACGAACTAATGGTATATTTTTTATCCTTAAGACATATGAAAGCTTTATGTATTGTTTAATTGCATTTATATGGCATATATTGGATTTTACCATTGTTAGGGTTTGTAGCTTCGAATTAGGGTTTTTGTTTACAGGTAAAATTAGCCTTCATGAATGGTACCATCAGGTTCAAAATGACAAGACGAATCCAACCATGACGTTAAGAGTCATTTATATTGCTCATAGAAGATTTTGGAACGAGCTCTGCTTGTAGCTACGGACAAACGTTCGTAGGTAAAAGTTTGGCACTTTTACCCACAGAGCAAGGTCAGGGATGACCTATGTGTCACCTTCCCATTGGTGTATCTGAATACTGGCGCTTTTTTCTTTGTGCCCCACTAACCCACTTTGTTTTATATATTATTATTATTATTATTCATTATATGTACAAATAAGAACGAGTGGTGCAGTGGTAGTGAAGGCGTGGAAATTGCTTCAGGACCTGGGTTCGAATCCCAGGTCCCCCAAATTGCTTTATGTTATTTTCTTTTCAGTGATTCAGCATGCATACAAGCCAGGGGACTACCATGTTCCCTCAAGATCCAACCATACAGGCATCCTAGAATCCAGATCTGATGGCCAGTAGTGGAGGAGCATCATAAGCCAAGTCAAACGCAAAGCATATAATCGTGCAAGTCAACGTGGACTACCTGATTTTGGGCCCAGATCTGGCTATTTGCCCCCCTCCAAATACTATTCAGGCCCAAGTTTCTACTTCTTTTTATATTTGTTTTATTTTAATTAATTTATTTATTTATTTACTAACCAATTAAATTATTTTCTTTTTTTATCAAAAAAATCACTAAAATATTACTTTTCATAAATTAGGTCTAGATTTTATTTTTATTAAAAAATTAATTAATTTAATTAGGTTTGTTAATTTAGATAACTTTAATTTCTTTTTTGTACCTAATTAAAATTAATTAGAACAAATAGGTTTTATTTTTAATTTAATTATATTTTCTTTTTTTCCTAAAAATAACCAAAACATAAAAAATAGGTCATGTAATTATTTTCATTAATTAATTTAAATCACTAATTAATTTTCATACTGAATTTAGAAAACTTAATTCCTTTATTAAAAACAACAAAAACATTTTCTCTTTTAATTAGGATAGAAGGGTCAAAACCCTAGTTCGCATTCGTTCCAATTTTTCTCGCGCGCTTTATTTTTATTATTTATCATATTGATGTAACTGCCTACAGTTTGTAATAGTTTAATTAGGACGTTTATTTACATTTATCGCTTTAATTTCAAAGGGTTTGTTTTTGGCTATGTAAATACCCGAAGCCTTGTAATAGCGTAGTTTAATTTCCGTACTTTAAATTCCGCAAATATTTAACTGTTAGATGTATGATATAGGTATGCATGACAAGAATGTATGCTAAAACTTTAAAACAGTTAGATAACCCTAAACATGGCCAAAGATAAATAATCTGAAATTGAATCACTCGCACATGCGCACTCCTAGGGTACACTTTCACTTGGTTGCCTTCGTTAAACGGTCATTGAGTATAGGATGCTTTAGTGGTCGTCCTTTTGTCCAAAGATCAAAGTTGCCTCGGAAAGGTTGCCTTGGATATTGTTGCCTCGGATAATTGATCTAAGACATTAGGGTTATTACTAAGACGTTCTAACATTGCTTTAGTGACTATACGTCCCTTTCGAATTGACCCTCAAACTCCAACGATGGTGTTACCTACTCACTCATAGTGGGATATCATTGTCTAAAGGAAACAAACATAGAACGATTCTTTTTTCGAGTAGGTAGATTAGTTCTTAAGTACTTGCTCAATACAAACAAAACTCTTTCACACTTACACTCCTTTAGAAACGAAGTTTTCAAAAACACTTCATTACACTCTTGAAGACAGAAGCAAGAGTTAAATCGAAGTCAAAATAAAAACTTTTTCAAAGCACACAAACACAAAGAATTTTTTTTTGAAAATGATGAGCAAGTACCTAAGAGCCTGTAGATAACTACGGATAGAAAGGCTGCTAATACCTTCCCTTTCTATAATTTACCCCCCGTACTCAGAAATATCTCGAAAAAAGGAATTTTTCTGTGCTTTTTTCCTTTCCTTGTTGGATAAAATAAAAGTCGGTGGCGACTCTTGCTTACCGCGACATTTTGCGAACACATACGCAAAACGCAAACCAGCAAATTCCTTTAAAAAAAAGGGAAAACGTCCTGGTTCTGGCCACCGAATCACAAAATGGAACTTTATTGCCAAACAAACATGCTTTGGAGAATATTTGTCAATCTTGTAAAATTAACCAACTTTAACAAATTGTGGTTAAGAATACTTAAAAATCAACTAAAGTCTTGCGACGATTCAAATTTTTAAAGTCTTCCAACACAACTTTCTTTGGATCTTTGGAGATAAACTCATGTGTGACATCACTTATGACCATAAAAAAAATAATCGTCTCAAGGTTTTTTAATTTGAAGAAATTACAATTCTTAGAAAGCAGACGACTGTTATTTGAAATTAGGTCAAATTTCATGATGCGACTTCTAAAGCATTCGAATTTTATTGATCTTCTACGCGTAATCAGTTCTTGATTTGTGAAGAGAAATTAGAGATAGCATCAAGGAGATTCGTATGCAAGAAAAACCACTCAAAAATATTGAATAATGAAGAAGTTACGATCATTTGAATTTGTTCTTGCAAAAGGGTCGATTCTTGGGTTAATGTAGTCATTTTCAGTTATCTGAACCATTGATTGAGCAAACTTGCAATGCGAGGTTTGAAAATTGACTTAAATAAATCTTGAGGAGACATGAAGACCTATGAAGACCATTTGAAACCTTGAAAACTCAATTTTCTTTTGAGAAATGCAAAACCCTAATTGCTGATTTACTGCCTGGGAAGAGAATCTGGCTGATCGATTTCTGAGCCAAATTGAATATTCAAGAAACCCTAGGATTGTATCTTGTATGAAAAATGGGAGGAAAATTTTGGTATACAACAGCTGCCCCTGTTCAATCTTCTTAAACTTGAAAAGTAAGATCAACATGTACGTTGTTCGTAGCTTGAAAGTGGAAGATGATTGAACACTAGAGTGCCCAGAAATTTGCATTTGACACTGCACTGGTTGATTGTGTAGGGAATGGGCTTAAAGATGCCATTTGGAGAAATGATGGAGAGTTGTCAGAGATGGGCTTATAGATTCCATCCAAAGGTGATTGTTGACAGAAATGGATTAAGTCTGATCTTTACTTTAACCGGAAAATAAAATCAGAATAAACTTTTGGTTAATTTAAACTGATACTAGCAGAAGTATTGAATGTTGTTTGACTGGAAAGAATCAGAATAAATCTTGGAGCGATTTAATACTGAACCAAGAGAGGTCTTGGATTAACCTTGACTGGGAAGAATAAGAATAAATCTTGGTGTAATTTATCTGAACCAGAGAAAATTGTCTACCAACAAGAATCTGGAGAAGAATCAGAACAAATTGTTTAGAGATTTATCTGAACCAAAGAAGATAATTGCGGGAAAGAATCAGGATAAACCATTGAGAGATTTAAACTGAACCGACAGGGGTCTGGAGAAGAATCAGAATAAACCGTTGAGAGATTTATCTGAACCAGTAAAAATCTGGAGAAGAATCAGAATAAACCGTTGAGAGATTTATCTGAACCAGTAAGAATCTGGAGAAGCATCAGAATAAACCGTTGAGAGATTTATCTGAACCAGTAAAAATCTGGAGAAGAATCAGAATAAACCATTGAGAGATTTATCTGAACCAGTAAGAATCTGGAGAAGAAACAGAATAAACTGTTGAGAGATTTATCTGAACCAGTAAAAATATAGAGAAGCATCCGAATAAACCGTTGAGAGATTTATCTGAACTAGTAAAAATATGAAGTAGAATCAAAATAAACCGTTGAGAGATTTATCTGAACCAGTAAGAATCTTGAGAAGTATCAAAATAAACCGTTGAGAGATTTATCTGAACCAGTAAAAATCTGGAGAAGAATCAGAATAAACCGTTAAGAGATTTATCTGAACCAGTAAGAATCTGGAGAAGAATCAGAAAAAACCATTGATAGATTTATCTAAACCAGTAAGAATCTAGAGAAGAATCAGAATAAACCTTTGAGAGATTTATCTGAACCAACAGAAGTTTGAAGGAAATGTTTCCTACGCAGATGGTCGACCAGTTCTTTCTCGGGAATTGATCTGTAATTGACTTGATGAAAATATTTGTCTGTCGGAAATTTGTGGATGATAATTTCCTGTCTATTGATTCTTTCCTGAAAAGGTGAAGAGTTAATTGTATGCAATGCTATGATGTATGCAATGCAATGCATGGTATGATATTGTTTTCTAAAAATAAAGGAGATTTCACTGTATGTACTTGTGTTGTCAATGCTATGATGTATGAATGCAAATGTATGGACATAAGGATGTTCGTGCCGTAGTGTTGCTGGAGTCGGGGAAAATAAATCCTTGAGTACTGTTGGGAAAGAGGAGTGTAAGTCTATATACTTTGTTGAAGTTGAAGCATTTGATGGATGAGTTTCCCTTTTGTTAGAGAAATAAACTCTATTGTTGAAGGGGGACGTCGTGCATTGCTTGTGGACTTCGTGAAATCCTGCTGGGGAATCCTAAGAAGCCTGGTGACTTTCACTGGAGAACCGTTGGAGCGGTAGTTGGAAGTTTTGCTCTTTCAGGGATATGAGAGCGCTTGATACCACTAGGCTGCATACAGGGGATACGTTAGTGATCCTGTAGTAGGATGTCCTTGTTTCCGCTCTTGCCGGGGGAAGTACCTGCGAGGATTTTATGTAATAGCCTAAAGATATTATCCTGTTTCTTAAAGCCATTAGTGATTGTCTTTTTATTTTCTGCTCATTTGTAAATAGTAATCACGTTCAAATGCATATGTTCAAAAATAAATCATTGGACGTTTTTGTAAACAAAACACATAAATAAAGAAAAACAAATAGTTTTGCACTTTCAAAATGGATATCTTTGTATTAACTTGAATAAGTTTTTTTTTGTACAACGAGACGATTATTCTAGTAAGAGAATGTCATCGTAAAAAATGAAAATTGATACAAAGAAATGATAGCTATGTGAAATAATCCCATGGGGTTCCCATTCTGCCATAGTCTTCATGTCTCTGAGTATCTTGTCTACTTGTCACCTTGGCGAAGCTGATTGGATTGATTAGAACCGTTTGAGCTGGTTGATCAACGCTGAAGATTTTATGTAAGATGATCCAACGGGACATAGTCATGCGCTTTAATTTCCTAACTTTTTCCTAGACCGCCCTTTCGGGTTTTCGATCCACCGGGATACCCTTTTTTTCCCAAGCCGCCCTTTCAGGTTTTCAGCTTTCCGGGTGTACAGATTTTTTTTGTATTTTATCCCTAATTTTTGCCCGAACCTTTCGATTCACCGGGATGCCCTAATTTTTGCCTAGGTCAGTCAACCTAGCGGGTCCTTCTTCATGCGTAGTATCTTTTAACTATGTCCGCATTTATAGGGTGTGGAAGGTCGTCCCCATCCATAGTGGTCAAGATCATTGCTCCACCAGAGAATATGTTTTTTATTACAAATGGTCCTTCGTATGTAGGAGTCCATTTGCCCATGGGATCACCTTGCGGCAGTATGATGCGCTTGATCACCAGATCCCCGACTTGATATACTTGGCGTCTGACCTTTTTGTTGAAAGCCTTGATCATTCGTTTTTGATACATCTGACCATGGAAAACAGCAGTAAGCCTTTTCTCATCAATTAAGTTCAGTTGATCAAGTCGAGTCTGGATCCAATCTTCTTCGTTCAGCCAAACATCCTTCATAATCCTCAAAGAGGGGATCTGGACCTCAATAGGTAATACAGCCTCCATGTCGTATACCAGAGAATAGGGTGTTTCCACTGTTGACGTGCGAGTTGTGGTACGATACCCGTGGAGAGCGAATGGTAGCATCTCATGCCAGTCTTTGTATGTGACTGTCATTTTCTGTATGATCTTCTTAATGTTTTTGTTAGTGGCTTCTACAGCGCCATTCATCTTTGGCGGTAAGGGGGAGAATTGTGATGCTGGACCTTGAATTGCTTGCACAAGGCGGTGATCATAGTGTTGTTTAGATTCGTACCATTATCAGTGAGGATTCTCTCTAGGATACCGTACCGACAAATGAGATTCTATTTGATGAACCGGGCGATAATATTCTTGGTAACGGAATCGAAAGAGGCTGCTTCCACCCATTTTGTAAAATAGTCAATGGCCACTAAGATGAAGCGAGGTCCTTTGGAGGCCGTTGGTTTGATTTCCCAAATCATATCAATTCCCCATATAGAAAAGGCCAATGAGCCGTCAAGACATTCAGAGGAACCGGAGGTACGTGCACTTTATCAGCATAAATCTGACACTTATGGCAAGTCCGAGAGTGTTGATAGAAATATGCTTCCATGGTAGACCAATAATAGCCTTCCCGTAGGATTTTCTTTGACATCGTATACCCACTGGAATGGGTACCAAAAGTGCCTTCATGCAATTCAACCATGATCCCTTCAGCTTCAACTTTGTCTACGCACCGAAGTAATATAGAGTCATGATTGCATTTGTACAAAATGACGTTACTAAGGAAGAACTTAGCCGAGAATATTCTTAAGAATTTATTGTCATTAACTGAAGCTCCTTCCGGATATTCTTGAGACTTGAGATACCTCTTGACTTCGTGAAACCAGGGTTGGTCCACTACTTCTTCAGTATTAATCTCATGACAATATGTTGGTTCATCCATTCATCCGATGGTGATCCAGGGAGCCTCGTTATCCCAATTAAGTTTAAACATAGATGACATTGTAGCTAGTGCGTCTGCTAGATGATTTTCTTCTCGCGGGAAATGCTCGAAGATAATCTTCTCAAAATGTGGCAGCAATGTTAAAACATGATCTTTGTAAGGGATAAGGTTATGGTGTTTTGTGTCCCATTCCCCTTTGATCTGACTAATAACCAAAGCTGAATCTCTGAACACACTCAAAGATTTGATCCCCAAACCTATGGCAGCTATGAGACCAAATATGCACGCTTCATATTTTGCCATGTTGTTTGTACAATTGAAGCCAAGTCTTGCGGTAAAGGGAGTATGAAACCCTTCAGGAGACACGAGTACAACACCAATACCATTTCCAAGAGCGTTGGATGCCCCATCGAAAAACAGAATCCATCGGGATCCTTGTTCAGGTCCGTCATATGGTCTGATCTCTTCACAATTGTTTACTGTCATGATGTCCTCATCTGGGAATTCGAACTTCATGGATTGGTAGTCTTCCACAGCTTGATGAGCAAGGTGATCAGCCAGTGCATTGCCCTTTATTGCTTTCTGGGTAGTATATTGTATGTCATATTTTGTCTGGATCATCTGCCATCTTGCTATTCTCCCCGAGAGAGCAGGCTTTTCGAAGATGTATTTTATTGGATCCATTTTAGATATCAACAAGGTAGTATGAGTCAGGATATACTGTCTTAGCCGGCGAGCAACCCATGCCAGAGCGCAGCAAGTTTTCTCGAGCAGTGAATATCTTGTTTCACAATCGATAAACTTTTTGCTCAGGTAATAAATAGCATGCTGTTTTCGGCCAGACTCGCCATGCTGCCCCAACACACACCCCATTGAGTTTTCTAAAACAGTCAGATACAAGTTCAATGGTCTTCCCTCGACAGGTGGCAACAACACAGGAGGCTCTTGTAAGTATTATTTGATTTTGTCAAAAGCAACTTGGCATTCGTCATTCCATTTTACTACTTGATCTTTCTTCAATAATTTTAAGATTGGTTCACAAGTAGCTGTCAGGTGAGAAATGAATCTGGCAATGTAATTCAAACGTCCCAAAAATCCTCTTACTTCCTTCTCAGTACGAGGAGAAGGCATCTCTTATATCGCTCTAACCTTGGCAGGATCAACCTCGATACCTTTGTTGCTGACGACAAAGCCTAAGAGTTTACCAGACCGCACCCCGAACATGCATTTATTTGGGTTCAACCTCAACTTGTATTTCTTCGGCCTCTCAAACAGCTTCTGTAAATGATCAAGATGCTCTTCTTCCGTTTGAGATCTGGTTATCATATCGTCCACGTAGACCTCTATTTCGTGATGTATCATGTCATGAAATAGAGCTACCATGGCACGCTGATAGGTTTCCCCAGCATTCTTCAGTCTGAATGGCATGACCTTATATCATAATGTCCCCCACTGTGTAACAAAGGTTGTTTTCTCCATATCCTCAGGTGCCATTTTGATTTGGTTGTAGCCTGAGAAACTGTCCATGAAGGAAAACACTTTGTGTTGTACCGTATTGTCAACTAGAATGTCGATGTGGGGGAGCGGGAAGTCATCCTTGGGGCTTTCCCTATTCAAATCTCTGTAGTCCACACACATTCTCACTTTGCCGTCTTTCTTGGGCACGAGAATAACATTGGCAACCCATTGGGGATAAGAGGTGACAACCAAGAATCCAACATTGAATTGCTTCATGACTTCTGCTTTAATCTTTTCTGACATATCAGGCCTCATGCAGCGAACCTTTTGCTTTACTGGAGGACAATCTTCTCTTGTAGGCAGGCGATGTACCACAATGTCTGTATCAAGTCCAGCCATGTCTTCATACGACCAGGCAAAGACCCTAACATAATCGTGCAACAACTGAATCAGACGCTCTTTGACATTGGGTTCCAGATTGGCACCTACCTTGACTTCTTTCTTGTCCTTCTCAGTACCTAAGTTAATTGTTTCAACCGGCTCTTTGTGAGGCTGAATGGTCCTTTCTTCCTGTTGCAACAACCTGGCCAATTCCCCTGGCACCTCACAATCTTCCTCACCTTCGTCTTCGGCTTGGTAGATCGGATTTTCAAAGTCACAATAGGCCATAGCAGAATCGTTACCCATGGGATCCAGAGTGGATGTGGATCTGCATTTTAATATGTGAGTGTGAGTAAGAGCATAGTTACCTTTGAAAGAAATAAAATGTAAGAAATAAAGACAGCGAGCACAAAATTTGTATGCAAAAACGTCCATGATTCATTGATGACATATGAGAATGAAGTGACAACCCTCACAAATGGACCGTTGTGCCTCGGGTAAGATAAAAGGTTTTTAAAAGTCTTAATTGTTGAAATATTACAAGCCTGAAAACATTAAAAGACAATTAGTCTTGAATAAAAGTAATAGGAATGAAATCTTTGGCCTCCCAATTGTTGAGCCCTCCGCTGATGGTTGGAAAAATACACTCGTCCATATCATAGCTTCCATCACTGACTTCTACAGCATTGACTCCCTGATTGCTGATACGCAAAGGTGGTCCCCTGGTGCGAGAACGTCGAACAGCTCTTTGGGCTTCTGTAGTGAATCCCAAACCAAATTTGTCGGACTTGTAGGGGATATCCGAAAGTTGACCCAAGATGGTAAACCCGCCTTCTTCAACTACTGCTCTAGAATCTTTCAAAGAGGCCATCTTCAGTGGAGGTCGGGTAATCTTCGGAAAAATATGGGAGTAGACTTGGTTGCCGCAACTGTTTCTGGAACATCCTCAAAGTTCTGACACAGAGTCTCAATGAATTCACCATCCATTTAAACATACATGAAAGAGTTCAGGTGGCTAACCATGTACTCCTCCTCCCCGTGAACTGTGACAATTTTTCCTTTGATCGGGTATTTTAGCATTTGATGCAAGGTAGAAGTGACGGCACCAGCACCATGGATCCAGGGTCGACCCAATAAACAGGAGTAAGACGGGCAGATGTCCTTTACATAGAAAGTTGAATCAAAAGTATGAGTTCCAACTTTTATGGGGATATTAACTTCTCCGTGCACTGTCCTCTTAGAACCATCAAAGGCCCTTACTATGATGTTGCTAGGATTTAAAGTGAGTCCCTCGCAGTCCAGTCGGTCGAGAGCGTTTTTGGGCAAGACATTCAATAATGAGCCGGTATCCGCCAGAACATGGGCAAGTATGGTGCCTCTGCATTCAATGGAAATATGCAAGGCATCATTGTGCTACCTTCCCTTAGAAGTTAAATCAGCGTCGGAAAATCCCAATCTGTTATCAGCAGTTAAACTGGTCACACAATTCTTAAATTGGTCGATGGAGGTCTCTTAAGGCACGTTGGCGGTCTTGAGAAACTTTACCAAGGCTTTGGCATGGGCCTCGGAACACAAAAGTAATGAAAACAATGATATCTTTGAGGGGGTCTGCCCCAACTGTTCTACAAGGTTGTAGTCACTTTTCTTGATTATCTTCGGTATTTCTTCTATCTCCTTTTTAGAAGCTTCAAGGATGGTCTCAGGACGCTCTCTCACTTGGACAGGCTCATTCAAGACCTCTTTGCCCCTTGTCTCGGTAGCAGGGATAATAGTAGGAGTATCACTGGGAGTGTTGGTAGGAGTGGAAGTGGGGATGATCACAGGAGTAGCAACGGTATTTGGAGAAATCTTGGGTGATAAGACTCTTCCACTTCTTGTTATCTTACTGGTCCCAGTGATGTTACCGATGTCAGGATCAGTATCTCTCGCAACTTCGTCTTTGACGGCCAAATGATCTTGCTTGATGCCATAGTAATAGACGTCAGCCCCATAGTTCCAAGGAATAGCTTTATCCGAAGAGTATGATATTGGTCTTGGCATAGTGATGATTAGAGGTGCAGACCTTGGAACAGATGTAATCCTGACGAGTCTTTTGGCGGAGACCCCGGGAGGATTGTTGGAGATGGTGATTATTGAGACATCTTGATAAGAAGTTATGGTAAGAGGAATCTTTTCAAATAAGATTTCTTTGCTAGTCATTAGGCGCTGAACGCCTATCTTCAGTAACAAACAACCATTTGGTAGAGACTTGCATAAGTGACAATTCTTATCACAGCCCGGGAACAGACCGACTTACAATAGATTTTGTTTAATGGTCAACAAAGGAGTAGTTAAGTCATTCATGTAGGAGACAAAACAATCATCATCAATGGCGTTGACACCTTGACCATGTCTGGGCATTGGTGCCGTTATTACATTAGGAGTTTCTGGGGGGATCAAACTCAATCTCTTTCGCATCGATAAGGTCTTGTACCTTATTCTTTAAGGCCCAACAATCGTTTGTATCATGCCCCGGGCTTTCAGAATGATAGGCACATTGAGCATTCGGGTTGTAGCAAGGAGAAGCAGTGTTGGGGTTCTTGGGAGCTTCTTTTAAAGTTTCCAGATTGGTCTTCAAAAGGTGTAGCAAAACTTGAGACATGGTCATGTTGATCCGGGTGAACCGTCTCATGGGTGCTTCTAGCTTGCGCTGATAATTTTGCTGTTGATTTGGTACAGGATTAGAAATCATAACAGCCCCTACCGTCGGGCGGCGTTCAGTTTTGATTTGATTCATATGGTCATATGCAGCACTGACCTCCTTCTTTCCAAAAAATGGTTTCTTCATCATGCTCGAGGACGCATCTCTTTGAATTTTGCCACTTTTTATACCGGCTTCGACCCGCTCACCAGTCATGATTAGTTCAGTAAATCCAGCTGAGGAACTTCCGATCAGGTTGTTGAAGAATGGACCTGATAAGGTGCCTAGGAACATATCCACTAATTCTCTGTCAGATAGAGGGGGCTGGACTCTGCCTGCGAGATCCCTCCATTTTTGAGCATAGGTTTTGAAACCTTCACCTGCACCCATAGACATGCCTTGCAATTGCGTCCGAGTTGGAGCTAAGTCAGCATTATACTGGTATTGTTTGTAAAAGGTGGCATCCAAATCTTCCCAATTGCGAATATTGGTCCCTTTCAACTGATAGAACCAATCCAAATACGTCCTTGACAAGCTCTCTTGGAAAAATTGCACCCATAGATTCTTATCAGCCATATGGGGTTGAATCTTCCTGACGTAAGACCTTAAATGCAGCTTCGGGCAAGAGACACCATCATATTTAGAGAAAGTGGGGACCTTGAATTTCTGCGGGATGAAAACCCCTGAGATAAGTCCTAACTCTTCAAAATCCAATCCGGGTACGCTCTGGATCTCCATAGCATTCAAACGATCCTCTAGCTCTTTGTATTTATTATCAGCAGGAGGATACCGCTCCTCGGAGTAGTCAGGTTCTTCCTCTTCTTCGGGTGCTGGGTTGTTGTTCACTTCCTTGGTCCTGTCTTCTTGGTTATCTCCTTCACCCGATGATGTTGCGAAGTCTAAAGTCCGTCTGGCTTGTCCTTTGAACCTTCTTCCCATGATCACAATACCAGGTGGTTTCTTCGCTTTTTTCTTCTTTTCTTTGGCCAGTAGAGTCTTTAACTCCTCTTGTCCTTTTTTCAGAGTCAAGAGCATTTTTTGAAACTGGATGTTCTGCGTTTGAAGATCTTTCACTGTCTGTTCAATATCCATCTCACTGAAATAAACAGTAGAAGGATAACGAGACCTGTTGTAAGAAACCTGTTATGATGTTATGATGAATGAAGATGCAATATGAAAATTATTTCAATGAATTTAGAGATTTAAATTTTTTCAAACCAAAAAGAACACATGTTATATTAATAAATCCAAGTTTGAGTACATCATGCCTCTTTGAGCTTACAATGAAAGAAACAAAATACAACAAAAACTCCTAAGACAAAAAGGTTGAACGCATCCTCTTTGGAGCGATATAGGCGTTCAAATTCCGCTCTTCATGAAGCTGCTTGGTGAGTTCCAGAACCTTCTTTTCACTGGAGTAAAATTGGGCTTCAAAGGTGTCTCGCTTTTCCTTCAACTGAACCCAAGCTTTCTGCAAGTCTTCGAGAGAGGTAGGCATGTCAGGATGAAGGACAGTGTATGGGACGTCTCATTCAATAACAGGCTCTATGATAACAGGGAGGATGGAAGGGTAAGGCATCACGAGACTCTAAGCACGAGCCCATACCCACCTAAGGTAAGGCTCGAGAGGGATAGAGTTTTTGTGTCCCAAAGTCCTACTGTCCACCTTGTTCACCATTCTCCAAGCTCGTGTAAACTTCTGGCGGTAACCTTGGTCTTCTTTGTCGTAGTCGAACACCAAACTTTAAATGAGCATCTCATGAGGGACATCTCTTCGGGCATACCCAAACTGTCGAAGAGCTAAGAAGGAATTGTAGGTGATACCTCCCCTAATACCAAGCAGTGGGACATTAAGGAATTCCCCACAGTGGTCAATGATAGAGACATCTTCCAAGGATCTCGAACACCAACGGATGTCAGAATGGGTGAGGGACATCATCCTTTGAGACCATGTTAGTCTTTGCTCATTCTTCAATGTTGATTGAGGTAGGTGTGAAGTGAACCACTTAGCGAGTAGGGGAATACAACACAAAATGGTACCTCTTTTCTTCATGGTGCGGGTATGAAGGAAATGCAAGATGTCTCCCAGTAAGGTAGGTACAGGATTGCGAGAGAGAAAGACTTTGATGGTGTTAACATCTATGAATTGGTCCGAGTTGGGGAACAGAACCAAACCATAAATGAGAAGAGCCAGGATGTCTTCAAAAGCTTGGAAATCCAAGTCGTCCCAGAATGAACGAGTCGTCTCCAATAGAAACTTGGCTAGGAAACCTTTAACCCCGCTTCTTGTCTCCCAATTGCCTATGATGTCGGCTCTCTTCAGATGTAAAGCTTCGGTGATGACTTCGGGTTTTGGAATCCCCTCTAGACCGGTAAACGGTATCTGATCAAGCACGGGCACCCCTAAGAGTAGAGAGAACTCTTCCAGTGTAGGTACCAACTGATAGTCCGGGAAAGTGAAACAATGATGTACGGGATCAAAGAATTGGAACAACACACACATCATCTCTTCTTGGAAGCTGGATGTAGCCAAACTAAGGAGTCGACCATATTTCTTGGTAAAAGGAGAATCCCCGGGCACTCTTGAGGCTAACTCTTGAAGTTGAGGGTGTGCTTTTACAAAGCTGATTCGAATGGTGTTTCTTCGGACGGAATTCATGACCTACAAAACAAAAACAAAAATAAATTTCTAAATCCTTGAAATGGTTAGTGTGCATGCGTATGATTCTTATGATGTTTATGATGTTATGTAAAAGTATATACACACACAGTAAACAAGTCCCTATGTTTTAGGCTTGCATGGGTTTTATAGGTAAGTACCCTCTTGAAGTTTAGTTGGCTCAACCTGTCCTAGTAATAGTGATCGGGTTCTAAAGGATCTCAATATCACCGACCTTTCTCTTAGGCATTGTCTAAGCACAATCAATCTTTTCTTGCGGCCGAGATATCCCAAAAGTCCAGCCTCAATGAGTGTAGTATCAAGTATCAACCAATTTTCAGCTCTACACCGAAACCGGTTATCTCACTACGTCCTAATGGCCAAGTTTTTTCAATTAGGGTTCTAAAGTCAGTTAGTGCTTCATGACGCCACTCAGCGGCCCCAATACAAAGAATAAAATGTAAATCACACAAAGAAAGCAAATAAAGGTGATCTAACTCTAAGGTAACCCCGCTTTTAGTTTACATTTCCCCAGCAAAGTCGCTAGTTCTGTGATACGGTGGGAGAATTGAATTGAGTTTTTGCATTTTGATCGCAGTTGTGCGGATAGTAAGAGTCGCCACCGACTTTTCTTTTATCCAAAAGGAAAGGTAAAAAAGCACAGGAAAGACCTTTCGAGATTATTTCTCGGGGTCAGGGGGTAGGTTACGAAGAGGGAAGGTATTAGCACCCTTTTCATCCGTAGTTATCTACAGGCTATTAGTTACTCGCTAGATCACTTACTTTAACTTTGACAATGTGCTTGTGGTGTGGGCATTGAAAGTATTTTTAAAATATCTTTGTAATGGTTCTAGTTTCTATAAGAACGCATACAAAGTGTTGTTTCAAAAGATAGTTCAAAGATGTGTTTGTGGAATGTGTTTTTGAAAGTGGTTTTTGGAAAGATGTTTTGTAATGGTTCCCGTCTCTATAAGAACGTATACAAAATGTTTTTGAGATGAAAGTGTCGGTGTAAAAAAGGTTTTTTGTCGTGAGTAAGCGAGTAACTAGGAGCGAATCTATCTACTCGAAAGGTCTTAAATGTTCTTTTCTTCCTCCTTTAGATGTTGCTATCTTACCATTGATTTGGTAAGAAGCCCCATTGTTGGATGTGAAGGGACTGGCGTGGGTCAATCGTACAATCATCGAAAGCAACTTATGAGACGCTTTAGCAATTTTTCTTAAGGGACTAGATCTTTTTACCAAAGGCAATATCGAGGGACATCGAGGGACTACGATCTTTTTTATCGAAGGGTCTTTGCTAAAACGTCCCATATTCGAGGGATATGACTGTGTTTCCGAGGCAACAAGCGAGGTTACCCTAGAGGTAAATTGCTATACATGCCTAATTACTATACAGTATAAGAAAAACAGTAAATTACGGAAATAGAAATTCTACGCTATTACAGAGCTTTCGGGAATGGGGGTATAATTTTTACAAATTGGGATGAGTCGAATGCGATTAAAAGTCTAAATAGCAAACAATACAACCAAATCGAATTTGAGCGATTAACTAAAGTTATAACAGTCTAGGAAATAAAAATTAGTTATCAAAGTATGGAAATAAAATTCTTGTTATTTGTTGGAAAAGTTTGAAATAAAAATAAAATTCTATTATGCTATTCTTATTTGAGTTTTATTATGTATAAACTAAATATTAAAAGAAAGTTTATTAAACTGTATAAAAAGAGTTGACAAAATTATTTACAAAACCCTAGATTAATTGACTATTTTTTTTATATATTTTGAACCTAACTTAAAATTCCGAGTTATTAAATTATACCTAAACCATGCTAATTCTAAGATTTATTAAATAAAGTCTAAATTAATTTAAATATAAATTAAAATAATGAAAACTAAAAAAAAATTAGCAAAGTAAATTAAATTAATTTATCAAAGTGTGTAAAAAGCATAATGGGGTGAGCATGATGAATTTCGGATGGGCTTGGGGTAATTGTAAGGCCCAATCATTTTTTTTACTAATTTTCTGTCAAATAAAATGAAGAAAGAAATAGAAAAAGTAAAAAAGAAAAAAAAACTGTCCCAGGGGGTCTCGAACCCAAGACTTCTACATCACACAAATGCATGCTGACCACTACACCAACTGACCCTTCGTTTATTATGGCATCTTCAATAATACAAAAAAAAAACTAAAATGGTTGGGTGATTGGGCCAGCAGCTCAATGGGCTGACCCGATTATGAGAAGGAAAAGGAAAAATTGGGAAACCCTAAAACGCTAAAAGAGGCGTGTTGTACTGATGGAAAGGGGGGAAAATCCAGATTGATCTCTTATTGGAAAATAATGATTAGAAAACCGAAACCCTAATCCCTTTCTCCTCTATATTGCGATATCCCTTTCACTACAAACCTCTTAATCTCTTATGGCCTCTCTCTGTAAATCCATTGTTTCTTCTCTCTCAATCAGAAACAACAACAACAATAGCATCTTCTTTCATCGCTTAAACTGTATTACCCATTTTCTCATGAAAACTCCTCTCCTCTCTTGAAAACTCCCTCTGACTCCTCTCTTTATGAATCTAAATGATGGTAAATCTCCTCGCCTCTCTCAGAACGGGAAGAAATAGAGAACAAATGTGATGACGATTCACGCGAGGGAACAACACAATATTTCACGGAGTTGAATTTGAAATATCAAGAGTTTTTAGAGGTTTACTGTATGGACGAATTCGACTGTGTTTTTAGGTATGGAGTTTTGAATCCCTCTTTGCACTTTGTATTATTCGCTTCCCTCCTCGTTTTCTTGTTGTTGTTTGTAGAACATAAATGGTGATGATATGCGTTGTTATTGGAATGAAGGTGATGATAGGGTTGGAATGAGGTTACGAGCGGAGGAGTTTTTTTTACAGGGATTTTCAAAATGAGTTTTTTGAGGTTTGGATAAGGGTTACGGCGCTGTGATGAGAGGAAGGTTGAGGTTCTGGAATGGATTTTTGTGTTTACTGATTCTGTTTTCTGTTTGGTTTTATTTTCTGGTATATTATGTTTTATGGTGGTGTTGAGATTATGTTTTCTGCTGGTGTTGAGATTGTGTTTTCTGGTGGTGTTGAGATTGTGTTTTTTGGTTTTTGGCCTTGGCCGGCGTTTTGATCTCGGTTTCTCTATTTTCAGGTTTTGCTATTTGGTTTTTGGTTTTTGTATCTTGTCCGTCCCTTTTCTGATATGCTGTTGGGTTTTGTAATATAATAGCTGAGAAGTAAGAATTAGAGGGAAAGTTTTGAGGGTTTTAAACAATTATGGTATGCTGACCTTGAACACTTTGAGTGTAGTTTTCATATTGCTATTTGTGTGCAAATGCTGGGCTACAGGTTTTGATGTAGGTTATTTGGACAAAGCTTTTGGCATATAGCAGTATTTTGGACTGCATTGGTTTGTGGTGATATCTCTTTCATCTTTCCTCTTTCCTCTTTCTATGAAACAAAAGCAATTTTTCTTTTTTGTCAAAAAAAATTCTAAAGAGTTTGCATTAGGGAAAATGATGACATAGGTTTTGTGAACTAGCTAGCTTGCATTGTTTTGCAATATCACTGTGCTATTTGGTTTTCTGCTGACAACATAGTTTCTAGTTGCTGCCTACTGGTTTTGCCACTGCTTTGTTGTTTGCTGTTTTGTGCTGCATTCTGTTTGCGTTTCTGGCCCTGCTATCTTTTGCTTGCTATTTGCGTTTCTGGCCTGCTGTCTTTTGCTTGCTGTTTGCGTTTCTGGCCTGCTGTCTTTTGCTTGTTGTTGTTATTTAGCTTTTAGCAGAAAATATTTGCAACTTTCTTCTCTTTCTTTTTGTGAACCAAAGCCTAAACTTTGTGATTTGCAAAAAGTAAGAGGAGATGGCCCATGATAAGAACAAACCTCTTTTAACTTCTGATTCCAAAATGCAAACTCTAACGATGAGATGAAAACTCTTTGAAAATTCTTATTTCTTGCTTCAAACATGAATTGTTCACTAACTATTTCTCTCTTTCTTTCTTTGTTTTATGCATGAGCAAAATGGACAATGGGGAATAATCAATGAAGAGTGACTTAAAGTATTTGGTGAAGACTTGAAGATGAAGAAATTCCCTTGTAGCTTAGTACATTGTTAGGAATTTAGTAACATCATGAATCTTTTAATTCGAATTATGTAGTTTAGAAACTTGTAAAGCGTATTCCGATTCACTTGTAAATTTAAAAGATGAATTCCATTTTATTTTTTAAAATTCAAATAATGCAGCTTTGTTGTAATCTTTCATTCTTGATCCAACTTGAATTTGTTTCTACAAGACTTGTGAAATTTGAATATTCTTTGATACAATTTAAATTACAAGCACAATTTGAATTCTTCTCTGTGGCCCATGAACTTAAAAAATGCCTCTCTTGAATCTTTGATGAAATATGAAATCCCCTATTTGTATGATTTGAACATATATGCTTAAGAATTCAATTCCACTTGGTTTACTTAAAACAAATGGTTATTTAGATGAAAACCTTAAACTTCAAATCATATCCAATTCAAACTTGCATTCAAGAATGAAATCGTCCGCCACGCTCGATTAAAATGGAACTTTATTGTCAAACAAACTTGCTTTGGAGAATATTTGTCAATCTTGTAGAGTTAACCAACTTCAACAAACTGTGGTTAAGAATACTTAAAAATCAACTAAAGTCTTGCGACGATTCAAATTTTAAAGTCTTCCAACATAATTTTCTTTCGATCTTTGGAGATAAACTCATGTGCGACATCACTTATGACCATAAACAGAAATAATCGTCTCAAGATTTTGTAATTTGAAGAAATTACAATTCTTAGAAATCAGACGACTGTTATTTGAAATTACGTCAAATTTCATGATGCGACTTCTAACGCATTCGAATTTTGGTGATCTTCTACGCGTAATCAGTTCTTGATTTGTGAAGATAAATTGGAGATAGCATCAAGGAGAATCGTACGCAAAAAAAAACACTTAAAAATATTGAATAATGAAGAAGTTACGATCGTTTGAATTTGTTCTCGCAAAAGGGTCGATTCTTAGGTTAATGTAGTCATTTTCAGTTATCTGAACCATTGATTGAGCAAAATTGCAATGCAAGGTTTGAAAACTGACTTAAATAAATCTTGAGGAGACATGAAGACCTATGAAGACCATTTGAAACCTTGAAAACTCAATTTTCTTTTGAGAAATGCAAAACCCTAATTGCTGATTTACTGCCTGGGAAGAGAATCTGTCTGATCGATTTCTGAGCCAAATTGAATATTCGAGAAACCCTAGGATTGTATCTTGTATGAAAAATGAGAGGTCAAATTTTGGGGTACAACAGTCATCATACGGGTTCTTTCTAAAGATAGAAAGTGAAACAAATGCTTTTATTGGGGAATGGAAGATTAGGCCACCTAGAAGACATCCGCGATACCAATAACATGTTGCTTCTGTGACTCGAGTTGTCAATGTAGCTCCAACCACCGTCGCCTATTAGAGACCACCTCCTCAGGGGAATCAAGGGCAAAGTCAGAAGAGTGAAGCTTTTGACTCTATTACAATGAGCTATGCAGAGTTATTCCTGGCTTTGATTCAGAAGAAGTTGGTTCAGACCAGGCCTCCCCTGTTATACCTTCACCTTTACCCTGGTATTATAAGACAGATCAAACATACGCTTTCCATCAAGGTGCCCCAGCGCACAATAATGAGAGTTGTTATCCTTTGAGATATGAAGTACAAAAGATGGTGAGATCTGGCCTCCTATCCTTTAAAGATGTTGGCCCTAATGTGAAAGATAATCCTTTGCCTAAGCATGGAGGGGAAAATGGTATAAACATGGTTGTTGGTTTCCTTGGAGACTTGTGGATCTTTGGTATTAACCTGGTTAGAGTGGATTTGGTAAAAATGCATGCGGATCTCTGGGAATTCAGCTACTATATGCACGACCATGCTGGTTATACTATTTGTAGTACAGATATCCAGGGGTGTGATAAGATAAAAGATTATCTTTGGGAAATGATGGACGAAGGCCTCATTCATATAATTAGGCCAAGGGCAGAGTATGAAGAAGATGTGAATATGGTCTATGGATGTCCCGGTGAATTCTGGATTTTTGACGTGAATCATATGAATGATGATTTGGTGCAATTACATGCTACGTTTTGTCAAATGGATGGTCAAAAAGAGAACCACTATGGGTCTTGCCAGGTCTACTGCAGAGATTCTCGTGGTTGTTCCATTTTGAAAAGGGGAGTTCAGTTATTATTGGACAATAGTAGTATCAAAGTTTCAGGAAATAGAGACGATTACAATGGAATTAACATGATTGAAGACTGCTCGACCAATAATGTGTCGGATGATGAGTATGCTTCTGCATATGAGTTCTTTTCTTCTGATGAAGATATGTTCTCCAAAAATGATTTTGTGATGTCTAAGTATTCTGAAGAAGGGTTGAATGTTATTGTGCCTTGTTTTGGTGTTCCCGCCCCTATAGTGATTGAGTACCATAGCAATCCAGTTGTTACTCCAGTGGTGATTTACTTGTCAGGTCCTATTTCTTACGAATCAGACAAAGCCGTGCCATACAAATAAAATGCAACAATCTTGGAGGATGGTATGGAAGTTACCATCCAACCTTTTTCTGATGTCATGAATATTGATGAAGCCAGCCGAGTGACCCGCAGTGGCCGTGTTTTTGCCCCTGTCATTTAAGGAAATGTTATTGTTGATAAAAAGGTTGTTGAAAGTACTGAACCTAAGAAAGCAGTGGGGGAATCTAGTGGTACTACTATGGAAAAAGATATGGATGACCTGTTGAAGATTATCCAGATGAGTGACTACAAGATTATGGATCAATTATTACAGACTTCGTCTAAGACATCTATTCTAGCCTTGCTAATGAACTCTTCTGCCCATAGGGAAGATTTGATAAGAGTATTGGATCAATATTTCATGGAAAGTGATATGTCTCTAGACCAATTCAGTGGTGTTGTAGGGAATATTACATCCTGTAATAACCTGAGTTTCTGTGATGACGAATTGCCCGATGAAGGAAGGAATCATAACCTGGATCTACATATCTCCATGAATTGTAAGAATGACTCATTGTCTAACATGCTGACTGATAATTGGTCTACTTTAAATGTAATACCGAGGAGCACACTCATGAAGCTGAAGTACCAAGGAACTATCATGCGCCCGAGAGGCATAACTGTGAAAGCTTTTGATGGATCGAGGAAGTCTATCATCAGAGAAGTAGATTTTCCTATTCACATAGGCCCACACTTATTTCAGATTACTTTCGACGTTATGGATATAGTTCCTGATTACAGCTGTTTACTGGGGAGACCATGGATCCACGAGGCAGGGGCTGTTACTTCAACTTTGCACCAGAAGCTGAAGTTTGTTCGTGAAGGAAAGGTGGTCATCATAAATGGAGAGCAAGCTTTGCTAATATCTCATTTATCATCTTTCAGTGTTGTGGAAGCGGATTAAGTTGTTGTTGGAACTTAGTTCCAAGCTTTATCCATTGATAATATGAGGAAACATGAGGATTATATATCCTCATTTGAGGATGCTCAACAGGTAGTGCATAATGGCCCTAGAAAGGCATGGGGAAGATTGTTGATCTGCCTTTGAATAAGAATAGAGCTCATTTGGGATTCTCTATGAAGAGTAATAAAGGTAAGAATATGAAGTCGAAGCCTGCTTTGGACAAATATCAAGACATCTTTTGTAGCAGAGGTTATCTTCATCCAACTGTTCCTAGGATCAATGCTATTCTAGAAGGTGAATTAGAGCAAGGAATGCCGAACTACGTGACGCATGGAGTCAGAGTCCAAAATTGGATCACTATTGATGTTCCCTTTTGCATTCATATTTCAAAGTAATTTGTTTTTTTTTTGTTAATCTTTTCAAAAATCTTTCACTCTACGCAAGGTGAAAGTATTGATATTGTATGGGCATATCTGTTTGTTTTGATCTTTAAAATCAATAATAAAAGTTGCCTCTTGCTATATGTGTCAGTTTCTAAAAAAAATCATAAATCATATGTGGAGATTAATTAAAAAAACCCGTTGAGTACAATGACCCTGCACCTTCTCCCAACTTTGAACATCCTGTGTATGTGGCCGAAGAAGAAGAATATGATGAAATCCCAAAAGAGGTTTCACGGTTTCTTGAGCGCGAGGAAAGTACCACTCAACCGTATAAAGAGTCTTTGGAGCTGATTAATTTAGGTACAGAGGAAGACCCAAAAGAAGTCAAGATTGGAGCATTGCTTCATCCTCACGTGAAGAGCAGATTGATTGAATTGTTGAAAGAGTATGTAGACATCTTTGCTTGATCCTACCAAGATATGCCAGGATTGGATACTGATATTGTGGAATATCATTTTCCGCTAACGCCAGAATAACCGGCAATCAAGCAGAAATTGCAAAGAACTCACCCTGATATGGCAGTAAAAATTAAAGAAGAAGTCTTAAAGCAGATTAATTCTAGTTTTCTTTTGACATTAGTGTACCCTAAGTGGATTTCCAATATTATCCCAGTACCAAAGAAAGAAGGAAAAGTTTGCATGTGCGTTGATTATAGAGATTTAAACAAAGCTAGTCCAAAAGATGACTTTCCATTGCCAAATATTGATATGTTGGTTGACAGTACAATAAAATTCAAAGTATTCTCGTTCATGGATGGATTTTCCGGATATAATCAAATCAGAATGGCTCCCGAGGAAATGGAAAAAACAACATTTATCACACCCTGGGGAACATTCTGTTACAGAGTGATGCCCTTCGGGTGAAGAATGTTGGTGCAACGTACCAGAGGGCCATGACGACCTTATTCCATGATATAATGCATAAGGAAATTGAGGTATATGTTGATGATATGATTTCCAAATTCCAGACTGAGGAAGGACATGTAGAGGATTTGTTGAAATTATTTCAGCGTTTGAGAAGTATTATCTCTTCTTGATTTCAAATAAATGCACCTTTGGTGTCCGATCACGAAAATTGTTAGGTTTCATTGTCAGCCAAAAAGGAATTGAAGTTGACCTAGATAAAGTTAAGGAGATCCAAGAAATGCCTGCACCAAGAACTAAAAAGCAAGTCAGAGGCTTCCTTGGACGTTTGAATTACATTTCCAGATTTATTTCCCATATGACTGCAACATGTGAACCTATCTTTAAGTTGTTAAAGAAAGATCAAGGTTGTGTGTGGACAGATGATTTCTAAAGGGCATTTGAAAGCATTAAAGAGTAACTTCTTGAACCTCCTATCTTTCTCCCTCCTGTTGAAAGAAGACTATTGATTATGTATCTGACAGTGTTACATAATTCTATGGGCTGTATTTTGGGACAACAATATGAAACATAGAGAAAAGAATATGCCATTTATTATCTCAGTAAGAAGTTTACTAACTATGAATCACAATATTCTATGCTGGAAAAACCTGTTGTACTTTGGCCTGGGCGGAAAAACGGTTGCGGCAATATAGGTTAAATTATACTACTTGGTTGATTTCCAAAATGGATCCAATTAAGTATATTTTTGAAAAGCCTGCTCTTACTGAAAGAATTGTCGTTGGCAAATGCTGTTGTCCGAATATGATATTGAATACCGTACTCAGAAGGCTATAAAAAGCAGTGTGTTCGCAGATTATCTTGCTCACCAACCCGTTGATGATTATCAGTCTGTTAAATATGATTTCCTTGATGAGGATATGATGTTTTTGAAAATAAAAGATTATGATGAACCTTTGATCGGGGAAGGTCCTGATCCTGAATATCGGTTGGGCATGGTGTTTGATAGAGCTGTGAATGCTTATGGGAAAGGAATTTGGTGTTGTGATTATCACTCCTCATGGATTGCATATCCCTTTTCCGCAAGATTGAAATTTGATTGTACCAATAATATGGAAGAGTATGAAGCTTGTATCATGGGTCTTGAAGAGGCTATAAATCTCAGAATCAAAATTCTAGATGTATATGGCGATTCAGCTTTGGTAATAAATCAGATTAAAGGAGAATTAGATACTCGTCATGTTGGTTTGATTTCCTACAAAGAGTGTGCTAGAAGATTATTACCCTTCTTTAATAAAGTTGAATTCCATCATATTCCCAGAGATGAGAATCAGATGGTAGATGCCTTAGCCACTTTGACTTCTATGTATCAATTAAATACTTGGAATGATGTGCCTCATATCACATTGCGGAGTTTGGATAGACCAACTCATGTGTTTACAGCAGAGGAAATGCCAGATGAAAAACCTTGGTATTATGATATCAAGCATTTTCTCTAAATTCAGGAATACTCGGTGGGTGCATCAAATAAAAATAGAAATACATTGAGAAGGTTTACAAACAGCTTTTTACTCAATGAAGATGTGCTATACAAAAGAAATTATGACATGGTCTTGCTCAGATGCGTGGATAAACATGAAGCAGACATGTTGATGCATGAAGTCCATGAAGGTTCCTTTGGCACTCATGCCAATGGGCATTCGATGGCAAAGAAGATGCTTAGGGCCGGTTACTATTGGCTGACAATGGAATCTGACTGTTATAAATTTGCAAAAAAGTGCCGTAAATGCCAGATTTATGCTGATAAAATTCATGCGCCTCCTACACTTCTTAATGCTATTTCTTCCCCATGACATTTCTCTATGTGGGGTATTGACATGATTGGAATGATTGAACCTAAGGCGTCGAATGGACATCGTTTATCTTGGTAGAAATTGACTACTTCACCAAATGGGTGGAAGCAACTTCTTATGCTAATGTCACCAAGCAAGTGGTAGTACGCTTTATCAAGAACAATCTTATATGTCGATATGGTGTGCCAAGCAGGATTATCACCGACAATGGCTCGAATATGAATAACAAGATGATGACAGAACTTTGCGAAGAATTCAAGACTGTCCATCATAATTCATCTCCTTACAGGACAAAGATGAATGGGGCTTTTGAAGCTGTTAATAAAAACATCAAGAAGCTCATCTAGAAGATGGTTGTTACCTATAAAGATTAGCATGAAATGATCCCTTTTTCTTTGCATGGATATCGTACATCTGCCTGCACGTCAATAGGGGCAACCCTATTCTCTCTTATGTACGGAATGGAAGCAATTCTCCCCGTTGAGGTTGAGATTCCTTATTTACGTGTGATAATGGAAACCAAATTGTCAAAGGCTGAATGGGTCCAGAACATGTTTGACCAATTTAATTTGATTGAAGAAAAGAGAATTACGGCATTGTGTCATGGTTAGTTATACCAGAAGAGAATTAAAAAGGCTCTTGATAAGAAGTTCAAGCCTCGTAAATTTAGAGAAGGCAACCTCGTGCTAGGGAAGATCATGTCTTTTAACGCCGATTCTAGGGGCAAGTGGACTCCCAATTTTGAAGGCTCATATGTTGTCAAGAAATCCTTATCTGGCGGTGCATTAATTCTTGAAACTATGGATGGCGAGGAGTTCCGCATCCTATGAATGTTTATGCAGTCAAGAAATACTTTGCCTAAAAAAATAAAAGAACATCTCATTGGGCTGAAAACCCGAAAGGGCGGCATAGGCAAAAAAGAGCGTCTCGGTACACTGAAAATCTGAAAGGGAAGTCTAAGAAAAAATAAGAGACATAAACAAAATAACTTCTTCCTGTTAGGTTGAAAACCCACAAGGGCAACCTAGGAAAAAGTTAGGGATTTCTTGGCAAGTAACTACGTCCGACAAGACTTGATCATTGAAGCAACAATCTTCTCGGATCCTCACCACGCTTCAACAGAAGTCGCTGCTCAGGAATTCAAAGTTGTTAGGGAGAATAGTGGTCATTGTATTTCAATGTATCTTTTCCAATATATTACCATTTAATAAACTTTGTAATCATCTATAGGGTCTCGCCATTCACAGACTACCATTCTATTAATAAAGTTTGAGATTTTATCGAATTCTTTGTAATTCTTATTTTATTCTACTTATAAAGACTCCATTTATTATAGATAGTAATTTTCAAAACAAAGACATTTAATAATAAAATAAAATTTGAAAGGAATTTACAAATTACTTTTTACTTTAGATTTTGTGACCCAAGAAAAACAAAAATAGTGATTCCAAGGATGGACGAACTCTGAAATTTTGGAAGTATATGTTCCCCAGGAAAGTTCTTCCAGGTCTCTCTCGCTGGTATGCGCATGATCTCGTTGTGTTTCTCAATTAGTTTAAGATGATTCCAATTGATATATGGTGCGGTGTTGGGTTTGTGGTCCCATTTTCCCCATTCAAGTCTTGGTTCATTTGTTTTCCTCCAGGATGATTATTTTGATTTCGGGTTTGCATGGTTGAAACCTCCATCCCAGATTCCCCAGTGAGGTCTTCACTCCTGTGACGAAAGTTCCTTCTCCCTTTGAGTTTGGAGGTAGAATCATTTGCAAAACATCTTTTCTAAGAAGTGTTGAAACAATTGTCAATTTTTTGGATTTTCTCCCGCCGAGTGCTGGGTTTGATTTAAAATCCCCATAATTTTGATTTCTTTCTGTATTGTTTAACTTCTTGAATCCCCAAGTAAAGCTGAGATAATGTTTCTCTCTGAAAGTTGTTATCCCTATGTGGTTTCATAATTTCTCCCCAGGGAAGTTTGTGTAATATTCACTCTTGGTATTGAAAAATGTATTTCGGGACTCCCCTCGATGATATGGTATTATCCTCCCCATTAAGGTCTGTGATGTTCCCCGGTGAAGCTTGAAGGAGGAGGTTATCCTTGTGTCTCTTTTGGCTCACTATTTCGACTTGATTATTTTAGGATTATGTTTCTTCCTAGAGGAGTTAAGCCGTGAAGTAGGACTTTGTTTCCTTAGTTGGTGCTTACTTTCTTATGAAATTTTCATCCTGGATGTGATTTAGCCGAGTGCTGACTTTATCCAAGCTGGTTTTGTCTGGTTATTCCCAATGTTGCGTGTCTATGTTGTCAACATATACATGATAACATTCATACATTCATACATACATCACACACAGCTGAATTTAACAATTTGTTGTTCATTTGCATTCATTAATGTTTTGTTGGCATATTACCCCATTTTGTAGAGTTATGTTACCTTCTCTCCAACAGAGTGTCAACCTTAAGCAGAAAATGTATATTCTTTCAATTTCCTCACTGAGTTATCCCTCGTGGAAGAATTTTGCATCAGCCTTCCTATTCAGCTCATTATTTGGATGGAATGTGTTTCCCTTTTGAGTTTATGTCTCATCTTGTGCTATCTTGGTTGACTGTTTCATTTAGGTTATTTATGGTTTGAATTTATGGTCCCGACAACATTATTATTTTGATTTCTCATCAGGCTTTCATCCCTTATTTGAGAATATGCATTTATTTTGCATGAGAAGACTTTACCTCCTCAGCAAGAATATATTGGCATTTCCTCAAGAAGTCATATTTCTTTTCCCAACATGCTTCTTATAACAGCAGATGACAGGTCCCTTTATTTGAGAAACCTGTACTTCCCCAACAAGTCTGTTAGTTCCCAGAGAAGATTCATATTTGTTACTCCAATGGATGGTAGTCTCGTCATTATGGGAGATAGTTCGTTGTTGAGATTTTTATCACTTCGATGGATGGTAGTCTCGTCATTATTGGAGATAGTTCGTTTTTGAGATGTCCACTCCGATGGATGGTAGTCTCGTCATTGTGGGAGATAGTCCGTTGTTGATATTTGTTACTCCAATGGATGGTAGTCTCATCATTATGCGAGATAATTCGCTGTTGAGATTTTTGTCACTCTGATGGATGGTAGTCTTTTCATTATGGGATATAGTTTATTGTTGATATTTGTTACTCCGATGGATGGTAGTCTCGTTATTATGGGAGATAGTTCGTTGTTGAGATGTTTACTCCGATGAATGGTAGTCTCCGTTATTATGGGAAATAATGGAGTTTACCGGACTTCAATCCAATGTGCATTTACCCGGGTTCAACCTTAGTTTGTATTTCTTCAGTATTTCGAACAGTTTATGCATATGGTCAAGGTGCTCCTCTTTAGTTTGAGATATGTCTATCATGTCATCCACATAGACCTCTATCTCGTGATGGATTATGTCATGAAATAGAGCTACCATGGAAAGCTGGTAGGTTGCCCCAACGTTCTTCATCCCAAATGGCATAACTTTATAACAAAATGTGCCCCACTGTGTGACGAAGGTTGTTTTCTCCATGTCCTCCGGTGCCATTTTGATTTGATTGTACCCAGAGAAACCATCCATGAAGGAGAATACTTTATGCTGTGCAGTCTTGTCAACCAGAATATCGATATGGGGAAGCGGGAAATCATCCTTAGGGCTTGCCCTATTCAAGTCTCTGTAATCCACAAACATGCATACTTTATCGTCCTTTTTAGGCACTGGAACAACATTGGCGACCCTTTGTGGATAGGAGGTGACGGCTAAGAATCCAGTGTTGAACTGCTTCATGACTTCAATCTTGATCTTCTCTGACATTTTTGGCCGCATGCGACGGACTTTCTGTTTTACCGGAGGGCAATCTTCTTTTGTCGGCAGACGATGGACCACGATATCAGCATCAAGTCCTGGAATTTCTTTATATGACCAGGCAAAGACCTCAACATAGTCATGTAGTAACTGAGTTAAGCACTTCTTGACACTAGGTTCCAGATTGGCACCTACCTTGACTTCTTTCTTGTCCTCTTCGATACCTAAGTTAACTGTGTCAACCGGCTCTTCGTAGGGCTGTATGGTCCTTTCTTCCTATTGTAGTAACATGGCTAGTTCCCCTGGCACCTCACAATCTTCCTCACCTTCGTCTTCGGCTTGGTAGATCTGATTTTCAAAGTCACAATAGGCCATAGCAGAATCGTTACACATGGGATCCTGAGTGGATGTGGATCTGCATTTTGACATGTGAGTGTGTGTAAGGGAATAGCTATCTTTGAAGAAATAAAAATGTCGAAAAAGAAGAACAAAGAGCGTAAGATTTGCATGCAAAAACATCCATGATTTATTGATGACATATGAAAATGAAGTAACAACCCTCACAAATGGACCGTTGTGCCTTGGGTAAGACACAAGGCTTTAAATTCTAAATTGTTTAATTATTACAAGTCCGACAAAAATTCAAAGACAATTACTGTTGGATAAAAGTAATAGGGACAAATTATTTGGCTTCCCAGTTGTTGAGTCCTCCGCTGATAGTTGGAAAAATCCATTCTTCCAGGTCACAGTTGTCATCATTATCTTCCATTACGTTGACTCCATGGTTGCTGATCCGCAAAGGTGGTCCCGCGGCATGAGCACGATGAACAGATTTCTGGGCTCCTGAAGTAAAACCCAAACCAAATTTGTCAGATTTGTAGGGAATATCCGGAAGCTGGCCCCAAAAGGTACACCCACCTTCTTCGACTACTGCCTTGCCATCTTTCAGGGAAGCCATCTTCAGTGGAGGTCTGGTAACCTTTGGAGTCTTGGTAGTAATTTTTGTTGCTGCGACTGTTTTGGGACCTCCTCAAAATGCTGAAACGGAGTTTCGATGAACTCACCATCCATTTCCACATACCTGAAATAGTTCAGATGACTGACCATATATTCCTCCTCTCCATGGACAATGATGATTTTTCCCTTGATTGGGTACTTCAACATCTGATGTAATGTAGAGGTGACGGCACCAGCGCCATGAATCCAAGATCGGCCCAATAAACAGGAATGGGAAGGGCGGATATCCATCACATAGAAAGTTGAGTCAAAGGTCTGAGTTCCAACTTTTATGGGGATGTCCACCTCCCCGTGCACCATTCTCTTCAAACCATCGAAGGCCCTTTACACTATGTTTCTGGGTTTTAAGGTCAAACCTTCACATTCTAGTCTATCCAGATCCTTCTTAGGCAGCACATTCAATGATAAACCAGTATCTACTAAGACATGGGCAAAAGTGGTGCCCCTGCATTCAACAGAAACATGAAACGCATCATTGTGTTTCCTCCCTCTAAGTGTCAGATCAGCATCAGAAAAGCCCAAACCGTTATCAGCTGTCAAACTAGCCACACAATCTTCGAATTGGTCAGCAGAGGTTTTCTGTGGCACATGGGCAGTTTTAAGAAATTTCACCAAAGCCTTCGCATGATCTTCGGAGCACAACAGTAAAGCTAGCATAAAAATCTTTGAAGGGGTCTGCCCTAGCTGTTCGACTACATTGTAGTCACTTTTCTTTATAATTGTTAAATTTTTCTTCCATCTCCTTCTTAGAAGCTTCTGGGATAGATTGTGATTGTCCCTTCATCCGTACAGGCTTAACCAAAATATCTTTTCCCTGAGTCTCGGTTGACTCGGTGATAAGGGTGTCAACAGGGGTAATCATAGGAACTGTAGTAGTAGTAGTATCAGCAGGAACAAAAGCAGGAATGATCACAAGACCAGTAACAGCTTTCAGAGGATAAATCTCAGGGGAGAACACTCTTCCACTTCTGGTTATTTTGCTGGTTTCCACAATGTTGCCAATGTCGGGGCCAGCCTTCTCAAAAATTGGGTCTTCAACAGCCAACCAATCTTGCTTGACGCCGTGGTAGTAGATGTCACCCCCATAGTTCCAGGGAACAGTTTTGTCTGAGGAGTATGGGATTGGCCCTGGCATAGTAATTATTAGTGGAGTCACCTTCAGAACAGATGTAATCCTAACTGGTCTTTTGGTGGAGACCCTGGGATGATTGGAGGAAATGGTTATTATTTAAACATCCTTGTAAGAAATGGTTAGAACGGGAGTCTTTTCAAACAAAATCTCTTTGTCATCCATCAGGAGCTAGACACATGCCTTTAATAAACGACAACCATTAGGTAGAGATAAACAAAGGTGGAAACCTTCGTCGCATCCCGGAAATAAACCGGCCTTCAATAGGTTTCTCTTGATGGTCAGGAGAGTATTAAAAAGTTCATCAACAACAGTAACAAACACATCATCTTAAACGGCGTTAACACCACAGCCGTGTTTGGGCATGGGAGCAGTGATAACATTTTGGATCTCAGGGGCGTCAAATTCAATTTCCTCTGCCTCAAGAAGGTCTTGCACCTTGTTTTTCAAAGCCCAACATTCGTTTGTATCATGGCCTGGACTTTCTGAATGGTAAGCACAACGAGCATTTGGGTTATAACGGGGAGAGGCATTGTTGGGATTCTTCGGAGCTTCCCGCAGGGTTACCAGATTAGATTTTAACAAATGTGGCAAGACTTGAGACAACGTCATATTTATCCGGGTAAATTGTCTTACCGGCCTTTCCGTTCCAGACTGATTGTTCCTTTATTGAGTAGGTGCAGGCTTAGAGATCACGACAGCCCCTACCGCTGGACGGCGTTCAGCTCTGTCTTGATTCATATGGTTATATGCAACAACGACCTCCTTCTTTCCGATAAAGGGCTTCTTCATCGCGCTCGAGGATGCATCTCTTTGAATTTTTTCACTTTTTATACCTGCTTCTACCTGTTCACCAGTCATGATTAATTCGGTAAATCCAGTCGAGGAACTTCCGATCAGATGTTTAAAGAATGGACCATATAGCATGCCTAAGAAGATATCCACCAATTCTCTATAAGATAGAGGGGGTTGGACTCTTCCCGCGAGATCCCGTTATTTTTTAGCATAGTTTTTGAAACCTTCACCCGCACCCATGGACATGCCTTGCAACTGTGTCCGAGTTGGAGCTAAGTCAGCATTATACTGGTATTGTTTGTAAAAGGTGGCAGCCAAGTCTTCCTAATTGTGAACATTGGTCCCTTCCAACTGATAGAACCAATACAATTGTGTCCCCGATAAGCTTTCTTGGAAGAAATGTACCCATAGGTTCCTATCGGCAGTATGGGGTTGAATTTTCCTGACGCATAATCTCAAATGCATCTTTGGACAAGAGACACCGTCATATTTAGCGAAAGTGGAGACCTTGAATTTTTGTGGGATGATAACCCCTGAGACAAGTCCTAGTTCTTAAAAATCCAACCCGGGTACCCTCTGGATCTCCATAGCATTGAGGCAATCTTCCAACTGTTTGTATTTATCGTCAGCTGGAGGAAACTGCTCCTCAGATTAATCAACCTCTTCTTCCTCTTCAGATTTTGGACGGTCAGTTTCTTCCTTGTTTTTCCCTTCTTGATTGTCCCCTTCACATGATGATGTTACAAAGTCTAGGTTCCGTCTGGCTGGTCCTTAGAACCTTCTTCCCAGATTCAAAACACCGACGAATTTCTTCGCTTTCTTCTTCTTTTCTTTGATCAGCAGAGTTTTCAACTCCTCTTGTCCTTTTGCCAGAGTCAAGAACATTTGTTGAAACTGAGCGTTATGCACCTGAAGATCTTTTACTGTCTGTTTAATATCCATCTCACTGAAATAAACAGTAGAAAGATAAGGAGCTTTATTGTAAGAAACATATTTGTGTTATGATGAATGAAGATGCACATGCAAATGATTTTAAGGAAATTAGAGATTTAAATTCTCTTTAGAAAAAAAGGAACACACGTTAAATTAATAAATCCAAGTTTGAGTAAATCATGCCTCTTTGGGCTTACAATTGAAAGAAAAATACAAACACTCCTAAGACAAAAAAGTTGAATGCATCCTCTTTGGTGCGATGTAGGCGTTCAGACTCGGCTCTTCATGAAGTTGCTTGGGGAGTTCCAGAACATTCTTCTCACTAGCGTAGAATTGATTCTCAAAGGTGTCTCGTTCTTCCTTGAGCTGGATCCATGACTTTTGCAAATATTCAATAGAGGTAGGAATATTGGCATGAAGGAAAGTGTACAGGACATTTCCTTCAACAACGGGCTCTATGATAATAGGGAGGATAGAAGGGTAAGGCATTATGAGACTCTGAGCATGAGCTCTCACCCACCTAAGGTAAGGTTCAAAGGTAATGGAATTTTTGTGTCCCAATGTCCTACTATCCACCTTGTTTACCATCCTCCAAGCTTTTATAAACCTTTAACGGTAACCTTGATCATCGCTTTCATAGTCAAACACCAAACCTTGGATGAGCATCTCATGAGGACCATCTCGTCGGGCATACCCAAACTGTCGTAAAGCTAAGCAAGGGTTGTAAGTGATACCCCCTAATACCAAGCAGTGGGACATTAGGGAATTCCCCGCAACGGTCAATGATAGATGCATCTTCCAAGGATCTCGAACACCAATGAATATCAGAGTGGGTGAGGGACATCATCCTTTGAGACCACGTCAATCTTTGCTCGTTCTTCAATGTTGATCGAGGTAAGTGTGAAGTGAACCACTTGGGGAGTAGGGGAATACAACACAAGATACTACCTCTTTTCTTCATGGTGCGGGTATGGAAGCAATGTAATATCTCTCCCAACAAGGTAGGTATAGGGTTGCGAGAGAGAAAGACTTTGATGGCATTAACATCTATAAATTGGTCCGAGTTGGGGAATAGAACCAAACCATAAATGAGAATTGTCAGGACATTTTCAAAATCTTGAAAATCCATATCTTCCCAGAATGGATGAGCCTTCTCCAATAGAAACTTAGCTAGGAACCCTTTGACCCGGCTTCTTATCTCCCAATTCGCTATGATGTCGGCTATCTTCATATGTAAAGCTTCAACGATGATCTCAGGTTTTGGAATCCCTTCTAGACCGGTGAATGGTATCTGATCAAGCATATGCACCCCTAATAATAGAGAGAAATCTTCAAGTGTAGGTACCAACTGATAGTCAGGAAAAGTGAAGCAAGGATGTATGGGATAAAAAATTGGAAGAGCACACACATTATCTCCTCTTGGAAATTAGAGGAAGCCAGACTGAGGAGTCGACCATATTTCCAGGTAAAAGTTGAATCTCCAGGTACCCTTGATTCTATCTCTTGGAGCTAAGGGTGTGCTTTTACGAAGCTGATTCGGATGGTGTTCCTTCGGACGGAGTTCATGGCCTACAAAACAAAAACAGAGATAAATTCCAAAATCCTTAAAATGGTTAGTGAGAATGTGTATGATGTTATGATGTTTATGATGTTATGTACAAGTAAGCATATACACACAAGGAAAACAAGTCCTTATGTTTTAGGCTTGCATGGAGTCTTATAGGTAAGTACCCTCTTGAAGTTTAGTTGGCTCAACCTGTCCTAGTAATAGTAATCGGGTTCTAAAGGATCTCAATATCACCGACCTTTCTTTTAGGCATTGTCTCAGCATAATCAATATTTTCTTGTGGCCGAGATATCCCAAAAGTCTAATCTCAATGAGTGTAGTATCGAGTATCAACCAATTTTCAGCTTTCCACCAAAACCGGTTATCTCACTACGTCCTAATGGCCAAGTTGTTCAACTACGGTTCTAAAGTCAGTTAGTGCTTCATGACGCCACTCAGCGGCCCCATATTCTCCTCGATTCAACACAAGGGATACCAGTACCAATAAATGTGTCACAGTAATGTAGCCATTGCTTCAACCATATCGTTCTACACCGTACAGTTTCCACAATCTATTTCTACTTACCTAATAAGGTATCCCAGATTCGGATAGAGGATCAAAGCAAACCGAAACAAAGAACCATAATGTAAAGCAAACAAGTCAGACAATGAAAGTAAGTAAAGGTGATCTAGCCCTAAGGTAACCCCACTTTTAAGTGAATTCCCCAGCATAGTCGCCAGTTCTGTAACACGGTGAAAGAACTGACTTGGTTGTTTTGCGTTTGAACACAATTGTACGGATAGCAAGAGTCGCCACCAACTTTTCTTTTATCCAATAAGGAAAGGCTGAAAAGAACAGGAAAGACCTTTAGAGATGTTTTTTGAGTTCGGGGGGTAGATTATGAAAAGGGAAGGTGTTGGCACCCTTTTCATCTGTAGTAATCTACGGGCTCTTAGTTACTTGCTAGATCACTTGCTTTTTGTTTGAAAGTGTGCTTGTGGCGTGGGTTTTGAAAGTATTTTGAAAATGTCTTTGTAATGGTTCTCGTTTCTATAAGAACGCGTACAAAGTATTTGTTTCGAAAATAGTTCAAAGAGGTGTTTGTGGAATGTGTTTTTGAAAGTGATTTTGAAAAGGTGTCTTCTTTGTAATGGCTCTCGTTTCTATAAGAACGCGCACAAAGTGTTTGTCTTTTTATGAAAATGTTTCAAGATGAAAGTGTTGGTGTAAAAAATGTTTTGTTGTGAGCAAGCGAGCAACTAGGAGCAAATCTACCTACTCAAAAGGTCTTAAATGTTCTTTTCCTCTTCCTTTAGATGTTGCTATATTACCATTGATTTGGTAAGAAGCCCCGTCATTGGATGTGAAGGAACAGGCGCGGGAAATTTGTATAGTCATAGAAGGAAACCTATGGGTCATTTTAGCAATGTCATTTAGGGACTAGATCGTTTACCGAAGGCAACATTGAGGGTCATCGAGGGACTACGATCTTTTATCGAGGATATTTGCTAAAACGCCCATATTCGAGGGACGTGACTATTTTCCGAAAGGCAACAAAGTGGGATTACCCTAAGGGTTCTAGTGTGCAAGTGTGTTTGATTTACATGCATTTATTCTTGATTAGGGTTATCTATTTGTGGATTTCATGTCTTGCCATACACACCCTAATTATTAGCATTTATACTTGAAAACAATAAATTGCAGAAATATAAAGGTCCTACGCTATTGCATCATTTTAGGGATGGGGGTAAAAATTTACAAACAGGGGGGTTGCAAGAATTTAAATCCTATTTAACTATTACAACCATATTGAAATGTACAATATAAGAAGAAAAAAGACTTGTTTTGAAAGTGGTTTTTTGTCTTAATGAATTAAAAAAAGAAATAAATTAATTAATAAAAAGGAAATATTTTTATGTCTTCTTTATGTTAGTAAAAAGAGTATTGATATTGAAAATGATGAAGAGGGAAAATAATGAGAGATAGAATCAACATGGTGTTACAAGCAAAACAAAAGGGATCAGAAGTTCTGATGCCAGATGCATTGTAACTCAGAAAGAAACGTCAGTGAGAATCAGAAGTTCTGGATTGATACACTCTGAGGTCCTGCAAGAAACGTTAGAGGGAAAAGAAAACAGAGGTTCTGGGTGGTGATTAGACAGTGAGCAAAATGTTAGAAGTTTTGGGTCGTATTAAACTGTGGGTGAAGAGTCGAAAGTTTTATGTTGTGTTAGTAGTGAGTAATGAGTCTGGAGTTCTATTACCGTATCATAACAGTGCAAAAACCTAGAAATTCTGGTGTGCTAAAACAGTGAGAATAACTCATAAGTTCAGTGTTATGCTAAACAATGAGTGAAAATCTGAAGTTCTATGTTATGTTGAACAGTGAGTGAAAATCAGAAGTTCTGTGTTGAAACAATTAGAAATCCTAGAAGTTTTCGTGTTAAAACAGTGAAGAGAAACTCAAGTTCTGTGTTACATTTTAACTCTTTCCTCATATTAATCAGCATATCAACAATTTATTCAGTTCTTAACAGCAAATCAAAAGGATAAAAGAACAGCAGTTTATAGAAGTTCTAATTCTAATTCTGAGCCCAGCTTTATTCAAGAAGTTATGGTCCATAGTTTTTTCTACTTATGCAATGATATGGACAACTTCAATACTATGATATTTTACATATTTAATGATGTTCTGAATGAAAAGATGCAAAGTCAGCAAGACTTACCTTAAATCTGGAGCGTGTGCTTGGAACTTGAGTTGCTGCCTTTAGATGTTCAAGAGTCAGTGAGAGCAACGGAACAGTGGTTATGTTCTTTGATTCAAAGGGAAAAACAAAGGTTTTGTTTAGTATTTGCGAAGGTTTTTACTGCTT
Organism: Vicia faba; assembly: GCA_948472305.1. Taxonomy (NCBI): domain Eukaryota; kingdom Viridiplantae; phylum Streptophyta; class Magnoliopsida; order Fabales; family Fabaceae; genus Vicia; species Vicia faba. The sequence continues at coordinate 578,147,604 of OX451736.1, read as the reverse complement.
CCTTTTCTCTCTTTGATAATTCTCTCTCTCCAAAATCCAGCCCCTTGAACGTGTGATGGAACAACTTATTTATAGATGGGTTTGTTGTGGTTTTGGGGGGAACAACCAATGGGATTTTTAACCTTTTTGGCATACTGTTCCATTGCTTTTTAAACACAGTTTTTGAATGCTAATTTGGTGCAATTATGAGGTTTGAGAAAAATGCAAGCGTGGATTGGATCAGCAACACCTTGGAGCGTTGTGACAGCTGGTGGCAGAACTATACTACAGTAGTGCAGCAGGTTGCTCAAACGAGGTTTTGGGATTTGGTGGTGTTCTGATCGCAAAAGACCAAAGTAAGATTCGAAGAGTGAGGCTCTGATCGAAGCATAGAACATAGCCTCCATAAACTTAAGAGTCACATTCTGATTGATGAATCATGTTCTGAACCATATTTGCAAATTCTGATTGCACTTGCGTCAAGGCTGGCCCAGAAGTTTTGAAGTATCATATTCTCTTAACACTTAGAAAATTTTCTAAATGTTTAGAAAATTTGATTTTTTCAAAGTAATTTCTGAAATTTGATTTTTAATGAACCAATTTCATATCTTGATAAAATATAATTGTTGAAAGTTTATTTTTGATCTAAAAGTCAAAGTTTGACTTTTCAGTGTGCTTTTGACCATTTTCCCTTGTGAATGATTTTCTTGGAAAATTGTAATTCAAGACTTGAAACTAGATAGAAGCAAACCTGAGGGTCCAGGATGATCCTTTGAGAAACGAGAGGGCAAAATTTTGGGTACAACACTATGGTTTCTTATTATCATCCACAATAACTTCTATTCACATGGAAAAAGTGATTGTGCAAGAAAGGTTGCCAAAATTGAAAGGGGTTTCCAAGTTATTTTGGTGTTTGAGGAGCTAGGGTTTTGAACTTCTAAGGGCTATATCTTGTTCATATTTTGAGATTCTTGAGTGATTCCAAAGATATTCTTCTCTTTAAATGGTTATCAACCAATCACTTCAAAAGTTTCAAGCAAATTTGGTGTGGAATATTCCTAATGATTGAGAAAGATTACAAGTCCTCTAGATAGGCCATCAAATTCCCTTATGTGATTTCAAAAGATCATAACTTGGTCAATTTTTATCTCCTTGAGCCCATTATTTTTCCATAATGATCTTAACAATGTTAACTTCAACTCTTCTTTTATGTGCAGAGCTTAAAAATGAGTGGAAGAGGCCCTAAGAACTCAAAAGATTATAGGTCACCTAATGAATTTTCACCAATTTTACAAGGCCATAACTTTTTCAATACTTGGTATTTTTGAGTGATTCAAGTTTCACAATTCTCTTTAGGAAGTCTAATTCAAGCTAGCATCAATGATCAAAGATCAATTTTGGAGGAAGGCCTTGTTTGAACTTATGACATTATAAGTCACTTTTGAAGAAAAACTTTGACTCATCACAATTATTAGCTCAAACATCCATCTGATCTCATTCTTGGCACATTGCAAACGTTGTGACCTTATCTTTCAAATGCTTCAAGAATCATGCCCTAAGACCCCTTGAGTTGTGAACACCATAGATCCAAAGATGGTACCTTGAAATTGAAGTTTTCTCCAAAGTTAGAATTTGAAATTCATAATGTAGCTTCTAAACAGCAAATTATCACGCATTTTTTATTTAAACATGTTTAACAAAGTTCCCAAAGTTGAATTAAGGATCAAAACGTAGGAATTGACTGAGTTTTGATGCACATGGAGTCACACTTTTTTCACTTTCGAGCTTCATCAAATTTCACTCAAAACTTCAAATTTTCTCTTAATTCTTTGCACCATTTGCTTCCCGATAAATAAATGACCTCACTCCTCTAATTTTCTCAAGCTTGAACAACCAAAATCACTCTGTCAAACTCCCTCCATAACTCACGTTTATGAGATTTCGAATTCCTCTTTTCTCCACTTTTCTATCCAATTTCTTCATTGATCCTTCATCCTTGAACTTCACTGAAGCTTAGAGAAGAAGAATCAAGCCTTTAGGTGTCCTGAATCATGCTAGCCAAGTCCATTTACAATGCAAGTTCATCTGACTTTGTTCAGGTAGTTTAAGACACTAAATCTTCTAACCCAAATTACGGGAATGATCTATGATGTTCACTGATGCTTGCTCTTAACTCAATTTTGGTGAAACAATGCATTTGATGCTTCTGATTTTTTATCTTAACATTTTCAAACGTCTCTGATTTTTTCCAAATCGACTACGTTATGCTTTATATAAATTTGCCGCGAGCATATGGTTGTGATCGTCTCAAGTAGACGCATCTATTGGTACCACTATGAACGCGTAAATTTACTGATTCAAGGATCTTGGATTTGCCCTACTTGCAGGAGGCTGGAGGTTGAAGACGGCCTACATGTCGTTCTTTAACCAATGACACTCAGCCAATTGTATAATTTTGATTGCTTAAATTTTCTTGTGTTGCATGCGCACGCCTAGACTTGGGTTCATGATGCTCCCTCACCTCAGATCCGTTAGATCTGCCAGCATGTATAAGTGAAAGAGATCCAACGCGAGTGGTTTTTTCTGATTTATTTTATTTTTACGAAATTATTTTTAAATTTCCTTTATCTTTAAAAATTCATAACTCTTTTATTTTTTATCCAAAAATTATGAAAAAGATATACAAAAATACTTTGAATTATTTCTGACTTTGTGAATATTTTTTCATATTTTTATTTTGATCTTTGATATTTTTCATAATTTTTGCATTATTTGCCTTATTTTAATTATTTTAAAAATACTTTCTGACTTTTTTAAATTCTGAAGAAATTTTGGAAGGATCCAATGTCCTCTTGACAAATATTAGTGACCTCGTTTTATTTTTATTTCTGATTTTACTATTTTTCACAATTTTTGGTTTATTTTTCTTATTTTCTTCAATTTTTAAAATTAGTTTCTTACTTTAAAAAATTCTAAAATTTTTTGTCAACATTTATTAAATCATGTTTGACCTCTGACTATTTTTTAGGATTTTTATTTGGTGTTTTAATATGTTTTTTTGTATTTTATCAGTTATTTTCCTTTTATTAACCATTTTAATTTTGTTTTGTTAAATATTATTTTATTATTTTCTTTATTTGGTTCTGACTCGGACTCCATTTGGTGACAAATTCCTCAACATCGTTGGATCTCGGGTGTTGATAGGTTGAGAAACCAAATCCAACAAAATGGATGAATGATGTTGGTGATATTTGAAACCCTAATTTTATACATTGCATCCCCTCCCTCTTCATCTTATCCGTTTTTCATTTATGCTACATATTGTTAGAGGATGATCTACATATCATCTATCCAAACATATGGCACATAGATTGCTATTTACCCGCCTCAAAATAAGTGAGACTTCTATATAAGTCCACTTACGATTTCTTAACATAGCGCTAAATTTTGTCTCGATTCGAGAAATGATCATTCATAGCCAAAACCTATGTTTGCAAGCCTAAGTATGTTTAATTTGAAACATTTGATCCAATAACCTCGAGGTTTATTGTTAGGAGGCTTTGGTCTTATCAATCCTCTAATGGACTTTCATAAAATTTGGTCTAAGTGAATCATTTAAACATCGTTGCTCATTTGTTGTTGCCTTGAGAATTTGAAATGAATGATATACTTGACAAAAATCAAATGAAACTTGTTGTTGAGAGGCTTTGATTTTATCAATCTTCTAATGAGTTTTCAAATGCAAGTTTCAAGATGGTCATTCAACTAACCTCTAATTTCAAACCCATTAACAATTGACTTTTTTTTTCATGCTTTTACTTTACGCCTTTACTTTTACGCACCATTTATTTTAGGATTTACATTTCATGCTACTTTCATCTTTGCTCACTTGAGCGTTTATCTTTATGCCTTTTCATTTTGCTCACTTGAGCCTTTTCATTTTCTTTTTGAAGATACTTAATAACCAACTTGAACCATAAAAAAACTTTAATGTTAATCGGACTATTTGGTTACTATCCTTGGCATTTTGGAGCTGTGGACTTCTTGGACTTAGGAGTAGAGACCTTGACCACTCTTGAGACCTTGTGACTTCTATTGCTATTTTGTTTGGAGTTCTTGGGGTTTACCCCCGAGACATTGGGTTGTTTGTTTTATTTGTGTGCAGGTTATTCTAATTATGTACTTTGTCTGTGATTGGGAGTTCATTTGTATACAGTCGTTACTCTGCCCAATTTTTGTGAAAACTTAATACATTTGAAGCTTGGTTTTCTCAAGAGGTTTATTATCTTTGCTTGTGTGGTTTTAATCCAAAGGATGGGAATTATACATTAACTCATTGTGTCAAGTGTTGGCTTCTTATTGGTTAGGCAGTTCTTTTCCCTAGCTTTTACCTTATGCTTTAGGATAGTCCCTTCATCTACTCCCATCTTCTTTAATTTCAAAAATCTTCTCCCTCCTTTTCAAAACTATTCTTGTATTCCAAATTTGAATCTCTTTAATAATAAACTTGGACTTAGGTCCATGCATTTTCAAAATATTTTTCTTAATAAAACTTTAAACAACTTAATAATACTTTGACATTTTTTGTGAGATGACTAAAATTCAATCAATCTCATTCAAACCATTTTTTCCATTTTGGCTTTTATCCTTAAAACTTTCTCTAAGGATTAGACTCTTGTCAATCCTTGTAGTGATGCGAACTACTATACTTCTACGATATATAGTGAAGTGAGATAGTTTCCACTTGGGTGTTGAGCGAGGCTTTGTTGATTTTAAAATCCAAGCCATATCCTCCATTTTGAGATGACGCAAATTATCTTTTCTCATAATCGTGGGTAGTAAGTATGTTTTCCACTCGGATATGAAGATGATGTCTTATCTCTTAAAATTAACCAACACACTTGTGTTTTAAAATTTTTAAAGATGAACTACGAGTACCCTGATCCCCTATTGCACGTAAGGTGGTACGTAGGCACTAAAGGTTCGCAACTGCGGTGGGTGCAAAAATTGTAAAAAATACTTCTTTTCTCATCCCCACAATCTATTTTTGGTATATAACTCTTATAGCCAAAATACAAAAAAATTCAAAGAGGTTCCTGCTAAGTACCGTAGATGTTTAGCGTGCTAATACCATCCCTTTGCATAACCAACCCTCGAACTTAGATTCTCCCCCCTCTTTTTTGGGTTATTCTCTCTTTTCCCATTCCTTTGGAAACAATAAAGCGCAGTGGAGATTTTTATTTTATCTGTGCGAGTTAAGTCAATCCAATGGCTTCGTCTCAACATTTCTACCACTACAGAAAAAAATGCCGACTTCAATGGGGAAAGATCGACCAATTTCTGGTCCATCCCTAAGTGGATTGAGCTTATCTTTGTTTATTTCTGTATGTGTTATTGTTTATTGTACATTATGTGTTATATATATATATATATATATATATATATATATATATATATATATATATATATATATATATATATATATATATATATATATATATATATATATATATATATATATATATATATATATATATATGTGTGTGTGTGTGTGTGTGTGTGTGTGTGTGTGTGTGTGTTTGTTTGGATTTTCCTAGTTTTCAGGATGCTTGGTGATTTCTCATAAGTCCTCTACCCGGACTTGGGCAAACTTAAGATAGGACGGGCAGTATAGTCATGTTAACTTTGAGGGAGTAATCCCTAAAAAGGAGACATGAGACCCCCCACTCAGTGGAGGCCCCTTTGACAGTAGTGTTGTTTACCGAGTAATCAGGAAGACGTGCTGCTTTCGACTTAAGAGCCTGCTGAAGTTTAGGACTGTAGACCCTTTAACCCAACTTGGCCTTTTAGGTGTAGTGAGGAAGCTATGATGGAGTAATCTGGAAATGTTTATCAGTGATACTACACTCAAACGAGTTTTTCCTGAGAATATTACTAATTATCGAGTCAATCGGGACGTTGGTAATATCCGAAGGAAGGATGTAGACTCTGGGAACCTCTTAGAACCTTGTTCAGCAGGTGATAAACTATTAGTCCATACCTTGTGGGTAGTACCTTTGACCTCATGCTCGTGACATCAAACCTATGAACCCCATGTTTTTTATCTTATGTGTGATTGTTGCATCATGCAATCATGCACCCATGAGCATCCTTTAAAAAATTTGTTTCAAGGGACTTAAAGTTGACTTTTTGCGAATATCTCAGGTACTTTTGACCATGGATTCTGGAAAAACAAAGACTCGGAAGTAGAGTTTCAAGGATCCTAAGATAGATGAATTGATGAGTCTGATTCCCAAGATTGAGAGTTCTACAGATTTTCAGAAGAAATATGGATCCATTGTGTCTCTTATGAAGCTCATGATGAAGGAAGGTATTCTCTCGACTTTGGTCCAGTTATATGATCTGATGTATCGATGTTTTACTTTCTCTGATTATCAGTTGATGCCTATATTGGAGGAGTATTCTTATCTACTGGGTTTACCTGTTACCGATTGTGTTCCTTTTACCGGTTCGGAGGGAGAGCCCAAGACTCAGGAGATTGCTGCTATGATTCATTTGGGGAAGTATGAGATTGAGGCCCACATGACTACCAAAGGATGAGTCAAAGGCTCACCCGCTCAGTTCTTATTGGAGAAAGCTCGCTACTTATGTCAGGATTACTCCAGTCATGTAACTTTTGATTATACAATCATCCTAATTCTTAACTGTTACTTTAATTCCGGTGTAGGATTTGTCCTTTGTAAAAAACACCAATGCCACCCCAAAGAACCACAAAACATCATACATAAAAAATAAACAATAATAATAAAACAGATAAAGTAAACTAGGTTTAACCCTCTTGAGGATACATTCCCCAGTGAAGTTGTCATTTTTGTCATGGTGAAAATTTGAGGAGACCAAGCTATTGAGGAACTTGACTGACAAAGATTTAAAGAAGTCACCACCGAACTTTATTGTTTCCAAGGAAAGGGGAAAAGATCGAAACCCTATTGTTTAACATGAAATGCAAGAAGTAAAGACTAAGAGCAAAGCATAAGGAAGAGATCCAAGATACGGGGGTTGGTTATACAAAGGGAAGGTATTCGCACTCTATGTATCTATAGTACTCTATAGGAACCACTTATAAAAAAAAATTGTTTAAAATTGTTTTTTGTTTAAATGAGTGTGGAGATGGGAAAAGAAATATATTTTAGAATATTTTTGTTTGGAAAAACATAGTCCAATACCTACACACCAATTAAGGATCAAAACCTCATAGTTCGTGGTTAAAATAACAAAAAGGTTTATTGTGGTTAATTTTAGGAGAAGGGATATTTCATCATCTTTTAAAGAGAATGCTCAACTAATACCACGACAAGTATGAGAATATGGATCTTACATCACTATAAAGGAGTGGCTACTAACTTGGATATAAAGATCAACATGTTCCCAACTAACGTCTCCATGTGGAAAGAATCACATTTACTTCAACAATTACTATGGGGATAGGAGAATCATATCTCAACTATAAAGATGATTTATATCTAATCTCTTTGAGAAAAATTTTAAATTGAAAAACCAAGTGGAAAAAATATTTGGGTGAGGTTAAGTCACTTTTAGTCTTTTGAAATTGTTTTGAAAAGCTTAAGTATATTATGTTTTTTTTTAAGTTTGAAAATGCAATGATACAAAGTCAAGGTTTTTATATGAAAGAGGTGATAGTTTTAAAAATTGAGTTTTTTAGGGTTAAAAGGTTTATTTAGAGTATATGAGAATACATAGGATGATAATTCACAAGGGTTTTTTTTATACAAAGGGGAATGCACATGCACATGACTTATAAAGTCAACAGAATTGTCCCTTTTCCTTGGATTTTTGACACAAGTGCCAATCATGTGAGGTAATGAACATACACAAATATCATATTATTAAGCAAGAGTCAAAACATGGCATGGTAGACAAATTCAAATTGGGAATAATCAAGAAATCAATAAGAAAGTCTTACAAGAAAGTATAAAAGACATGTTTTTAGATTTTTAATAAAATAAACAAAATAAAACACATTTTTGATATTTTTTTCAAATACTATCCAAGTACACAGATAAATCAAGTAGCATGCAAAAAATCAAGCCAAAAGGAGTTAACTTGGTTATTGAAAACCATGTGGAAATTTGAAAAAAAGTGTTGAAGATGAATGACAAAGCAAGTGATTGGAAGAAAATATTTTGGTAAAAAGTCTCAGGAAACCGGTTTCCAAAAATGGGGAAACCGGTTTGCTCTATGAAATCTGCTTTGACAGAGGCGCTAGAAAGAAAAAACCAGCTATGAAAACCAACTTCCAGATGTGGGGAAACCGATTTCATCCACGATAACCAGTTTTTTCCAGCTTTCAAAACAAATTCTCTCAAACCTCAAGTTTTTTCCAAAGTGGCAACACTATCATTTCTCAACCAAATGAAAAATTGTAAAGATTCAAATTGCTCAATTTTTCACAAGGATTTCAAAAATGTAAATATTATAAATTGATATGGATTGTAACTAATGAATTTTTTATAAAACCAAAAAAAGCTAAAACTTCAAAATGCAATGATAGCTCAAACCATGAGTTCAAAGTTAGAAAATTTACCAAAAGGAATGCGTCCATAACCTCATTAAATAATGTTCTATCAGAAATATGATGATCCTACTAGCTTCCTTAGACCTCAATGAAGCTATTGATGTGCTTACTTTACTTTAAAACAAGCTCAAACTCTCTAACTGACTCAAAGTGCAAATTTAAAAAGTGAGAAGTAGAGGCATTAGTTGGGTGGTTACATAAGCAAACTTAAGGTTATAGTAGCTACTATATGATGTATGGAATATGTTTGGATTATTTGTTTGCAAATAACTTGCAAGGATTGGGAGTTTGGAGTTTATGGTGAGAAAACTTGCAACAATTGAGTTTTTGTGCAAATTTTGGTGTGTTGCTTTGAGACTTAGTTATCTATTTATAGAGGTTTCAAATGGTCTCTCTAACTTGTAGAAGTTAGTCTTTATTTCACATAGAATGGTAGTTTGATCAATTGGTTTCACTTTGCACAAAAATGCATGATTGGTCATGATGAAAGGATGGAGTGAAACGAGGAGTTTGTCATGCTTTATATAGCTTAGGGGGTTGCTTCTTGGCATAAGAGATTGCTTATGGTCTGATTAGAAGCAAAGTGCATGTTTGAATGAAGAGTTGTTGGCAAATAGCTTGCTTTATCAAAATGGAAATGTAGCTTTTGCAAAATGCTCCAAAAATGGTGTGTGAATTGGGTAATGCTTCAATCTCTTGTATGATGCCTCAATGGTTTGTGTAAATTTTTATTACAAATATATTTAGAGGTAAAGGGACATGCAAAGCAAGATCATAAGGTATGACTCAGAGATTTGTCAAGAATTTGTCAAAAAATGGACCTTGTAAAACATTTTCACCATGGTTACTTCATAAATTTGAAACTCTTTTCTCAAGTATGATAAAAATTCATGCTCTTGGACTTTTTGGAAAGCTTGAAATATTATCTAAAACTTTCATTTTGAACACTTTCATTTAATAAATTAGGATCTTGGAGAAAAAAAGGCTATAAAGTTAGCTACTTAACAATGTTAGAATGCTGGAAAATTTTCTCTTAGTGTTTGAGATTTTGACAATTTTGGGATGCTAACTTTATTAATTCATATCTCCAAATCTATGCATTTTTTTAGATCAACCCTCAATGACAAAGGTGTAGTATTAGTCATGATCAACCACTTTCATGTTGAAAGTTTTCCTTGAATCACCTTGTACCTCGGTGAAAATTGGCCATAAAGTTGAGTCTTTTTTAGGCATAAAACACTTGAAAATTTCTAAGTGTTTGAAATTCTTTCAACTTTGACTTTTGTTGAATTTTCTTGATTCTCTTGATTCTTAATGATAAAATTGGATAGTTTTGAATATTTTGTTAATTCTTAATTTTTGAAGTTCAATGTTGACCAAAAAGTCAGAGTTTTACTTTTGTGTGATAATTGACTTTTAATCAGTTGATTCTAATTCTTCCATTATCAATTAATTGTATCTTTGGAAGTTTCTTGAGCCCTATAATTAGGTCAATATGATGCATTTAAGTTCCTTGAATCATAGGTCATGCACTGAGCCAAAAGTCAATAATCCACTTTCTTCAATCAAAACCCTAATTAGATCAAGATTTGCATTGATGAAGATCTCTTGATTCAAAATCCCGCTTGACACAAGAAGCAAACACACAAGCTGTTTTCGTATTTTGTTAGAGAGGTAATGATGCATATTAGGTGGTATATTAGGTCAAAAATTAGGGTACAACACTTTGGCCTTGGTTATTGCCTCTATTGTTTTCTTAAAAGATTCCTTTTCCCGACTAAGAGATCATTTCTTAATTCCTTGACCAGCTCTTTTACCGTGTAATTCAAATTTATGTCATCATTGGTGTTATTGTCATGACTCTTATGGAAATAACTAAATCTTATTTTATCAGTCTTAACAGACTCATTTACCAGATAAAGGTTTCATATTCTGGCTTCGTTGAAGTCAATATTTGCACATTCTTGTATAATTTTCTATCTTGAAGTGTTTAGGGGAGTAAACATTGAGAACCTGGCTCGAGGTCCTGTATTTCCATTAATCTGAAGTCAGTTGTTGTCCGGTCTCTGACTATTTCCTAGGATTCCTGCTCCTTGGCCTATCTTTGCCTCTTAGTTCATGATTTATTCTTCATAATTGATGTAGGGTTAGACCCTATTTAAGATATTGTTTAAGTTACAAGCTCTTTATATTTCTATCTTCTTACAAAACATGAAGTATGGTTTCAATCAAGTTGAACTTGTGACCCCATATACAGAGGGGGGGGGGTGAATGATAAAATTATCTTCTAAATCAAAGTTCAAAAAAATTTTCGAAAAACTTTTGGATATGCAGCGAAAAGTCAAGGTAAGGAAAATAAGCGGAAAGTAAAAAGTTATGGGAAAAGAGAAAACACCAAAGATTTATATAGGTTTGATCTTAAAGAATTGACTTACTCTTCTCCCCAAGAATTGATCTTGAGATTATCAAACAATGCTTGATACATTTTAGAAGGTTAAGCCCAGGAATCCCCTTATACAAGGAAAAATGAAATTTCAAGTTTACTTCCAACTAAACAATGAACAACAGAATGAAAAAATTAGTCTTCATGCAAAACAACGCAAATAGTTTCAAATGGTTAGTCTCTAATCCGAACCGAGGTCTTATACCAAGTTGACCATGAATCGAACCGAGATTTTATACCGGGGTGATCTTGAACCAACTAAACTTTTGTATAGGGATGTGCTCAAGAAGCGATGTGATTATTTTTCATAGGTTATTCTTCACAAGACCATAAGGAGAGTTTTTGCTTAAGTGACAGAACTCACGAGCCAAACATAGACTTGCACTAATCCCCTTAAAATATCATTTAACATGTTTAGATCTAAATCTAAACAATTACTTCCTAAGGAAGAATAATACACTCAAGAGGAAAAAGAACTCTTGGTAAATTTACAATAGTATCCCTTATAGAACAACTTCCTCACTAAACAAAAGAACATTTCTCAAAGTGTTATGGCTAAACATATGTGAGAGAAAGAAAAATAAATTAGAAAGAGATTGAGACAGAGGAAGGTGAGATATCTCACATTTTCTAGATGAAAATAAATTAAGGGGTTGCCTCTATTTATATGTCAAAGGTAGGAAACAATTCATGGGCAAAAGTGATTAGATAATCGATTAGCAAATCAATTAGGGACATACTGTCATACCCCAAATTTACCCTACCCTTATATTATATTCGGGTTTCTAATTCAATAAATCATATTCTCTAGTTTTTATGAGGGTGTAGAACGTGGAAGAGGGTGTGATTGACCCAAAATATACCATCAATATCTGATGGCCCATTAGGTTTCTAGAGGTCTATTTCAAGTAAAAGGGGAGGTGTATTATTTTAAACCAAAGGATATAAACAAATTGTTTTTTAAAGACCAATTTAGGTTTCTTGAGTAACGCTAATTTGTTTTTTATACATCAGAGAAGGCCCATATGCAAAAAAATTTAGGCCCAATATTTAAAAGTAGTGGCCCATTTCAATTTTTGAGTTTGTTTTGAAAAATGTTTTGTTATAACATTATTATTATTATTATTATTATTATTATTATTATTATTATTATTATTATTATTATTATTATTATTATTATTATTATTATTATTATTATTACTATTACTTTATTATAATAATTATTAATAATTATAGTAATATTGATTTTAATTAAAGCATTATATTAAAAACTTAATTAAAAATTGATTTATGTTTTACTGATTCAAAGAGAGTAAAAAGTTTTCTTCTTTCAAGGCCCAGTCCAGGTCGAGTTAATGTTTGGCCCAAAAAACAAAGCAAACAAGATTCACTGTTTAAATCACAAGATAACTCTATTATATAAATAATTAAGGAGCAACGCATGAAAACAATCATTGTGCGAATTAAAGAAGACTAGTGAATGTTTTACAAAGAAATCAAAATCGTATTTTTTCACATTATTACAGATCAGTAGCAACTTAACACAGTCCAAAATCATAAGCAAAAACTTAATCAACACAGTGACAAAATCAACCAGTATGGAAACAAATTAAAACTGTAAATCAGATTTATAGACACGTTAAATCATTACCTAAAATAATAATCCTAAAGATTACTATAGAAGCCTAAACAGTAAAACATTAAAGGGGGGAGAGATTACAGGGGAAAAATAACGACAGAGAGACAAATTGACAGAAAGAAAAACTACAGAGAAGAAGAATCAGACGAAAAACCCCTTGGTGTAGACTTAGGGTTTCAAAATATGAAACCCTATAGTCTCACTATCTCGTCGTCACAATCTTCACCGTGCCACTGTCAAACCCTTAACTGTTGTACCTGTCAAATAAAACAAAAAGGGATTAGCAAAAAACTCAAATCGGAACAAAGATGATCAAACACGACGGGAGGTAAAACACTTAGCTTTATGATGTTTTTTTTATTGTTGCATTTTTTATAGGCTTGGGAGTTTAGGGTTACGGTCGGGTTGTGTGTTGTTGTTGTTGTGTTGGAGAAGGAGCGGTATGACTAAGGCGCCGCCGCCGGAACGGGTAGGGGTTGGCCCTGTTTAGGGTTTGTGAGAGAAAGGAAAGGTGACAGAGCAGAGGCGAAGAGAAAGAGGTAGAACATATTTTCTTTATTCTGTTTTGTAAAATAAAAATGAAATTATAATGTAATAAGTTATCCCACGCATGTTGTGATACGGTGGAAGAACTGACTTGGGTGTTTTGCATTTTATCGCAATTGTTGCGGATAGTAAGAGTCGCCACCGACTTTTATTTTATCCAGTAAAGGAAAGGGTGAAAATAACAGGAAAGACCTTTTGAGAATTTTCTTGAGTTTGGTGGGTAGTTTATGAAAAGGGAAGGTGTTAGCACCCTTTTCATCTGTAGTTATCTACGGGCTCTTAGTTGCTAGCTCACTTTTAAATGCTTTTTGTAAAACGTATTTTTGTTTGTTTGAAAGTATTTTTGAAAAGTGTCTTTGTTTAAGTGAACTTTGTAATGATTCTCATCTCTATAAGAATGTATACAAAGTGTTGACTTTTGAAAATATTTCAGAAAGTGTTGGTGTGTTTGAAAAATGTTTTATTTTGATATGTTTGTGAGTAAGAAACTACGAGTGTTCTACCTACTCAAAAGAAGTCTTTGTTATTTTCCTCCGCCTTTAGATAGTGTTATCTTACCATTAGTTAGTAAGAAAACTTATCATTGGACGTGAAGGGACATGCGTAGGTTATCATACAGTCATAGAAGGCAACATTGTAAGATACCTTAGCAATTTGTCGTAAGGGACTAAGATCGTTTATCGAAGGCAACATCGAAGGGTCATCGAGGGACTACGATCTTGTAATGGAGGGTCTTTGCTAAAGTATCCCACGTTCGACGGACATGACTGTTTTAATCTAAGGAAACAAGTGTAGGTTAACCTTAGAGGTGCAAGTGTGTAAAGTGTATTTCTTTCATTTAATTTTTCTTTAATTAGGGTTATCTAGTATTGATTTTAAGTCTTGCCATACAAACTCTAATTAATAGCAATGATATGGAAAGCGATAAATTGCGGAAATTAAAAAGTCCAACGCTATTACACCATTTTAGGGGATGGGGGTACAAATTACAAATAGGGATGAAAACAATTAAAGCCTAATTACTATTACAACCAAATTGAATAAGGTAAAAATAAAATATACAAGAATATAAAAATAATGTAAAAGAAGAGACAATTATTTTTATGGTTTTTTGTATGAAAAAGGTTTTAACCTAATTAATCAAATTGAAAAGAAATTAATAATAATTCTAATGTCTAAATTAATTTAATTAAGAGAAAGTTAAAACCTAAGTCTAAATTAATTAAGAAAAGAAAATTAATTTATTAAGAAAATATTTTTTGGTCTTTTTTATATTTAAAGGAAATAAAACTAAAGTGAAAATAAATAAATAAATTTACAATATTTAGTCTAAGTATTTAATAAAAAATATATTTTTGTATTTTTTATTAGAAATAATAATAATAATAAAATAAAATAAGTAAAGAAAATAAAATAATATAAATTTAGGAGTCAGGTGATTAGAAGAGAAATTAGGAGGTTAGAAATTCAAATAGTTTTTTTGTTTAGGGCCCAAAATTGTTTTTGAAATCAGAAATTAAAAATAAAAACAAAATGAAAAGAAATAATGGGTTGTGTGTTGTTTAGGAAGCAGGGGGTGATTATGAGTAAAAAGAATCAAGGCCTGAAGCTGGAAAGCCCAGGCGCTTGTCCAAACAAAAAAAGGGAAATAAGAAAAATGTTAGAAAAATAACAAAAGGTCTCGCTGGGGCTCGAACCCAGAACCTTCCATAGTAATTCCTTTAGCGCGCGCTTCCTGCCACTTGGGTGGCTGTTTCATCTGGTATTATGAAAAGTTACACTAAATTTAAAACAAAATAAGTCCAGATGATAACTTCATCTTCTTCCTCGCGCCAGTCTGTTCTTCAACATTTTCAAATTTTGTATCTTGCTCATTTCTCAACCATTCTCAAAAGTGTAAACATCAAACATGTTAGAAATTTCACAACAATTTCAAATATGTAAATAACTTAAGCTATGGATCAAAGATGAACAATAATTTTAACTGGTACCAAATTTAACATAATTTTTTCAGAAAGTTCAAACTTAAAATTCACACTACTCAAGCAACATAAATGAATTCTAAGGACATGGTTAGTTTCAGGGCTATGATGTCTAGATTTTATCTTTGAAAATCAAAGTCAAATGATGCTTGTATGAAGAGATAAAAGTTCAGAAAACTCACCTTGCATATGAAGATCATGGTTTGAGTTTGAGCAATCCCTAAGATGTTGTAATGATCTGGTTATCTTCCTTGAACCTCTAAGAAGCTACTGCAATGCTTAGCTTGAGCTGAGAGTGCCTGGAATATTCTAGAGAAGTCAAGTTGCAGAACTCTATTTTTGGTTATGGAGGATGGTGAAGGAGGTGTTACAGTTGTGTAACAGGGTCCTGGATCACTTCTAGATGAGGTATGGATGCTTTGTGATTGATTTTGAGGAAGAACGCACGAGTGGAAAGTCAGTTTGGACTTTCAAGTCAGAAATGGCACAAAAATGAAGTTTGAGAGTAATTCTGAGTTTGAGGGAGTTTAAGGGCTTGTAAAATCGTGTGTTAGCTTGCAAAGATGACCTCTATTTTTAGTCAAGAGGTTTGGAAACTTGATGGGATCAGAAACAAGAGATCACATGTTATGGATTTTTGCCTTGTTTTCGAAGCAACTTGATAAACATAGTTCTAAGGCATGATACAAGGGCTTGTAGAGTGGTTTATCACTTTAAACATGCTCCTTATGATATTGTAGGTTTAGTGTGTGCAGAAGAAACAAGTTAGAGGCTCAATGGATTGACTTTTACAATAAAGCTTGCTTTTCCAAAATGGAAGTGTTACCTTTGTGCCATAAATGGAAATGTAAGTTGGATAATGACTCAAATGCTTGGATCAAAGATCTAACAGTTGTGTAATCAATTAAATATGGAGTTAAACACAAGTTAGAAGCCTGCAAAGTAAGAATATGCAGCATAGGCTAGGGTTTTGGTCAAGTGTTCATCACAAAAAGGAGTTGTAATTCAAGAGAGGATGCCTAACTTCTTGTCTTCGATTCTCTTAGCTCAAACATGATCTCTTCAAGTTATTGGACATTTTGTAAAGCTTGAAACATTTTATACAACCTTCATGATGACCATTTTGACAAAATTAAATTGGAACTAGGTGAAAATTGGCCAAGAAGTTAGGTCAAAAATCTGCCTAAACTTGTCAAAATTTTCACTAAGTGTTTTATGAAAATGTCATGACTTCATGTGCTTATATCTTCAAATCTAAGCATTTTTTGGACATCAACTCTATAATACAAAGTTGTAAAATTCATCAAGATCTACAACTTTCATGTTGAAATTTTTCTTTGAATCATCTTGCATCTTGGTGAAAAAAGGTCATGAAGTAGTGAAATTATCAAGGTTTAAAACACTTAGAAATGTTTGACCAAATTTCAACTATCAATTGTTTGATATTTGAGAAATGTTTTGACTCATGAAATTAGGTTAACATGTTGTGTTTGGACCCTTGAGATCATGCTTCAGGTCACTAGGTCATGTACTAGGTCAAAAGTCATTGATCAGTTATTCTTAGTCAAAACCCTAATTTTGACAATTTTGCCCCTTTGATGGTTTGAACACTTTTATTGAGGAATTATGATCCAAACTTGTTCAATTGATGAATATGACCTCAAAATGTTGATATTGGTCAAAAATCTTGAAGTTTGACTGTAAGTTGGCCACAATTGACTTTTTAACCAATACAACTAATTTCCAATCATCTGAGCAATTGTTTGAGCAATTTTGAGATGCAAGACTTGAAACTTGGTATGACCAATCTTGGAGGTCTATAATAAACTATGAAAGTCATTGGAAGCATAATAAGTCCAATTTTCCTTGTAAAATTTAAAACCCTAATTTGGGGTATCAGTGCTTAGGAGGTGGTTTGACCTAGTCAACACCTGTGCAAGCTTGAGCCATTGAGGATCTTTGTGAAAAGTGTATTAAGAAAAGGGAGAGGGAAAATTTTGGGGGTACAATAGCTTCCCATGTTCAATATTCTTAAACCTGAAAAGTTAGATTGTTATACTCGTCATTCGTTACTCGTAGGTGGAAGATGAATGAACACTAGAGTGCCCAGAAATTTGCACTTGCTGGTGCACGAAATAATGCTATTGGTTGACTGTGTCGGGAATGGGCTTAAATATGCAATTTGGAGAGGTGACAAAGAGTTAACGTAGATGGGCTTATAGATGCCATCCAAAGGTAACAGAGAATCGTCAGAGATGGGCTTATAGATGCCATCCAGAGTGACTGTTGGTAAGTCTAATACTTGACTTGATTTTTAAAAGATGTATCTAGAAAAAAAGTCTCCATGCGACTACTACTTCAATAAGTAATGAAGGAATCTGGGGAGACTACTACTTTATTAGGTAATGAAGGAATCTCTGACTACTACTACTTCAACAAGTAATGGAGGAATCTCTGACGACTACTACTTCAATAGGTAATGAAGGAATCTGTGGTGACTACTACTTCAACAGGTAATGAAGGAATATGTGGAGACTACTACTTTAATAGGTAATGAAGGAATCTCTTATGACTACTACTTCAACAGGTAATGAAGGAATCTCTGACGACTACTACTTCTACAGGTAATGAAGGAATCTCTGACGACTACTACTTCAACAGGTAATGAAGGAAATATCATGACATTGCATCATGATATTGCATACAACCGACTCTTTACCTTTGCAGGAAAGATCAATCAAAAGATGAATATCATTAATTATCTACATAATCAAACAAATTTCTCTAGAGACTAAAATCTGACAAGTATTTCAATCGAAGACTTGCTCCAGGAAATCATTCTGAAGAATATCTCTCCGAGATGAAATCAAGAATGGATTCATTCATTACCTATTGAAGTAGTAGTCGTAAGAGACTCCTTCATTACCTGTTAAAGTTGTAGTCGCCATAGATTCCTTCATTACCTGTTGAAGTAGTAGTCATCAGAGATTCCATCATTACCTGTTAAAGTAGTAGTCGTCAGAGATTCCTTCATTACCTGTTGAAGTAGTAGTCGTCAGATATTCCTTCAATACTTGTTGAAGTAGTAGTCTCCATAGATTCCTTCATTACCTGGTTAAGTAGTAGTCGTCAGGGATTCCTTCATTACCTGTTGAAGTAATAGTCGTTAGAGATTCCTTCATTACCAGTTGAAGTAGTAGTAGTCAGAGATTCCTTCATTACCTGTTAAAGTAGTAGCGTAATGATGTTCTCAAAATAAATGAGATTGTGCTATATGTTTCGTGTGCATATGTCATGATGTATGAATGTTTTTTAAATGTATCCTTGTTTGGGAAAATAAATCCCTGATTATCGTTGTGGATGAAGAGTAAGTGTATCTTCAATTTTGTCTAGAAGGCTTCCGCTGGGGATTCCTGTTGATTTGTTTGAAGAAACTCCGCTTGGGATATACTGATTTCTATTTTGGGGAGTAAATTTTAGGAACATTAGTCGTTCATTGCTCTACTAGGGAATTTAGTTCTTATATGCCCTGATTGGGGTTAAAAGAGATGTTTAAACTTCTTATTTGTTTGGGGAGGATAGTTGACTGGTATATGGTCGAATTCCAGGCTTTGCAGAAACTTTCTCAGGATAATGACAACTTTATTGAGGAAGAGGAGTTTTGTCAATGACTTGTTGTAGTCTAAGGAATAGACTCGGGCTGGGGAGATTGAAATTCGTTGGGGAAATTGAAGAAAGTATTTTGGCAACCTTATTGGGGAAATGAATTCTTTTGTGAAAGAACATTTGTAAGGTTTCTTTCCTAGTTTTGGAAAGCCAAACTCGGCCGGGGAAAAGAATTTCTAGGAGATATGTTGATTGGAACTCTGAAATGAAGTTGTATGAATTTACTCTATGGGGATTTATGGATAGCATGAGTGTTCTATTGGCTCCTTGAATAAGCACTTATTCTGGTTCTTATGCGTACATTTATTAACAATTAATCATGTTCATATGCATATGTTCATTCAATTTTAGTCATTGGACGTTTTTGCAATCAAAACAGGAAAACAAAAAAAGTTTGCACTTCAAAGTATATTTATAATGATAATTTGCCTATAAACAGGCATTTTTGTACAATGAGACGGAAATCCTAGTCAGAGGAAGTCGTCGTGAAATGAAAAAAAATACAAAGTGAACAAAATATATATAGTCATGTGGAAGTGATCTCATCAGGTTCCAACTCTGCTATTGCTCCTATGTCTTCGAACATCTCATCCTTTGCTATCAGAAGAAGTTGGTTGAACTGATCTTATACCATTTGAACTTTTGACCTTGGTAATAAAGCTGGCTGTAGTGATCCAACGGGATATAGTCATACGCTTTGATCCTTAACTTTTGTCTGGACCGCCCTTTCGGGTTTTCAGTCCACCAGGATACCCTTTTTTGCCCAAGCTTCCCTCTCAGGTTTTCGACTTACCGGGTGTACCATCTTTTGTATATATCCCTAATTTTTTCCCAAACCTTTATGGTTTGCCGAGATGCCCTTATTTTTTCCTAGGTATGTCAACCTAGAGGCTCGTTCTTATGTGTAGTATTTTTTTACTATGTCTGCATTCACCGGGTGCGGGAAATCCCCACCGTCCATAGTGGTTAACATCATAGAACTTCCAGAAAGTAATTTCTTGACTAAAAATGGCCCTTTTTATGTGGGAGTTCATTTTCCCCTGGGATCGCCTTGTGGTAGAATGATGCATTTTATTACCAAGTCGCTAGCCTGGTATACTCGAGGCTTAATCTTCTTGTTAAATGCCTTTATCATACGTTTTTGATGCATTTGTCCCTTAGCCAGATTCAGGAACATTTATTGGAATTAAGCATTTTGTGCCTGAAGTTCCTTAACTGTTTGTTCAAGAGCCATTGCTGAAATAAACAGCGAAGAAGATAAGAAGCTTATCCTGAAACATGTTTATGCAATGATATGTATGATATATATGTATGCAAATTTTTCAAGGATTTCTAAGACTTAAATTTGCTTAGCCAAAGGGAAAACAAACGTTAATTGAATTAAGAAGTTTAAGCGGTTACAATGATGCCTCTCAGGCTTACAAAGGAAGTAACAAAGCAAAAATGAACTCTCAAACAAAAAAGGACTCAAGCTTCCCACAGGCGTATCCTCTTTGGTGCAATGTAGGCATTTATACTCTTCTCTTCGTGAAGTAGCCTGGTAAGCTCTAAGACTTTCTTCTCGCTGGCGTAGAATTAGGTTTCAAAGTGTGATACGGTGGCAGAACTGGGACTATTTTAGGAATGTTGGTTTGCATTTTGCGTTTGTGTTTGCAAAATGTTGCGGTAAGCAAGAGTCGCCACCGACTTTTATTTTATCCAACAGGAAAGGAAAAAAGCACAGAAAAATTCCTTTTTCGAGATTATTCTGAGTACGGGGGGTAGATTATAGAAAGGGAAGGTATTAGCACCCTTTCCATCTGTAGTTATCTATGGGCTCTTAGGTACTTGCTCATCATTTTAAAATTGCTTATGTGTGTTTGTGTGATTTGAAAAGTTTTTGTTTTGACTTCGATTTAACCCTTTCTTCTGTCTTCAAGAGTGTTACGAAGTGTTTTTGAAAACTTTGTTTGAAAAGGGGTGTAAGTGTGAAAAAGTTTGTTTGTTTTGAGCAAGTACTTAAGAGCTAATCTACCTACTCGAAAAAAGAATTGTTCTATGTTCGTTTCCTTTAGACAGCATTATCCTACTATTAGTGAGTAGGTAGCACCATCGTTGGAGTTTTAAGGGTCAATTCGAAAAGGGACGTGCGATCACTAAAGCAATGTTAGGATGTCTTAGTAGTAACCCTAATGTCTTAGATCAATTATTTGAGGCAACAATATCCGAGGCAACCTTTCCGAGGCAACTTTGATCTTTTGGACAAGAGAGCGACCACTAAAATATCCTATACTTAATGACTGTTTACCGAAGGCAACCGAAGTGAGGGTATACCCTAGGAGTGCGCATGTGCGAGTGATTCAATTTCAAGCTTATTATCTTTGCACATTTAGGGTTTGCTAATTGTTTTAAAGTTAATCATACATTTTTGTCATGCATCCCTATTATTCATACATCTAACAGTTAATATTTTCGGAATTTAAAGTGTGGAAAATAAGCTACGCTATTACAAGGCTTCGGGTATTTACATAGCCAAAAACAAACCCTTAAAAAAATGATAAATGAAAGTAAAAGTTCCTAATTAATCTACTACAACTTGTGAGCAATTACATCAATATGGTAAAAATAATAATAAAGCGCGAGCGAGGAAATTAAGAACGATAAGAAATTAGGGTTTTGACCCCTTCTAACCTAATTTGAAAAAAAGTTTTTGTTGTTTTTGACTATTTTTTTTAAGAAAAAGAATTAGGTTTTTAAGTTATATACAAAAATAGTTAGTAATTTAATTAATTAAAGAAAATGACTAAAATTAACCTATTTTTATGTTTTTTTGGTTATTTTAAGAAAAAGAAAATAGAAATTAAATTATTAAAACCCTAATTGTTCTAATTAATTTTAATTTATTTACAAAAAGAAATTAAAGTTACCTAAAATTAAATAACCTAATTAAATTAACATTTGTATAAAAAATAAATCTAATTCTAATTGGATGAAAAACATTTTTTGTGATTTTTTTGAATAAAAGAAAATTAATTTGTGTTAGTAGAAACAAATAAATAAATTAAATAAAACAAAATATAAAAAGAAAAGATAAAGAGATTGGGCCTGCTTTGGAAGTAATTTTTGGGGTGTAGATAGCACTTTTTTTTCCCAAGAAATAAAGGTCCACGTTGACTAGCCAGATTCCCCATTATGCGTTGACTAAGGCCTTTGGTGCTCCTTCATCTAATGGCCCTTAGATCTGGCCATCTGGACACTTGGTTGGCTGGATAATGATGGACCATAGTGGTCATCCCACCTGTGCACGCATGTGATCACTGAAAGAAAAAACATATGAAATAATTTGGGGGGACCTGGGATTCGAACCCAGGACCCAAGGCATTTTCCACCTGCACCAATGCTAGCTGCACTGCACGTTTTTGTTATATATAGAATAAACAATAATCATAATATATAATAATGTGAAAAAGGGCGCCAAACTTCAAATAAGCAAATGAGACGGAGCCATGTATGTCATCTTTTTCCTCTCTCCGTTGGTAAAAGTCACAGACTTTTACCTACGGACATATGTCCGTGGCTACAGATCCTGCAATTCTTAAAATCAAACACACACATGATAAATAAAATCTAAGGCCATGGATTGATTCGTCTTGGCCTGCTGAGCACGATGGTGCCCCTTTCATGGCCCAATTTTTCATGTGTAAAAAGATCCTAAAACGAAGCATAAAACCCTAACAATGGCAAACCTTGATACAGTCCATAAAAATGCAATTGAATGTTACAGATAGTTTGCAAATGTTCCAGGGATCAAGAATATACAAATATTTCATGCTATAGATGCCAAAATTATGCAATTCGAATTCAAGAAAAATCCATAGTCGTGGCTGACTTACAGTGAGTTATAGAGCTGAAAACTCCTTGTTCTTTATTGGTTTTGCTTGCCTGTGATCCCAGGAAGCGATTGGGATGGTCAGGAAGCCCTGGAATCGCCTGGAACTATGAATTCGACTCGGCACTTTTTTGTATTTTTTTCAAGTTTGTTCTGACTTCTCACGCCTCTCTAACCTCTTTTCCTAGGTTTGCAATTGTTCAATATATATCAAGGACTGAATTAGGTTTAAAATTATGCTCTCAATCTTCCTCCATTATAGCTTTTGATTTAGATTTGATTCACTTGAATATACTTCCAAAAATAGGCCAAACTCAATCTTTGTGTGCACACCAATGCTTTGCACGAATTCAATCTTTTGCCAACTGGATATAAGACTTGAAACATGCACAATATCTTGAGATTTCAATGATTTGGATTTTCTATGATTTGTTTTGATTTAAATTTATTTAATTCAAATAAAAATCAAAATAAATAATAAAAATAAGATAATGACAAGTGGAAAGAGCTAGGGATCGTGGACCATTCTACCAACTCAAAACAAGTGCAAAAAGTTAGGCCCATTTAGCAAAAATTACAATTTTAGGCATAGTTGACTTTTGACAATTTTACAAAAAGGGTCAACTTCACCAATGCATAACTTCCTCAATTTTGACTCTTTGAAGGTGTTATTGGACTTTTTAGAAAGCTTTAGATGTCCTCTAAGCAACACTTTTAGCCTCATCTCGATTTTTTATTCCATGTTCATGTATGAAGCTTTGACAAAAAAGGTGTTTTCGTTGACTTTTCAAAATGACCTATAATGTCCAAATTCATAACTTCTTGTGAGTGCATATTTTGAACTTGGGAGCTGAATATGGATTGTAGATAATTGCATCCTCTTAAAAATTAGTTTTGGATAGGTCATTTCTCATAAAGTATGATAAAGTTATGCTTGGTCAAAGTTGAGTTGACTTTTCCTACAAAACCCTAATTTAGCAACTTTTGGTTCTTGATGAATTATGAGCAATCCTTGATAAATCATGATAAACCCTTGATCAAATGATGAATGATACTTCAAAATTAGGATGTTGACCAAAAATCTTGAAGTTTGACTGTATGTGGGCCACAATTGACTTTTGCCCTAGCATAGTTGATTTTCAGGCCTTTGAGCAATTGACTGGGCAAACTTTCTCTGTAGGGCTTGAAACTTGACATGGATGATCTTGAGAACATATTAGGAAAAAGGTGAGCATTTGGGATCCCTTGGACTCAAGTATCTTGATGCAACATGAAACCCTAATTTTAGGTAGTCTGCCTTAGGAGAGAGCTTTGCTTATCAACCCTTGGACTTCCTTGAGTAATTTAAAGACCTCACTTGAAATGTATTGAGAAATATGGGAGGGAAAATTTTGGGGTACAACAGCTGCCCCTGTTCAATCTTCTTAAACCTGAGAATGTAGATTGGCTTGTCTGCCTTTCATGATCCGAAGGTGGAAGATGATTGAACACTAGAGTGCCCAGAAATTTGCACTCGCATGAAGTGGTACTTGTCTTGTGATGTCGGGAATGGGATTATAGATTCCATTTGGAGATTGATGATGGAAGATGGTCTTAAAGATGCCATCGGAAGAAGTGTTGATCGCATAAGAGATTCCTTAGCGAGAGCTTGCATACCTGTTGTTGAGGAAGATTCCGCTGGGGAATGTTGTTCTTAGTTTTGGGAGAAATAGAATTTTAGGAGCTTCAGTCGTCCGTTATTCTATTGGTGGATCGTCTCTGTTTCTTGAGAAAAGTTGAATTTTAGGAGCTTCGGTCGTCTGTTATTCTACTGCGGAATCGCCTCTTAGTTGAAGAGGTGAAAATAAACTACTATCTGGTCGTGATCCAGGATTCATAGTGATAAGATCGATTGTTATCTGGTCGTAATCCAGGCTTTACGGTGACTTACTGGGTAGATGAGATTATACTTGCTATCTGATTGTAATCCAGGCTTCGCAATTTCTCAATTCTTATCTGGTCATAATCCAGGCTTCAGAAGGAATTAAGTTGTTATCCGGTTGCATCCGGGCTTCAACTTGAATTTAGGGCACACTAATATCCGGTCAAATTCGGGCTTCTTAGTAATTGTCCAGGTAAAATTGTTATTTGGTCGAAATCCAAGCTTCGCAATGTCTTATAGTGTTATCTGGTCGAAATCCAGGCTTCAGTCCCTTTATCGTTATCTGGTCGTTATCCAGGTTTCACGATGTTTTATACCATTATCTGGTTGATTTCAGGCTTCATGGTGTTCTGTACCGCTATCTGGTCGTAACCCAGGCTTCACAATACCTTACTTCTTATCTGGTCGTAATCTAGGCTTCATAAGAAATCAAGTGGTTATCCGGTTGCCTCCGGGCTTCCCTTTGACTGTTGGGCCTACTAATATCCGGTCGAATCCGGGCTTCATAGTAATTGGCCGGGAGAACTGCTATTTGGTCGTAATCCAAGCTTCACAGTGTCCCTCACTGTTATTTAGTCGTAATCTAGGCTTCAGTGTCTTTTTACCGCTATCTGGTCGTAATCCAGGCTTCACGATGTCTCATACCATTATCTGGTCGAGTCCAGGCTTCATGGTGTTCGGAGAAATCAAGATACTATCCGGTCGAACCCGGGCTTCATAACTTGTGTTAAAGATATACCACTATCTGGTCGTAATCCAGGCTTCTTAGTACTCTTGGCTGCTATCTGGTCGTAATCAAGGCTTCACAATGTCTTCTACCATTATCTGATCGTAATCCAGGCTTCATGGTCTCTTGTATTGCTATCTGGTCATAATCCAGGCTTCACAATAATTTGCTGAGCTGTTATCCGGTCGACTTCGGGCTTCACGGATTGTGTTTATGATATACCACTATCTGGTCGTAATCCAGGCTTCATGGTGTCTAAGACTGCTATCTAGTCGTAATCCAGGCTTCACAGTAACTTGCTGAGTTGTTATCCGGTCGTAATCCGGGCTTCACGGCTTGTTGGGGATTAAACTATTATCCGGTCGTATCCGGGCTTCAAAGCTTGTTTACATGATACCACTATCTGGTCGAGTCCAGGCTTCGCGGTGTTTGATACGGTTATCCGGTTGTAATTCGGGCTTCACAATATGCTGTAGAAATCAAGATACTATCCGGTCGGATCCGGGCTTCACAATATGATGTAGAAATCAAGATATTATTCGGTCGTACCCGGGCTTCATAGCTTGAACTTGGTGAGAATTTGATTGTATCCTTTTCCTAAAACGTAAATGTTAGTTGTATGTAATGCATGATATGTATCAGACAATGATGTTCTCAAAATAAATGAGACTGTGTTGTATGATGCGTATATGCATGCCGTGATGTATGGATGTGCAATGTTTTTATGATGTTCTCTAGTTGGGGAAAATAAATCCCGGACTGCTACTGAAGAATAAAGAGTTTCGCTCGCTGGGGACAACGACTGAAGATGATTGGGAGAATAATCCTGCTGGAGAATACACCGGTGAGAGAATGACTCTTTGGGGAAGAGATACTTTGCTGAGGATTCGCTGATTTGGAGGAATAACCTCGGCTGTGGATGAATTACCATTACTGGCGATGATAAACTCTGTCGGGGATAAAGTTCCTGTTTGTGGAAGAAATAAACTCCACTGGGGATGGTCCTCCATCGTTGGTGATAGATGAACTCTGCTTGGGGAGAATCTTACCGACTCATTCGCGATTGCGAACCTCAACTGGGGAGAGTTGTGATGTTGTTCGGGAAAGCTAACATCACTGTCTTTTTCCTACTCTGCGGGGAGTGTATATACTTTTAGTCATTTTCTCTAGTTGGGTCTATCCCTGTACCTGGTGGGTAGAGCAACTGTAAGGTCTGGACCTTTCTTGTTTGCCCCTGTTTCTGAAATTACGAGTAATCGTCTTTTGTTTCGCATGTAAATATTTATGAGCAGCAATTATTGTCAAATGCATATATCAAAAATGAACCATTGGACGTTCTTGCAAAACAAAACAGAAAAAGATAACATTTTTGAAATTTCTTTGTGAAAATGAATTGTATTGATTTTGAAGTTGGCCTGTAAATAGGCGTTTTTTGTACAAGAGGCTGACGTCCTAGTAAGAGAACACCGCCGAAAGATGAATTATACAATTTTGTGAAAAATAAAGAAAAACAGCTATGTGAACAATCCCACTGGGTTCCAACTCTGCTATTGTCTTTATATCTTCGAGCGTCTCATCACTTTGCTACTTGGTTGAAGGTAGATCAGATTGATTGGCGTCGTCCGAGCTTGATAGTCGATACCGAAGTTTGGTTGCAAGATGATCCAACGAGACCTAGTGTTACGCTTTGATCCCTAATTTTTTCCTGGACCGCCCTTTCGTGTTTTCAGTCCACCGGGATACCCTTTTTTGCACAAGCCGCCTTTTCAGGTTTTCGACTTGCCGGGTGTACAGTTTTTTCCATTTTCATCCCTTATTTTTGCCCGAACCCTTTTGGTTCGCCGGGAAGCCCTTATTTTTTCCTAGGCCAGTCAACCTAGCGGGTCTTTGATTATGCGTAGTATTTTTTCACTATGTCTGTATTGACGGGGTGAGGAAGGTCGTCACCATCCATGGTGGTTAGAATCATAGCTCCTCCTGAGAAAATGTTCTTAACCACAAATGGCCCTTCGTAAGTGGGGTTCCATTTGCCCCTGGGATCACCTTGCGGAAGAATGATACGCTTGATCACGAGATCCCCAACTTGATACTCTAATCGTCTTACTTTCTTGTTAAATGCCACGATCATCCGCTTTTGATACGTCTGACCATGAAAAATAGCAGTAAGTCTTTTTTTGTCGATTAAGTTCAGCTGATCAAGTCGGGTCTGAATCCAATCGTCTTTGCTCAAACCTGCATCCTTCATAATCCGAAGAGTGGGTATCTGGACTTCAATGGGTAAGACCGCTTCCATGCCATACACCAAAGAATAGGGTGTTGCCCCTGTTGACGTCCGTGCTGAGGTACGGTACCCATGAAGAGTGAACGGTAACATCTCATGCCAGTCTTTGTATGTCACCGTCATCTTTTGCACAATCTTCTTGATGTTCTTATTAGCCGCTTCAACAGCCCCATTCATCTTCGGCCGGTAAGGAGAAGAGTTAGGATGTTGTATCTTAAACTGTTTGCAGAGTTCGGTGATCGTTGTATTGTTGAGATTTATACCATTGTCTGTAATGATCCTCTCTGGTACACTGTATCGACAGATCAAATTGTGTTGGATAAACTGCGCCACGACGTTCTTGGTTACTGTAGAAAAGGAAGCTGCCTCCACCCACTTTGTAAAGTAATCAATTGCTACCAGGATGAAACGATGCCCGTTGGATGCCGTAGGTCTGATCTCACCAATCATATCGATGCCCCACATTGCAAAAGGCCAAGGTGCCGTCAAAACATTCAAAGGAATTGGAGGTATGTGAACCTTATCAGCATAGACTTGGCACTCATGACATGTCCGAGAATGCTGATAACAGTCGGCTTCCATAGTAGACCAATAGTATCATGCCCGTAGGATTTTCTTAGCCATGGTATGTCCACTTGAATGGGTTCCGAAGGTACCTGCATGTGACTCTACCATAATCCTTTCTGCCTCGTTCTTATCCACACACCGCAGTAAGGTTGAATCATGGTTACGCTTGTAAAGGATGTCATTGCTGATGAAGAACTTCGCCGCGAATCTCCTCAGAAACTTTTTATCGTTAACAGATGCACCCTCGGGGTACTCTTGAGCCTCAAGATACCTCTTTACCTCATGAAACCAGGGTTTATCTATTACCACTTCAGTCTCGATGGCACAACAATGTGCGGGTTCGTCCAACCTCTCAATGGTAATCTGGGGAGCCTCACTGTCTCACCTAACCTTGAACATAGAAGACATAGTAGCTAGCGCGTCCTCCAACTGGTTCTCCTCTCTGGGGAAATGTTCAAAGGTTATCTCCTCGAAGTGTGGAAGCAACGTCAGTACATACTCCTTGTAAGGAATAATATTTGGGTGTTTCATATCCCATTCACCTTTGATCTAACTGATCACGAGAGTGGAATCTCCAAATACACTCAAGAGCTTAATCCTCAGGTCAATAGCTGCTCGAAGGCCCATGATACACGCTTCATACTCCGCCATATTATTGGTGCAGTTAAAACATAATCTGGCGGTGAACGGAGTATGACAGCCTTATGGAGATATGATCACGGTGCCAATGCCATTACCTAAAGCGTTTGAAGCTCCATCAAAGTACATAGACCATCGGGGTCCCTCCTCAGGTCCTTCATCTGGTCTAGGTATTTCACAGTCGGTCACCAACATGATGTTCTCATCTGGAAACTCGAAATTCATGGATTGGTAGTCGTCTACATCCTAATGCGCTAAATGATCTGCCAACACACTTCCCTTGATTGCTTTTTGGGTTGTATATTGGATGTCGTACTCAGTTAAGATCATATCCATCTTGCTATTCTTCTGGACAAGGCAGGCTTTTCGAAGATATACTTGATTGGGTCCATCTTTGATATCAATAGGATAGTGTGAGTCAGCATATACTGTCTCATCCGGCGAGCAGCCCATGCCAAAGCACAACAAGTTTTCTCGAGCAACGAGTATCGGGTCTCGCAGTCGGTAAACTTTTTGCTAAGGTAGTAAATAACATGCTCTTTTTGGCCAGACTCGTCATGCTGCCCCAGCACGCACCCCATTGAATTATCCAATATTGTCAAGTATAAGATCAAAGGTATTCTTTCAACTGGAGGCATCATAATAGGTGGCTCTTGGAGATATTCTTTGATCCTTTCAAAAGCAGCCTGACATTCATCGTTCCACTTTACCACTTGATCTTTCTTCAGCAGCTTGAAGATTGGCTCATAAGTAGCAGCCAGGTGTAAAATGAATCGGGAAATGTAGTTCAGACGTCCCAAAAAGCCTCTGGTTTCTTTTTATGTTCGGGGAGCTGGCATTTCCTGTATAGCCTTCACCTTTGCAGGATCCACCTGAATACCTTTCTCACTAACGACGAAACCCAGCAACTTATCAGACCTCACCCCGAAGGTGCACTTGTTTGGGTTTAACCTCAGCTTATACAACTTCAACCAGTCAAACAGCTTCTGAAGATGGTCAAGATGCTCTTCCTTAGTCTGGGACCTTGCGATCATGTCGTCAACGTAAACCTCAATCTCATGGTGAATCATGTCGTGGAACAAAGCGACCATGGCACGCTGATACATTTCCCCAGCATTCTTCAACCTGAAAGGCATTACCTTGTAGCAAAAGGTGCCCCACTGTGTAACGAAAGTTGTCTTCTCCATGTCTTCGGGAGCCATCTTAATCTGATTGTAACAAGAGAAACCATCCATGAAGGAGAAGACCTTATGTTGTGCGGTGTTGTCAATCAAAACATTGATATGAGGCAGAGAGAAATCACCCTTGGGGCTCGCCCTGTTCAGATCTCTATAGTCTACACGCATACGTACCTTACCATATTTCTTTGGCACCGGAACCACGTTGGTAACCCACTGTGGGTAGGAAGTAACAGCTAGAAACCCGACGTCAAACTGCTTCATGACCTCAGCTTTGATTTTCTCAGACATCTCTGGGCGCATACGGTGAACTTTCTGCTTTATCAGAGGACAGTCTTCTTTAGTTGGTAAGCGATGAACCACAATGTCTGTATCCAACCCAGGCATATCTTCATAAGACCAAGCGAAGATCTCAACATAGTCGCGTAGCATCTGTATCAACCTTTGCTTGACATTAGGCTCCAGATTCGCACCTATCTTGACCTCTTTCTTGCCTTCCTCTGTACCCAAGTTTACTGATTCTACTTGCTGTTCATGCGGCTGTATGACCCTCTCTTCCTGAAGTAACAATCTAGCAAGTTCCCCAGGCACTTCACAATCATCCTCACCTCCATCCTCGGCTTGGTTGATCGGACTTTCAAAGTCATAACCGGCAGTAGCAGAGTCGTTATCAGTGGGATCCATAGTGGATGTGGACCTGTATTATGATATGTGAGTGTGTGTAAGACAAATAGCTGTTTTGATAAAGTGCAAGATATCAAAGAAAAACAGGGAGCGTAAAATTTGTAATGCAAGAAAACGTCCAATGTTTTATTGATGATATATGAAAATGACAAATGATAAGCCCTCACAAACAAAGCCACAGTGCCTCGGGCAAGGCACCGGGCCGTAAAGTTTCAAATTGTCTGTTACAAATCTCAAAACAAAAGTCTATTACTGTGTAATAAAAGAAACGGACATGAAGTCCTTCGCCGTCCAATTGTTCAAGCCATCGTTGGTAGTCGGGTAAATCCAACTGTCGATATCTGACTCTTCTTCATCATCTTCAATAGCATTCACTCCCAAGTCATGCTTGGGCATGGGTGCAGTTATGACATTGGGTTTCTCCGGAGAGTCAAACTCAATCTCCTTAGCCTCAATCAAATCTTTTACTTTATTCTTTAAAGCTCAGCAGTTGTTGGTATCATGCCCTGGGCTATCAAAGTGATAGGCACAGCGGGCATTCAGATTGTACAGCGGAGAGGTGGTACTGGGATTCTTCGGAGCTTCCCTAAGAGTTACCAGGTTGGTCTTCAATAACTGCGGTAAAATTTGAGATAAAGTCATACTGAGCCGAGTGTATTGTCTTTGCGGTCTCTCTACTCTTTTCTGATTGTTGCGTTGTGGGGCAACAGTGGGTCTTGATATTACTACCACATTAACTGCTTGGCGGCGTTCAGGTCGATTTTGGCTCCTCGAACTGTAAACTGCACTAGCTTCTTTCCTGAAAGGCTTCTTTTCGGTACTTGATGAAGCACCTTTCTGTATCTTGCCATTTCTGATACCAGCCTCTACTCTCTCCCCAATCATGATCAATTCAGTAAACCCAGATGATGAACTACTGATCAAGTGATTGAAAAATGGACCAGACAAAGTCCCAAGAAACATATCCACCAACTCCTTATCAGACAGAGGGGGTTGGACTCTCCCAGCCAGATCTCTCCACTTCTGAGCGTAGTCCTTAAAACCTTCTCCTGCACCCATAGGCATACCCTAGAGCTGAGTACGTGTGGGAGCAAGGTCGGTGTTATACTGGTATTGCTTGTAAAAAGCAGCAGCAAGGTCCTTCCAATTACGGACATTAGCTCCCTCCAATGGATAAAACCATTCAAGTTGAGTCCCTGACAGACTATCTTGAAATAAATGGACCCACAGATTCTTATCGGCAATGTAGGGTTGGATCTTTCTGACGTATGAGCAGATCTTTAAACTTGTGAGGAATCACCACCCCAGATGCTAGTCCCAAATCTCCAAAGTCCAAACCGGGAACCTTCTGAATCACCATAGCACTCATACGGTCTTCAAGTTGTTTGTACCTATCCTCAGCAGGAGGGTACTGTTCATCATCAAAATCAGTGTCATTATCAGAGACCACAGGACTAGGACCATTTCTTTCCTCTTGATTCTCTCCTCCTCCAGATGAATGAGACAGATCAGCTTCCTGTCGCAACCTATTCCCAAACCTGTGACCCATATTCAGTAGAACCACTTTCTTCTTCTTCTTCTTCTTCTTCTTCTTGTCCTTCAAGATGAGAGTCTTCAGATCCTATTGTCCTTTGGACAGGTTCAAGAACATCTCCTAAAATTGAGCATTCTGAGCTTGAAGAGCTTTGATGGCTTGATCGATAGGTATTTCAGAAGACATTTTGTGCTGAAATAAACAACGAAGAAGATAAGAAACCTGTAATGGTACCTATGATGAGGTTCATGGTAATGGAATGCATATGAATGATTTCAAAGACTTTGGGAGATTCAAATTTGTGAACCAAAATAAAACACACTTTATTAGATTAACTTGTAAAAATGTTTAACAATGCCTTCAAGGCGTTACAAAAGAAATAAACTGAAAATAAAATCTAAACTAGAAACAATAAAAGACATCATAAATCCCATGGTCACTTTCCCTTCATGCTAACATAATCATCGATTGTCCTTTCATTCTCAAGCTGCCTTGTAAGCTTCAAGATCTTCCTTTCCTGCTCATGATACTTCTCCCGATAGGTATCTCTTTCTTCCTTTAACTGGATCCAAGATCTCTTCAATTCCCCAAGATCAGTAGGCATGTAGGGATGAAGGACTATATAAGGAACCCCTTCTTCATTAGTATGCTCTACAATCACCGGAAAAACAGCTTCATATGGCATCCCCAGCTTTTGAGCACGGGCTCGAACCCACTGGAGATAAGGTTGCATCGGGAGAGAAGTCTTCAGTCCTAGCTCATGTGGGTCAGACCTATTCATGCTGCCCCATGCTCGTATAAACCTTCGACGATGCTCATTAACGTCCCCTTTATAGTCAAAGACAATGTCTGTAAGGAGTAGCTCATGAGGATCGTCTCTCCGAGCGCGACCAAACTGTCATAAAGCCAAGCAAGGACTGTAAGTTATTCCCACTCTAATTCCAAGCAATGGGACATTAGGGTATTCCCCATATCGATCAATGACAGCTACCCTTTCCATATCCTTAGAACTCCAAAGGATGTCCGTATGAGCAAGGGACATGATTCTGTAAGCCCAACCTACACCTTCCTCGTTCTTCAATACAGACTTGGGGAGGTGCGAAATAAACCACCTCGCCTGAAGCGGCGTGCAACACATGAGGGTCCCCCTTCTTCTCATAGTACGAGTATAAAGGACATGTAGGATATCACCCATAAGAGTAGGCACTGGGTTACGAGACATGAAGATCTTGACTGTGTTCACGTCTATGAAAGAATCTGGATTCGGGAATAAAACCAAGTCGTAGATGAGGAGAGCCAAGATGTCTTCAAATGCTTGAAAATCCAAGTTATCCCAGAACTGTTGAGCCTGATCCATCAGAAACTTAATCAAGAAACCTTTAACCCCACTTTGCGTCTCCCAGTTGGACACTACATCAACCCTTTTTAGATGTAGGGTTGAAGCAATATCCTCTGGCCTAGGAATCTCCTCCAAACCTGTGAAGGGTGTTTGCTCGAGAATGGATATACCCAGTAAGTCAGAAAACTCCTCTAAAGTAGGGACTAGATGATAATCCGGGAAGGTGAAACAATGATGCAACAGATCAAAGAACTGGAACAGCACGCTCATCATTTGCTCATCCAACGTTGAAGTGACCAGGCTAAGGAGATGACCATGTCTTCTAACAAAGGAAGAAGTATCAGGAACTTTTGAGACCAACTCTCTGAGTTGAGCAGGGATTTACACGAAGTTGACTCGAATGGTATTTCTGCGTACTGAAGCCATGATCTACAAAACAGAACAAAGATAAATCCCCTCGGTCTTTGAAATGGTTAGTCTTAATAAAATATGCATGCTATGTCATGATGCATGATGTCATGATAAAAACACACAACAGGTATAGCAGGTAATAAACATGGTAAAGGCAAATAAGTCACACAATAGCCCTTAAGTTTAGGCTTGCATGGGGTCTAGGTACTACCCTCTTGAAGTTCAGTTGGTTCAACCTGTCCTAATAATAGTAACCGGGTTCTAGAGGTTCTCAATATCACTGACCATCCTCCATCGGTCATGGTTTCAGCTCACGCAATCTTTTCTTGCGGCCGGAACAATCTTGAGAGTATGGTCTCAATGAGTGTAGTATCGAGTATCAACCAGTTCTCAGCTATATACCGAGGCCGGCTATCTCACTACTTCCTATGGCCAAGTTGGTCAATTATAGGTTCTAAGGTCAGTTGATGCTTAATGACCCATATAGCAGCCTCGTATTCTCCTTGTTCCTCCACAAGGGATATCGGTACCAACTAATGTACCACATCAATGTAGCTACTGCTTCAACTGTATCGGTCTACGTCGTACAGTTCCCTCACAGTTTATTGCTACTTACCTAAAAGGTATCCCCAGATCCGAGTTAGGATCTATAGTAACTCTGATACAAAGCCCACAAAGATAAAGCAATCAAATCAAACAATAGAAGCCATATGATGAACTAATCCTAAGGTATACCCCACTTATTAATTCCCCAGCAGAGTCTTCAGTTTTGTGATACGGTGGCAGAACCGGGACTGTTTTAGGAATGCTGGTTTGCGTTTTATGTTTGTGTTTGCAAAATGTTGCGGTAAGCAAGAGTCGCCACCGACTTTAATTTTATCCAACAGGAAAGGAAAAAAGCACAGAAAAATTCCTTTTTCGAGATTATTCTGAGTACGGGGGGTAGATTATATAAAGGGAAGGTATTAGCACCCTTTTTATTCGTAGTTATCTACGGGCTCTTAGGTACTTGCTCATCATTTTAAAATTGCTTCTGTGTGTTTGTGTGATTTGAAAAGTTTTTGTTTTGACTTCGATTTAACCATTGCTCCTGTCTTCAAGAGTGTTACGAAGTGTTTTTGAAAACTTTGTTTGATAAAGGGTGTAAGTGTGAAAAAGTTTGTTTGTTTTGAGCAAGTACTTAAGAGCTAATCTACCTACTCGAAAAAAGAATTCTTCTATGTTCGTTTCCTTTAGACGGCATTATCCTACTATTAGTGAGTAGGTAGCACCATCGTTGGAGTTTTAAGGGTCAATTTGAAAAGGGACGTGCGATCACTAAAGCAATGTTAGGATGTCTTAGTAGTAACCTAATGTCTTAGATCAATTATTCGAGGCAACAATATCCGAGGCAACCTTTCTGAGGTAACTTTTATCTTTTGGACAAGAGAGGGACCACTAAAATATCCTATACTTAATGATCGTTTACCGAAGGCAACCGAAGTGAGGGTATACCCTAGGAGTGCGCATGTGCGAGTGATTCAATTTCAAGCTTATTATCTTTGCACATTTAGGGTTTGCTAACTGTTTTAAAGTTAATCATACATTCTTGTCATGCATCCCTATTATTCATACATCTAACAGTTAATATTTTGCGGAATTTAAAGTGCGGAAAATAAGCTACGCTATTACAAGGCTTCAGGTATTTATATAGCCAAAAACAAACCCTTAAAAAATGATAAATGAAATTAAAAGGTCCTAATTAATCTATTACAACTTGTGAGCAATTACATCAATATGGTAAAAATAATAATAAAGCGCGAGCGAGGAAATTAAGAACGATAAGAAATTAGGGTTTTGACCCCTTCTAACCTAATTTGAAAAAAGTTTTTGTTGTTTTTGAATATTTTTTTAAGAAAAAGAATTAGGTTTTTAAGTTATATACAAAAATAATTAGTAATTTAATTAATTAAAGAAAATGACTAAAATTAACCTATTTTTATGTTTTTTGGTTATTTTAAGAAAAAGAAAATAGAAATTAAATTATTAAAACCCTAATTGTTCTAATTAATTTTAATTTATTTACAAAAAGAAATTAAAGTTACCTAAAATTAAATAACCTAATTAAATTAACATTTGTATAAAAAATAAATCTAATTCTAATTGGATGAAAAACATTTTTTGTGATTTTTTTGAATAAAAGAAAATTAATTTGTGTTAGTAGAAACAAATAAATAAATTAAATAAAACAAAATATAAAAAGAAAAGATAAATAGATTGGGCCTGCTTTGGAAGTAATTTTTGGGGTGTAGATAGCACCTTTTTTTTTGTCCAAGAAATAAAGGTCCACGTTGACTAGCCAGATTCCCCATTATGCGTTGACTAAGGCCTTTGGTGCTCCTTCATCTAATGGCCCTTAGATCTGGCCATCTGGAGACTTGGCTGGCTGGATAATGATGGACCATAGTGGTCATCCCACCTGTGCACGCATGTGATCACTGAAAGAAAAAACATATGAAATAATTTGGGGGGACCTGGGATTCGAACCCAGGCCCCAAGGCATTTTCCACCTGCACCAATGCCAGCTGCGCTGCACGTTTTTGTTGTATATGGAATAAACAATAATCATAATATATAATAATGTGAAAATGGGCGCCAGAATTCAAATAAGCGAATGAGACAGAGCCACATATGTCATCTTCTTCCTCTCTCTGTTGGTAAAAGTCACATACTTTTACCTACGGACATATGTCCATAGCTACAGATCTTGCAATTCTTAAAATCAAACACACGCATGATAAATAAAATCTAAGGCCATGGATTGATTCGTCTTGGCATGTGAGCACGATGGTGCCCCTTTCATGGCCCAATTTTACCTATGTAAAAAGATCCTAAAACGAAGCATAAAACCCTAATTATGGCAAACCTTGATACAGTCCATAAAAATGCAATTGAATGTTACAAATAGTTTGCAAATGTTCCAGGGATCAAGAATATACAAATATTTCATGCTATAGATGCCAAAATTATGCAATTCGAATTCAAGAAAAAGCCATAGTCGTGGCTGACTTACAGTGAGTTATTTGGCTGAAAACTCCTTGTTCTTGATTGGTTTCGCTTGCTTGTGATCCCATGAAGTGATTGGGATGGTGAGGAAGCCTTGGAATCGCCTGGAACTATGAATTCGACTCAGCACTTTTTTGTGTTTTTTTCAAGTTTGTTCTGACTTCTCACGCCTCTCTAACCTCTTTTCCTAGGTCTGCAATTGTTCAATATATATCAAGGACTGAATTAGGTTTAAAATTATGCTCTCAATCTTCCTCCATTATAGCTTTTGATTTAGATTTGATTCACTTGAATATACTTCCAAAAATAGGCCAAACTCAATCTTTTTGTGCACACCAAGGCTTTGCACGAATTCAATCTTTTTCCAATTGGATATAAGACCTGAAACATGCACAATATCTTGAGATTTCAATGATTTGGATTTTATATGATTTGTTTTGATTTAAATTGATTTAATTCAAATAAAAATAAAAATAAATAATAAAAATAAGATAATGACAAGTGGAAATATCTAGGGCTCGTGGACCATGATACCAACTCAAAACAAGTGCAAAAAGTTAGACCCATTTAGCAAAAATTGCAATTTTAGGCATAGTTGACTTTTGACAATTTTGCAAATAGGGTCAACTTCACCAATGCATAACTTCCTCAATTTTGACTCTTTGAAGGTGTTCTTAGACATTTTAGAAAGCTTAAGGTGTCCTGTAAGCAACCCTTTTGGCCTAAAATCAATTTGGTATTCCATGTTCATGTATGAAGCTTTGACAAAAAAGGTGTTTTTGTTGACTTTTCAAAATGACCTATAATGTCCAAATTCATAACTTCTTGTGAGTGCATATTTTTTAACTTGGGAGATGAAGATGGATTGTAGAGCATTGCATCCTCTTCCAAATGAGGTTTGTATGGGTCATTTATCATAAAGTATGAGAAAGGTATGCTTGGTCAAAGTTGAGTTGACTTTTCCTGCAAAACCCTAATTTTGCAACTTTTGGTTCTTGATGAATTATGAGCAATCCTTGATAAATCATGATCAACCCTTGATCAAATGATGAATGATACTTAAAAATGAGGATTTTGACAAAAAATATTGAAGTTTGACTGTATGTGGGCCACAGTTGACTTTTGCCCTAGCACAGTCGATTTTCAGGCCTTTGAGCAATTGATTGGGCAAACTTTCTCTGTAGGGCTTGAAACTTGACATGGATGATCTTGAGAACATATTAGGACAAAGGTGAGCATTTGGTATCCCTTGGAATCAAGTATATTGATGCAACTTGAAACCCTAATTTGAGGTAGACTGCCTTAGGAGAGAGCTTGTCTGATCAACCCTTGGACTTCCTTGAGCAATTTGAAGACCTCACTTGAAATGTATTGAGAAATATGGGAGGTCAAATTTTGGGGTACAACACAAAGGTATCTCGTTCCTCTTTGAGTTTAATCCATGATTTTTGTAACTCCTCGAAATTAGTCGGCATGTTAGGATGAAGAACAATATAAGGAGTGTCTCCTTCAGCAACTGGCTCTATGATGATGGGTAGAATGGCCTCATAAGGCATCCTGAGACTTTGAGAACGGGCTCGTACCCACTTAAGATAAGGCTCCAAAGGAATGGAGTTCGTATGCGCCAGTGTTTTGCTATCAACTTTGTTCATCATTCCCCAAGCTCTTATGAACTTCTGGCTATAACCCTTAACATCATTCTCATAGTCAAATACGATTCCTTGGACAAGTGTATCATGAGGACCATCACTCCTAGCATAGCCAAACTGTCGCAATGCCAAACAAGGATTATAATTGATTCCTCCCCTAATGCCTAGGAGAGGGACATTAGGGAATTCCCGACAGTGCTCAATGATGGTAACATTCTCCAAAGATCGAGGACACCAATGAATGTTCAAATGTGTGAGGGACATCAACCTATTAGACCATCTCAAGCCATGCTCATTCTTCAACACAGATCAAGGTAGGTGCGAAATAAACCACCTAGCCAATAGAGGAGTGAAACACAGAAGGGTCCCTCTTATCTTTACAGTGCGGGTATGCAGAGAGTGTAGAATGTCTCCAAGTAAAGTAGGCACCGGATTATGAGACAGAAAAAACTTGACCGTATTCACATTTATGAGTTGGTCCTCCATCGAAAGTTGGGTAGATCCAATCGCCCGAATCACCATCACTGTCAGAGTCTCCAAGAGCATTAACTTCATTGTTGCTAATATGGAGAGGCGGTTTCCCAACACGAGCATGTCGAACCTATTTTTGAGCCTTGGAAGTGAAGCCCAACCCAAACTTGTCTGACTTGTATGGGATATCAGGAAGTTGTCCCCAAATTATGCAACCTCCATCTTCAACAACAACACAATCGTCTTTTAGAGAGGCCATTCTATGTGTATCTTTAGCAGCCTTGGGAGTTACAGGAGTGGCTTTGGCAACAACAATCATTAGAGGGACCACTTCAAAAGCTTGACAAAGAGTCTCAATGAATTCGCCATCCATTTTAACATATTTGAATGAATTCAAATGACTGATCATAAAATCTTCCTCCCCATAGACGGTGATAATTTTCCCTTTGAGCGGGTACTTCAAATTTTTATGTAGTGTGGAAGCAACCGCACCTGCCCCATGAATCCACAGGCGTCCGAGTAGGTAAGAATAAGTCGGGCGGATATTCATCACATAGAATATTGAGTTGAAGATTTGGGTCCCAACCTTGATAGGGAGATCAACCTCTCTATGGACCATTCTCTTTGATCCGTCAAAAGCCCTCACCACAAAGTCACTAGGTTTTAGTACTAAACCTTCACAGTCCAACCTATCCAGAGCACCTTTTGGTAAGACATTCAGGGAAGACCCAGTATCCACTAACAAATGTGCTAAAGTGGTGCTTTTACACTCAATGGAAACATGCAGAGCTTTATTGTGATTTTTCCCCATCGGGTTAAATCTGCATCCAAAAATCCCAAACCATTACCAGCAGTCAGGCTTTCTACACAGTTTTCAAATTGGTCAGCCATAGTTTCTTGTGGGACATGTGCATTTTTCAGGAATTTTAACAGGGCTTGGACATGTGCCTCAGAGCATAGCAACAAAGACAACATGGAAATCTTTGAGGGTGTCTGCCCCAACAGTTCCACTATCCTGTAGTCACTTTTTCGGATAATTTTTAAAATCTCCTCCACCTCTTTGGTAGATTGGTCCTCAACTGTAATATCTTTTTTGGGCGCCTCCGTCCGGGAAAGCTCAACAATTTTTTACTTTCCTCGAGTATCAGCAACAGGTTTAACAACAGTAATATGGATGGGTATACCAGTGGTTGTCGGAGGTGAGATCTCCGGAGAGAAGATCCTTCTCGTCCTAGTAACTTTACTTGATCCAACAATGTTTGTAACTTTAGCACTCTCATTCTCGGCGATCCACGGTTCTTGTTTGATACCATGGTAATACACTTCCGCCCCGTAGTTCCAGGGCACAGCTTTATCAGAAGAGTTGGGCACTAGCCCCAGTGTGGTGACAATTAGTGGCACTATTCTTGGTTCAGTATAAATCCTAATAGGACCTTTGGAGGTGATCCTAACATGAGTGTTTGAAATGGTAATGATGGACACGTCTTCAAACTCTTGAGATACACTTTGGGTAAAACTTTTCACAGATGGAGTTTTCTCAGATAGAACTTCATGGCTATCCATCAGGTGTTAGACACATTTCGTCAGCCATGTGCAACCATCAATTTATGTAGCACAATGGTAACAGTCTTCAAAATAGCCTGGAAATACTCCAGCTTTCAACAAATTATTTTCAATAGTCTTCAAAGGAGTGGTTAAATCATTGATAGAGGAAACAAAAGAGGTATCTCCAATAGCATTGACAAGCTTACCATGACTAGGCATGGGTGCGATGATCACATTGGGAGTTGGTGGAGGGTCGAATTTGATTGTTTTACTAACGATCAAGTCTTGGATTTTATTCTTTAAAGACCAACAGTCATTGGTATCATGTCCGGGACTGTTTGAATGGTAAGCATATT
The DNA here is from genome assembly GCA_948472305.1 of Vicia faba. Classification (NCBI taxonomy): domain Eukaryota; kingdom Viridiplantae; phylum Streptophyta; class Magnoliopsida; order Fabales; family Fabaceae; genus Vicia; species Vicia faba. Next base: position 578,106,538 of record OX451736.1, on the reverse strand, counting down.
TCGCATTGGGATTGTGTTTAGGAGAGGAGGTATCAGGGTTTTGGGGAGGATCCCTTAGTGTAATCAGATCCGGTTTTAGCAAGTGTTATAACTCTTGGGACAATGGCATATTGATCTTAGTATACTTCCTTTCTTGAAACTTCGTCCTATGCCTATTCCCTTGTTGTTGTTGAATAGATGTATGATTGAAAATTAAAAATGCCCCTACCAAATGATGATGATCCTTCTTAGCATGGCTCCTTAATCCATACACGACATTAGTTTCCTTTTTGCTAGTAAATGGTTTTTTCACAACATTAGAGGTGGAGGCCATGGGTACCTTCCCGTTTTTAATCCTGCTTTCGACCCTTTCACCAGTCAAGATCAATTCAGTAAATCTGGATGATGAACTTCCAATCAGTAAGTTAAAGAAAGGACCGGTCAGTGTTCCCATAAACATGTCTACCAATTCTCTATCAGTTAAAGGTGGATGTACCCTGCCAGCTAAGTCTCTCCATTTTTAGCGTATTCCTTGAAGCCCTCATTTGAACCCATGGTCATGCCTTATAGTTGCACCCGAGTTGGTGCAAGATCAGTGTTATATTGATATTGGCGGTAAAAGGCAGCAGCCAAATCCTCCCAAGTATGGATATTATCCCCTTCCAATTGGTAAAACCACTCCAATTCTATTCCCGATAGACACTCTTGAAAAAAGTGCACGCATAGTTTCCTATCAGCGGTGTGCGGTTGAATTTTGCGGACGTATGATCTTAGATGAAGCTTCAGACATGAGACACTGTCGTACTTGGCGAAGATAGGAATTTTAAATTTGTGGGGGATGACTACCCCAGGTACCAAACCCAAGTCTCCAAAGTCCAATCCAGGAACAACTTGGATCTCTACAACCTTTATCCTGTCTTCTAGCTGCTTGTATTTGTCGTCGGTCGGTGGGTATTTCTCATTAGAATAATCCTCGTCTTCAGAGATTTGATTATTTCCACCTCCAGCACGGGTGCTTCTAGCATCTTCATCTTGATTATCATCCTCCTCAGAGGAAACCTCTTCAATTTGAACTTGTCGGGAAGGGCCTTTGAACCTCTTCCCCATGTTGATTACAACTTTCTTCTTGGTCTTTTTCTTTGTGACTAGAAGTGCCATCATTTCTTGCTGGCCCTTTGCTAAGTTTAGCAGAGTTTCTTAAAACTGAGAGTCTTGAGTCTGCAAGTCCTTAACGGTTTGCTCGAAATCCATCTTATACTGAAATAAACAGTAGAAAGATGAGTAAACATGTGTCGGAAAACCTGCTTATGATATGATGCATGTTATGCATATGTGATGTTTTCAAGGACTTTTAAGAGATTTAAATTTCTTAAACAAAGAGGAAACAAAACATCAATTGTATAAACAAATTCAAAGGTTACAAATGCCTCTTGGGCTTACAATGGAAAAAAAACAAAAAGACAAAATAAACACCTAAAACAAAAGGCTCAGGTCTCCCACTGATGCCTCCTCTTTGGTGCATTGTAAGCATTCACACTTCACTCATCGTGAAGTTTCCTTGTGAGCTCCAACACCTTCCTCTCTCTTGCAAAGAATTAGGCTTCAAAGGTGTCTCTCTCTCCATTGAGTTGAATCCACAATCTCTTCAATTCCTTGAAGTCGGTAGGCATGTCAAGATGGAGAATGATATAAGGAGTGTCTCCCTCAGCTACAGGATCCATAATTATGGGTAGGATGGCTGGGTATGGCATCATGTGACTTTGAGCACGAGTTCTTACCCATTTTAGGTAAGGCTCAAAAGTGATGGAATGTTTATACCCCAAAATCTTGCTATCAACCTTGTTTACCATGCTCCAAGCCCGTATAAACCTTTGATAATAACCTTGGACATTGTTCTCATAGTCAACTACAATACCTTAGATAAGCACCTCATGAGGACCATCTCTCTGAGCATAACCAAATTGTCGCAAAGCCAAAGAAGGGTTGTAAGTAATTCCTCCCTTAATGCCAAAAAGTGGAACATTAGGGAACTCCCCACAGCGGTCAATGATGGTAACATCCTCCAAAGATTGGTAACACCAATGAATATCCAAGTGTGAGAGAGACATCATCCTTTGAGACCATCTCAAGCCTTGTTTGTTCTTCAAAACTGATCGAGGAAGGTGTGAAGTAAACCACCTAGATAGAAATGGTGTGCAACACATAAGAATTCCTATTCTCTTCATGGTACGGGCGTGAAGAGAATGCAAAATATCTCTGTGATACGGTGGCAGAACCGACTATTAATACTGGTTTGCGTTTTTTGTTCGCAAATGTTGTGGTAAGCAAGAGTCGCCACCAACTTTTATTTTATCCAATCAGGAAAAGGAAAAAGAACAGAAAAACCTTTTTTGAGATGTTTCTGAGTATAGGGGGTAGATTATAGAAAGGGAAGGTGTTAGCACCCTTTCTATCTGTGGTTTTCCACAGGCTCTTAGGTACTTGCTCATTTTGAAATTGATTGAGTGTTCTTTGTTTTGAAAAGTGTTGTTTTACTTTGTTCTAACCCTTGTTTCTGTCCTCAAGAGTGTTAGGAAGTTGTTTTTGAAAACTTTGTTTGAAAAGTGTTGGTGTGAAAAAGTTTTTGTTTGTTTGAGCAAGTACCTAGGAACTAATCTACCTACTCGAAAAAGCTCTATTCGTTTTCTTTTTAGACAACGTTATCCCATTATTGAGAAATAGGTAGCATCGTTGTTGGAGTTTTTTAGGGACATTCGAAGGGACAAATACAATCACAAAAGCAATGTTAGGAAATGTTAATAATCATCCTAAAGCCTTAAAGATCTTTTTTCGAGGCAACATCCAAATGGGTCATTTTAGATCTTTCGGGGCTAGAGGAAAACCACTAACAAACCCTATACTTCATGACCGTTTACCAAAGGTAACCGGAGTGGAGTAAATCCTAGGAGTGAGCATGTGCGAGTGTAATTTTCAGATAATTTATCTTTGCACATTTAAGGTTTTCTATCGTATTAATTTTCAGTTTGTCTTTCCATACAATCCTATTAACATACATCTAAGCAGTTTATAGTTTACGGAAATTAAAGCGAGAAAGTTAAAAGTCCTAGCTATTACAGGGCTTTTGCAGAATCATAATTATTTTGACTAAAAATAAAGATGCGGAATTGAAAACCCTAATTACTATTAAAAACTTAGAGCAGTTACAATAATAATATAAAGGAAACTAAAAAATGCGCGCGGAGAATTAAATCGAGAATGAATTGAGAAACCTAAAAATCTTTTTGAAAAAATATTAGGTTAGTTTTTGATTGAGAAAATTAAACTATTTGCAAATTAACCCTAATTTCTAATTGTTTTAAATTATGAAGAAAAAAAAGGAATTAAATTGCCCTAAATTAAATTAATTTAATTAATTAAGGAAATAAAATACTTTTTATGAAAAAAATGATTTTTATGTTTTTTTGTGATTTTTGATTTTATGATAAAAAAATGATTTTGGGTTATTTTTGTAAAAGAAAATAATTAACAAAATAATTAAAATAAAGGAAATAATAAAAAAAATAAAGAAAAGAAATTGGGCCTGTGTTATAAGCTGAATGGGGGGTGTATGCTGAATTTGTAAGGCCCAATAGCTGGTCAGCCCAATCAACGCGTGAGATCCAATGCTGCCCCTTTCTGATGGTGTACCATGGCCCTTCTTTGATGGAGCGCTGGATTTGGATTAGAGATGCATCAAACGGCTGGATGGTTGGAGTGCATAGTGGATGTTTGGATGTGTAAAGTATGGAATCTGTAATTAAACATTGTGAAAATAACAAAATGCTGGGACCTGGGATCGAACCCAGGTCCTTTCACTTTCAAACGTGCGCCATTGCCATTTGTATTGCAGTGTTTAATTGTTAATATAATAATAACAATATATTATATATAAAACCAAGTTAATAACTGAAACAAAAAAAAACGTGCGCCTATTATTCAAATAGACCAATGATGATTAGACACGTTAGCTTCTTCTTCCCCTTTTCGTCGTTTTAGGTTTGAATCTTTTACCTACAGACAAACTTCCATGGCTATAGCACTGCAAGTTTCAAAAATTCACAGCAAGCATGATAAATCAATTGTGAGTACATAGATCAATTCGCCGTGATCTCACGAGCATCATGGTACCCTTTTCTTGGGTCAATTTAACCTGTATAAAAAAACCATAAAACGGCAAGGTAAACCCTAATAATGGTGATCATCAATATACGCATCAAAACGAAAAATTAATTAAACCAAAACATCCCAAATGATGTAACAAACATAATGATATGCTTAAAAGTGATTAATCATGCGTAAATTGTAAAATCAAGTTCAAGATGGTATGTGCAAACCGTGGGTCTATAAGTCGTGTTTCTGGGCTTATGGAGGCTTGCAAACGATCGTGTTAGCTTCTGGGAAGGTCCAGTAATCGATTATGAGCTTTGGAATGGCTTGAATTGATCTCTAGGTTAGAAAATGAATCACCACTTTCTTGTCAATTTTTGAGTTTTGTTCTTCCTTTCTCACGACTGTAATCCTTCTTCTTGCGCATTGTTCTTGTTCAGTATATATAATGTGATGAATTAGGGCAACAAAAATGGTTTGAATCATTGTAAATCATGTAAATTTGATTTGATTTCTTTGCTATATGATATCTTTCCAAAACAAGTATAATCATGCCAATTTTCTCCAATTATCCCTTGATCTGATTTGATTTGGCCAGCCTGATTAGATTGTGATTCCTATAAAAATCAGATCAAAAATCAAACTTTTATATTTTTTTCAATTTATTTGATTTAATCTAACTTTTAATAAATAAAAATCAAAATAAAATAAATAAATAAGAAAATAAAGTATGGATTCTGATTTGGGTCTTGGACCATGTCACAAACAAGATACAATCATGAAATGCTAGGCCCATTTGACAAAAAATGCACTTTTGAGCATATTTGACTTTTGGCAATTTTGCAAAAATAGTCAACTTTGACAAGGCATATCTCCTCCAATTTTAACCCTAGAGAGGTGTTCTTGGACTTTTTAGAAAGATCAGGATGTCCCCTAAACAACCCTTTTGGTTTCATCTTAATTGGGTCTTCCATGTTCATGTAAGAAGCTTTGAACCAAAAGGTGTTTTTGTTGACTTTTCAAAAGGACCTATAATGTAGAAATTCATATCTTTTGATGAGTTCATATTTTGAACTTGTGGTCTGAATATGAGTTATAGGGAGAATTTATGATAAAGTTTGAAGAAGTTATGCCCGGTCAAAGTTTGGTTGACTTTCCCTGAGAAACCCTAATTTAACAACTTTTGGGTTTTGATGAATTAGGAGCATTACTTGGGGAATCATGATCAACCCTTGATCAAATTATGGATATCTCTTCAAAATTTTGATGTTGACCAAAAATCTTGAAGTTTGACTGTATGTGGGCCACAATTGACTTTTGACCTAGTACAGTTGATTTTCAGGTATCTGAGTAGTTGACTGAGCAAACATCTTGTGCAAGGCATGAAACTTGACATGGATGATCTTGAGAACATATCGGGACCATGGAAGGCATTTGGGACCTTTGGAGTTCCCACGCCCTGATGAAAATGGAAACCCTAGTTTGAGGTACATTGCCTTATTGTCTGGTCAACTCTTGGGCATCCTTGAGCAAGTTGAGGACCTCAATGGGCATGTGTTGAGTAAAATGAGAGGCAAAATTTTGGGGTACAACAGCTGCCCCTGTTCAATCTGAGGATGTAGATTGGCTGTTTGCCTTTTGTAATCTGAAGGTGGAAGATGATTGAACACTAAGGTGCCCAGAAATTTGCACTCGTCTGAGATGGTGTTGGACTCTGTAAGTAGTATCGGAAATGGGCTTATAGATGCCATTTGGAGGAGATGACGGAAGGTCACCGGAGATGGGAAGATTCCATCTAGAAGATATGATGGAGAATCGTCGGAGATGGGTTTAAAGATGCCATCTAGATGATGTTGATTTCCCGAGATATTCCTTTGATAAGAAATCATGTTCCTGTCGTTTAGGAGGAATCTGCTGAGGAATGTTGGTCTTTGTCTTGGGAGAAATAGAATTTTAGGAGCTTCAGTTGTCTGTTACTCTACTGGGGAATCATCTCTTAGCCGAGGAGATGAATATGAACTGCTATCTGGTCGTGCTCCAGGTCTTATAGTGATTTGTTGAGGATAATAAGACTGACTGCTATCTGGTCGTGCTCTAGGTTTTACAGTGACTTACTGGGGAGATGAGATTAAACTTGCTATCTGGTCGTGCTCTAGGCTATGCAATTTCTCAATTCTTATCTGGTCGTGTTCCAGGCTTCAGAAGGAATTAAGTGGTTATCTGGTCGCATCCGGGTTTCAACTTGCATTTAGGCATACTAACATCCGGTCGTTTCCAGGCTTCATAGTAATTGGCCGAGTAAACTGTTATCTGGTAGAATTCCAAGCTTCTTAGTACCTCATACTGTTATCTGGTCGTGCTCCACGTTTCACAGTGTCTATAGTCGTTATCTGGTCGTGCTTCAGGTTTTACAGCGTCTTATATCGTTATCTGGTCGTGCTCCAGGCTTCAGTAATTTGGGGAAATTAAGATATTATCTGGTCGATTTCCAGGCTTCATAGCTTGAATTTGTGATATACCACTATCTAGTCGATTCCAGAATTCGTAGTATTTTTGAGAAATTAAGATATTATCCGGTCGATTTCTAGGCTTCATAGCTTGAATTTGAGATATACCAATATCTGGTCGATTCCAAGCTTCGTAGTATTTTGTACTGTTATCTGGTCGTGTCCTAGGCTTCAGTAACTTGGAGAAATTAAGATATTATCCGGTCGATTTCTAGTCTTCATATCTTGAGTTTAAGATATACCACTATCTGGTCGATTCCAGGCTTCGTAGTATTTTGGAGAAATTAAGATATTATCTGGTCGATTTCCGGGCTTCATAGCTTGAATTTGAGATATACCACTATCTGGTCGATTCCAGGTTTCGTAGTATTTTGTACTGTTATCCGGTCGTGCTCCAGTCTTCACAGTATGATGTATTGTTGGTTGACTATTATTCGGTCAGTTTCCGGGCTTCATAGCTTTTTTAACTGGAATAGAAATCTTTGTATCGATTTGACTGAACCAGGGAAAGGTCTCGAGTTGTCTTCAACTGGGAGAGAAATCTTAGTATCGATTTGACTGAACCCGTGAGAGGTATCGGGTTAACTTTGACTTGCATAGAAATAAGGGGAGTCTTAGCGGCGATTCGGCTGACCCAGAAGAAAGTCTTAGAACATCTTCAACTAGAATAGAAACCTTAGTGTCAATTGACTGAACTAGAGAGAACTTGTGAGAACTTCAACTGGGAGAGAAATCTTAGTATCAATTTGACTGATCCCGGGAGAGGTCTCGGATTAACTTCGACTGGCATAAAAATTGGGGGAATCTTTGCGACGATTCAGCTGACCCAAGCGAAAGTCTTAGAACATCTTCAACTAGAATAGAAACCTTAGTGTCAGTTTGACTGAACTAGAGAAAATATTGAAAAGTGTTGGAGTATCTTCAACTGGAATAGAAACCTTGGTGTTGGTTTGACTGAACCAGAGAGAACTCGAGTGAACTTGATTGCATCTTTCCCTGAAAGGTAAAGAGTTAGTCGTATGTAATGTCATGATGTATGAAATGTATTGAGTAATGATGTTCTCAAAATAAATGAGATTGTGTTGTATAATATGTATGCGCATGCCATGATGTATGGATATGCAATGCTATTGTGATATTCTCTAGCTGGGGAAAATAAATCCTGGACTGCTGCTGCAGACTATAAGGAGTTAAGTTCTTTGTTTCCGCTGGGGATAGTGACCAAAGATGATTAGCTGGAGATTTACATCCATTCTGCTTGAGAATATTCTGTCGGGAGAGACTCTGTCTGAGAATAATCCTGCGGGGGAATGACTCTTGTGGGGAAGGGAGATACTCTGTTGGAAGGTCTGCTGATTAGGCGAAATAAACTCAGCTGGGGATGAACTTCCATTGCTGGAGAGAAGGGCTCTGTTGGAGATTGAGCTTCCGCTGTCAGAGAAATAAACTCTGCTCGGGAGAAAACTTTATAAATTGTTTATGATTATAAAGCTCGGCTGGGGAATACAGACATTAGCTTTCTGAGAGAGCCTGCTGGGGAAGAAATTCGTGCTTGGGGATACAGAGATCAGACCTTGGTTGTCTCAGCTCTGTGGGGAATATATGTATGTGATACGGTGGCAGAATCGACTGTTTTGAAAATGTTGGTTTGCGTTTTGTGTTTGCAAAATGTCGCGGTAAACAAGAGTCGCCACCGACTTTTATTTTATCCAACTGGAAAGGGAAAAAGCACAGAAAAATTCCTTTTTCGAGATATTCTGAGTACGGGGTGTAGATTATAGAAATGGAAGGTATTAGCACCCTTTCTATCCATGGTTTTCCATGGGCTCTTAGGTACTTGCTCATCATTTAAAATTGCTTGTGTGTGTTTTTTTTTTAAAAATTGTTTTACTTCGTTTTAACCCTTGTATCAGTCCTCAAGATTGTTACGAAGTGTTTTTGAAAACTTTGTTTGAGAAAAAAGTGTAAGTGTGAAAGTTTGATTTTTGAGCAAGTACCTACTAGCATCTACCTACTCGAAAAAGGATTGTTTCTATTCTTGTTTCCTTTAGACAGCACTATCCCACTACTGAGAAGTAGGTAGCACCATCGTTGAAGTTGTAAGGGTCAATTCGAAAGGGACGTACGATCACTAAAGCAATGTTAGGACGTCTTAGTAATAACCCTAATGTCTTAAGATCATATTCGAGGCAACATTTCCGAGGAAAAATTTCTGAACGGGACATTTTGATCTTTGTTAGACAAGAGGGCGACCACTAAAACACCCTATACTTAATGATCATTTACCGAAGGCAACCGAAGTGAGAGTATACCCTAGGAGTGCGCATGTGCGAGTGATTTGATTTCAGTTATTATCTTTGCACATTTAGGGTTTTCTAGATATTTTAAAATTAGCATGCAATCTTGTCATGCAATCCTATTAACATACATCTAACAATTAATATTTGAGAGAATTTAAAATGCGAGAAATAAAAACTACGCTATTACAAGGCGTCGGGGTAGGGGATTAATTACATAGCCAAAAACCCGTAAAACGATAAATAAAAGAAAATCATAATTAAACTATTACATACCGTGAGCAGTTACATTAATATTGTAAGAAATAATAAACGCGTGCGATAAATTAAAAATGAGAGAATTAGGGTTTTGACCCCGACTAAGACTAATAAAATAAAAATCATTTTTTTGGTGTTTTTGTTATTTGAGAAAAATGGAGTTTTAATTGAATAAATAAAAAACCTAATTACTAATTAATTTAAATTAATTAAATAATTAAATTAACCTATTTTTGTATTTTTTATTTTATGAAATAAATTAAAAAAAAAGTCAAAAGCAAACCCTAATTTTCTAATTGATTTTAAATATATGAAAAAGTTAGAATTATCCTAAATTAGATTAAAACTAATATTCAATTAAATTTGATAAAATAAAAAGACCTAATTCTAAATTTGTGAAAATTGATTTTATGATTTTTTGGGGAAAAAATAATTAATTTTGTGTTAAAAAATATTTAAACAAATTCAATTAAATAAAAGAAAATAGAAAGAAATAAGAATGGGTCTGGTAGCTTTCAGCAAAAAGGGGGGTATAGCTTGCAAATCTGAGCCCAATAACTCTTGGCCTATTTTGAATTTCCAGATCCTGTGTGGGCGCTTGACTCATGCCTATGGTGGAATCTCTAGGATAAGCCTTGGGTCTGGCTTGTTGATGGATGGAATGGTTGGATACTGAGGACGCATGGTGGACTTGTTGTATACATGTATACCTGATTATGCAAGACAAAATAATATAAAATAACGTTGAGACCTGGGGATCGAACCTAGGCCCTTTAGCATTTTTACCCTGCGCGCTTACCAGCTGATCCAGCTTTGTTAGTTGTACAAAGAACAACAAACAAACATTATATGGAAAAAACAAAATATAAATTTCTAAACGCGCAAAATTTGAATGAGCGAGTCAGGGAATGCCACATTATCCTTCTTCTTCCTCCCACCGTTGCTAAAAGTTTCTTGACGTTTACCTACGGTCACCTGGGTGTAGGTATAACCCTGTGTCTTTCCAAAATCCTATACACGCATGATAAACGCAAAACAATGGTACCAATCAACATGTTGCAACCTCACGAGCATCATGGTGCCATTATCCATGGCCAATTGTCCCTATACAGAAAAACCCTAAAAACGAAACAAGAACCCTAACTATGGCATCTTGCTGTATAGTCAGTAAAAATAGAATTGGATATAATCAATAGCTTACAAATAACTCAAGGATTAAGAATATGCTAAAAAAATCACGTTAAAGATGCCAGAATGATGGTATTCGATTTCAAGAAAATGTGAAAATTGTGTGGTACTTACAGTGCAATTCTGGATGTGGGAAAGCTTGCTAGCGGTTGAATCTTTATCCTTGGATGTCCAACAATTGATTGGGATGGTTATAATGCTTTGAATTGACCTGAAAAGTTGAAATTAGTTTGCCACTTTTCTTGATTTTTTTGAAACTTGCTCTCTCTTTTACACGCCTCCAATCTCTTCTTTTCTGATCTGCAAATGTTCCTTATATACCCTAGAATGAATTAGGGTTGCAAACTTGTATCAAATCTTCTCCAATTATGATCATTGATTCATGATTTGATCCTTTGTGCAAATCTTTCCAAATCAAGCAAAATGCAATCTTTTGTGTCCAAATGAACCTTGCACAATTTGATTCCATCTCTAGTTGTATAACAGACCTAAACATGCACAAAATCTCAAGCTTTGATTAGTTTTAAATATTTTCATGATTTTATTTTGATTTTATTTGATTTAATTGAAATAAAATCAAAATAAATGACAAAAATAAAATAATGAAAAATGGAAGGGATCATGGGTCATGGGTCACATTACAAACTCAGTGCAAGCATAAAAAGTTGGGCCCATTTGACAAAAACTGCAATTTTGGCCATATTTGACTTTTGGAAATTTTGCAAAAAGGGTCAACTTTACCAATCCATAACTCTTTCAATTTTGACCCTAGAGAGGTGTTCTTGGACTTTTTATAAAGCTTATGATGTTCTCTAAGTAACCGTTTTGGTCTCATCTCAATTGAGTCTTCCATGTTCATGTATGAAGCATTTACATAAAAGGTGTTTTTGTTGACTTTCCAAAATGACCTATAATGTCCAGATTTATATCTTCTTGTGAGTGCATATATTAAACTTGGGAGCTGAAGATTAATTGTAGGTAATTGCATCCTCTTCTAAATGAGCTTTGTATGGGTCATTTTTGTTAAAGTATGAGAAAGTTATGCTTGGTCAAAGTTGAGTTTACTTTTCCTGCAAAACCCTAATTTAGCAACTTTTGGGTTTTGATGAATTGTGAGCAATCCTTGAGGAATAATGATCAACCCTTGATCAAATGATGAATAATACTTCAAAATGATAATGTTGACCAAAAATCTTGAAGTTTGACTGTATGTGGGCCACAGTTGACTTTTGCCCTAGTACAGTCGATTTTTAGGCCTTTAAGCAATTGACTGAGCAAACTTCCTCTGCAAGGCTTGAAACTTGACATGGATGATCTTGAGAACATATTAGGACAATAGTGAGCATTTGGTACCCTTTTGATTCAAACATCTTGATGCAAACTGAAACCCTAATTTGAGGTAGACTGCCTTAGGAGAGAGTTTGTCTGGTCAACCCTTGGACTTCCTTGAGCAATTTGAGGACCTCACTTGAAATCTATTGAGAAATATGGGAGGGAAAATTTGGGGATACAACAGCTGCCCCTGTTCAGTTTTCTTAAACCTGAGGATGTAGATTGGCTTGTCTGCCTTTCGTGATCTGAGGGTTGAAGATGATTGAACACTAGAGTGCCCAGAAATTTACACTCGCCTGAAGTGGTACTTGTTTGGCGATATCGGGAATGGGCTTATAGATGCCATTTGGAAGTCAATGACGGAAGATGGGCTTAAAGATGCCATCAGAAGGAGTGTCGGTCGCATAAGATATTCCTTTGCGAGAGCCCATACACCTGTTATTGAGGAGGACTACGTTAGGGAACGCCGATCTCTGTCTTGGGGGAAGTAGAATTTTAGGAGCTTCAGTTGTCTGTTATTCTACTGGGGAATCATCTCTTAGTCGAGGAGGTGAAAATGAACTGCTATCTGGTCATGCTACAGGCTTTACAGTGATTTGCTGAGGAAAATAAGACTGGTTGCTATCTGGTCGTGCTCTAGGTTTTACAGTGACTTACTGGGGAGACGAGATTAAAACATGCTATCTTGTCGTCCTCCGGGATTTGCAATTTCTCAATTCTTATCTGTTTGTGATCCAGGCTTCAGAAGTAGTTAGGTGGTTATCCGGTCGCATCCGGGCTTCCCCTTAAATTTAAGGCATACTAATATCCGTTCGATTTTGGGCTTCATAGTAATTGGCCGGGTAAACTGCTATTTGGTCGAATTCCAAGCTTCATAGTACCTTATACTGTTATCTGGTCGTGTCCCAGGCTTCAGTGTCCTTTGCTGCTATCTAGTCATGATCCAGTCTTCACAGTGTCTTATACCATTATCTGGTCGATTCCAGGTTTCACGGTATCTTTTATTGCTATCTCGTTGATTTCCAGGATTCACAATGACTTGCTGAGGGTTAAGTTATTTTCCGACTAATATCCGAGCTTCATAGCTTGTATTTAAGATATACCACTATCTGGTCGATTCCAGGCTTCGTAGTATTTTGGAGAAATCAAGATATTATCCGGTCGATTTCCGGGCTTCATAGCTTGAACTGGAATAGAAATCTTATTATCGATTTGACTGAACCAGAGAAAACTTGTGAGAACTTGATTGTATCTTTCCCTGAAAGGTAAAGAGTTAGACGTATGTAATGTCATGATGTATGAAATGTATTGGGTAATGATGTTCTCAAAATAAATGAGACTGTGCTGTATGATGCATATGCGCATGCCATGATGTATGAATATGCAGTGTTCTCATGATATTCTCCGGCTAGAGAAAATAAATCTCGGACTGCTGTTGGAGAGTATAAGGAGTTGAGTTCTTCATTCTCGTTGGGAATAGTGACCGAAGATGATTAGCGGAGACTTGCGTCTGTTCTGCTTGAGAACATTCCTCTGGGAGAACCTCTATTTGAGAATAACCTTGTGAGAGACTGACTCTGCAGGGAAGAGAGATACTTTGTTGGACGATCTGCCGATTTGGAGAAACCACTTTGCTGGGGATGAATTACCGTTGCTAGTGATGATAAACTCTGTCGCGGACTGAATTTCTGCCTGTGGGAGAAATAAACTCAGCAGATGGTAATCTTCTATTGCTAGTGATAGATAAACTCTGCTTGGGGAGAATTTTGCCGACTCATTCATGATTATGAACCTCGGCTGGGTAGAGCTAACACCACTGTCTTCGGATACTTCCTACTCTGCGGGGAGTGTATGTATCTTTAGTTATATTCTCAAGCTGGTTTTATCCCTGTACCTGGTGGGTAGCGCAATTGTAAGGTTTGGACATTTCTTGTTTTCCCCTGTTCCTGGAATTACGAGTAATCGTCTTTTGTTTCTTATGTAAACATTTATGAGCAACAATTATTTTCAAATGCATATATCAAAAATGAACCATTGGACGTTCTTGCAAAACAAAACAGAAAAAGAAAAACAATTTGGAATTTCTTGTGGAAACGAATTGTATTGGTTTTTGAAGTTGGCCCGTAATAGGCGTTTTATATAAAGAGGCTGGCGTCCTAGTAAGAGAATGCCGCCGAAGAATCGAAATTATACAATTTTTGTAAAAGAAAGAAAAACAGCTATGTGAAACAATCCCATTGGGTTCCAACTCTGCTATTTCCTTTATATCTTTGAGCGTCTCATCACTTTGCTACTTGGTCGAAGGTAGATCAGATTGATTGGCACCGTCCGAGCTTGATAATCGATACCGAAGTCTGGTTGCAAGATGATCCAATGAGACATAGTGTTATGCTTCAATCCATAATTTTTTCCTGGACCGCCCTTTCGGGTTTTCAATCCACCGGGATACCCTTTTTTCCCAATCCATCTTTTCAGGTTTTCAACTTGCCGGGTGTACAGGTTTTTTCAATTTAATCCCTTATTTTTTCCCGAACCCTTTTGGTTCGCCGGGAAGCCCTTATTTTTTCCTAGGCCAGTCAACCTAGCAGGTATTTGATCATGCATAGTATCTTTTAACTATGTCTGCATTGACGGGTTGAGGAAGGTCGTCACCATCCATGGTGGTTAGAATCATAGCTCCTCCCGAGAAAATTTTCTTAACCACAAATGGCCCTTCGTATGTGGGGGTCCATTTGCCCCTGGGATCACCTTGCGGCAGAATGATGCGTTTGATCACCAGATCCCCGACTCGATATTCTTGGCGTCTGACTTTCTTGTTAAAAGCCTTAATCATTCACTTTTGATACGTCTGACCATGACAAATAGCAGTTGTTGTACCCCAAAATTTGCCCTCCCATATTCTTCAAAATTTGCCAAGTCAAAGCTTCAAACATCTCCCCAAGAGTTGCACAGTTCAAGGGCCTCCTAACAGTCAAAATTAGGGTTTTGGTTCTGACAAAGTAAATGAAGTTTCCAAGGGTCCAATCAAGTCTCACATGCCTACAAATATGGTCAAGCATCCTCATACCAAGTTTCAAGACTTTCAGCACAAAATTGCACAGTCAAAAACCCTAATTGCACTACAGTCAACTGTAGGGGCAAAATGGTCATTTGACAGTCAAAAGTTCAAATTTTTAGTCAACATCTCATTTTGAAGCCACAAACATCATTTGATCAAGGCTTGATCATGATTCTCAAAGCTTGGCTCAAAAATCATCAAGATGCAAAAGTTTCCATATTTGGACAGTTGAAAAAGTCAACTGTAAATTGACCAGGGCATAACTTCCACATGGATTATCAGAAAAATTCCATCCAAAGCTCATTTTGAAGAGAAAGGAATTTCCTACAACTCCTCTTCATATTTCAAGTCCAAGAAATTCTCTCACAAAAAGTTATCAATTTCAACATTATAGGTCATTTTCAAAAGTCAACAAAAAGGGACTTTAAGTCAAAGGCCATAACTTGAGATTGGTAAATCAAAATGACATGGGACCAAAGGCATTGGTTAGAGGACTCAAATACCTTTCCAAAATGTCCAAGAACATGAGCAAAGTTTAAAAATTGAGAAAGTTATGCCTTGTGGAAGTTGGGAAATTTTTGGATATTTTGAAAAGTCAACATTGATTCAAATGACCTAAAAATGCTAATGGGCCTCTTTTTCTTCCACAATTCATCATCCAAGGCATGTGCACGACCATTTGGCCCAAAGGGAAGTTTTTATCATTTTTATTTTATTTATTTGGATTTTTAATTATCAATAATTCATTTAATTAAAATAAATAGGTGAAAAATACTAAACCTAACTTTTTGAATCTTTTTGTGCATAAAATAAACTCAAGATTTTGTGTATGATCAGATTTGGAAAGTATCTTGGTGATTGAACATGATTTGGACTAAAAATGCATGAAAAGATTTTGAAAATAATAGCATGGAAAATCAAATATTGTATCATCAATTCAAGGATTCTTGGATCAATTTTCTTAACCTAAATCATTCATACATATATAGGCAAGCTAACCCTCATGCCCTTGGACTCCCAGCTGCGCCATAGACAAAGAATCAAACTCACACTTTTGCCTAAAAATTTCAAAACTGAAAACAAGGTTACAGGTCGATTCAAGCAAAGAGACTTGTTCCATCACCTTCCTGAGACATCAAGCAACGCATTTGAATCATTTTCCACGCCCCTAACGTCTAGAATTGGAAAAAACAAAGCCATGGAGAAGATGATTATGTGGCCAGCGTGGATTGGTCTGTTCAAATTTGCGCGCTAAAAAGTCCACTAACATTTGTTTTGTTTTATCATATTTATTTGTTATTTAATATACAAAGAATTCAAATGGAGCAGTTGGTCAGGCGTATGCATGGTAATCTCTAGGACCTGGGTTCGAGCCCCAGGTCCCTCACCCCTTCCATATTATTTTTCCACTAATACTTCTATGCGGTTTCAGTACTGTAGACCACCGTGCATCCCTCAAATCTAGCTTGCCACTTGGCCAATGGAAACGATCAGAAGGCCATGATCTGAAGAACATGGTAGACCTCAGTCAACGCACTGACACGCTTCTTAAAAAGTCCACAAGGCCAAGGATAAATGGGCCTGAATTACTGACTAAAGCCTCCAATTTGGGGACAGACCCCCCCCCCCCCCCCCTAGGTTTGCAATATCCTTTCCATTATTTTTTATTTTGATTCAATTATTATTTTTGATTAGTTTTTTTGATTTAATTAATTATTTTCACAATAATATAAAAAAACACAAAAAAAAAAACAGAAAGGACAAAATTAAAATATATTTATTTAATTAATATTTTTTGCAAATAAAATTCATTAATTAACTTAGTTTTAAATCTAGGATTAATCTTAACATTTTTTCAATAAAACCTAAAATTGGTAGAATTAGGGTTTCTAGCATTTTTCATTTTTTCTTTTATTTTACTATATTAATTATTAACTCTTAATTAGTTATTTTTATAAATCAAGTTGCAATTAATTAATTAGGCTTAATTTTAGATAATTGTCATATTTTCTTAATAAATTAAAAAGATTGTAGAATTAGGTTTTTTAATTTCATTGAATTCTCATAAATACAAAAAAACTAAAAATAATAATTTCTTTTTTCTCTTTAATTTCATTAGTTTAATCATTTAATTTAATTTCATTAAAAAGGGTCCAACGCCCTCGTTCCCAATCTTCAATTCCAATTCGCGCGTTTTATTTTGTTTCTTTTAATTATTTATGTAATTCTCCCAAAGCCGTGTAATTTTATATTTCTCGCATTTTATTTCTTTATTTTATGTCAAATCGGGTCCTGGATTAAATTTGGCGATGTGGACCCGCGCCTTTGTAATAGTTTAGGAATTTTATCTTTCCGCAATTTTTTAACTGTTAAATAATGGCATGCAAGAATGAATGACGAAATAAAAACAAACGCCTAGATCACCTTTGACATGAACAAGATAAAATAAATGAATCTGACACACAAATCACACACCACCCCTAGGGTACGCCTCACTGTTGCCTTGCTTCGAAAGGTGATCGTCGAGTAGAGGATGTTTTAGTAAGTCCTCATGATCCGGGAACCTGGCATGAGGGTAGCTTCTAAGGTATCTTCCTATTGCTCTGGTGATCACCATGTCCCGAACCCCGAATTGGCCCGAACACCTCCAACGGTGGTGCTACCTACCTCTCAATGGTGGGATGGCACTACTTTAAAGGACATTTACACAGACGAATTCCTTAGGGTAGTTAGACGACTCTAGATACTTGCTCTAAATTTCAAAACAAATCAAAAATACTTTTCACACCGACACCTTTTCAAAAAGCTTTCGAAAGCAATTTTTCAAACACTCTTGAGGACCGATACAAGAGTCGAACTGGAATTTTCAAAGAAACTTTTTAAAACCCACAGTTGAAAAGCAAACAAACTATTTTGAAAACACAAATGAGCAAGTATCTAAGAGCCCATGGATAACCATGGATAGAAAGGGTGTTAACACCTTCCCTTTCTATAATCTACCTCCCGAACCGAGAGCAATCTCTATAAGGAATTTTTCTGTGCTTTTGTCCTTTCCAATTGGAGAAAATAAAAGACGGTGGCGACTCTTGCTTCCGCGACATTTCGCGAACCAGCGTTAAACAGTCAGTTCCAGATCCACCGATCACAGAACTGGCGACTCTGCTGGGGACTTAACTTAAAGTGAGGTGTACCTTAGGGTTAGTTCATAACTGTGTTTTCAATTGCTTTCCTTGTTTGCTTTAAATTGTGGGACTGTCTTGGGAGTTCTATAGATCCTAACCCGGATCTGGGGATACCTTCTTAGAAAGTAGCAACAAGGCTGTGAGGGAACTGTGCGGGGTATACCGACATGGTTGAAACAGTCTGCTACATTGATGTGGCACTTTGGTGTGTACCGGTAACCCTTGAGTTCAGTCAAGGAGAGTACGGGGCCTCCGCATGGTGTCATGAAGCATCAACAGACCTTAGGAACCTTAATTGAACTATCTTGGCCTCTTTAGGGTAGTGAGATAACTGACTTTGGTGCAGTCCGAGGTTGGTTGATACTCGATACTACACTCAATTGAGGGTTGCTTTCCTGGAATATTTCGGTCGCCAGTTCAGTGGCTAAATCAAAACGATGAACAATGAAAGCAATCCCGTGATATTGAGACCCTTAGAACCCGGTTACTTCTAATAGGACAGGTTGAACCCACCAACTTCAAGAGGGTACTACCCAGACCCCATGCTGGCCTTAAACCCTAAGGGCCTGTCTTGTGTGCCTTGTGTGCCTTACCTGTTTGTATTTGTAAATATCTGTGTTGTGTTTAATCATAGCATCATGACATCATCCAGCATCATATGCATTGACTAACCATTTCAGGGGTTCGAATCTTCATCTTTGTTCTTGTTTTGTAGGACATGGAAACTGTTCGCAGAAAGACAATTCAAATCAGTCTTGTAAGGGTCCCTCCTCAGCTTAAGGAACTTATATCCAGGATTCCCGAGAGCTCTTCATTCAGTGAAAGACATGGAAGACTCATCAGCTTGGTCAACACCAACATTGAGGAAGATATGATAAAGGTCCTGTTCCAGTTCTTTGACCCTCTGCATCACTGTTTCACCTTCTTGGATTATTAGCTGGTACCTACATTGGAGGAGTTCTCCCGGCTCCTGGAGATCCCTATCCTTGATCAACTACCCTACAACGGTACAGAAAAGGAACCCAAGCTTGAAGAGATTGCTAAAGCCTTGCACCTATAGTCTTCTGATCTCAAGGGACATTGGGAAGTCAGAAGTGGTATCAAACGGTTCTTAGCCAGGTTTCTGTTTGAAAAGGCCCATGAATGTTGGAACTCCCTTGACCTACAAGCTTTTGAAGAAGTTGTGGCCCTCCTTGTCTATGGTTTGGTGTTGTTCCCTAACCCAGATCAGCTTATAGATATCAGTGCTGTCCAGATCTTTATTGAAATTCTGGCTACAGATACTCAATGTCACGTCCAATGTTATGACACCGTATCTGACTTACTATATGACAGTAAATACAAAAGCAGTAAATAACACAGTCAATTGTTTACCCAGTTCAGTGTGCAACAACACCTACTCTGGGGGCTACCAAGCCAGGGAGAGAATCCACTATAAGAGATGTTAATTCAGGAATAAACCAACCAGTTTATCTCCTTCACTTAAGACCTACCCAATGCAATTCTAATCTAAGTACAACTTAAACCTGAGTTCCTACTCACTCCCCCTCAATCACAGCAGTGATACAAAAACAAATTTGACTTGAGAATTGTTGAAGACACTCTTCAAAACACACACTTGATTAAGCTTCACAGCTTTTTAATCAAGTAACACAATCACTCGTGCTTCACAGCTTTGAGTGATGTACACAACTAACTTGACTCTGCTTCACAACTTTAGTCAAGTAACATTCAAACACTCTTGCTTCAAAGCTTTGAGTGCTACACAACCCTTACAATTTAAGCCTATTCCAAGACACTTATCACAATGATAATTGCTTGGAGTACAATAAACAAATCTATACAGATTACAAACTTGATCTTCTAATCAATCAGCAGGGATAGCTTCAAAAACCGCAGCTCTGTTGAATATATAGCAGCTGCAACTTCAGTTAGGGTTTCCAAAAACCTAGGGTTGATTCCGTTTGACCTAAAGACCAGGTCACAGTACTTTGTTGATCAGGTTAGGATTGAGCTAGGTTACTCCTCAGAAAACGCAGGATTCTGTTTAGGAAGGACTGAGTTATTTCCTGAAAAAACTCAGACTTATCCAATCCTGTAATCCTGCTAGTTCAGAACAGGATGTCATAACATCTGTTATGACATCTGAGAAAACCTGTCTACTGATTAGCAAAATGTGATCATTTTGCAAACATGCTCAGATACACACTTATAAACATCAGTATTTGAGTTACAATATTTTTCTGCATATGTACCTAAAGAGTTAGTACAACCTGAACTAGAATGTTATGACATCAGTCATGACATTCACACATACACTTGGAATTTACCAAAAATGCAAGCCAATACCTAAACACCTACAAACTCCCCCTTTGGCAGATTTTTGGCTAAAGTTCCTAAACAATCAGAGATAGATAGATAGCAGCAGAAATAAGTGACAGCAGAAAAATATAGTGTTAAGTACTAATTAGGCAGTACCAAAAATATTCTCCCCCACTTTAGCCACAAATGGGCCAAAGATTACATGTTTATAGAGTTATACAGTTATCCAAGACAAAATAATGAGATCAGCAGCAGACAACAGCAGAACATACTTCCAAACTCCACCAGTAACACCACCAAGCAGCAATCATCCTTCAAGTACTGTCATCAGACTCAGAGGAGCCACTTTCTTCAATGTTGAGTTGTCCTTCATCTTCTTCCCTCATGCTTGCTTCAGCTTCTTCCTTTTCTAGCTTGGCAATTAGTGCTTCTAGGGTCCTTTTTCTAGCATCCAGATCTTTGCAAGTTTCTTTTAAGACAGCTATGACATCTGATGTTTTGGACTGGCTCTTTGCAGACGATGTCTCAGCTGATGTTATGACAATGTCTGGAGCATGGGATCCCTGAAACAGTTTGTAGTGCAGGCCAAGGGCAGGGGCTCTTTTGCAGACTGTATCTCTTGCTACAAGTATGTCAGGATATTGTGCAAGGATGATTCCACAAATGAGGGAGGGAAAGGCAATTGGTCCTTTGACAGCATAACTGCCAGCATGCTTCAAGGTTTGTTCAAAAATGTACCTTCCATAGTCAAAGGCAGTCTTGGTTCCTACAGCATAGATGAATCTCCCCAATCCTGTGGAGATGGTTGATTTGTGATTTGTAGGCACCCAGTTTGCTGCACCTATTTTATGCAAGATGGCAAATTTCATGCTGAGTTTACTAGCATTCAACTTCCCTTTCAATGGCCAGCACTTTACTTGCCTGGCAGTGATGGTCAAGCATACTTCATTGTCAGTTGCCTCTAGATCAGGACAGTCCTTATTTGTTCTTCCAAGAAACTTGTTGATTTCTGATGGAGAGAACTTGACCCTTCTTCCTCTAACAAACACACTCTCAAAGTCAGCTGACCTCCCATCAGCACAATCATTGGATAAGTTCACTACAAACTCTTTAACCAGATTTTCATAACATTTGCCAAACTTCATCACAGTCTTTATTAGCCCAGCATTCCTGATCAGCTCCATGATGTCTTTGCACTCCAAAGCATCATTGTTGAGTTCTCTCTCCAAGGCTATTCTCTTCAAGCAAACATACTTCCACCTGTTTGCATTATCAGGATGATGAAAGGAGATGTTGTCTGTTGGCACTTCAGGCACTCTAGCAATCTTGCTGGAGGGGAGCTTCCTTCTGATGGGAGTATTGTCAATGTCAACCTCAAATTCTGATTCAGAAACAGAAGTTTCAGGTTGTCTAGCAGTCTGCACCTGTGCCTTCTTCCCTTTAGTCTGAATTTTCTCAGCCAACCCTTCAGCCTTGGATTTCTTAGCATCAGGTTTAACAGTCTCACTACTCTTTCTTTTCATCAATCTCCTAGCAATGTTAGGGTTCACATTTGCAATCAGTTCATTATCTGAGTAATCTTCATCCACATCAATGATAGGTGGATCAACAGCCTTTTGAATGTTGTCTTTTGGTGTCACAACATCCTTAGTGACATCTATATTTTCAGAACCTTCCACATTTGGACTTTCTGATTGATTCAAAGGGATAGAAATCCCCGATACAGATTGGTTGCCACTCAGAATGCTAGAAACCAGTCTAGCAATAGCTTGGTGTACTTGAACTGATCCTTCTTTATTAGGTGTAGAAGACGAAGGAAGAGAAGAGTTACCAGAGACTGTAGCTTGAGCTCTTCCTGCATGTCTGGTCCGGAGCTTTTTGACTCTGGTTGGGTCAGTTGCCATCTCCCTGAGAGGAGTGACCTCAAGAACTTCAGATTCTAAGCATGTAGTGATTGCCCTAGAATCTTGATCAGATGATGATGATGATGAGTGAGACGAAGCCGCCATGGTGGAAGATGATGTCTGAGACATTGTGTTTAACGTTGAGAAGCAGTAGCAGTTTGAGAAAACTCTTTGATTGGGGGAAGAAAACAGGTTGCAAGGATGAGAGAGATAGGGAGAACAAGGGAGTCTTTTCAACTTCTGAAGGTTTTTGAGGGAATTGTGAATGAATATGATTAATCCACCAAATATAGACTTAATAGAATTAATCCCTTCAACCCTTGTTTTCAGCAAAACTAATTGCTACAATTTCTCATGTTGGTGAATACCCAATCTGCCCCTCAAATTTTCAAGTTTATTTCCAACAAGCACCTTGGTAGAAGAATCAGTTAGCTGAAGCTTAGAGAAACTATGTTCCAGTTCAAATGACTTCTTCTCTCCAAAGTCAATAGGGTTCAAGGAAATGTTGAATGTTTTCAGATTATCACACCACAATGTCACAACATCTTGTGTAACATTGTCTTCAGGTAGCATCTGTATTGACCAGAATTTTTGAGAACAGAATTTATGAGACTTGTTCTTTGCCACATCACATATATTATCAGCTTGTAGTTTAGGAGTTCTTCTGACATCTTCCATAGGAATAGCTTTTTTTATTCTTCCAAGCTTATGCTGCCACTGTTTCATCTCTTTTTCTTCTTTGATGATTTGACTCATAGTGGAGATATCAGTGTTCTCAGGCTGCCACACATAACAGTTATCTTTGGATTTGATTCCTCTCATTACAACATCTAGTTTTTCATTTACTACTAGACATTCAGATCTTGAGAAGTTGACCATGAATCCTAGATCACATAATTGACTGATGCTAATGAGATTAGTAGTCAATCCTTTTACCAGCAGTACCTTATTCAGACTTGGAACTCCAGGGTAGTCCAAATTGCCAACTCCTTTGACTTCTCCTTTAGCACCATCTCCAAAGGTCACCAAACTGGTGGTGTGAGGCATAACATTATTGAGGAGATTTTTGAATCCAGTCATGTGTCTGGAACATCCACTGTCAAAGTACCAATCTTCCTTTGTAGAGGTCTTCAGAGAAGTGTGAGCTATTAGTGCAGTAGCCTTTTTCTTCCATTGAGGAGTGTGTGGTACCCTTTTCGACTTAGGTTTGACATCTGAGTTCTGATTCGGATATCCATGCAATCTGAAGCAGAAGGGCTTTATGTGACCATATTTCCCACAATGATGACATCTCCATCTTTGGTACCTTTTCTTCATATGTCTCTGTCCCTGATGTTGAGAGTAATGTTGAGACATCCGTTTTGACATTTGCTTCCTGGTAACAAATTTCTTTGTTTCCACAAATCCTAGGCCAGATTTATTTCCCATATTTTGTCCAGCCTGAAGAATCTCTTCCAATTTGTCTGTTCCATTGGTCAACATCTTGACTGATTTGGTCATTTGATTCAGTTGTGAGTTCAGTAGTTGAACTTCTCCTTCTAAATGACTTATAGTTTCAAGATTTGCTCTCTTTTCAGCCTCCAGCTTTACAATGAGTTTTGATTGTTTCTCATTTTGCACACAGACTTCACCACTTCTGATACACAATTTCTTGTAGGTATCAGCCAGTTCCTCAAATGTCACTTCTTCATCACTGGTGTCACTTTCAGAAGTACAAACACTAGTTAGGGCAGTAACTAGTTTGGCAGATTCTTCTTCAGAATTGCTTTCTGAATCATAGTCAGACCAGGTAACAGTCATTCCTTTCTTTTGCTTCTTAAGAAAGGTAGGACATTCAGCTCGAATATGTCCATATCCTTCACATCCATGGCATTGAATACCTCTGCCTTGGTTTCCCTTATCTTCTGACCTTGGTCTTCTTCTGTCAATGTCAGAAGGAATGTTATGAACATTAGACTTTGACTTTGGGTCCATTCTTTTGATGAGCCTGTTGAACTGTCTTCCAAGCATGGCAATGGCTTCTGATATGTTTTCTTCTTCATCTTCCTTGTATTCAACATCAGTGTTGGATACAAGTGCTATGCTTTTGTTCTTCTTGTCACCATTATCAGTGATCCCCATCTCAAAAGTCTGAAGAGACCCAATAAGTTCATCCACTTTTAACTTGCTAATGTCCTGGGCTTCCTCTATGGCAGTTACCTTCATTGCAAATCTTTTAGGCAAGGATCTGAGAATCTTCCTTACCAGTTTTTCTTCTGACATTTTTTCTCCCAGTGCTCCTGAGGTGTTGGCAATCTCCAAGATGTTCATGTGAAATTCATGGATGGTTTCATCTTCCATCATTTTTAGATTCTCAAACTTAGTGGTCAACATCTGAAGCCTTGACATCTTTACTTTGGAAGTGCCCTCATGAGTAGTTTTGAGGGTGTCCCAAACTTCCTTGGCCAGTTCATATTGATGTACTAATCTGAAGATGTTTCTATCAATTCCATTGAACAAGGCATTTAAGGCTTTTGAATTTCCCAGAGCTAACTCATCTTCTTCTTTACTCCAATCTTCCTCAGACTTCAGACTGATTGTCCCATCTCTTTCAGTTATGGTGGGATGAATCCATCCTTTGTCAGCAGCTCTCCAAGCCTTTTTGTCCAGAGATTTTAGGAAGGCAATCATACGAGGTTTCCAGTAGTCATAATTAGTTCCATCCAGAATGGGTGGTCTATTTCCAAAAACTCCTTCTTTGTCCATAGTGCCAGAAAGTGATATCCCTAGATCTCACCCAGTAATACAGGCAGGGTGCCTGCTCTGATGCCAATTGAAATTCTGGCTACAGATACTCAATGTCACGTCCAATGTTATGACACCGTATCTGACTTACTATATGACAGTAAATACAAAAGCAGTAAATAACACAGTCAATTGTTTACCCAGTTCAGTGTGCAACAACACCTACTCTGGGGGCTACCAAGCCAGGGAGAGAATCCACTATAAGAGATGTTAATTCAGGAATAAACCAACCAGTTTATCTCCTTCACTTAAGACCTACCCAATGCAATTCTAATCTAAGTACAACTTAAACCTGAGTTCCTACTCACTCCCCCTCAATCACAGCAGTGATACATAAACAAATTTGACTTGAGAATTGTTGAAGACACTCTTCAAAACACACACTTGATTAAGCTTCACAGCTTTTTAATCAAGTAACACAATCACTCGTGCTTCACAGCTTTGAGTGATGTACACAACTAACTTGACTCTGCTTCACAGCTTTAGTCAAGTAACATTCAAACACTCTTGCTTCAAAGCTTTGAGTGCTACACAACCCTTACAATTTAAGCCTATTCCAAGACACTTATCACAATGATAATTGCTTGGAGTACAATAAACAAATCTATACAGATTACAAACTTGATCTTCTAATCAATCAGCAGGGATAGCTTCAAAAACCGCAGCTCTGTTGAATATATAGCAGCTGCAACTTCAGTTAGGGTTTCCAAAAACCTAGGGTTGATTCCGTTTGACCTAAAGACCAGGTCACAGTACTTTGTTGATCAGGTTAGGATTGAGCTAGGTTACTCCTCAGAAAACGCAGGATTCTGTTTAGGAAGGACTGAGTTATTTCCTGAAAAAACTCAGACTTATCCAATCCTGTAATCCTGCTAGTTCAGAACAGGATGTCATAACATCTGTTATGACATTTGAGAAAACCTGTCTACTGATTAGCAAAATGTGATCATTTTGCAAACATGCTCAGATACACACTTATAAACATCAGTATTTGAGTTACAATATTTTTCTGCATATGTACCTAAAGAGTTAGTACAACCTGAACTAGAATGTTATGACATCAGTCATGACATTCACACATACACTTGGAATTTACCAAAAATGCAAGCCAATACCTAAACACCTACATTTATGTCCAGGAATCCTATACCTACGTTGCTGGGGGACATCCTTCACTCATGTTACACTCGAACCATGAGAAAAAGAGGTGTCCTTATGTGTTGCACTCCTCTCCTGGGAAGGTGGTTTATTTCGCACCTTCCACAATCAGTTTTGAAGAACGAGCGGGGTTTGAGATGGTCACAACGGTTGATGACTCTTACACATGCAGATATACATTGGTGCCCTAGGTCCAGAGAGGATGTCACTATCATTGATCGTTGCGGCGAGTACCCTAATGTTCCTTTACTTGGAATCAGAGGAGGTATTACCTAAAGCCCATGTTTGGCTTGGAGACAGTTTGGTTTTTCTCGGAGGGATGGTCCTCATGACATGTTAATTCCTGACATAGTTCTTGACTTCGACAATGATACTCAAGGACTTAGCCAGAGATTTATCAGAGCCTAGAGGATGCCAAGTAGGATAAACAGTAAGACACTGGGGCACAGGAACTCCATCCCGTTGGAACCTTATCTCAAGTGGGTACGCGCCCGCTCCCAGAAGTTAGTAATGCCTTATCCTCATATGCTCCCTGTGATCAAAGAGCCAGTCTTGGAAGGAGAAGTGTCCTACACTATTCAGCACCCTGATATGCCCACATCCTGGGAAGAGATGCAGAAGAGCTGGATCCAGCTTAAGGAAGAACGGAATTCTCTTGAGACCAGTCTACATGCTAGTGAAAAGAAGGTCTTGGAGCTCACTCTCCTATTGCATGAGGAGAGGAATCTCAACACTTACATAGCTCCAAAGAGGATGCGTAGTGTATTTTGGGATTGATTTGCTTTTGTATTATTTTGCCCATGAGGCTTTGATGTACTGAACAATTATTTCCTTAATGATAACGTGTGTTCCTTTTTGTCTACAACAAATTTGAACTTTCGAACCCTTGAATGCATTGCATAAACACATATCATTCATCATGCGCATAGCAGGTTTTCTTCTTTTCAGGTTGCTTACCGTTCTTCGCTGTTTATTTCAGCATCATGAATCCTGACTCATCATCAACTGAGATGTCCATCAAGGCTCTTCAGGCGCAGAATGCGCAATTTCAGGAACTAATCATGGGGTTGGCTCAGGGCCAAGAAGAGCTGAAGGCTCTGCTCCTGAAGAAGGAAAAGAAGAAGAAAAGAAGGACTGTTCTTTTAAACTCGGGCCGAAGGTTTGGCAACACTCTGCAAAATGAAGAGGCTGGTTCTTCCATTGGCAAGGGTACTCCTCAAGCGGAAAAAGGTCCTAGTCCGGTAGTCTCCGACAACGAGACTGATTTTGATGAAGAGCAATATCCTCCGGCAGAAGACCGTTACAAGCAGTTGGAGGACAGATTGAATGCTATGGAGATCCAACAGGTACCTGGGCTGGATTTCGGAGATTTGGGTTTGTCTACCGGTGTGATTATTCCTCGTAAGTTCAAAGCACCATCTTTCACTAAGTACGACGGGGCGTCTTGTCCCAAGCTACATCTCAGGTCCTATGTTCGGAAGATTCAACCGTACTCAGTGGATAAGAATTTGTGGATCCACTTCTTCCAGGAGAGTCTTTCAGGGACTCATCTCGAATGGTTCTATCAGCTGGATGGGACCAAAGTTCGTAACTGGGAGGAGTTGGCTACTGCTTTCTATAAGCAGTATCAGTATAATGCCGACCTTGCCCCTACACGTACCCAACTCCAGGGTATGTCGTTAGGTTCAAGTGAAGGTTTTAAAGAGTACGCTCAGAAGTGGAGGGATCTGGCTGGCAGGGTGCAGCCTCCGTTGACTGATCGAGAGTTGGTAGACATGTTCTTGGGGACCCTATCTGGGCCATTTTTCAACCATCTTATTGGGAACTCGTCTGCAGGGTTTACTGATCTCATTCTGACTGGAGAGAGAATTGAGGCTGGGTTGAAGTCTGGAAAGATTCCGAAGGGTGCATTGTCTAGTTCAGAGAAGAAACCCTTCAAGAAGGATGCTAGTGCTGTGTACGGCTCTAGAAGACAAGAAAAATCTGAGCGCCGCCAATCTGTCAGTGCGGTAATGATTGCTACGCATGCTGCCGCTCCTCGGCAAACCAATCCTCAGAGGGCTGAAAGACCTAGAAGAGAATTCACCCGTTTGAGCATGACCCTATCCCAAATCTTGCCACAGTTACTATCCACCAATCTAGTGACTGTCAGAGAGGCCCCAAAAGCTGCGAACACTGCCTCCCCCAAATACTACCCAAATGCCCGCTGTGCTTATCACTCCGATAGCCCGGGGCATTCCACTGATGATTGTTGGGCTTTAAGGAACAAGCTGCAGGACCTTATTGACGCCAAGGAGGTACAATTTGAGGCATCTGAGAAGCTTAATGTAGTGACAGCTCCCCTGCCTGCTCATGGAGTGAATGCTATTGGGGACGAAGATGAACTGGATGAAGCTGAGTTTGATAGCTGGATTTACCCGGCAACCGACAGTGGACCTAACAATTGGAGTGCAAAGGACAATCTACCTGTTTCTCTTGTTACTAAGTAATGAATTCCTATGTTTTTGGCATTTGTAATAAACAATTAAAAACTCTATGGCCCGGTGTCTTACCCGAGGCACCGTGGTTTCATTTGTGAGGGAATATAAATTGTCATTTCATATATCATAAATGAAAATCTTGGACGTTTTCTCGCATTTCAAATCTTATGCTCCTTTTCTGTCTTTCCTTCCTTTACATATTTTTCAAAACAGCTGTATTTACACACACTAACTCATACAGGTTTCAATCCACTCTGGATCTCACTGGTAACGACTCTGCTACTGCCAGTTATGACTTCGAAAATCCGATCAACTTAGCCGAAGACGAAGGTGAAGATGATTGCGAAGTGCCTGGCGAGCTTGCAAGACTGTTACTTCAGGAAGAGAGGGCAATTCAACCCCACGAAGAGCCAGTGGAAACAATAAACTTGGGTACGGAAGCAGACAGGAAAGAGGTAAAGATTGGTGCCAACCTAGAGCTCAGCGTGAAGCAACGGTTGACTAAGATGCTACATGATTATATGGAGATATTTTCCTGGTCCTACGAAGACATGCCCGGGTTGGATACCGATATTGTGGTCCATCACTTGCCTACTAAGGAAGACTGCCCTCCAGTTAAGCAAAAGGTCCGCCGTATGCGTCCAGAGATGTCTGAGAAGATCAAAGCTGAGGTTATGAAACAGTTTGACGCTGGGTTTCTTGCAGTGACTTCTTACCCTCAGTGGGTTGCTAATGTGGTGCCGGTACCTAAGAAGGACGGTAAGGTCAGAATGTGTGTTGATTACAGGGATCTGAACAGGGCCAGCCCCAAGGATGACTTCCCCCTACCTCACATTGATGTCCTTGTGGATAATACTACTCAGCATAAGGTGTTCTCTTTCATGGATGGTTTTTCAGGTTACAATCAGATCAAGATGGCTCCTGAAGACATGGAAAAAACTACCTTTGTTACTCAGTGGGGCACCTTCTGCTACAAGGTCATGCCCTTTGGACTGAAGAACGCTGGGGCAACCTACCAACGTGCCATGGTTGCTTTATTTCATGACATGATCCATCATGAGATAGAAGTGTATGTTGACGACATGATCGCAAGATCCCAGACTGAGGAAGAACACCTATATCATCTGCAGAAGTTGTTTGACCGTCTGAAACTGTACAAGCTGAGATTGAACCCGAACAAGTGCACCTTCGGGGTAAGATCTGGGAAGTTGCTAGGCTTCGTGGTAAGTGATAAGGGTATTCAAGTGGACCCTGCTAAGGTTAAAGCTATTCAAGAGATGCCAGTCCCTAAGACAGAGAAGGAAGTCAGAGGCTTTTTAGGATGCCTAAATTACATTGCTCGATTCATCTCACACCTGACTGCTACCTGTGAGCCAATCTTCAAGCTGCTGAAGAAAGATCAGGTAGTACGTTGGAATGATGAATGTCAGGCTGCTTTTGACATAATCAAGGAGTATCTCCAAGAACCACCCATCCTTATGCCACCGGTTGAAGGGAGACCTCTGATACTATACCTGACAGTACTTGATAATTCAATGGGGTGTGTGCTGGGGCAGCATGACGAGTCTGGCCGAAAAGAGCATGCCATTTATTACCTTAGCAAAAAGTTTACCGACTGTGAGACCCGATACTCACTGCTTGAGAAAACTTGCTGCGCTTTGGTATGAGCTGCTCGTCGGCTGAGACAGTATATGTTGACTCACACTACCTTGTTGATCTCAAAGATGGATCTGATAAAGTACATATTCGAAAAGCCTGCTCTGTCTGGGAGAATTGCAAGATGGCAAATGATCTTGACGGAATACGACATTCAGTACACAACCCAGAAAGCCATCAAGGGAAGTGTATTGGCAGACCACTTGGCACATCAGGCCGTAGATGACTATCAGTCAATGAACTTCGAGTTTCCGGATGAAAGCATCATGATTGTGACTGATTGTGAAGTACCTGGACCGGATGAAGGACCTGAGGAAGGATCCCGATGGTCTATGCACTTTGACGGAGCCTCCAACGCTTTGGGAAACGATATTGGCGCTGTAATCATATCCCCTCAAGGCACTCATACTCCACTCACTGCCCGGCTATGTTTCAACTGTACCAACAACATGGCAGAGTATGAGGCATGCATCATGGGTCTTCAAGTTGCGATCGACTTAAGGATCAAGTTTCTGAGTGTCTTTGGAGATTCCGCTCTTGTGATCAATCAGATCAAAGGAGAGTGGGATACGAAACATCCGAATCTTATTCCTTACAAAGAATGTGTGTTGACCTTGATCCCCCACTTCACGAAGATAACCTTTGAACACTTTCCGAGAGAGGAGAATCAGCTGGCGGACGCGTTAGCTACAATGTCTTCTATGTTCAAGGTCAAATGGGATAATGAGGCTCCCCGGATCATCATCTGGAAACTGGACGAACCGGCATACTGTTGCGATCTCGAGACTGAATTGGTGACTGAGAAGCCTTGGTACCATGAGGTGAAGAGATATCTGGAAACTCAGGAATACCCTGAGGGTGCCTCTGTCAATGATAAGAAGTTCCTGAGAAGGTTCGCGGCAAAGTTCTTCCTTAGCAACGGCATCTTGTACAAGCGAAACCATGATTCAACCTTACTGCGTTGTGTAAATAAGACTGAAGCAGAAAGGATCATGGAAGAGCTACATGAAGGGACCTTTGGTACACATTCCAGTGGACATACAATGGCAAAGAATATCCTTCGGGCAGGGTATTACTGGTCCACAATGGAAGCTGACTGCTACCAACATTCCAGGACATGCCATAAGTTCCAGATTTATGCAGACAAGGTGCATGTTCCTCTAGTTCCTCTGAATGTTCTGACTGCGCCTTGGCCGTTTGCAATGTGGGGCATAGACATGATATGTGAGATTAAACCTACGGCATCTAATGGGCATCGCTTCATCTTAGTGGCGATTGATTATTTTACAAAGTGGGTTGAAGCAGCTTCCTACGCTACGGTAACCAAGACTGTTGTGGCACGGTTCATTCGGCATAATCTGATCTGTCGGTACGGCGTCCCAGAGAGGATCATTACAAACAACGGTACCAATCTGAATAATAAGATGATCACTGAGCTCTGCGAGCAGTTCAAAATACAGCACCACAATTCTTCTCCTTACAGACCGAAGATGAATGGGGCTGTAGAAGCAGCAAATAAAAATATCAAGAAAATCGTGCAGAAAATGACAGTGACTTATAAAGATTGGCACGAGATGTTACCGTTTGCTCTACATGGGTACCGTACCTCAGCTAGGACGTCAACCGGGGCAACTCCTTTCTCTTTGGTTTATGGTATGGAGGCAGTCTTACCGATCGAAGTGCAAATACCCTCTCTCCGGATAATGAAGGATGCAAATCTGAATGAAGATGATTGGATCCAGACACGACTTGATCAGCTAAACTTAATTGATGAAAAGAGACTTGCTGCTATCTGTCATGGTCAGACGTATCAGAAACGGATGATCAGGGCATTTAACAAAAAGGTCAAACCACAGGAATATCAAGTTGGGGATCTGGTAATCAAGCGAATCATCCTTCCTCAGAGTGATCCAAGGGGCAAATGGACCCCCACGTACGAAGGGCCATTTGTGGTTAAACATGTGTTCTCAGGAGGAGCCATGATTCTAACCAATATGGATGGTGACGACCTTCCTCACCCCGCCAATGCAGACATAGTAAAAAGATACTACACATAAAATAGGACCCGCTAGGCTGACATGCCTAGGCAAAAATTAGGGCTTCCCGGCGAACCAAAAGGGTTCGGGCAAAATGAGGGATGAAATAAAAAAAAATCTGTACACCCGGCAAGTCGAAAACCTGAAAAGGCGACTTGGGCAAAAATGGGTATCCCGGTGGACTGAAAACCCGAAAGGGCAGTCCAGGCAAAAGTTAGGGATAAAGCGTAATACTATGTCTCATTGGATCACTTTGCATCCAGAATCCGGTATCTACATCAAGTTCAGACGGCATCGATCAGTCAGCTTCACCTTCAACCAAGGTCATCAAGTGATGAGACGCTCGGAGTTATAAAGGCAATAGCAGAGTTGAAACCCAGTGGGATCATTCATTTCACACAACTGTTTTATTTTCTCTTGTACAAAATTTGTATAAACTCTTTTGTTCGGCGGCGTTCTCTTACTAGGACGTCAGCCTCTTGTACATAAAACGCCTATTTTACAGGCAAATTCAAAATCAATACAAATACACTTTTCAATTAAAATTGCCAATTGTTTTCCCTTTTCTGTTTTGTTTTGCGAAGAACGTCCAAGGTTCAATTTGTGATATATGCATTGACAATAATTTGCTAACTCATGAATATTTGCATGCGAAACAAAGAATTAATTACAGGTAACATTAGAAACAGGGGCAATAAAGAGTTGTCTAAGCGATCTAATTGTTCCGTCTTCCAAGGTATCAAGGTAGGTTCAGCTAAAGAACATAACCAGATATCCTAATTCCCCAGAGAGTGAGCCAGCAAGCAGTACACTCTCCTCGAGCAAAGCTACTATCAAACTTAAAGAAGTTGGGTATCCTCCAGCAGATCTCAACATTCCCCGACAGCATATATATTCTTAACAAGCATCCCCGGCAGTCTTGGTCTAAAGGTTGTTCCCCGGCGGTATATCAAACATTCAGTGGAGTCACTTCCCGATACAGTTCAAAACTTCCCCCCAGGAGAGTCCAATCTAGTTCCCCAGGAAAGTTGGAATCCATCTCCCCAAGCAGTAAGCTTATCCCCAGTAAATTCTGGAAGCTTATCCTCGTAGAGCACGAACGCGTCCCCCGGCTTTATTCAAAGAGTTATTTCCTTACCAGGATATAACTGGGTTATCCTCAGCCGAAAGCCACGGAAAGAGCGTCCTCGACGAAGTCTTCTTACCCCAGCGAAGTCTATTAGCACTTCTAACACAACAATGGTATCCCCAGCAAGTTATTATCAACATTCCAGCAAAGTATCTCTCTCCCCACAGAGTATTGCTTCCCAGCAAGATCATTAGAGTACTTTTCTCCCCGCAGAGTAATCCATTCGCCAAGTTCATTCCCCAACGGAGTTATCTTCTCCTACCGGTATTCTTGCAACTATCATCCCCAGCGGAAGCAAAATCTATTCTTCAACATCAGCCCAGGAGTGACTTCCCGGCACCCGTCAAGGATTTACTTTCCTAGACGAAAACATACATTCTTAAACATCACATACATCATTGTAGCATGCATATACGCATCATATCTTACAAATCTCATTTATGTTGAGAACATCATTGCCTGATCCATATCATGCATTGCATATGACTGACCTTTACCTTTCAGGAAAGATCCAGTTAAATTTTCAACTATATTTCAAGACCTAGACTGGTTCAGTTAAATCGACTCCAAAGATTTCTCTGTTTCTTATCCAGTCACAGGCCTTCTCTGGTTCAGTCAGATCGACCCTAAGATCTCCCTGTTTCTTACCCAGTTAAAGACATTTCAAGACCTAAACCGGTTCAGCTAAATCGATTCCAAAGATTTTTCTGTTTCTTATCCAGTCCAAGGCCTTCTCTAGTCCAGCTAAATTGACCCCTAACAGATTTTTCTGATAAAGACTCAGTAGAAGACATCCAAGATTCTCTCAATGATTGCTATTGAGGTTGTAATCGCCTATGGTTCTCTCCCCGATACTGCGGAGGTGGTAATCCCAGATTTCGCTCAATGATTGCTGTTGAAGTGAAGTTATCCAAGATTCTCTCAATGATTGCTATTGAGGTTGTAGTCACCTATGGTTCTCTCCCCGATACTGCGGAGGTGGTAATCCCAGATTTCGCTCAATGATTGCTATTGAAGTGAAGTTATCCAAGATTCTCTCAATGATTGCTATTGAGGTTGTAGTCACCTATGGTTCTCTCCCCGATACTGCGGAGGTGGTAATCCCAGATTTCGCTCAATGATTGCTGTTGAAGTGAAGTTATCCAAGATTCTATCAATTATTGCTATTGAGGTTGTAGTCACCTATGGTTCTCTCCCCGATACTGCGGAGGTGGTAATCCCAGATTTCGCTCAATAATTGTTGTTGAAGTGAAGTTATCCAAGATTTTCTCAACGATTGCTGTTGAGGTTAAAGTCATCCATGGTTCTCTCCCCGATACTGCAGAGGTAGTAATCATCCCAAGATTTTCTCAACGATTGCTGTTGAGGTTAAAGTCATCCAAGGTTCTCTCACCGTTCCTGTTGAGGTAGTAACCATCCCTGGTTCATTCATCATCGTTTGAAGCTCCAGATCCAGCTCCTGTAACAGGTCAGGTAATCATTTTTCTTTTTTGCAGGTATGCAAGTTCTCGCTAAGGAAACTCTTACGCGATCAACATCCAGATGGCATATATAAGCCCATCCACCTTCCATCATCTCTTAGCATGGCATCTGTAAGCCCATCACCCTCCTCATCAATCTCCAAATGGCATCTGTAAGCACATTCCCCACCATCACACTACTATGTGAGCGCAAATTTCTGGGCACTCTAGTGTTCAATCATCTTCCACCTTCGGATTACGAAAGGCACGTCAGCCAATCTGCATCCTCAGGTCTAAGAAGATTGAACAGGGGCAACTGTTGTACCCCAAAATTTGCCCTCCCATATTCTTCAAAATTTGCCAAGTCAAAGCTTCAAACATCTCCCCAAGAGTTGCACAGTTCAAGGGCCTCCTAACAGTCAAAATTAGGGTTTTGGTTCTGACAAAGTAAATGAAGTTTCCAAGGGTCAAATCAAGTCTCACATGCCAACAAATATGGTCAAGCATCCTCATACCAAGTTTCAAGACTTTCAGCACAAAATTGCACAGTCAAAAACCCTAATTGCACTACAGTCAACTGTAGGGGCAAAATGGTCATTTGACAGTCAAAAGTTCAAATTTTTGGTCAACATCTCATTTTGAAGCCACAAACATCATTTGATCAAGGCTTGATCATGATTCTCAAAGCTTGGCTCAAAAATCATCAAGATGCAAAAGTTTCCATATTTGGACAGTTGAAAAAGTCAACTGTAAATTGACCAGGGCATAACTTCCACATGGATTATCAGAAAAATTCCATCCAAATCTCATTTTGAAGAGAAAGGCATTTCCTACAACTCCTCTTCATATTTCAAGTCCAAGAAATGCTCTCACAAAAAGTTATCAATTTCAACATTATAGGTCATTTTCAAAAGTCAACAAAAAGGGACTTTAAGTCAAAGGCCATAACTTGAGATTGGTAAATCAAAATGACATGGGACCAAAGGCATTGGTTAGAGGACTCAAAGACCTTTCCAAAATGTCCAAGAACATGAGCAAAGTTTAAAAATTGAGCAAGTTATGCCTTGTGGAAGTTGGGATATTTTTGGATATTTTGAAAAGTCAACATTGATTCAAATGACCTAAAAATGCTAATGGGCCTCTTTTTCTTCCACAATTCATCATCCAAGGCATGTTCACGACCATTTGGCCCAAAGGGAAGTTTTTATCATTTTTATTTTATTTATTTGGATTTTTAATTATCAATAATTCATTTAATTAAAATAAATAGGTGAAAAATACTAAACCTCACTTTTTGAATCTTTTTGTGCATAAAATAAACTCAAGATTTTGTGTATGATCAGATTTGGAAAGTATCTTGGTGATTGAACATGATTTGGACTAAATATGCATGAAAAGATTTTGAAAATAATAGCATGGAAAATCAAATATTGTATCATCAATTCAAGGATTCTTGGATCAATTTTCTTAACCTAAATCATTCATACATATATAGGCAAGCTAACCCTCGTTCCCTTGGACTCCCAGCTGCGCCATAGACAAAGAATCAAACTCACACTTTTGCCTAAAAATTTCAAAACTGAAAACAAGGTTACAGGTCGATTCAAGCAAAGAGACTTGTTCCATCACCTTCCTGAGACATCAAGCAACGCATTTGAATCATTTTCCACGCCCCTAACGTCCAGAATTGGAAAAAACAAAGCCATGGAGAAGATGATTATGTGGCCAGCGTGGATTGGTCTGTTCAAATTTGCGCGCTAAAAAGTCCACTAACATTTGTTTTGTTTTATCATATTTATTTGTTATTTAATATACAAAGAA
Organism: Vicia faba; assembly: GCA_948472305.1. NCBI lineage: Eukaryota > Viridiplantae > Streptophyta > Magnoliopsida > Fabales > Fabaceae > Vicia > Vicia faba. The sequence goes on along the minus strand of OX451736.1, from coordinate 578,069,841 downwards.
TTCAAATGGAGCAGTTGGTCAGGCGTATGCATGGTAATCTCTAGGACCTGGGTTCGAGCCCCAGGTCCCTCACCCCTTCCATATTATTTTTCCACTAATACTTCTATGCGGTTTCAGTACTGTAGACCACCGTGCATCCCTCAAATCTAGCTTGCCACTTGGCCAATGGAAACGATCAGAAGGCCATGATCTGAAGAACATGGTAGACCTCAGTCAACGCACTGACACGCTTCTTAAAAAGTCCACAAGGCCAAGGATAAATGGGCCTGAATTACTGACTAAACCTCCAATTTGGGGACAGACCCCCCCCCCCCTAGGTTTGCAATATCCTTTCCATTATTTTTTATTTTGATTCAATTATTATTTTTGATTAGTTTTTTTGATTTAATTAATTATTTTCACAATAATATAAAAAAACACAAAAAAAAACAAAAAGGACAAAATTAAAATATATTTATTTAATTAATATTTTTTGCAAATAAAATTCATTAATTAACTTAGTTTTAAATCTAGGATTAATCTTAACATTTTTTCAATAAAACCTAAAATTGGTAGAATTAGGGTTTCTAGCATTTTTCATTTTTTCTTTTATTTTGCTATATTAATTATTAACTCTTAATTAGTTATTTTTATAAATCAAGTTGCAATTAATTAATTAGGCTTAATTTTAGATAATTGTCATATTTTCTTAATAAATTAAAAAGATTGTAGAATTAGGTTTTTTAATTTCATTGAATTCTCATAAATACAAAAAAACTAAAAATAATAATTTCTTTTTTCTCTTTAATTTCATTAGTTTAATCATTTAATTTAATTTCATTAAAAAGGGTCCAACGCCCTCGTTTCCAATCTTCAATTCCAATTCGCGCGTTTTATTTTGTTTCTTTTAATTATTTATGTAATTCTCCCAAAGCCGTGTAATTTTATATTTCTCGCATTTTATTTCTTTATTTTATGTCAAATCGGGTCCTGGATTAAATTTGGCGATGTGGACCCGCGCCTTTGTAATAGTTTAGGAATTTTATCTTTCCGCAATTTTTTAACTGTTAAATAATGGCATGCAAGAATGAATGACGAAATAAAAACAAACGCCTAGATCACCTTTGACATGAACAAGATAAAATAAATGAATCTGACACACAAATCACACACCACCCCTAGGATACGCCTCACTGTTGCCTTGCTTCGAAAGGTGATCGTCGAGTAGAGGATGTTTTAGTAAGTCCTCATGATCCGGGAACCTGGCATGAGGGTAGCTTCTAAGGTATCTTCCTATTGCTCTGGTGATCACCATGTCCCGAACCCCGAATTGACCCGAACACCTCCAACGGTGGTGCTACCTACCTCTCAATGGTGGGATGGCACTACTTTAAAGGACATTTACACAGACAAATTCCTTAGGGTAGGTAGACGACTCTAGATACTTGCTCTAAATTTCAAAACAAATCAAAAATACTTTTCACACCGACACCTTTTCAAAAAGCTTTCGAAAGCAATTTTTCAAACACTCTTGAGGACCGATACAAGAGTCGAACTGGAAGTTTCAAAGAAACTTTTTAAAACCCACAGTTGAAAAGCAAACAAACTATTTTGAAAACACAAATGAGCAAGTATCTAAGAGCCCATGGATAACCATGGATAGAAAGGGTGCTAACACCTTCCCTTTCTATAATCTACCTCCCGAACCGAGAGCAATCTCTATAAGGAATTTTTCTGTGCTTTTGTCCTTTCCAATTGGAGAAAATAAAAGACGGTGGCGACTCTTGCTTCCGCGACATTTCGCGAACCAGCGTTAAACAGTCAGTTCCAGATCCACCGATCACAGTAGTAAGTCTCTTTTCATCGATTAAATTCAGCTGATCAAGTTGGGTTTGGATCTAGTCGTCTTTGTTCAAACCTGAATCCTTCATAATCCGGAGAGAGGGTATCTGGACTTCGATGGGTAAGACTGCCTCCATGCCATACACCAAAGAGTAGGGTGTTGCCCCTGTCGATGTCCGTGCTGAGGTACGGTACCCATGAAGAGCGAATGGTAACATCTCGTGCCAATCTTTGTACGTCACTGTCATCTTCTGCACAATCTTCTTGATGTTCTTGTTAGCTGCTTCAACAGCCCCATTCATCTTCGGCCGGTAGGGAGAAGAGTTATGATGTTGTATCTTGAACTGTTTGAAGAGCTCGGTGATCATCGTATTGTTGAGATTTGTACCATTGTCCGTGATGATCCTCTCTGGTACACCGTATCGATAGATCAGATTGTGTCGGATAAATCGCACCACGACGTTCTTGGTTACTGTAGCAAAGGAATCTGCCTCAACCCACTTTGTAAAATAATCAATTGCTACCTGAATGAAGCGATGCACGTTGGATGCAGTAGGTCTGATCTCGCCAATCATGTCGATTCCCCACATTGCAAAGGGCCAAGGAGCTGTCAGAACATTCAGAGGAACTGGAGGCACATGCACCTTATCAGCATAGACTTGACACTTATGACATGTTCAAGAATGCTGATAACAATCGGCTTCCATAGTGGACCAATAATATCCCGCCCGTAGGATCTTCTTTGCCATGGTATGTCCACTGGAATGAGTTCCGAAGGTACCTTCATGTAACTCTGCCATCATCCTTTCCGCCTCGATTTTGTCTACACATAGTAGTAAGGTCGAATCATGGTTACGCTTGTAAAGGATACCATTACTAATGAAGAACTTCATAGCGAACCTTCTCGGAAACTTCTTATCATTAACAGATGCACCCTCGGGGTATTCTTGAGCCTCAAGATACCTCTTTACCTCGTGAAACCAAGGTTTATCCTCTACCTCTTCAGTCTCAATGTCACAGCAATGTGCGGGTTCGTCCAACCTCTCGATGGTAATCTGGGGAGCTTCATTGTCCCACCTGACTTTGAACATAGAAGACATGGTAGCTAGCGCGTCCGCTAACTGGTTCTCTTCTCTGGGGAAGTGTTCAAAGGTTAACTCCTCAAATTGTGGGAGCAGCGTCAATACATATTCTTTGTAAGGAATAAGATTTGGGTGCTTCGTATCCCACTCGCCTTTGATCTGACTGATCACCAGAGCAGAATCTTCGAATACACTCGGGAACTTAATCCTTAGGTCAATAGCAGCTCAAAGACCCAGGATACATGCTTCATACTCCGCCATATTGTTAGTGCAGTTAAAACATAATCGGGCGGTGAACGGAGTATGCCAGCCCTCAGGAGTTATGATCACAGCGCCAATGCCATTACCCAACGTATTTAAGGCTCCATCAAAATACATAGACCATTGGGATCCTTCCTCAGGTCCTTCATCCGGTCTAGGTTCTTCACAGTCGGTCGCCAACATGATGTTCTCATCCAGGAACTTGAAATTCATGGACTGATAATCATCTACGGCCTAATGTGCTAAATGATCCGCCAATACACTCCCCTTGATTTCTTTTTGGGTTGTGTATTGGATATTGTACTCAGTTAAAATCATCTGCCATCTTGCTATTCTTTCGAATAAGGCAGGCTTTTCGAAGATATACTTGATTGGATCCATCTTTAATATCAATATGGTGGTGTAAATCAGCATATACTGTCTCAACCAGCGAGCAGCCCATGCCAAAGCGCAGCAAGTTTTCACGAGCAATGAGTATCGGGTCTTACAATTGGTAAACATTTTTCTATGGTAGTAAATATCATGCTCTTTTCGGCCAGACTCGTCATGCTGCCCCAGCACGCACCCCATTGAACTATCCAGTACCGTCAAGTATAAGATCAAAGGTCTTCCTTCAACTGGAGGAATCAAAATTGGCGGTTCTTGAAGATATTCGTTGATTCTTTCGAAAGCGGTCTGGCACTCGTCATTCCACTTTACTACTTGACCTTTCTTCAACATCTCGAAGATTGGCTCACAAGTAGCGGTCAAGTGTGAAATGAACCTGGCAATGTAATTCAGACGTCCCAAAAATCCTCTAACTTCTTTTTCTGTACGGGGAGCCGGCATCTCCTGTATGGCTTTTACCTTGGCAGGGTCCACCTGGATACCCTTATCACTAACGACGAAACCCAGCAGCTTACCAGACCTTACCCTGAAGGTGCACTTGTTTGGGTTCAACCTCTGTTTGTACGTCATCAACCTGTCAAACAATTTCTGGAGATGGTCAAGGTGTTCTTCTTAAGTCTGGGACCTCGCGATCATGTCATCAACATAAACCTCAATCTCATGGTGAATCATGTCGTGGAACAAAGCGACCATAGCACGCTGATAAGTTGCCCCAGCATTCTTCAACCCAAAAGGCATTACCTTGTAACAGAAGGTGTCCCACTGTGATGAAGGTTGTCTTCTCCATGTCTTCGGGAGCCATCTTGATCTGGTTGTAACCAGAAAAACCATCCATGAAGGAGAAGATCTTATGATGCGCGGTGTTGTCGACAAGAACATCGATATGAGGAAGTGGGAAGTCATCTTTGGGGCTTGCCCTATTCAGATCTCTATAGTCCACACACATTCGTACCTTGCCATCTTTCTTAGGCACCGGAACAACATTGGCAACCCACTGCGGATAAGAAGTGACAGCTAAAAATCCTGCATCGAACTGTTTCATGACCTCAGCTTTGATTTTCTCAGACATCTCGGGGCGTATACGGCAAACCTTCTGCTTTACCGGCGGACAGTCTTCTTTAGTCGGCAGGTGGTGTACCACAATATAAGTGTCCAAACCAGGCATATCTTCATAGGACCAAGCGAAGATCTCAACATAGTCGCGTAACATCTGTATCAACCTCTGCTTGACATTAGGCTCCAGATTCACACCTATCTTGACCTCTTTCCTGTCTTCCTCTGTACCTAAATTCACATATTCAACTGGATCTTCATGGGGTTGTATGGCCCTTTCTTCCTGCAGTAACAGTCTAGCAAGTTCTCCAGGAACCCCACAATCATCCTCACCTTCGTCCTCAGCTTGGTTGATCGGATTTTCGAAGTCAAAACTGGCAGTAGCAGAGTTGTTATCAATGGGATCCAGAGTGGATATGGATCTGCATTATGATACGTGAGTGTGTGTAAGAGAATAGCCGTTTTAATAGAGTGAGAGACGGAAAAGAAATATTAAAGAGCGCAAAATTTGTAATGCAAGAAGTGTCCAATGCTTTATTAATGATATATGAAAATGACAAATAATAATCCCTCACAAGCAAGGCAAAAGTGCCTCGGGCAAGGCACCAGGTCGTAAAGTTTCAAACTGTTTATTACAACTCTTAAAACAAAAGTCAATTACTGTGGAATAAAAGAAACAGGTATGAAGTCCTTCGCTGTCCAGTTGCTCAATCCACCATTGGTTGTAGGGTAGATCCAACTGTCAATATTCGAGTCCTCTTCAACATCTTCAATTGCATTTACTCCCTTATTGCTGATATGCAGAGGAGGTCTTCCAATCTGTGCGTGCCTAACAGCCCTTTGAGCCCCTGTAGTAAAGCCCAAACCAAATTTGTCAGTTTTGTGCGTGAAATTAGGGAGCCGACCCCAATAGGTATACCCACCTTCTTTGATCACAGACCTGGCATCCTTGAGAGAGGCCATCTTCATCGAAGGTTTGTTGGTAGCAACTTCAGTTGACGCCAAAGTCTAGGGGACTTCTTCAAAGTTCTGACAAGGAGTTTCGATGAACTCCCCATCCATCTCCATGTAGCGAAAGGAATTAAGATGACTCACCATTTACTCCTCTTCACCCCGTACCGTGACAATCTTCCCCTTTACCGGATATTTCAGCATTTGATGGAGTGTGGAAGTGACTGCCCTAGTCTTATGAATCCAAGGACGACCCAGCAAACAAGAATATGATGGTCTGATATCCATTACATAGAAGGTGGATCCAAAAGTCTGAGAGCCAACTTTAACAGGGATGTCTACCTCCCCGTGCACCATCCTTTTTTACCCGTCGAAAGCCCTGACCATAATATTACTCGGCTTCAGAATCAAATCTTCACAATCCAAACGGTCTAATGCTTTATTTGGCAGAACATTCAATGAGGACCCGGTATCCACCAGTACATGGGCCATAGTAGTGCCCTGCACTCGATCGAGACGTGCAGAGCATCATTGTGATTTCTTCCTTTAGCAGTCAGATCTGCATCTGAGAAACCTAGCCCATTGTCGACAGTCAAACTAGCTACGCAGTCTTTGAATTGATCGGCTGAAGTTTCTTGCGGTACATGCGCAGTCTTAAGGAATGCAATTAGAGCCTTTGCATGGGCTTTAGAACACAATAGTAAGGACAACATAGAGATTTTTGACGGGGTCTGCCCCAGCTGCTCGACTATGTTGTAGTCGCTCTTCTTGATAATCTTCAAAATTTCTTCTATCTCTTATTTAGAGGTTTCTACAATGATCCTCTTAGGTGCCTCCGTCCGGGCAGGCTCACTTGTGATTTCTTTGCCCCGAGTCCCAGATGGCTTGGCGACAGGGGTGATAATTGGAGTAAGAACTGGAACAGTAGTTGATGTACTAGCAGGTGGAATAACAACAGGTTTGTGGATAGTCGGAGGAGAAATCTCGAGAGAAAAGAGTCTTCCGCTTCTGGTGACCTTGCTGGCCCCGACAATATTGCTGACATCAGCATCAGCTTCCTCACTTTTAAAGTCTTTCTTAATTCCATGGTAATACACATCAGCACCATAGTGTCATGGGACAGCCTTGTCTGAAATGTATGGAATAGGACCAGGGACAATAATTATTAATGGAGAAATTCTTGGGACGAATGTAATCCTAACAGGTTTTCTCAAGGAAACCTTGTAAGGATTGGCGGAAATGGTTATGATGGCAACATCTTTAATTGGAACCAACGGAATCAAAGTCTTTTCGAACAGGATCTCTTTGTTATCCATCAGGCGCTGAACACCTTATTTCAATAAGTGGCAACCAGCAGGCAACATTGAACACATGTGGCAACCTTCACCACAACCCATAAATAAACTGGATAACAATAAATTCTCCTTAAATGTCATCAAAGGAGTAGAAATTTCTTCCACGGAGGTCACAAATAAATCATCGTCTACAGCATTTACTCCATGACCATGTTTGGGCATGGGAGCAGTGATGATGTTGGGCTTCTCCGGAGCGTCAAACTCAATCTCTTTGGCTTCGATCAAATCTTGCACCTTGTTTTTCAAGGCCCAACAGTTGTTTGTATCATGACCTGGGCTTTCGGAGTGATAGGCGCAGCGGGCATTCGGGTTATAATGGGGATAAGTGGTGTTGGGGTTCTTCGGGGCTTCCCTCAGAGTTACCAGATTGGTCTTCAACGATTGTGGTAGAATTTGTGACAAGGTCATATTGAGTCGAGTGTACTGCCTTTGTGGTCTTTCCAACCTTTGTTGATTGTTGCATTGTGGAGCAACTGTGGGTCTTGATATCACTACCTCATTTACTGCTTGACGGTGTTCAGGTTTGCTTTGGCCCCTCGGGCCGTAGACTGCACTAGCTTATTTCTTACCGGTGAAAGGCTTCTTCACTGCACTTGATAAAGTATCCTTCTGTATCTTACCACTTCGGATACCAGCTTCTACTCTCTCTCCAGTAAAAATGAACTTGGTAAACCCAAATGACGAATTGCCGATCAGATGATTGAAAAATAGACCAGATAACGTCCCTAGAAACATATCAACTAACTCTCGATCAGATAAAGGGGGTTGAACCCTGCCAGCCAAATATCTCCACTTTTGAGCATAGTCCTTAAAACCTTCACTTGCACCCATAGACATATCCTAGAACTGAGTACGAGTGGGAGAAAGGTCGGCGTTATACTGATACTATATGTAAAAAGCAGCAGCAAGGTCTTCCCAGCTTCGGACATTGGCTCCTTCCAATTGATAAAACCATTCAAGCTGAGTCCCTGACAAACTATCTTGAAAGAAATGTACCCCCAAATTTCTATCAGCAGTGTGGGGTTGGATTTTCCTGACATACGAGTGGAGATGGAGTTTTGGACAGGATACTCCGTCGTACTTGGCAAAAACTGGAGCTTTAAACTTATGAGGGATCACCACTCCCGTCACCAATCCCAGTTCTCCGAAATCCAAACCAGGAATCTTCTGAATCTCCATAGCACTCAGTCGATCTTCTAGTTGCTTGTACCTATCCTCAGCAGGAGGATATTGCTCATCATCAAAATCAATATCATTATCAGAAACTACAGGACTGGAGCCCTTTTCTTCTTCTTGATTATCCCCGTCCTTGGACGAGGAGATCAGATCAGCTTGTTATTGCAACCTATTCCCAAACCTTTTTCCCATACTCAGAAGAACGACCTTCTTCTTCTTCTTCTTCTTCTTCTCTTTCAGAATGAGAGTCTTTAAATCCTCTTTCCCTTTAGCCAAGCTCAAAAACATCTCTTGGAATTGGGCATTCTATGCTTGAAGATCTTTGATGGCTTGATCAGAAGATATTTCTGCTGAAATAAACAGCGAAGGAGATGAGAAACCTGTAATGGTACCTGTAATGATGTGCATGATAATGGGATGCGTATGTAATGATTTAAAAGACTTTGGGAGATTTAAATTTGCAAACCAAAAATAAACAAACTTTATTATATTAACTTGTAAAAGGTTCAACAATGCCTTTGAGGCATTACAAAGAAGTAAATGAAAAACAAATCTAAAACTAGAAAATCAAAAATCAAAAATCCCATGGACGCTTCCTCTTTGTGCTGACGTAGTCATTGATCACTCTTTCTTCATCGAGCTGCCTGGTGAGCTTCAAAATCTTCCTTTCTTGCTCATGGTACTTCTCCCGGTAAGTATCCCTTTCCTCTTTCAGCTGAATCCAAGACCTCTGTAACGCCCCAAGATCAGTGGGCATGTAAGGATAAAGAACCGTGTAAGGAACGCCTTCTTCATTAGTAGGCTCCACAATCACAGGCAATACAGCTTCATAAGGCATCCCAAGCCTCTGGGCACGAGCTCGGACCCATTGGAGGTAAGGCTGCATAGGAAGAGAAGTCCTTGGTCCAACTCTTGGGGGTCAGATCTGTTCACCATGCCCCAAGCTTGTATAAACCTTCGGCGGTGCTCCTTAACGTCTTCCTTGTAGTCAAAGGCAATATCCTCAAGAAGTAGCTCATTGGGACCATCTCTCCGAGCACGACCAAATTGTCGCAAAGCTAGACAAGGATTATAGGTTATACCCCCTCTGATTCCAAGCAATGGGGCATTAGGGTATCCCCGACAACGATCAATAACAGCAGTGACTTCCATAGCCCGGGAACTACAAAGAATATATGTATGGGCAAGTGACATTATTCTGTAGGACCATCCTAAACCTTTTTCGTTCTTCAACACAGACTTAGGGAGGTGCGAAATAAACCACCTCGACAGCAACGACATGCAAGACATAAGAGCCCCTCTTCTTCGCACAGTACGAGTGTAGAGGGCATGCAAGATATCACCCAGTAGAGTAGGCACAGGATTGCGAGAAAGGAAAATCTTGACAGCGTCCACATCTACAAAGGAATCCGGATTCAGGAAGAGAACCAAACCATAGATAAGGAGAGCCAAGACATCTTCAAAAGTCTGGAAATCCAAATTATCCCAGAAAAGTTGAGCCTGGTCTATCAGAAATTTGGCTAAGAACCCTTTGACACCGCTTCGTGTTTCCCAATTGGATACTACATCAGCCCATTTCAGATGCAGAGCTGAGGCAATGTCTTCCGGTCTAGGAACCTCTTCCATACCTGTGAAGGGTACCTGCTCAAGGATGGATATGCCTAATAAATGATAGAACTCTTCTAAAGTTTGAACCAGATGATAATCTGGGAATGTGAAGCAATGATGCACAGGATCGAAGAACTGGAAAAGTACACTCATCATCTGCTCATCAAACTTTTAGGTGACCAGGCTAAGAAGCTGATCATGTCTCTTAATGAATGTAAAAGTCTCAGAAACTCTTGAGACTAATTCTTTAAGTTGAGCAGGTATTTGCACAAAGTTAACTCAGACGGTATTTCTGCGCACGGAAGCCATAATCTGCAAAACAGAACAAAGATAAATCCCCTGGGTCTTTGAAATGGTTAGTGTAATGAAGCATGCATGCTATGTTATGATGCATGATGTCATGATAAAAGAAAAACAGGCATAGCAGATAATAGGCATGGTAAAGGCAAACAAGTCACACAAAAGCCCTTAAGTTTAAGGCTTGCATGGAGTCAAAGGTATTACCCTCTTGAAGTTCAGTTGGTTTCAACCTGTCCTAGCAAAAGTAACCGGGTCCTAGAGGTTCTCAATATCACTGACCATCCTCCATCGGTCATGGTTTCAGCTCACGAAATATTTTATTGCGGTCATGGTCTCAATGAGTGTAGCATCCAGTATCAACCAGTTCTCAGCTTTACACCGAGGCCGGCTATCTCACTACTTTCTAATGGCCAAGTTGGTCGATTAAAGGTTCTAAGGTCAGTTGATGCTTAACGACACACATAGCGGCCCCGTATTCTCCTTGTTTCTCCATAAGGGATACCGGTACCAACCAATGTGCCACATCAATGTAGCTACTGCTTCAACCGTATCGGTCTACGCCGTACAGTTCCCTCACAGTTTATTGCTACTTACCTAAAAGGTGTCCCCAGATCCAGGTTAGGATCTATAGTAACTCTCAAACAAAAACCCTTAAAAGTAAAGCAACCAAAACAAATAAGAGAAACAATTTATGATGAACTAAATCCTAAGGTATTCCCCACTTATAAGTCCCAAGCAGAGTCGTCAGTTTTGTGATACGGTGGCAGAACCGACTGTTTTTAAAAATGCTGGTTTGTGTTTTGTGTTCGCAAAATGTCACGGTAAGTGTTGCACCCCAAAATTTTCCCTCCCATATTCTCCAAGGTTTGCTAAGAGCATGCTTCAAAATCTCCCAAGGGTTGCATAGTCCAATGGCCTCCTAACAGTCAAAAATTAGGGTTTTGGTTATGGCAAAGAAATTGAAGCTTCCAAGGGTCCAAACAAGTCCCACATGCCTATAAACATTGTCAACCATCCATATGTCAAGTTTCAAGACTCACAACACCAAATTACACAGTCAAAAACCCTAATTGCTTCACAGTCAACTGCAGGGGCAAAATGGTCATTTGACAGTCAAAAGTCAAAAATTTTGGTCAACATCTTATTTTGAAGCCACAAACATCATTTGATCAATTCTTGATCATGATTCTCAAGGCATGGCTCAAAAAGTCTCAGGATGCAAAAGTTTCTATTTTTGGACAGTTGAAAAAGTCAACTGTAAATTGACCAAGGCATAACTTCCACATGGTTTATCATAAAAATCCCATCCAAAGCTCATTTTGAAGATAATGACATTTCCTTCAACTCATCTTCATACTTCAAGTCCAAGAAATACTCTCACAAAAAGTTATCAATCTCAACATTATAGGTCATTTTCAAAAGTCAACAAAAAGACACTTTAAGTCAAAGACCATAACTTGAGATTGGTTAGAGGACTTCAAGACATTTCTAAAATGTCCAAGAACATGATCAAAGCTTAAAAATTGAGCAAGATATGCCTTGTGGAAGTTGGGAAATTTTTGGGAATTTTGAAAAGTCAACTTTGCTTCAAATGCCTCAAAATTGCTAATGGGCCTCAATTTCTTCCATGAATCATCACCCAAAAGCTATGCACGACCCATTAAGCTAAAAGGGAGTTATTTTCTTATTTTTAATTAATTAATTGAGTTTTTAATCATATTAATTCATTTAATTAAAATTAAATATGAGAAAAATACTAAACAAAGGTTTTGAATCTTTTTGTGCAGCATATTCTTCTATTATGAGCTCAAGATTTCGTGTGCCTTCTCAAGAGACCAAATCTTCCAAAATAGGCAAGTTTCCATGGCAAAAAAGATGGGAAAAGATTTGACAAAATCAAATATTCAAAAGCATTAAAACAATGGATTTTGGGCTGACTTTTAACCTAATTCTATTCACACATATATGCACAACTGAAACCTAGGCCAAGGAACACAAGAGCTGCGCAGAAACCTGAAGAACAACTTTGCATTTTTTCACAAAAAACCTTGAAACTGTTTTCATAGCTAGAGCTCGTTTCAAAGCAAAAAAGCCATTCCAATAGACTCCTGACACTACCAGGAAGTTGTTCCAATCAAAACCACGCCTCCATACTCAAGGAATTGGTATATTGAAGTCTCACTTTTCATAAAATTATTCATAATCGTGTTTTAAATTCCATGCATCATTTGTGATTTTTAACTGTTGATTTATGCTAACATGAATGCTCTAAAGCTAATGGCATGCTTTGATTGAACTAATAAGGCCTATATAAGAATCCACCATGAACGTAGGTTAGGGTTTCAGAAACTTCAATTTGGGGTTTTGCATATCTGGAAAAATTAGCCCTTTAGACTGGTACCAATGGATTCAGGACATCCAAACGAAACTAATCCACTATTCGCGCCCTTTTTATGCTTGCATATGCCCTATTCGCTATTATTCGCAGGTGCCATTTAGTGGGGGTTTAAAACCCCCGCTATCTATTTTTATTTTCAGGCAAAACGAAGAAACAATGAAGAAGACGCTGAGTTGTTGGCACATGGTTGGTCAGTTTGAATAATTGGCGCGTTTTATTTTGATTCAGCATAACACGTTATTTTCTCATATAATATTCACGTTCCATTATAATATCAAGATAACGCGTTGGTTGGGTTGGTTGATGCGCTGGCTTGCAGGTATTGGGACCTGGGTTCGATTCCCAGGTCCCCCACTTCTTCAATAATATTTTTCTCAATACGTTTCCATGCAGCATGCTCTCCCAGGGTTCATCATATGCTCTCACCTGCTTGCTTGCCACGCGCCCAGGAGATCAATCCAAGGGTCAGGAGGTGCAGTCCACCATGCACGCTGGTCAAATCATCCCATACACACGCTGGAAAAGTCAACCAGGCCTCTGATTCAATGGGCCCATTTGCTTCAACAAACCTCTCAATTGGGCCTGACACCCCCATGGTTTGCCCATTTTAATTTTTCTTTGTTTTTCCTTTTTATTCCTTTCATTGTTTTTTTTAATTATTTTCTTATTAATTCCACAAAATTAATTTTCATAATAATAAAACCAGAAAAAAATCATAAAAATAAAAATATGTTTTATTTAATATTTAAGTCACTAATTTTTGTAAATAAATCTTTTAATAATCAATTTAATAAAATTAGGTTTTATTTTAATCTTTTCTTAAATAACTAAAATACATAAAAATTAGTTTTTTAGCATTTTTATTCTTTTTCTCAATAAATAAATTTTTCTTATTATTAGTATTATTAACTATTAATTATTTTGTAAATACTCATGTAATTAAATAATTAGTATAAATTAGGTTAAAACTTTAATCTGTTTCTTTAATAATTAAAAAAAAATTTAGAATTAGGGTTTCTTTTAATTAATTCTCTTTATTTTCATTAAATACAAAAAAAACATAAAAAATAATTTTTTTTCTTTATTTAATCATTAATTAACTTTTAATTTCAATTTAATCTTTAACGGGTCCAACGCCCTCGCATACTCGATTATATTCTTTCGCGCATTTATTTTTATTCTTCTTTTAAATATTATGTAATTGCTCAAAGCCTTGTAATAGTAATTAGGAAATTTATTTACTTTCTGCATTTTATTAAAAACGGGTCTTTGTTAATTTGGCGATGTATAGACTCGCGCCTTGTAATAGCGTAGGACCTTTATTTTCCGCATTTTAATTTCCGCACCTTTAAACTGCTAATCACATGAAAGAATGAATGGCCCAAATAAAAACAATGCGTAGATCACCATGATACATGATCAAGATAAAACATAATTGAAAATGACACACAATTCACACACCACTCTTAGGGTACGCCTCACTGTTGCCTTGCCCCTCGAAACGTGGTCGTAGAGTATAGGACATTTTAGTAAGTCCTTATGTCCATGAACATGGCATAAGGGTAGCTTCTAAGGTGTCCTACTGTTGCTCTGGTGACCACATTGTCCCTAACCCTCGAATTGACCCGAACACCTCCAACGGTGGTGCTACCTACCTCTCAATGGTGGGATGGCACTACCTTAAGGACTTCTACATAGCCTAATTCCTTAGGGTAGGTAGATGACTCCTAGATACTTGCTCTAATTCAAAACAAATCAAAAAAACTCTTTTCACACCGACACTTTCAAAAGGCTTTCAAAACAATTTTTCAAACACTCTTGAGGACTGATACAAGAGTCAATCTGAAATCTTTAAACGAAACTTTTTCAAACTCACTCATAATTGAAAAGCAAACACTTTTGAAAACATAATGAGCAAGTATCTAAGAGCCCGTGGATAACCACGGATAGAAAGGGTGCTAACACCTTCCCTTTCTATAAATCTACCTCCCGAACCGAGAAACTATCTCATAAGGAATTTTGCTGTGCTTTTGTCCTGTCCATGTTGGAGAAAATAAAAGACGGTGGCGACTCTTGCTTACCGCGACATTTCGCGAAACCAGCGTTAAACAGTCAGTTCCAGATCCACCGATCACAGAACTAGCGACTCTGCTGGGGATACTTAAAGTGAGGTGTACCTTAGGACTAAGATCATTTGTGTTTTCAATTGTCTGAATTGTTTGCTTTATTATTGTGGGTACTGTCTTGGGAGTTCTATAGATCCTAACCCGGATCTGGGGGATACCTTCTTAGAAAGTAGCAACAAGACTGTGAGGGAACTGTGCGGGGTATACCGACATGGTTGAAGCAGTCTGCTACGTTGATATGGCACTTTGGTGTGTACCGGTAACCCTTGAGTTCAGTCAAGGAGAGTACGGGGCCGCCGCGTGGTGTCGTGAAGCATCAACTGACCTTAGGAACCTTAATTGGACCATCTTGGCCTCTTTACGGTAGTGAGATAACTGACTTTGGTGCAGTCCGAGGTTGGTTAATACTCGATACTACACTCAATTGAGGGTTGTCTTCTTGGAATATTTCGGTCGCCGGTTCAGTGGCTAAATCGAAACGATGAACAATGAAAGCAATCCAATGATATTGGAACCCTTAGAACCCGGTTACTTCTGATAGGACAGGTTGAGCCCACCAACTTCAAGAGGGTAATACCCAGACCCCATGCTGGCCTAAACTCTAAGGGCTGTGGTGTGACTTGTGTGCTTTCATACTTGACTACTTGCATGCTTGTTATCTGACACTTGAGTTTCTTGCATGTTTTGTTTATAGTCCTTAATTGGGACTCATAACAGGGTTTACCTACATTACCCCATGCATAACATAACATCATACCATTGCATGCATCCCGCATAAGGACTAATCCGTTTCAAGGATCTCAAGGGCTTGTGATGCAGGTCATGATGAACCAACTGTCCAGCAAGGGGCAAAGGGGATTTATTTTCCTCTAGCCAAGGTGGTCAGGGGCTATGACCCACTTGATATGGTGAGCTTTGACTCTTGAAGAAGGTTCCCCTAGCCAAGGTTGTTTGGAAAGCAAAACAAGGTTGATGACTTGAGTCAGGGGCTATGACCCACTGGATATGGTGAGCCTTTGACCCTTGAAGAAGGACTCTCAACAACATGAAGTTCCTTCAATCAAGCAACCGGATTCAACTTCTAACAGTTTCTATGTTTACCCCGCGAGATCCTTGAAAACATTTCATACACATCATTGCATAACAGGTACCCTTTTTACAGGTCACTTACCTTCCTCGCTGTTTATTTCAGCAATGGCTTGCCAACAAGACAATCAGGAGCTTCCTGCTCAAGAGACTCAGTTCAGAGAGATCTTCCTAAGCCTATCCAAGGGGCAGGAAGAGTTGAGGACACTTCTCATGGGGACTGTGGTCAGGAACAGTGCTGAGGATGATAAGGACGAACAGCTGAAACGTCTACAAGCTGAAGTAGATACATTGAAAACCCAGATGCTGGGGCAAAGGGCTCTCATCCAAGGTCTAGCTCGGGAGCAAGAAGAGTTGAGGACCATGATCAGTCAGCTCCACCAAGAGAGACACCATATGAAGCAACCTGCTCAAGTCAGGGACCAGGTCTTTAATCAGCCTCCAAGAAGTCAAAGGTTTGGTTTAATGAACGGGCCTCTCCAAGCTGCTACTACTTCACAGGTCCAACAACGACCTCGCCAAGAACAACAGGCTGATCAGAGCAAGCCAGACAAGCCTAAAAGGCAGTTCACCAAGCTCAACGTGTCACCGTCTCAAGCTTTACAACAATTGTTGAGGTTGAATCTGGTGACGTTAAGGGACCCTCCTAAGAATCTCAACACAACCTCCCTAAAGTACAATCCTGAGGAAAGATGTGAATACCACTCTGACAGACCAGGACATGACATCGACGACTGCTGGGCTCTGAAGAATAAGATTCAAGACCTGATTAATGAAAGAGTTGTGGATTTCACCCAGATGGGCCAGGCTGAATGCTCCTGCCATCCCTACAAGATGCACCAGTCAAAGTAACAAGCCCTGAGACTAGAAGACTTTTGTTCATTAGAATTTTTCAAGTTATGATTTTCTTTTGATTGTTCAAACATTTATTCATGTTAAACATTGTTATTTCATTAATGCACTACACATGTCTGTTTTGAAGTAATTATTTCGTATTCACTATTTAAAATTGCTTTCATTTTTTGTGATGTTCAATGCTCGATTAATAATTCTAAGCCTCTTGAGGGAGGATGACGAAAACGATACTGCAATCTACAGTATGCTTTTGAACAGACCCCGCTGATGAGGTACAGGCATTGTTTCAATCCCTAAACACTGGAGTTATAAGGAAGATAATCCCTCGTCAACCCCTCTGAGCCAAAGAAGTAGGAGTTTTTTCTTTTCGAAAATTAAAACCCTTTATCATAACCTGGGGCAGGGTAGTTCTCTCAGTTGATCCAAGTGCATAACAAATGGCACCAAAGAGGTCCTTACAAAAAAAAAAGAAGACAGTGATGATTCTGAATAATCATAAGGATAGGCAGTCATTATATCTCAAAAATAAAAACCCATTAAGTCAAAACCTATGAAGGAGACTTACAAAACTGGGGCATCCCGCTGACTGTAATTCCAAAAAGAAACAGTTCAGGCAACAAACAGGGATAATGAAAGAAAAAGAAAGAGGTCTTACAAACCCTAAACCAAACAAAAATGACTGCCTATTCAAATAAACGTTCAACATCCGAACCATCACTGGAATTTCAGAGCAAAGACTCAAACAAGGTCTAACGCACGATCAGCTGAGTTTAGGTTTGAAGAACATCACGAAGAGCGGGTGGGTACAAATAATTTGAGCCTTTGTCCTTTGTTTCTTAAACCGTGAACCAGGCCACGCTACAACCCTTAAAAGTCCTAGCTGAAGCATGGGTTAGTTCGAAAGCATATCGTTACGAAAGGTATCCTGACTCCTTAAGGCTTGCTATAAAATATTGAGTTGACATCACATTTTACAAAATTTGCTGGTTTTACTGAAAAATGCATTTTTCAAAAACTTCAAGACAGACATAAGCTTTGCATTTTTAACATAACTTTGTTTGCATATGACTTTTTGTTTGAACAGCATAGAAATTCACACGACGAATGCCTAATGAACAAAAGCACCTCCAATCAAGGGGCATGGCCTGATCATTGTCCATCATCTGGGGCAGTCCAGTCAAGATTCAAGGAATCTCTCAAGATGCCAAACAGCCAGGGGCAAACCTCCGCCTGAGCCACTTGGGGCATTGGACATGAATTCCCAGCAACAAACCTTGCATGACCAAACATCTTCTGGTAGCGTGGCAACACAATAACAGGGGCACCTCCCTACATCCTGAGAGCATGGACATAGTCGGAAAAAATACTATGCGTAATCAAAGACCCGCTAGGTTGACACACCTAGGCAAAAATAAGGGCTTCCCGGCGAACCAAAAGGGTTCGGGCAAAAATAAGGGATGAAATGAAAATCTGTACACCCGGCAAGTCGAAAACCTGAAAAGGAGGCTTGGGCAAAAATAGGTATCCCGGTGGAATGAAAACTCGAAAGGGCGGTCCAGGCAAAAGTTAGGGATCAAAAGCATACGACTATGTCCCGGCATCTTGTCACTTGCTTACCAGAAGAAGACTGGTCAAATCGGCAGTTATCAAGATCTCCACAGGTATCTTCTCCCACAGAAACAGGGGCAGTAATGAGTTGTCTAAGCAATCTAGTTTCTCTGTCCATCAAGGTACCAAGATAGGTTCGGCTGAAGGACGCAACCAAGATATCTTAACTCCCCAGAGAGTGAGCCAGCAAGTCAACATACTCTCCCTAAGCAATGTTATACTGTTGGCCTTAAGGAAATTAGGTATCCCTAACAGATCTCAACATTCCTCAGCGCAACATTCCCAACATAGCATCCCCGGCAATCTCGATTTAAGATTGTTCCCCGGCGGTATACGAACATTCAGTGGAGCCACTTTTCCAGTGCATATCAAAAATTTCCCCAGGAAAGTCCAGTCCAAAAGCCTCCCCAGGAAAGCGGAATCCATCTCCCCAGCAGGAAGCTTATCCCCAGTAGATTCTGGAAGCTTCCCCCTGCAGAGCACGAACGCGTCTCCCGGCTTTATTCAAAGGTTATTTCCCCACCAGGATATAACTGGGTTATCCTCAGCCAATAACCAGGGAAAGATCGTCCCCGACGAAGTCTTCCTATCCCCCAGCGGAGTTCATCATATTCTTCAACAAAACTCAACAATGGTATCCCCAATGGAGTTCTCATTCATCTCAGCGAAGCACCTCTCCTCCAACAGAGTATTGTTCCCCAGCAAGATCTCTAGAGTAGTTATTCCCCGTAGAGTAATCTCTTCATCAAGTTTATTCCCCAACGGAGTCATCTTCTCCTACCGGTTCATTCTTGCAATCTTCATCCCCAGCAGAAACGAAGAACTCTCTTCAACCATCAGCCCAGGATTTAACTCCCGGCATTCGTCAAGGATATATTTTCCTATACGAAAATACATTCAAAAACATCACATACATCATGATACATGCATAAACGCATCATATCTTACAATCTCATTTATGTTGAGAACATCATTGCTTGATCCATGGCATGCATTACATACGACTGACTTTTACATTTCAGGAAAGATCCAGTTAAGTTCTCAGCTATTCCAAGACCTTGCCTGGTTCAGTTAAATCGACTCCTAAAAGATTTTTCTGATGCCGATCCAGTCAAAGGCCTTCTCTGGTCCAGTTAAATCGATTCCTAAAGATTTTCCTGATGAAGACCCAGTTGAAGATTCCAAGACCTTACCTGTTTCAGTTAAATCGACTCCTAAAGATTTTTCTGATGCCGATCCAGTCAAAGGCCTTCTCTGGTCCAGTTAAATCGATTCCTAAAGATTTTCCTGATGAAGACCCAGTTGAAGATTCCAAGACCTTGCCTGGTTCAGTTAAATCGAATCCTAAAAGATTTTTCTGATGTCGATCCAGTCAAAGGCCTTCTCTGGTCCGGTTAAATGGATTCCCAAAGATTTTCCTGATGAGGACCCAGTTGAAGATTCCAAGACCTTGCCTGGTTCAGTTAAATCGACTCCTAAAGATTTTTCTGATGCCGATCCAGTCAAAGGCCTTCTCTGGTCCAGTTAAATCGACTCCTAAAGATTTTTCTGATGCTGATCCAGTCAAAGGCCTTCTCTGGTCCAATTAAATCGATTCCTAAAGATTTTCCTGACGAGGACCCAGTTGAAGATTCAAAGACCTCTCTGATACAACTCGTCGTTATAGACACTCGTCTTTATAGACACTCGTCGTTATAGACACTCGTCGTTATAGACACTCGTCGTTATAGACACTCGTCGTTATAGACACTCGTCGTTATAGACACTCGTCGTTATAGACACTCGTCGTTATAGACACTCGTCGTTATAGACACTCGTCGTTATAGACACTCGTCGTTATAGACACTCGTCGTTATAGACACTCGTCGTTATAGACACTCGTCGTTATAGACACTCGTCGTTATAGACACTCGCCGTTATAGACACTCGCCGTTATAGACACTCGCCGTTATAGACACTCTCCGTTATAGACACTCGCCGTTATAGACACTCGTCGTTATAGACACTCGTCGTTATAGACACTCGTTGTTATAGACACTCGTCGTTATAGACACTCGTCGTCATAGACACTCGTCGTTATAGACACTCGTCGATAAAGACCACCCGTCGATAAAGACCACCCGTCCATGGAAATGACCTGTTAGTAGAGACAACTCACCAACCTTTCTGAATTCCAGACTCGATTCCTGTATCCTGCCAGGGCACGTCTGAAGAGTTTAAAGATTCGATTCCTGTATCCAGCCAGGGCACATCTACATAAGGAGTTTTTAAGGTCAACTCCTGTAACAGGCCAGGTAATTATCTTTCTTTTTCAGGTACGCAAGTTCTCGCTAAGGAATCTCTTACGCGATCGACAACCTCCCGATGGCATCTATAAGCCCATCCTCCTACCCATCAGTCTCCAAATGGCATCTATAAGCCCATTCCCGACAAAGTTCAATCATACTTCCGGATGGCATCTATAAACCCATCCTCATGTCCATCAGTCTACAAATGGCATCTGTAAGCCCATTCCCATCATCATGCTGCTGACACTCGACTATGTGAGCGCAAATTTCTGGGCACTCTAGTGTTCAATCATCTTCTACCCTCGGATTACGAAAGGCACGTCATCCAATCTACATCCTTAGGTCTAAGAAGATTGAACAGGGGCAACTGTTGCACCCCAAAATTTGCCCTCCCATATTCTCCAAGGTTTGCTAAGAGCATGCTTCAAAATCTCCCAAGGGTTGCATAGTCCAATGGCCTCCTAACAGTCAAAAATTAGGGTTTTGGTTCTGGCAAAGAAATTGAAGCTTCCAAGGGTCCAAACAAGTCCCACATGCCTATAAACATTGTCAAGCATCCATATGTCAAGTTTCAAGACTCACAGCACCAAATTGCACAGTCAAAAACCCTAATTGCTTCACAGTCAACTGCAGGGGCAAAATGGTCATTTGACAGTCAAAAGTCAAAATTTTTGGTCAACATCTTATTTTGAAGCCACAAACATCATTTGATCAATTCTTGATCATGATTCTCAAGGCATGGCTCAAAAAGTCTCAGGATGCAAAAGTTTCTATTTTTGGACAGTTGAAAAAGTCAACTGCAAATTGACCAAGGCATAACTTCCACATGGTTTATCAGAAAAATCCCATCCAAAGCTCATTTTGAAGAGAATGACATTTCCTACAACTCATCTTCATACTTCAAGTCCAAGAAATACTCTCACAAAAAGTTATCAATCTCAACATTATAGGTCACTTTCAAAAGTCAACAAAAAGACACTTTAAGTCAAAGACCATAACTTGAGATTGGTAAATCAAAATCACATGGGACCAAAGACATTGGTTAGAGGACTTCAAGACATTTCCAAAATGTCCAAGAACATGATCAAAGCTTAAAAATTGAGCAAGATATGCCTTGTGGAAGTTGGGAAATTTTTGGGAATTTTGAAAAGTCAACTTTGCTTCAAATGCCTCAAAATTGCTAATGGGCCTCAATTTCGTCCATGAATCATCACCCAAAAGCTATGAACGACCCATTAAGCTAAAAGGGAGTTATTTTCTTATTTTTAATTAATTAATTGAGTTTTTAATCCTATTAATTCATTTAATTAAAATTAAATATGAGAAAAATACTAAACAAAGGTTTTGAATCTTTTTGTGCAGCATATTCTTCTATTATGAGCTCAAGATTTCGTGTTCCTTCTCAAGAGACCAAATCTTCCAAAATAGGCAAGTTTCCATGGCAAAAAAGATGGGAAAAGATTTGACAAAATCAAATATTCAAAAGCATTAAAACAATGGATTTTGGGCTGACTTTTAACCTAATTCTATTCACACATATATGCACAACTGAAACCTAGGCCAAGGAACACAAGAGCTGCGCAGAAACCTGAAGAACAACTTTGCATTTTTTCATAAAAAACCTTGAAACTGTTTTCATAGCTAGAGCTCGTTTCAAAGCAAAAAAGTCATTCCAATAGACTCCTGACACTACCAGGAAGCTGTTCCAATCAAAACCACGCCTCCATACTCAAGGAATTGGTAGATTGAAGTCTCACTTTTCATAAAATTATTCATAATCGTGTTTTAAATTCCATGCATCATTTGTGATTTTTAACTGTTGATTTATGCTAACATGAATGCTCTGAAGCTAATGGCATGCTTTGATTGAACTAATAAGGCCTATATAAGAATCCACCATGAACGTAGGTTAGGGTTTCAGAAACTTCAATTTGGGGTTTTGCATATCTGGAAAAATTAGCCCTTTAGACTGGTACCAATGGATTCAGGACATCCAAACGAAACTAATCCACTATTCGCGCCCTTTTTATGCTTGCATATGCCCTATTCGCTATTATTCGCAGGTGCCATTTAGTGGGGGTTTAAAACCCCCGCTATCTATTTTTATTTTCAGGCAAAACGAAGAAACAATGAAGAAGACGCTGAGTTGTTGGCACATGGTTGGTCAGTTTGAATAATTGGCGCGTTTTATTTTGATTCAGCATAACACGTTCTTTTCTCATATAATATTCACGTTCCATTATAATATCAAGATAACGCGTTGGTTGGGTTGGTTGATGCGCTGGCTTGCAGGTATTGGGACCTGGGTTCGATTCCCAGGTCCCCCACTTCTTCAATAATATTTTTCTCAATACGTTTCCATGCAGCATGCTCTCCCAGGGTTCATCATATGCTCTCACCTGCTTGCTTGCCACGCGCACAGGAGATCAATCCAAGGGTCAGGAGGTGCAGTCCACCATGCACGCTGGTCAATCATCCCATACACACGTTGGAAAAGTCAATCAGGCCTCTGATTCAATGGGCCCATTCGCTTCAACAAACCTCTCAATTGGGCCAGACACCCCCATGGTTTGCCCATTTTAATTTTTCTTTGTTTTTCCTTTTTATTCCTTTCATTGTTTTTTTTAATTATTTTCTTATTAATTCCACAAAATTAATTTTCATAATAATAAAACCAGAAAAAAATCATAAAAATAAAAATATGTTTTATTTAATATTTAAGTCACTAATTTTTGTAAATAAATCTTTTAATAATCAATTTAATAAAATTAGCTTTATTTTAATCTTTTCTTAAATAACTAAAATACATAAAAATTAGGTTTTTAGCATTTTTATTCTTTTTCTCAATAAATAAATTTTTCTTATTATTAGTATTATTAACTATTAATTATTTTGTAAATACTCATGTAATTAAATAATTAGTATAAATTAGGTTAAAACTTTAATCTTTTTCTTTAATAATTAAAAAAATATTTAGAATTAGGGTTTCTTTTAATTAATTCTCTTTATTTTCATTAAATACAAAAAAAACCTAAAAAGTAATTTCTTTTCTTTATTTAATCATTAATTAACTTTTAATTTCAATTTAATCTTTAACGGGTCCAACGCCCTCGCATACTCGATTCTATTCTTTCGCGCATTTATTTTTATTCTTCTTTTAAATATTATGTAATTGCTCAAAGCCTTGTAATAGTAATTAGGAAATTTATTTACTTTCTGCATTTTATTAAAAAACGGGTCTTTGTTAATTTGGCGATGTATAGACCTTGTAATAGCGTAGGACCTTTATTTTCCGCATTTTAATTTCCGCACCTTTAAACTGCTAATCACATGAAAGAATGAATGGCCCAAATAAAAACAAGGCGTAGATCGCCATGATACATGATCAAGATAAAACATAATTGAAAATGACACACAATTCACACACCACTCTTAGGGTACGCCTCACTGTTGCCTTGCCCCTCGAAACGTGGTCGTCGAGTATAGGACGTTTTAGTAAGTCCTTATGTCCATGAACATGGCATAAGGGTAGCTTCTAAGGTGTCCTACTGTTGCTCTGGTGACCACACTGTCCCTAACCCTCGAATTGACCCGAACACCTCCAACGGTGGTGCTACCTACCTCTCAATGGTGGGATGGCACTACCTTAAGGACTTCTACACAGCCTAATTCCTTAGGGTAGGTAGATGACTCGTAGATACTTGCTCTAATTCAAAACAAATCAAAAAAACTCTTTTCACACCGACACTTTCAAAAGGCTTTCAAAACAATTTTTTAAACACTCTTGAGGACTGATACAAGAGTCTATCTGAAATCTTTAAACGAAACTTTTTCAAACTCACTCACAATTGAAAAGCAAACACTTTTGAAAACACAATGAGCAAGTATCTAAGAGCCCGTGGATAACCACGGATAGAAAGGGTGCTAACACCTTCCCTTTCTATAAATCTACCTCCCGAACCGAGAAACTATCACATAAGGAATTTGGCTGTGCTTTTGTCCTGTCCATGTTGGAGAAAATAAAAGACGGTGGCGACTCTTGCTTACCGCGACATTTCACGAAACCAGCGTTAAACAGTCAGTTCCAGATCCACCAATCACAGTAAGCAAGAGTCGTCACCGACTTTTATTTTATCCAACTGGAAAGGAAAAAAGCACGGAAAAAATCCTTTTTCGAGATATTCCGAGTACCGGGGGTAGATTATAGAAAAGGAAGGTATTAGCAGCCTTTCTATCCATGGTTTTCCATGAGCTCTTAGGTACTTGCTCATCATTTAAAATTGCTTGTGTGTGTTTGTTTTGAAAAATTTTGTTTTACTTCGTTTTAACCCTTGTATCAGTCCTCAAGAATGTTACGAAGTGTTTTTGAAAACTTTGTTTGAGAAAAAAGTGTAAGTGTGAAAGTTTGATTTTTGAGCAAGTACCTACTAGCATCTACCTACTCGAAAAAGGATTGTTTCTATTCTTGTTTCCTTTAGACAGCGCCATCCCACTATTGAGAAGTAGGTAGCACCATCATTGGAGTTGTAAGGGTCAATTCGAAAGGGACGTACGATCACTAAAGCAATGTTAGAACGTCTTAGTAATAACCCTAATGTCTTAAGATCATATTCGAGGCAACATTTTCGAGGCAACATTTCTGAACGGGACATTTTGATCTTTGTAAGACAAGAGGGCGACCACTAAAACACCCTATACTTAATGATCATTTACCGAAGGCAACCGAAGTGAGAGTATACCTTAGGAGTGCGCATGTTTGAGTGATTTGATTTTAGTTATTATCTTTGCACATTTAGGGTTTTCTAGCCATTTTAAAATTAGCATGCAATCTTGTCATACAATCCTATTAACATACATCTAACAGTTAATATTTGCGAGAATTTAAAATGCGAGAAATAAAAACTACGTTATTACAAGGCTTCGGGGTAGGGGATTAATTACATAGCCAAAAACCTGTAAAACGATAAATAAAAGAAAATCCTAATTAAACTATTACATACCGTGAGCAGTTACATTAATATTGTAAAAAATAATAAACGCGTGCGATAAATTAAAAATGAGAGAATTAGGGTTTTGACCCCAACTAAGCCTAATTAAAAGAAAAACCATTTTTTTGGTGTTTTTCTTATTTGAGAAAAATGGAGTCAAAAGCAAACCCTAATTTTCTAATTGATTTTAAATATATGAAAAAGCTAGAATTATCCTAAATTAAATTAAAACTAATATTCAATTAAATTTGATAAAATAAAAAAGACCTAATTCTAAATTTGTGAAAATTGATTTTATGATTTTTTGGGAAAAAAAAAAGAATTAATTTTGTGTTAGAAAATATTTAAACAAATTAAATTAAATAAAAGAAAATAGAAAGAAATAAGAATGGGCCTAGTAGCTTTCAGCAAAAAGGGGGCTATAGCTTGCAAATCTGAGCCCAATAACTCTTGGCCTGTTTTGACTTTCCAGATCCTGTGTGGGCGCTTGACTCATGCCTATGGTGGACTCTCAAGGATAAGCCTTGAATCTGGCTTGTTGATGGATGGAATGGTTGGATACTGAGGACGCATGGTGGACTTGTTGTATACCTGTATACCTGATTATGCAAGACAAAATAATATGAAATAACGTTGGGACATAGGGATCGAACCCAGGCCCATTGGCATTTTTACCCTGCGCGCTTACCAGCTGAACCAGCTTTGTTAGTTGTACAAAGAACAACAAACAAACATTATATGGAAAAAACCAAATATCAATTTCTAAACGCTCGAAATTTGAATGAGCGAGTCAGGGAATGCCACGTTATCCTTCTTCTTCCTCCCACCATTGCTAAAAGTTTCTTGACTTTTACCTACGGTCACCTGGGTGTAGGTATAACCCTGTGTCTTTCCAAAATCCTATACAAGCATGATAAATGCAAAATAATGGTACCAATCAACTCTTTGCAACCTCACGAGCATCATGGTACCATTATCCATGGCCAATTGTCCCTGTACAGAAAAACCCTAAAAACAAAACAACAACACTAACTATGGCATCTTGCTGTATATTCAGTAAAAACGCAATTGGATATAATCAATATCTTGCAAATAACTCAAGGATTCATAATATGCTAATAAATCACGTTAAAGATGCCAGAATAATGGTATTCGATTTCAAGAAAATGTGAAAACTGTGTTGTACTTACAGTGCAATTCTGGACATGGGAAAGCTTGATAGCGGTTGAATCTTGATCCTTAGATGTCCAGCAATTGATTGGGATGGTTATAATGACTTGAATTGACTTGAAAAGTGGAAATCAGTTTGCCACTTTTCTTGATTTTTTTGAAACTTGCTCTCTCTTTTACACGCCTCCAATCTCTTCTTTTCTGATCTACAAATGTTCCTTATGTACCCTAGAATGAATTAGGGTTGCAAACTTGTATCAAATCTTCTCCAATTATTATCATTGATTCATGATTTGATCCTTTGTGCAAATCTTTCCAAATCAAGAAAAATGCAATCTTTTGTGTCCAAATGAACCTTGCACGATTTGATTCCATCTCCAGCTGTATAATAGACCTAAACATGCATAAAATCTGAAGCTTTGATTAGTTTTTGATATTTTCATGATTTTGTTTTGATTTTATTTGATTTAATTGAAATAAAATCAAAATAAATGGCAAAAATAAACGAATTACAAATGGAAGGGATCATGGGTCGTGGGTCACATTACAAACTCAGTGCAAGCATAAAAAGTTGAGCCCATTTGACAAAAAAAAATGCAATTTTGGCCATATTTGACTTTTGGCAATTTTGCAAAAAGGGTCAACTTTACCAATGCATAACTCTTTCAATTTTGACCCTAGAGAGGTGTTCTTGACTTTTTAGAAATCTTAATTTGTCCTCTAAGAAACCCTTTTGGTCTCATCTCAATTGAGTCTTCCATGTTCATGTATGAAGCTTTGACATAAAAGGTGTTTTTGTTGACTTTCCAAAATGACCTATAATGTCCAAAATGAGAATGTCCAAAATGACCTATAATGACTTCCTGTCTTGACGATTATACGGAACCATCACCGTCTTTTGTTTTGGAAGGACGTCTTCGATGCCATTCATTGTGTACGAAGCGGCAGATTGTGACTGAATGCTCCTCTGAATTAACTAAGAAAACTAACTTGCCCCAGGTTATGATTAAGGCAAAAGGCATTACCTTGTAACAGAAGGTGCCCCACTGTGTGATGAAGGTTGTCTTCTCCATGTCTTCGGGAGCCATCTTGATCTGGTTGTAACCAGAAAAACCATCCATGAAGGAGAAGATCTTATGATGCGCAGTGTTGTCGACCAGAACATCGATATGAGGAAGTGGGATGTCATCTTTGGGGCTTGCCCTATTAAGATCTCTATAGTCCACACACATCTGTACCTTGCCATCTTTCTTAGGCACCGGAACAACATTGACAACCCACTACGGATAAGAAGTGACAGCTAAAAATCCTGCATCGAACTGTTTCATGACCTCAGCTTTGATTTTCTCAGACATCTCGGGGCGTATACGGCGAACCTTCTGCTTTACCGGCGGACAGTCTTCTTTAGTCGATAGGCGGTGTACCACAATATCAGTGTCCAAACCAGGCATATCTTCATAGGACCAAGCGAAGATCTCAACATAGTCGTGTAGCATCTGTATCAACCTCTGCTTGACACTAGGCTCCAGATTCACACCTATCTTGACCTATTTCCTGTCTTCCTCTGTACCTAAATTCACATATTCAACTGGCTCTTCATGGGGCTGTATGGCCCTTTCTTCCTGCAGTAACAGTCTAGCAAGTTCTCCAGGAACCTCACAATCATCCTCACCTTCGTCCTCAGCTTGGTTGATCGGATTTTCGAAGTCATAACTGGCAGTAGCAGAGTTGTTATCAATGGGATCCAGAGTTGATATGGATCTGCATTATGATACGTGAGCGTGTGTAAGAGAATAGCCGTTTTAATAGAGTGAGAGACAGAAAAGAAATATCAAAGAGCGCAAAATTTGTAATGCAAGAAATGTCCAATGCTTTATTAATGATATATGAAAATGACAAATAATAAGCCCTCACAAGCAAGGCCAAAGTGCCTCGGGCAAGGCACCAGGCCGTAAAGTTTCAAACTGTTTATTACAACTCTTAAAATAAAAGTCAATTACTGTGGAATAAAAGAAACAGGTATGAAGTCCTTCGCTGTCCAGTTGCTCAATCCACCATTGGTTGTAGGGTAGATCCAACTGTCAATATTTGAGTCCTCTTCAACATCTTCAATTGCATTTACTCCCTGATTGCTGATATGCAGAGGAGGTCTTCCAATCCGTGCGTGCCTAATAGCCCTTTGAGCCCCTGTAGTAAAGCCCAAACCAAATTTGTCAATTTTTTGCGTGAAATTAGGAAGCCGACCCTAATTGGTATACCCACTGTTGTACCCCAAAATTTGCCCTCCCATATTTCTCAAAACATTTCAAGAAAAATCCACAAGTCCAACCCGGCGCGTCATATTCAGGTATTCTTTCGCCAAGATATCTCTGATAACGTATTCTCAAATTCAGGTTCGGCTCAAGAGTCAATTCTTTAAAGAAGGTATCCGAATGTGTGAGTTTTCTCGAAGAAATATGGTGAAAAATTGTGCTGAAAGTGCAGTTTTTCCGCGCTAAAATATTCATAACTTGAAGATCGTGGCTCGTTTTGAACCCGTTCCGGTGGCCAAAATTCCGTCTTGACATTATCTATGTTTTCATCTCTCACGGCTGGAAGCCAATTTCGATCATAAGGTCTTCAAAAATGTGGATTTATCAAGTATTTTCATACAGAAAATTTGTGACAGAAGTTTATTTGCGTCATGTTCAGAAAATCATAACTTGGTCGATTTTCATCGTATCGAGCTGGTTCCAGTTCCAAAATTTCACAAATTGAGTTGGCTACATTTTCACAAGAGGTATCGAGTTCGAACGGTATTCAAAAGGCCTTCGTTTTTTGCTCAGAGTGCGTGACACGCTGAAAATCCTGAATGCTGAATATTATTTCATCTGGGCCGAAACTTCGAAAATTCATAACTCGGTCAATTTTTATCGGATTGGACTCATATTTTTACACAAGGTCCCTGACTCATAGATCTACAACTTTACTTCAAAAGTCGAGACCAAATTATGCACTGATCAATACCAGTTTTTTATTGAAGAACGTGTCAGAGTCGACACTGAAGCCCAAAATAAGTTTGTCTGAGCTGAAACTTCAAAAATTCATAACTAATTCACCGTTTATCCGATTGAGTCGATTTTAGGACAGGAGTTAGTTCTCGATGTCGGCTATATTTTGATTTCACATTGCAACTTCAAAAAATGCACTTAAGTCCCTGCGATTTAGCCTGGAAAGTGACGAATTCAAGTGAATATTGGAGGCCCAATTGCACATTCAAAGCCCATTTGCTTTACCCTAATTTTCATTATATAATCACCTTCTTTTCACACAAACAGGAGAGGAGGAAAAGAGAGAAAAAAACCTTGTCACAACACTGTTAGAATATCAAATTCTTTCAAGAACCCTAAAACCTTGAAATCCTTATTACAAATCCCTCTCTCACTACAAACAAGCCATCACAGTTACAAACCAACACCTCACTACTTCTTCAGTAAGGGTAAGGCTGGCTTGATCTCCATGATCCTAATTTTCCAGTAAGGCATAAAAGCATTCAGGCCACTGATTTTCCAGTAAGGGTAAGATTGATTTGATCTCCATGATCAAAAGGGTATAATCATTCATACATGCCATATTGTGCCTAAACATTAAATTTCTTCATATATTGGCTTTATTTGCATTTTATGATTTTATTTAATGTGTTCGTGAGATTCAACTGCAGATTTAGACAGGATCCCAGGTTCATTAAGGAACATTGAGGCCAAAAGCCAGATGGCCAAAAGCCAAAAGCCAAATGGCCAAAGTAGAAAAACTTATGCATGACACCAATACATGCCGAGACAGACATCCTGAGAAGATTAAGGAACGTTGAGACCAAAACGCAAATGGCCAAAAGCCAAAAGCCAAATGACCAAAGTAGAACAACTTATGCATGATGAGGGCAGAACACAAATGGCCAAACCCCTCCAATTCACCTCCAAAAAGGGGACAGAAACCCCCCAAGGTATTGTATTTTCTTTCTTTTCCTTATTTTATTTATTTCAATTATTTCTTTTTTTAATTAATTCCTTTAATTTAACTTATTTTCATAAAATATAAAAAATAGTAAAAAACAGAAAAGTCATAAAAATCAAAATATATTTATTTAATTAATATTTTTCGTAAATAAATTTCACTAATAATTAATTATTTATTTTTATAAATCAAAATTGCATGTAAATAATTAGATTAATTTTAGGTTTAATTTTAACATGTTTTTCTTAATAAATAAATAAAATTAGAATTAGTGTTAATATTTTAATTTCATTTAATCTTTCTCATAAAAATACATAAAAAAACATAAATACCAAAAACTCAAAAAATAATAATAATTTCTTTTTTCTCTTTAATTTCATTAGTTTAATCATTTAATTTAATTTCATTAAAAAGGGTCCAACGCCCTCGTTTCCAATTTTAATTCCTATTCGCGCATTTTTATTTATTTCCTTCTTTTAAATATTTATGTAACTCTCCCAAAGCCTTGTAAGCTTAATTTCTCGCACTTTATTTTATTTCTTTATTTACTTTCCGTCAAATCGGGTCCTGGATTTTAATTTTGGCGATGCGGACCCGCGCCTTTGTAATAGTTTAGAACTTTCAATTTCCGCATCTTTTTTAACTGTTAAATAAATGCATGCAAGAATGAATGACAAAAAAATAAAAACAAACGCATAGATCACCTATACCATGACAAGACAAAAATAAACGAATCTGACACACAAATCACACACCACCCCTAGGGTACGCCTCACTGTTGCCTTGCCTCGAAAGGTGATCGTCGAGTAGAGGATGTCTTAGTAAGTCCTCATGATCCGGGAACCTGGCATGAGGGTAGCTTCTAAGGTGTCTTCCCATTGCTCTGGTGATCACCATGTCCCGAACCTCGAATTGACCCGAACACCTCCAACGGTGGTGCTACCTACCTCTCAATGGTGGGATGGCACTACTTTAAAGGACATTTACACAGACGAATTCCTTAGGGTAGGTAGACGACTCTAGATACTTGCTCTAAATTTCAAAACAAAACAAAATACTTTTCACACCAACACATTTTCAAAAAGCTTTCGAAAGCAATTTTTCAAACACTCTTGAGGACTGATACAAGAGTCGAACTGGAATTTTCAAAGAAACTTTTTAAACCCACGGCTGAAAAGCAAACAAACCATTTTTGAAAACACAAGTGAGCAAGTATCTAAGAGCCCATGGATAACCATGGATAGAAAGGGTGCTAACACCTTCCCTTTCTATAACCTACCTCCCGAACCGAGAGCAATCTCTATAAGGAATTTTTCTGTGCTTTTGTCCTTTCCATTTGGAGAAAATAAAAGACGGTGGCGACTCTTGCTTCCGCGACATTTCGCGAACCAGCGTTAAACAGTCAGTTCCAGATCCACCGATCACAGAACTGGCGACTCTGCTGGGGAATTCTTTATAAAGTGAGGTGTACCTTAGGGATAGTTCATAACTGTGTTTTCAATTGCTTTCTTTGCTTGCTTTAAATTGTGGGACTGTCTTGGGAGTTCTATAGATCCTAACCCGGATCTGGGGATACCTTCTTAGAAAGTAGCAACAAGGTTGTGAGGGAACTGTGCGGGGTATACCGACATGGTTGAAACAGTCTGCTATGTTGATGTGGCACTTTGGTGTGTACCGGTAACCCTTGAGTTCAGTCAAGGAGAGTACGGGGCCTCCGCGTGGTGTCATGAAGCATCAATAGACCTTAGGAACCTTAATTGAACTATCTTGGCCTCTTTAGGGTAGTGAGATAACTGACTTTGGTGCAGTCCGAGGTTGGTTGATACTCGATACTACACTCAATTGAGGGTTGCTTTCTTGGAATATTTCGGTCGCCAGTTCAGTGGCTAAATCGAAACGATGAACAATGAAAGCAATCCCGTGATATTGGGACCCTTAGAACCCGGTTACTTCTAATAGGACAGGTTGAACCCACCAACTTCAAGAGGGTAATACCCAGACCCCATGCTGGTCTGAACTCTAAGGGTTTCTCTTGTGTGACTTGTGTGCCTTCCAACTTGACTACTTGCATGCTTGTTATCTGACACTTGAGTTTCTTGCAGGTTTTGTTTATAGTCCTTAACTGGGACTCATAACAGGGTTCACTGAGTGTTTTGCAGGTTTTATTTGGTCCTTAATTGGGACTCCTGACAGGTTTTACTTGAGTTTCTTGCAGGTTTTGGTTTGCAGTCCTTAATTGGGACTCGTAACAGGGTTTACCTACATTACCCCATGCATAGCATGACATCATACCATTGCATACATCCTGCATAAAAAAAAACTAATCCATTTCAAGGATCTCAAGGGCTTGTGATGCAGGTCATGGTGAATCAACTATCCCAGCAAGGGGCAAAGAGGATTTATCTTCCTCTAGACAAAGTTGTCACGGGCTATGACCCACTGGATATGGTGAGCCTTTGACCCTTGGAAGAAAGACTCTCAACAAATATGAAGTTCTTTCAATCAAGCTACCGGATCCAAATGCTAACAAATTTTCTTGTTTACCCCGCGAGGTCCTTGAAAACATTACATGCATGTCATACACATCATTGCATAACAGTTTTCCTTGTTGCAGGTCACTTACCATCTCTGCTATTTATTTCAGCAATGGCTTCCCAACAAGATAACCAGGACCTTCACGCTCAAGAGACTCAGTTCAGGGAAATCTTCCTAGGTCTATCCAAGGGGCAGGAAGAGTTGAGGACACTCCTCACGGGGAATCTGACCAGAAAGAGTCCTGAAGATGACAAGGACGAACAGCTGAAACGTCTACAAGCTGAGGTAGACACATTGAAAACCCAGATGCTGGGGCAAAGGGCCCTCATTCAAGGTTTAGCTCAGGAGCAAGGAGAGCTGAGAGCCATAATCAGCCAACTTCCTCAAGGCATGAAGCAACCAGCCCAAATCAGGGACCAGGTCATAGAACAGCTTCCAAGAAGGCAAAGGTCGGGTCCAATGAATAGACCTCTCCGGGTTGCTATTACTTCTCAGGTCCAACAACGACCGCGCCAAGAACAGCGGGTTGATCAGAACAGGTCGGACGAGCCTAAGAGACAATTCACCTACATCAACATGTCATGGTCACGAGCTTTGCAGCACATGTTAAGGATGAACCTGATTGCGGTGATCAACCCTCCTGCAAATCCAAAGACTTCCTCTCCAAATTACAACCCAGAAGCAAGGTGCGCTTACCATTCTGGTAGCCCGGGGCACGATACTGAGGACTGTTGGGCACTGAAGTACAAGATTCAGAATATGATCGATGCTAAAGAGATCGAGTTCGAGCCCGCCGAGACTCCCAATGTGATCATTGCTCCCTTGTCAAAACATAGCATGGATTGAGAAATTTTTGTTCATTAGAATCTTTCAAGTTGTAATTTTCTTTTGATTGTTCAAGCATTCCATTCATATCAAACGTTGTTATTTCATTAATGCATCACATATGTCTGTTCTGAAACAATATATTCGTATTCACTAAATGCAAATTATTTTCATATTTTTTTTCTGATGATCAACTCTTAAATAATAATTCTAAGCCTCTTGAGGGAGGATGACGAAAACGATACCACAATCTAGAGTATGCTTTTGAACAGACCCCGCTGATGAGGTACAGGCATTGTTTCAATCCCTAAACACTGGAGTTATAAGGAAGATAATCCCTCGTCAACCCCTCTGAGCCAAAGAAGTAGGAGTTTTTATTTTCGAAAATTAAAACCCTTTATCATAACCTGGGGCAGGGTAGTTCTCTCAGTTGATCCGAGTGCATAACGAATGGCACCAAGGAGGTCCTTACAAAACGAAAGACAGTGATGGTTCCGAACAATCAACAAAGAAAGGCAGTCATTATCAAAAAGTTCATAAATGAAAAGCCCAATAAGTCAAAACCTATAAAGGGGACTTACGAAACTGGGGCATCCCGCTGACTGTAATTGCAAAAAAGGAAACAGTTCAGGCAAAATAAAAAAAATATAGGGATAACAAAGTCAAAAAAAAGAAAGAGGTCTTACGAACCCTCGACAAAAGATGACTGCCTATTCAAAATAAGTTATCAACATCCGAATCATCACTGGAAAATCAGAACAAGGACTCAAACAAGGTCTAACGTATGATCAACTGAGTTTAGGTTTGGAGAATATCACGAAGAGCGGGTGGGTACAAATAAAATTTGAGCCTTTATCCTTTGTTTCTTGAACCGTGAACCGAGCCACGTTATAACCCTCAAAAGTCCTAGCTGAAGCATGGGTTAGTTTGAAAGCATACTGTTACGAAAGGTATCCTGACTCCTTAAGGCCGACGGTAAATAGGGAGTTGACATCACGTTTTACAAACAATCACTTGTTTTATGCAAAAGAATGCATTTTCAAAATCTTCAAGACAGACATAAGCGTTGCATTTTTAACATAACCTTGTTTGCATATGACTTTTTGTTTGAACAGCAGAGAAATTCGCACGATGAATGCCTAATGAACAGAAGCACTTCCAATCAAGGGGCATGGCATGATCATGGTCCGTCATCTGGGGCAGTTCAGTCAAGATTCGGAGAATCTCTCAAAGGCCAAATAGGCTGGGGCAAACCTCCACCTGAGTCACTTGGGGCATTCTAATAACGAATCTCGCCTGATCAAACACCTTCTGGTGGCATGACAAAACACTTCTAACAGGGGCAACTCCCTACTTTCTGAGAACGGACATAGTCGAAAAATACTACGCATAATCAAAGACCCGCTAGGTTGACACACCTAGGCAAAAATAAGGGCTTCCCGGCGAACCAAAAGGGTTCGGGCAAAATGAAGGGATGAAATGAAAAAACCTGTACACCCGGCAAGTCGAAAACCTGAAAAGGCGGCTTGGGAAAAAATGGGTATCCCGGTGGACTGAAAACCCGAAAGGGCGGTCCAGGCAAAAATTAGGGATCAAAGCGTACGACTATGTCCTGTTATCTTGTCACCTGCCTACCAGAAGAAGGTGGGTCCATCAACAACTATCAGCACCTCACAGGTCTTCTACTCCCACCTCAGAAACAGGGGCAATAATGAGTGGTCTAAGCGATCTATTGGCTCTGTCCACCAAGGTACCAAGGTAGGTTCAGCTGAAGAACATAACCAGTACATCCCAGTTTCCCAAAGAGTGAGCCAGCAAGTCAGTACACTCTCCTCAAGCGAAGCTATTATCAACCTTAAGGAAGGTTGGGTACCCTCCAGCAGATCTCAACCTTCCCCAGCAGTATATGTACATCCGTAACAAGCACCCCCGACAGTCTTGGTCTAAAGATTGTTCCCCGACGGTATATCAAACATTCAGCGAAGCCTTTTCCCAACACAGTTCAAAACTTCTCCAGGAGAGTCCAATCCAGTTCCCCAAGAAAGTTGGAATCCATCTCCCCAAGCAGTAAGCTTATCCCCAGTAGATTCTGGAAGTTTGTCCTCGCAGAGCCCGAACGCGTCTCCCGACTTTATTCAAAGAGTTATTTCCTTACTAGGATATAACTGGGTTATCCTCAGCCAAAAGCCACGGAAAGAGCATCCTCGACGGAGTCTTCTTATCCCCAGCGAAGTCCATTAACACTTCCAATATAACGATGGTATCCCCAGCAAGTTATTATCATCAAACTCAACAGAGTATCTCTCTCCCCACAGAGCATTGCTCCCCAGCAAGATTACTAGAGTACTTTCCTCCCCGTAGAGTAATCCATTCGCCAAGGTCATCCCCAACGGAGTTATCTTCTCCTACCGGTATTCTTGCAACTATCATCCCCAGCGGAGGCAAAAATCTATTCTTCAACCGCAGCCCAGGAGTGACTTCCCGGCACTCGTCAAGGATTTATTTTCCTAAGACAAAAACATATGTTCATAAACATCACATCTTCATACATTATAGCATGCATATGCATCATACTACACGAATCTCATTAATTTTGAGGACATGTAGAAATCATGCAGTTCATGCATCATGATCTTGCATACAACTAATGCTTTACCTTTCAGGAAAGGTCAAAGATGATTACTATCAACTATCGCAACTCTTTCTAGACATAGTTCAGATGTGAACCAGATGTGGCGACGTTCTGATACTTTTTCCAGATCTCCTTCTAGATATAGTTCAGATGTGAACCAGATGTGGCGACATTCTGATACTGCTTCCAGATTTCCTTCTAGATATAGTTCAGATGTGACCCAGATATGGCGATGTTCTGATACTTTTTCCAGATCTCCTTCTAGATATAGTTCAGATGTGAACCAGATGTGGCGATGTTCTGATACTGCTTCCAGATTTCCTTCTAGATATAGTTCATATGTGACCCAGATATGGCGACGTTCTGATACTGCTTCCAGATTTCCTTCTAGATATAGTTCAGATGTGAACCGGATATGGCGGCGTTCTGATACTTCTTCCAGATTTCCTTCTAGATATAGTTCAGATGTGAACCAGATATGGCGACGTTCTGATACTTCTTCCAGATTTCCTTCTAGATATAGTTCAGATGTGAACTAGATATGGCGACGTTCTGATACTTCTTCCAGATTTCCTTCCAGATATGGTTCGGATGTGACCCAGGCATGGCGACGTTCTGACACTTATTCCAGTTGAAGATTTCAAGACCTAGACCGGTTCAGTTAAATCGACTCTAAGATTTTTCTGTTTCTTATCCAGTCAAAGGCCTTCTCTAGTCCAGCTAAATCGACCCCTAACAGATTTTCCTGATAAAGACTCAGTAGAAGTTATCCAAGATTCTCTCAATGATTACTGTTGAGGTTGTAGTCGCCTGTGGTTCTCTCCCCGATACTGCGGAGGTAGTAATCATCCCAAGATTCTCTCAATGATTGCTGTTGAGGTAGTAATTATCCAAGGTTTTCTCAGCGTTCCTGTTGAGGTAGTAACCATCCCTAGTTCATTCATCACCTTTTGAAAATCCAGATCCAGCTCCTGTAACCAGTCAGGACACATCTACACAAAGAATTTGAAAACCAGCTCCCGTAACAGGTCAGATAATCATTTTTCTTTTTTGCAGGTACGCAAGTTCTCGCTAAGGAATCTCTTACGCGATCGACACCCAGGTGGCATCTATAAGCCCATCCACCGTCCATCATCTCTTAGCATGGCATCTATAAGCCCATCCACCGTCCATCATCTCTCGGCATGGCATCTATAAGCCCATCATCCTATCCATCAATCTCCAAATGGCATCTATAAGCCCATTCCTCATCACACTACTATGTGAGCGCAAATTTCTGGGCACTCTAGTGTTCAATCATCCTCCACCTTCGGATTACGAAAGGCACGTCAGCCAATCTGCATCCTCAGGTCTAAGAAGATTGAACAGTGGCAACTGTTGTACCCCAAAATTTGCCCTCCCATATTTCTCAAAACATTTCAAGAAAAATCCACAAGTCCAACCCGGCGCGTCATATTCAGGTATTCTTTCGCCAAGATATCTCTGATAACGTATTCCCAAATTCAGGTTCGGCTCAAGAGTCAATTCTTTAAAGAAGGTATCCGAATGTGTGAGTTTTCTCGAAGAAATATGGTGAAAAAGTGTGCTGAAAGTGCAGTTTTTCCGCGCTAAAAAATTCATAACTTGAAGATCATGGCTCGTTTTGAACCCGTTCCGGTGGCCAAAATTCCGTCTTGACATTATCTACGTTTTCATCTCTCACGGCTGGAAGCCAATTTCGATCATAAGGTCTTCAAAAATGTGGATTTATCAAGTATTTTCATACAGAAAATTTGTGACAGAAGTTTATTTGCGTCATGTTCAGAAAATCATAACTTGGTCGATTTTCATCGTATCGAGCTGGTTCCGGTTCCAATTTTTCACAAATTGAGTTGGCTACATTTTCACAAAAGGCCTTCGTTTTTTACTCAGAGTGCGTGACACGCTGAAAATCCTGAATGTTGAATATTATTTCATCTGGGCGGAAACTTCGAAAATTCATAACTCGGTCAATTTTTATCGGATTGGACTCATATTTTTACCCAAGGTCCCTGACTCATAGATCTACAACTTTGTTTCAAAAGTCGAGACCAAATTATGCACCGATCAATACCAGTTTTTTATTGAAGAACGTGTCAGAGTCGACACTGAAGCCCAAAATAAGTTTGTCTGAGCTGAAACTTCAAAAATTCATAACTAATTCACCGTTTATCCGATTGAGTCGATTTTCGGACAGGAGTTAGTTCTCGATGTCGGCTACATTTTGTTTTCACATTGCAACTTCAAAAAATGCTCTTAAGTCCCTGTGATTTAGCCTGGAAAGTGACGAATTCAAGTGAATATTGGAGGTCCAATTGCACATTCAAAGCCCATTTGCTTTACCCTAATTTTCATTATATAATCACCTTCTTTTCACACAAATAGGAGAGGAGGAAAAGAGAGAAAAAAACCTTGCCACAACACTGTTAGAATATCAAATTCTTTCAAGAACCCTAAAACCTTGAAATCCTTATTACAAATCCCTCTCTCACTACAAACAAGCCATCACAGTTACAAACCAACACCTCACTACTTCTTCAGTAAGGGTAAGGCTGGCTTGATCTCCATGATCCTAATTTTCCAGTAAGGCATAAAAGCATTCAGGCCACTGATTTTCCAGTAAGGGTAAGATTGATTTGATCTCCATGATCAAAAGGGTATAATCATTCATACATGCCATATTGTGCCTAAACATTAAATTTCTTCATATATTGGCTTTATTTGCATTTTATGATTTTATTTAATGTGTTCGTGAGATTCAACTGCAGATTTAGACAGGATCCCAGGTTCATTAAGGAACGTTGAGGCCAAAAGCCAGATGGCCAAAAGCCAAAAGCCAAATGGCCAAAGTAGAAAAACTTATGCATGACACCAATACATGCCGAGACAGACATCCTGAGAAGATTAAGGAACGTTGAGGCCAAAACGCAAATGGCCAAAAGCCAAAAGCCAAATGACCAAAGTAGAACAACTTATGCATGATGAGGCCAGAAGACAAATGGCCAAACCCCTCCAATTCACCTCCAAAAAGGGGACAGAAACCCCCCAAGGTATTGTATTTTCTTTCTTTTCCTTATTTTATTTATTTCAATTATTTCTTTTTTTAATTAATTCCTTTAATTTAACTTATTTTCATAAAATATAAAAAATAGTAAAAAACAGAAAAGTCATAAAAATCAAAATATATTTATTTAATTAATATTTTTCGTAAATAAATTTCACTAATAATTAATTATTTATTTTTATAAATCAAAATTGCATGTAAATAATTAGATTAATTTTAGGTTTAATTTTAACATGTTTTTCTTAATAAATAAATAAAATTAGAATTAGGGTTAATATTTTAATTTCATTTAATATTTCTTATAAAAATACATAAAAAAACATAAATACCAAAAACTCAAAAAAAAATAATAATTTCTTTTTTCTCTTTAATTTCATTAGTTTAATCATTTAATTTAATTTCATTAAAAAGGGTCCAACGCCCTCGTTTCCAAATTTAATTCCTATTCGCGCATTTTTATTTATTTCCTTCTTTTAAATATTTATGTAACTCTCCCAAAGCCTTGTAAGCTTAATTTCTCGCACTTTATTTTATTTCTTTATTTACTTTCCGTCAAATCGGGTCCTGGATTTTAATTTTGACGATGTGGACCCGCGCCTTTGTAATAGTTTAGAGCTTTTAATTTCCGCATCTTTTTTAACTGTTAAATAAATGCATGCAAGAATGAATGACAAAAAAATAAAAACAAACGCATAGATCACCTATACCATGACAAGACAAAAATAAACGAATCTGACACACAAATCACACACCACCCCTAGGGTACGCCTCATTGTTGCCTTGCCTCGAAAGGTGATCGTCGAGTAGAGGATGTCTTAGTAAGTCCTCATGATCCGGGAACCTGGCATGAGGGTAGCTTCTAAGGTGTCTTCCCATTGCTCTGGTGATCACCATGTCCCGAACCTCGAATTGACCCGAACACCTCCAACGGTGGTGCTACCTACCTCTCAATGGTGGGATGGCACTACTTTAAAGGACATTTACACAGACGAATTCCTTAGGGTAGGTAGACGACTCTAGATACTTGCTCTAAATTTCAAAACAAAACAAAATACTTTTCACACCAACACATTTTCAAAAAGCTTTCGAAAGCAATTTTTCAAACACTCTTGAGGACTGATATAAGAGTCGAACTGGAATTTTCAAAGAAACTTTTTAAACCCACGGCTGAAAAGCAAACAAACCATTTTTGAAAACACAAGTGAGCAAGTATCTAAGAGCCCATGGATAACCATGGATAGAAAGGGTGCTAACACCTTCCCTTTCTATAACCTACCTCCCGAACCGAGAGCAATCTCTATAAGGAATTTTTCTGTGCTTTTGTCCTTTCCATTTGGAGAAAATAAAAGACGGTGGCGACTCTTGCTTCCGCGACATTTCGTGAACCAGCGTTAAACAGTCAGTTCCAGATCCACCGATCACACGCACCTTCTTCAATCACAGACCTGGCATCCTTGAGAGAGGTCATCTTCATCGGAGGTTTATTGGTAGCAACTTCAGTTGACGCCAAAGTCTGGGGGACTTCTTCAAAGTTCTGACAAGGAGTTCCGATGAACTCCCCATCCATCTCCATGTAGCGAAAGGAATTGAGATGACTCACCATGTACTCCTCTTCACCCCGTACCGTGACAATCTTTCCCTTTACCGGATATTTCAGCATTTGATGGAGTGTGGAAGTGACTGCCCCAGTCTTATGAATCCAAGGACGACCCAGCAAACAAGAATATGATGATCTGATATCCATTACATAGAAGGTGGATCCAAAAGTCTGAGAGCCAACTTTAACATGGATGTCTACCTCCCCGTGCACCATCCTTTTTTACCCGTCGAAAGCCTTGACCATAATATTACTCGGCTTCAGAATCAAATCTTCACAATCCAAACTGTCTAATGCTTTATTTGGCAGAACATTCAATGAGGACCCGATATCCACCAGTACATGGTCCTTAGTAGTGCCCCTGCACTCGATCGAGACGTGCAGAGCATCATTGTGATTTCTTCCTTTAGCTGTCAGATCTGCATATGAGAAACCCAGCCCATTATCGACAATCAAACTAGCTACGCAGTCTTTGAATTGATCAGCTGAAGTTTCTTGCGGTACATGCACAGTCTTAAGGAATGTAATTAGAGCCTTTGCATGGGCTTCAGAACACAACAGTAAGGACAACATAGAGATTTTTGACGGGGTATGCCCCAGCTGCTCGACTATGTTGTAGTCGCTCTTCTTGATAATCTTCAAAATTTCTTCTATCTCGTATTTATAGGTTTCTATAATGATCCTCTTAGGTGCCTCCGTCCGGACAGGCTCACCTGTGATTTCTTTGCCCCGAGTCCCAGATGGCTTGGCGACAGCGGTGATAACTGGAGTAAGAACTGGAACAGTAGTTGATGTACTAGCAGGTGGAATAACAACAGGTTTGTGGATAGTCGGAGGAGAAATCTCGAGAGAAAAGAGTCTTCCGCTTCTGGTGACCTTGCTGGCCCCGACAATATTGCTGACATCAGCATCAGCTTCCTCACTTTTAAAGTCTTTCTTAATTCCATGGTAATACACATCAGCACCATAGTGCCATGGGACAGCCTTGTCTGAAGTGTATGGGATAGGACCAGGGACAGTAATTATTAATGGAGAAATTCTTGGGACGGATGTAATCCTAACAGGTTTTCTCGAGGAAACCTTGTAAGGATTGGCGGAAATGGTTATGATGGCAACATCTTTAATTGGAACCAACGGAATCAAAGTCTTTTCGAACAGGATCTCTTTGTTATCCATCAGGCGTTGAACACCTGATTTCAATAAGTGGCAACCAGCAGGCAACGTTGAACACATGTGGCAACCTTCACCACAACCCGGAAATAAACTAGCTAACAGCAAATTCTCCTTAAATGTCATCAAAGGAGTAGAAATTTCTTCCAAGGAGGTCACAAATAAATCATCGTCTACAGCATTTACTCCATGACCATGTTTGGGCATGGGAGCAGTGATGACGTTGGGTTTCTCCGGAGCGTCAAACTCAATCTCTTTGGCTTCTATCAAATCTTGCACCTTGTTTTTCAAGGCCCAACAGTTGTTTGTATCATGACCTGGGCTTTCGGAGTGATAGGCGCAGCGGGCATTCGGGTTATAATGGGGAGAAGTGGTGTTGGGGTTCTTCGGGGCTTCCCTTAGAGTTACCAGATTGGTCTTCAACAATTGTGGTAGAATTTGAGACAAGGTCATATTGAGTCGAGTGTACTGCCTTTATGGTCTTTCCATCCTTTGTTGATTGTTGCATTGTGGAGCAACTGTGGGTCTTGATATCACTACCGCATTTACTACTTAACGGTGTTCAGGTCTGCTTTGGCCCCTCGGGCCGTAGACTGCACTAGCTTCTTTCTTACCGGTGAAAGGCTTCTTCACTGCACTTGATAAAGTATCCTTCTGTATCTTACCACTTCGGATACCATCTTCTACTCTCTCCAGTAAAAATGAACTCAGTAAACCCAGATGACGAATTGCCGATCAGATGATTGAAAAATGGACCAGATAGCATCCCTAGAAACATATCAACTAACTCTCGATCAGATAAAGGGGGTTGAACCCTGCCAGCCAAATCTCTCTACTTTTGAGCATAGTCCTTAAAACAATCAGTTGCACCCATAGACATACCCTGGAGCTAAGTACGAGTGGGAGCAAGGTCGGCGTTATACTGATATTTCTGTAAAAAGCAACAACAAGGTCTTCCTAGCTTCGTACATTGGCTCCTTCCAATTGATAAAACCATTCAAGCTGAGTCCCTGATATACTATCTTGAAAGAAATGTACCCACAAATTTCTATCAGCAGTGTGGGGTAGGATTTTCCTGACATACGAGTGGAGATGGAGTTTTGGATAGGATACTTCGTCGTACTTGGCAAAAACTGGAGCTTTGAACTTTTGAGGGATCACCACTCCCGTCATCAATCCCAGTTCTCCGAAATCCAAACTTGGAATCTTCTGAATCTCCATAGCACTCAGCCGGTCTTCTAGTTGCTTGTACCTATCCTCGGCAGGAGGATATTTCTCATCATCAAAATCAGTATCATTATCAGAAACTACAGGACTGGAGCCCTTTTCTTCTTCTTGATTTTCCCTGTCCTTGGACGAGGAGATCAGATCAGCTTGTTATTGCAACCTATTCCCAAACCTTTTGCCCATACTCAGAAGAACGACCTTCTTCTTCTTCTTCTCTTTCAGAATGAGAGTCTTCAAATCCTCTTGCCCTTTAGCCAAGCTGAAAAACATCTCTTGGAATTGGGCGTTCAATGCTTGAAGATCTTTTGTGGCTTGATCAGAAGACATTTCTGCTGAAATAAATAGCGAAGGAGATGAGAAACCTGTAATGGTAACTGTAATGATGTGCATGATAATGGGATGCGTATGTAATGATTTAAAAGACTTTGGGAGATTTAAATTTGCAAACCAAAAATAAAAAAACTTTATTAGATTAACTTGTAAAAGGTTCAACAATGCCTTTGAGGCATTACAAAGAAGTAAATGAAAAACAAATCTAAAACTAGAAAAGCAAAAAGCAAAAATCCCATGGACGCTTCCTCTTTGTGCTGACGTAGTCATTGATCACTCTTTCTTCCTCGAGCTGCCTGGTGAGCTTCAAAATCATCCTTTCTTGCTCATGGTACTTC
Source organism: Vicia faba (assembly GCA_948472305.1). Lineage (NCBI taxonomy): Eukaryota > Viridiplantae > Streptophyta > Magnoliopsida > Fabales > Fabaceae > Vicia > Vicia faba. The sequence continues at coordinate 578,025,599 of OX451736.1, read as the reverse complement.
TCCCGGTAAGTATCCCTTTCCTCTTTCAGCTGAATCCAAGACCTCTGTAACGCCCCAAGATCAGTGGGCATGTAAGGATAAAGAACCGTGTAAGGAACGCCTTCTTCATTAGTGGGCTCCACAATCACAGGCAATACGACTTCATAAGGCATCCCAAGCCTCTTGGCACGAGCTCGGACCCATTGGAGGTAAGGCTGCATAGGAAGAGAAGTCCTTGGTCCTAACTCTTGGGGGTCATATCTGCTCACCATGCCCCAAGCTTGTATAAACCTTCGGCGGTGCTCCTTAACGTCTTCCTTGTAGTCAAAGGCAATATCCTCAAGAAGTAGCTCATGGGGACCATCTCTCCGAGCACGACCAAATTGTCACAAAGCTAGACAGGGATTATAGGTTATACCCCCTCTGATTCCAAGCAATGGGACATTAGGGTATCCCCGACAACGATCAATAACAGTAGTGACTTCCATAGCCCGGGAACTCCAAAGAATATTTGTATGGGAAAGTGACATTATTCTGTAGGACCATCCCAAACCTTCTTCGTTCTTCAACACAGACTTAGGGAGGTGCAAAATAAACCACCTCGACAGCAACGGCATGCAACACATAAGAGCCCCTCTTCTTCGCACAGTACGAGTATAGAGGGCATGTAAGATATCACCCAGTAGAGTAGGCACAGGATTGCGAGAAAGGAAAATCTTGACAGCATTCACATCTACAAAGGAATCCGGATTCGGTAAGAGAACCAAACCATAGATAAGGAGATCCAAGACATCTTCAAAAGTCTGAAAATCCAAATTATCCCAGAATAGCTGAGCCTGGTCTATCAGAAATTTGGCTAAGAACCCTTCGACACCGCTTCGTGTTTCACAATTGGATACTACATCAGCCCATTTCAGATGTAGAGCTGAGGCAATGTCTTCCTGTCTAGGAACCTCTTCCATACTTGTGAAGGGTACCTGCTCAAGGATGGATATGCCTAATAAATGAGAGAACTCTTCTAAAGTGGGAACCAGCTGATAAACCCTTGATCAAGTGATGAATAATACTTCAAAATGAGAATGTTGACCAAAAATCTTGAAGTTTGACTGTATGTGGGCCACAATTGACTTTTGCCCTAGCACAATCGATTTTCAGGCCTTTGAGCAATTGACTGAGCAAACTTCCTCTGCAAGGCTTGAAACTTGATGGATGATCTTGAGAACATATTAGGACAATAGTGAGCATTTGGGACCCTTTTGATTCAAACATCTTGATGCAAACTGAAACCCTAATTTGAGGTAGACTGCCTTAGGAGAGAGTTTGTCTGGTCAACCCTTGGACTTCCTTGAGCAATTTGAGGACCTCGCTTGAAATGTATTGAGAAATATGGGAGGGAAAATTTTGGGGTACAACAAGGTATCACTGGCTTGTATGTGATAGTGACTTCGCTTCCAACTGTCTCTACCCCTTGTACCATGTTGGGAAAAGTATATGTGGAGATTTTGTGGATGGATCTATGTTGTGATTGTACTTGAACATGTATTTAATGAGTGTCAGGATGACATCCGTCTCTAGATCGTATCTGAATTGTACTTGAAACATGAATCTGAATGAGTATCAGAATGGCATCCGTCTCTGGAGCGTATCTGAACTGTATTTGAGAGTTGAATCTGAATGAGTATCAGAATGGCATCCGTATCTGAAGCGTATCTGAATTGTATCTGAAAGCTGAATCTGAATGAGTATCAGAATGGCATCCATATCTGGAACGTATCTGAACTATATCTGAAATCTGAATTTGAATGAGTATCAGAATGGCATCCGTATCTGGAGCGTATCTGAACTGTATTTGAGAGCTGAATCTGAATGAGTATCAGAATAACATCCGTATCTGGAGCGTATCTGAACTGTATCTGAAAGCTGAATCTGAATGAGTATCAGAATGGCATCCGTATCTGGAGCGTATCTGAACTGTATCTGAAAGATGAACCTGAATGAGTATCAGAATGGCATCTGTATCTGAAGCGTATCTGAACTATATCAGAAAGTTGAATCTGAGTATCAGAATGGCATCCGTATCTGGAGCGTATTTGAATTGTTTCTCAATGTAGGAATATCTTGAATAAGTAGCAGAATGATATCTGTATCTAGATCGTATCTGAACCGTTTCTCGACTCTGGTGCTCTTGATGAATGATGATCAAGGTATAAGTCTTCCACTGATAGATAAGTGACAGGATATAGTCGTACGTTTTAAATCCCTAACTTTTTCCTGGACCTCCCTTTCGGGTTTTCAGTCCACTGGGATACCTTTTTTCCCCAGCCGCATTTTCAGGTTTTTGACTTGTCGGGTGTACAGATTTTTTTATGTGTATCCCTAACTTTTGCCCGAACCCTTTTGGTTCGTCGGGATTCCCTTATTTTTGCCTAGGTGTGTCAACCTAGCGGGTCTTTTTTTTCATGTGGAGTATTTTCCGACTATGTCCATTCTTTCGGAATGTGGAGAGTTGCCACTGTCCATAGTGTTGGGTTGTAGTACTGTCAAAAATGTTTTCTTGATGGCACATGATTCGTTGTTGGAATGCATGCGTAATGCCCCAAGCGATTCAGATGGATATCTTCCCCTGGTTATTTGGCACTTTTGGAGAGACTTCCCCGGGTGTGTTTAGACATCATGTCACGCCCCTTGCTTATGGAAGACCTGTTATTGGAAGTGTCTTTCCCGCTGAGGTGATTCTGTCCATTGAGAGGATGTCTGTTCATTGAATATCCATTGTGCGGATTTCTCTGCTGTCAAACAATTAGTCATATGCAAATAATGTCATTTAAAGAATGAAAAACTCATGTCTGTCTTGAAAATTTTTTGAAAATGTGTTTTGTGTAGTAAAACGTAATTTGCAAGAATGTGATATCAACTCAGGATTCGTAACAAAGCCTACAGGAGTCAGGATACCTTTGTAACAGTACGCTCTCAAATTAACCCATGCTTAAGCTAGGACTTTTAAGGGTTATAACGTGGCCTGGTTCACGGTTCAACAAACAAAGGATAAAGGCTCAAATTTTATTTGTACCCAACCCGCTCTTCGTGATGTTCTTCAGTCCTATGCTCAGTTAATTGCGTGTTTAGATCCCGATTGAGTCTGGAATCTTTGCTCTGATACTTGGTGATGATTCAGAAATTGAACATTTGTTTTGAAAAGGCAGTCATTTTTGTTATCTTCTTTTGTCGAGGATTTGTAGTAACCTCTTTTTTTGGTTTTCGTTATCCCTTATTTTTCCTGAACTGTTTCTTTTGTGATTACAGTCAGCGGGATGCCCCAATTTTTATCTTAAGTCTCCTTCATAGGTTTTTACTTAATGGGCTTTTATTTCGAGAGATAATGACTTTTTGTCTTGACGATTGGAACCATCACCGTCTTTTGTTTTGGAAGGACGTCTTCGATGCCATTCATTGTGTACGAAGTGGTAGATTGTGACTGAATGCGCCTCTGAATTAACTAAGAAAACTACCTTGCCCCAGGTTATGATTAATGGTTTTAATTTGTGTGAAAAGAAAAACTCCTACTTCTTTGGCTCGAAGGGGTTGAATAGGGATTATCTTCCTTATAACTCCACTGTTTAGGATTTGAAACAACGCATGTACATCATCAGCGGGGTCTATTCAAAAGCATACTGTAGAGATTGTGGTATCATTTTCGTCATCCTCCCTTTAATGCTTAGAGTTTTTAATCGAGAGTTGAATATCACAAAAGGAAATAAGAACGCATTTTTGAAATAGTGTATACGAATGAATTGATTCAAGACAAACATGTGCAATGCATTGATGAAATAACGAGGTTTGATATGAATAAATGTTCAAACAAATCAAAAGAAAATTACACATTGAAAATTCTAATGAACGAAAAGTCTTCTTGTGAGAACTTGTCACTTCAGATGGTATGCCTTGGAGGGATGGCAGAAGAGCTCATCCTGATCGTCTTGTGCAAATTTTAGCGCTCCTTCATAAATCAGGTCTTAAATTTTATTTCTCAACGCCCAACAGTTGTTGGTGTCATGTCCAGGACTGTTGGAGTGATACGCACATCTTGCATTTGGATTGTACCTTGGGGAGGCTATGTTGGGATTCTGAGGAGGGTCCCTTAACATAACCAACTTGGCCTTCAACATGCGTTGCAATGCTTGAGCCAATGACATGTTGATTTCGGTGAAGCGTCTTTCGGATGTATTCTTCTTATGTCGACTGCCCCGTTGTTGTTGGCGAGGTTGTGGTTCGGCTTGTGATGTAGTAGCAATCTGGAAAGGTCTGTTCCTGACCAAACCAACCTCTTCTCTCACTGGGGGCTGATTAACGCCTTGATCCATAATTTTAACTATTTGTTTCATAGATCTGCATCCATCTTGGTGAATCTTGTTGAGGAAGGCTCTTAGCCATTCTTGTCCTCGAGCTAAGTTTTGGATAAGAGCCATCTTCCCTAGCATCTGGATTCTTATTGCTTCTACCTCAGCTTGCAGTTGTTCCAATTGTTCATCCTTGTTGTTGTCAGGACGTTCCTTGGTCAGATTCTTGGCGAATAGTGTTTTCAGGTCTTCTTGCCCCTTGGATAGATTCAGTAGAAGTTCCTTGAACTGGGCATCTGGAGCTTGGAGATCTCTGTTGTCTTGTTGAAGAGCCATTGCTGAAATAAACAGCGAGAACATGAGAGGCATGATTTGAAACATACTTATGCAATGATATGTATTATATATGTATGCAATGTTTTCAAGGATCTCGCGGGGTAAACAAGAAAATGTCAGAAGTTGAATTTTGCAGCTTTGAATGAAGAACTTTGTATGATTGAGAGTCAAGCTCACCATATCAAGTGGGTTATAGCCCCTAAGTCAAGTTGTTGAGTTTTGATCTTCTGACGACATTGGATAGAGGAAAATAAATCCCCTTGCCCCTTGCAATACGTCTGATTTATCATAACCTGTATCACAGGCCCTCGAGATCCTTGAAATGGTTAAGGAAATGTTAAAGCATGATGTCATGATGTGTATGCTATACTTTTAAGCAAAGGTGCAAAGTGATGTAAGCAAGTAAACCCTGCAAGAAATCCAAGTTATTGGATAATAACTGTAAACAAAACCTGCAAGGAACTCATGTTGTCAGGTAATAAAACTCTGCAATTAGTTCAAGTTGAAAGCACACAAGTCACGCAAACTGCCTTAGGTTTAGGCTTGCATGGGTCTTAAGGTCATACCCTCTTGAAGCTGGATTGGTTTAACCTGTCCTATAAATATGTAACCGGGTTCTAAAGGGATCTCAATATCACTGGTCTTTCCCCCCAAGCCTTATTCAATCCACGATTGACACGTAATCAAACAAAACTCAGAAGTCAAACCTCAATGAGTGTAGCATTGAGTATCTATCGACCTTGGGCCTACACCAAATCCGACCATTTCGCTACGTCTTATTGGCCAAGTTGTGCAATTAAAGGTTTTAAGGTCAGTTGATGCTTTATGACACCACGCGGCAGCCCCGTACATCTCCCTGATTGACTCAAGGGTTACGGGTACCAACCAAAGTGCCACATCAATGTAGCTACTGCTTCAACCGTGTCGGTATACCCCAGCACAACTCCCTCACAGTTTATTACTATTTACCTAAAAGTTGTTTCCCGATCCGGGTGTAGGATCAAATAACCCAAACAGTTCCCATAAATATAAAGCAAGCAAGACAATCAAGAGAAAGCAATTAAATATGACCTAGATCCTAAGGTTTACCCCATTTTATATTTTATTCCCTAGAAGATTCGCCAGTTCTGTGATACGGTGGCAGAACCGACTGTTAATACTGGTTTGCGTTTTTTGTTCGCAAATGTCGCGGTAAGCAAGAGTTGCCATCGACTTATTTTATCCAATCAGGAAAAGAAAAAAGAACAGAAAAAACCTTTTTTGAGATGTTTCTGAGTACGGGGGGTAGATTATAGTAAGGGAAGGTGTTAGCACCCTTTCTATCTGTGGTTTTCCACGGGCTCTTAGGTACTTGCTCATTTTGAAATTGCTTGAGTGTGCTTTGTTTTGAAAAGTGTTGTTTTACTTTGTTTTAACCCTTGTTTATGTCCTCAAGAGTGTTACGAAGTTGTTTTTGAAAACTTTGTTTGAAAAGTGTTGGTGTGAAAAAGTTTTTGTTTGTTTGAGCAAATACCTAGTAACTAATCTACCTACTCGAAAAAGGTCTGTTCGTTTTCCTTTTAGACAATGCTATCCCATTATTGAGAAATAGGTAGCATCGCCGTTGGATTTTTTTAGGGACATTCGAAGGGACAAATACGATCACAAAAGCAATGTTAGGAAATGTTAGTAATCATCCTAAAGCCTTAAAGATCTTTTTCCAAGGCAACATCCAAATGGGTCATTTTAGATCTTTCGGGGCTAGAGGACAACCACTAACAAACCCTATACTTCATGACCGTTTACCGAAGGCAACCAGAGTAGAGTAAACCCTAGGAGTGAGCATGTGCGAGTGTAATTTTCAGTTAATTTATCTTTGCACATTTAGGGTTTTCTATCGTATTAATTTTCAGTTTGTCTTTCCATACAATCCTATTAACATACATCTAAGCAGTTTATAGTTTACGAAAATTAAAGCAAGAAAGTTAAAAGTCCTAGCTATTACAGGGCTTTTGCAGATACATAATTATTTTGATTGAAAATAAAGATGCGGAATTGAAAACCCTAATTACTATTACAAACTCAGAGCAGTTACAATAATAATAAAAAGGAAATTAAAAAATGCGCGCGGTGAATTAAATGTGAGAATGAATTGAGAAACCTAAAAATTTAATTGAAAAAGTATTAGGTTAATTTTTGATTGAGATAATTAAACTATTTGCAAATTAAACCTAATTTCTAATTATTTTAAATTATGAAAATAAAAGGAATTAAATTTCCCTAAATTAAATTACTTTAATTAATTAAGGAAATAAAATACTTTTTATGGAAAAATGATTTTTATGTTTTTTTGTGATTTTTGATTTTATGATAAAAAAATGATTTTGGGTTATTTTTGTAAAAGAAAATAATTAACAAAATAATTAAAATAAAGAAAATAATAAAAAAAGAAAAGAAATTGGGCCTGTGTTATAAGCTGGATGGGGGGTGTATGCTGAATTTGTAAGGCCCAATAGCTGGTCAGCCCAGTTAACGCGTGAGATCCAATGTTTCCCCTTTCTGATGGTGTACCATGGCCCTTCTTTGATGGAGCGCTGGATTTGGATTAGAGATGCATCAAACGGCTGAATGGTTGGAGTGCATAGTGGACGTTTGGTTGTGTAAAGTATGGAATTTGTAATTAAACAATGTGAAAATAAAAAAATGATCGGACCTGGGATCGAACCCAGGTCCTTTCACTTTCAAACGTGCGCCCTTGCCATCTGTACTGCAGTGTTTAATTGTTAATATAATAATAACAATATATGATATATAAAACCAAGTGAATAACTGAAACAAAAAAAAATGCGCGCCTATTATTCAAATAGACCAATGATGGTTAGACACGTTAGCTTCTTCTTCCCCTGTCCGTCGTTTTAGGTTTGAAACTTTTACCTACGGAGAAACTTCCATGGCTATAGCACTGCAAGTTTCAAAAATTCACAACAAGCGTGATAAATCAATTGTGAGTACATATATCAATTCGTCTTGATCTCACGAGCATCATGGTACCCTTTTCTTGGGCCAATTTAACCTGTATAAAAAACCCTAAAGCGGAAAGTTAAACCCTAATAATGGTGATCATCAATATACGCATCAAAACGCAAAATTAATAAAACCAAAACATCCCAAATGATGATGCAAACACAATGTTATGCTTAAAAGTGATTAATCATGCGTAAATTGTAAAATCAAGTTCAAGATGGTATGTGCAAACTGTGGGTCTGTAAGTCGTGTTTCTGGGCTTGTGGAGGCTTGCAAACGATTGTGTTAGCTTCTGGGAAGGTCCAGGAATCGATTATGAGCTTTGGAATGGCTTGAATTTATCTTTAGGTTAGAAAACAAATCACCACTTTCATGCCAATTTTTGAGTTGTGTTCTTCCCTTCTCACGACTGCAATCCTTCTTCTTGCGCATTGTTCTTGTTCAGTATATATAATGTGATGAATTAGGGCAACAAAAATGGTTTGAATCTTTGTAAATCATGGAAATTTGATTTGATTTCTTTGCTATATGATATATTTCCAAAAAAAGTATAATCATGCCAATTTGATCCAATTATCCCTTGATTTGATTTGATATGATTTGGCCAGCCTAATTAGATTGTGATTCCTACAAAAATCAGATCAAAAATCAATCTTTTATATTTTTTTGCAATTTATTTGATTTAATCTAACTTTTAATAAATAAAAATAAAAATAAAATAAATAAATAAGCAAATAAAGTATGGATGCTGATTTGGGTCGTGGACCATGTCACAAACAAGATACAATCATGAAATGCTAGGCCCATTTGACAAAAAATGCACTTTTGAGCATATTTGACTTTTGGCAATTTTGCAAATTTTACAAAAATAGTCAACTTTGACAAGGCATATCTCCTCCAATTTTAACCCTAGAGAGGTGTTATTGAACTTTTTAGAAAGCTTAGGATGTCCCCTAAACAAAACCTTTGGTTTCATCTCGATTGGGTCTTCCATTTTCATGTAAGAAGCTTTGACCCAAAAGGTGTTTTTGTTAACTTTTCAAAAGGACCTATAATGTAGAAATTCATATCTTTTGATGAGTGCATATTTTTAACTTTGGGGATGAATATGAGTTGTAGGTAATTGCAACCTCTTCAAAATGAGCCTTGCATGGAAAATTTCTGATAAAGTATGAAGAAGTTATGCCTGGTCAAAGTTTGGTTGACTTTCCCTGAGAAAGCCTAATTTAGCAACTTTTGGGTTTTGATGAATTAGGAGCATTCCTTGGGGAAACATGATCAACCCTTGATCAAATGATGGATATCTCTTCAAAATTTTAGTGTTGGCCAAAAATCTTGAAGTTTAACTGTATGTGGGCCACCGTTGACTTTTGACCTGGTATAGTTGATTTTCAGGTATCTGAGCGATTGACTGAGCAAACTTCTTGTGCAAGGCATGAAACTTGACATAGATGATCTTGAGAACACATTGGTACCATAGAAGGAATTTGGGACCTTTGGAGTTCCCACACCTTGATTAAAATGGAAACCCTAGTTTGAGGTACATTGTCTTAGGAGAGAGTTTGTCTGGTCAACTCTTGGGCATCCTTGAGCAAGTTGAGGACCTCAATGGGCATGTTTTGAGTAAAATGAGAGGTAAAATTTTAGGGTACAACAGTCTCCGAGCAAAGTAGGCACCGGATTACGAGATAGGAATATTTTGACCGCATTCACATCTATGAGTTAGTCTAAATTAGGGAACAGCACCAACCCATAGATTATAAGAGCCAAGACTTCTTCAAAAGCTTGCAAATAAAGAGCATCCCAAAACAGTTGAGCCTTCTCAAACAGAAACTTGGCTAGAAAACCTTTGACACCACTCCTTGTTTCCCAATTAGCCACAATGTTAGACCGTTGCAAATGTAAGGCTAATGCAATATCCTCAGGTTGTTGATCTTTCTCAATATCGGTGAAGGGTATTTGATCAAGAATAGGTACTCCAAATAGTTGAGAGAATTCTTCCATGGTGGGCACCAATTGATAATCAGGAAATGTGAAACAATGATGTTTAGGATCAAAGAACTGAAAGAGCACATGCACCATGTCTTCTTAAAAGCTTGAGGTAACCAAGTTGATAAGTTGACCACATCTCTTGGTGAATGAAGCATTTTCAGGGACCCTTGACGCTAACTCTTTGAGTTGAGGAGGTACCTTAAAAAGGTTGATTTGGATGGTATTTCTGCTAGTGGAAGCCATATCCTACAAAACAGAACAAAGATAAATATCCAGGTCCTTAAAATAGTTAGTGAAAATGCTATAGTATGATGTCATGATGTTATGTACACATAATCATATACAAGCAAAGAAAACAAGTCCTTAGGTTTAGGCCTGCATGGGGTTTATAGGTAAATACCTTCTTGAAGTTTAGTTGGTTCAACCTGTCCTAAAAAGTAAACAGGTTCTAGGGAATCTCAATATCATTGATCTTTCTTCATCGAGCATTGTTTCAGCGCAAGCCTCTATTTTGGCGACCGAAATATCCCAAAAGTCTGATCTCAATGAGTGTAGTATTGACTATCAACCAACTTTGGACTGCCCCAAAGCCGGATATCTCACTACTTCCTAATAGCCAAGTTGTTCAACTAAAGGTTCTATGGTCAGTTGGTGCTTTATGACACCACACATCGGCCCCGTATTCTCCTTGGTTTGCCACAAGGGATATTGTTACTAACAAATGTATTACACTAACGTAGCTATTGTTTCAACCATATCGGTCTACACCGTACAGTCTCCACAATCCATTGCTACTTACCTAAAAATGCCCCCCATATCCGGGTTGAGGATCTAAATAAAACCCAAAACACCCTTTTAAGATTAAATCAATCAAGTCAAACAATGAAAACAATAAAGGTGATCTATTCTCTAAGGTAACCCCAATTTTAAGTAAATTTCCCAGCAAAGTCGCCAGTCATGTGATACAGTGGGAGAACTGACTTGGGTGTTTTGTGTTTTATCGCAATTGTTGCGGATAGCAAGAGTCTCCACCGACTTTTATTTTATCCAGTAAAGGAAAGGGTGAAAAGAACAGGAAAGACCTTTTAATAATTTTCTTGAGTTCGGGGGGTAGGTTATGAAAAGGGAAGGTATTAGCACCCTTTTCATCCGTAGTTATCTGCGGCCTCTTAGTTGCTAGCTCACTTAAAATGCTTTTTGTGAAGCATATTTGTGTTTGTTTGAAAGTATTTTTGAAAAGTGCCTTCGTTTAGGCGAACTTTGTAATGATTCTCGTCTCTATAAGAATGTATACAAAGTGTTGACTTTTGAAAATATTTCATGAAAGTGTTGGTGTGTTTGAAAGATGTTTTGTTTTGAAGTGTTTGTGAGCAAGCAACTACAAGCGTTCTACCTACTCAAAATAAGTCTTTGTTCTTTTCCTCCTCCTTTAGATAGTGTTATCTTACCATTAGTTAGTAAGAAACCTTATCATTGGATATGAAGGGACAGGCGTGAGTTATTGTACAATCATAGAAGGCATCATTGTAATATACCTTAGCAATTTGTCGTAAGGGACTAAGATCGTTTACCGAAGGCAACATCGAAGGGTCATCGAGGGACTACGATCTTGTAATCGAGGGTCTTTGCTAAAGTATCCCACGTTCGAGGGACATGACTCTTTTAATCTAAGGCAACAAGTGTGGGTTAACCCTAGAGGTACATGTGTGCAAAGTGTATTATTTTCATTTAATTTTTCTTGAATTAGGGTTATCTAGTATTGATTTTAAATCTTTCCATACAAACCTTAATTACTAGCAATAATATGGAAAGCGAAAAATTGCGGAAATTAAAATTTCCTACCCTATTACACAATTTTAGGGGATGGGGGTACAAATTACAAATGGGGATGAAAGCAATTAAAGCCTAATTACTATTACAACCAAATTGAATAAGACAAAAATAAAATATACAAGAATATAAAGATAATGTAAAAGAAGAGACAATTAATTTTATGGTTTTTTGTATGAAAAAAGTTTAGACCTAATTAATTAAATTGAAAAGAAATTAATAATAATTCTAATGTCTAATTAATTTAATTAAGAGAAAGTTAAAACCTAAGTCTAAATTAATTAAGAAAAGAAAATTAATTTATTAAGAAAATATTTTTTGGTCTTTTTTATATTTAAAGGAAATAAAACTAAAGTGAAAAAAAATACAATTTTTAGTCTAAGTATTTAATAAAAAATATATTTTTGTATTTTTTTGATTAGAAATAATAATAATAAAATAAAATAAGAAAATAAAATAATGTAAATTTAGGAGTGAGGGGGTTAGAATAAAAATTAGGAGGTTAGAAAGTAAAATAGTTTTTTTTTAGGGCCCAAAATTGTTTTTGAAATCAGAAATAAATAAAAAAACAAAATGAAAAGAAATAATCGGTTATGTGTTGTTTAGGAAGCATGGGGTGATATTGAGTAAAAGGAATCAAGGCCCAAAGCTGGAAAGCCCAGGCGCGTGTCCAAACAAAAAAAATAAGAAAAATGTTAGAAAAATAACAAAAGGTCTCGCTGGGGCTCGAACCCAGGACCTTCCATAGTAATGCCTTTAGCGCAAACTTCCTGCCACCGGGGTGGCTGTTTCATCCGGTATTATGACAAGTTACACTAAATTTAAAATAAACCAAGTCCTGATGATAACTTCACCTTCTTCCTCGCGCCAGTCTGTTCTTCAACATTTTAAAAATATGTATCTTGCTCATTTCTCAACCATTCTCAAAAGTGTAAACATCAAACTTCTTAGAAATTTCACCATGATTTCAAATATGTAAATAACTTAAGCTATGGATCAAAGATGAACACGAATTTTAACTGGTGCCAAATTTAACCTAATTTTTTCAGAAAGTTCAAACTTAAAATTCACACTACTCAGGCAACATAAATGAGTTCTAAGGACATGGTTAGTTTCAGGGCTATAATGTCTACATTTTATCTTTGAAAATCAAAGCCAAATTATGCTTGTATGAAGAGATAGAAGTTCAGAAAACTCACCTTACAGATGGAGATCGTGTTTTGGGTTTGAGCAATCCCCAAGATGTTGTAATGATCTGGTTAGCTTCCTTGAACCTCTAGGAAGCTACTGTAATGCTTAGCTTGAGCTGACAGTGCATGGAATGTTATGGAGAAGTCAAGTTGCATAACTCTGTTTTTCGTTATGGAGGATGATGAAGGAGGTGTTACAGTTGTGTAACGGGGTCCTGGATCACTTCTAGATGATGTATGGATGCTTTGTGATTGATTTTGAGGAAGAACGCAAAAGGTGGAAAGTGAGTTTGGACTTTCAAGTCAGAAATGACACAAAAATTAAGTTTGATAGAAATTCTGAGTTTGAGGGCTTTCAAAATCGTGTGTTAGCTTGCGATGACCTCTATTTATAGGCAAGAGGTTTGGAAACTTGATGGGATCAGAAACAAGAGATCACATGTTATGTATTTTTACCTTGTTTTTTAAGGAACTTGATAAACATAGTTCCAAGGCATGGTACAAGGGCTTGTGGAGTGGTTGATCACTTTAAACATGCTCCTTCTGATCTTGTAGGTTTAGTGTGTGCAAAAGAAACAAGTTAGAGGCTCAATGCATTGACTTTTGCAATAAAGCTTGCTTTTCCAAAATGTAAGCGTTACCTTTGTGGCATAAATGGAAATGCAACTTGGATAATGGCTCAAATGCTTGGATCAAAGCTCTAACAATTATGTAATCCATTAATTATAGAGTGAAACATAATTTAGAAGCCTTCAAAGTAAGATTATGCAGCATAGGATAGAGTTATGGTCAAGTACTCATCACAAAAATGACATGTAATTCAAGAATGGATGCCTAACTTCTTGTCTTCGATTCTCTTAGCTCAAACATGACCTCTTCAAGTTATTGGAAATTTTGGGAATCTTAAAACATTGTCTACAACTTCATGTTGACCATTTTAACAAAATCAAATTGGAACTAGGTGAAAATTGGCCAAGAAAGTAGGTAAAAAATCTGCCTAAACTTGTCAAAATTTTCACTAAGTGTTTTATGAAAATGTCATGACTTCATGGGTTTATATCTTCAAATATAAGCATTTTTTGGACATAAACCCTCTAATACAAAGTTTCAGAATACACCAAGATATAAAAATTTTATGTTGAAAGTTTTCTTTGAATCATCTTGCATCTTGGTGAAAAAAGGTCATGAAGTAGTGAAATTATCTAGGTTTAAAACACTTAGAAATTTTTCCAAGTCTTGAAAGTTTGACTTTTTATATTGAATTTTGAATTTATTGATTCCTTGATGATCAAGCTTCATATTTTTGAATTTCTTGATGAATCTTGACTTTTGAAACTTAATTTTGACCAAAAAGTCAAAGTTTGACTCTTGGTGTATTAGTTGACTTTTTTCACCAGTTAACCAAATTTCAACTATCAATTGTTTGATATTTGAGAAATGTTTTGAACCATTAAATTAGGTCAACATGTTGGGTTTGAACTCTTGAGATCATGCTTCAAGTTATTAGGTCATGTACTAGGTCAAAAGTCACTGATCAGTCATTCTCAATCAAAACCCTAATTTTGAGAATTTTGCCCCTTTGATGATTTGAACACTTTTCTTGAGGAATAATGATCCAAACTTGATCAATTGATGAATATGACCTCAAAATGTTTATATTAGTCAAAAAATATTGAAGTTTGACTGTAAGTTGGCCACATTTGACTTTTTAACCAATACAACTAAATTTCAGTCATCTGAGCAATTGACTGAGCAATTTTGAGATGCAAGACTTGAAACTTGGTATGAGCAATCTTGGAGGTCTATAATAAACCATGAAAGTCATTGGAAGCATCATAATTCCAATTTTCCTTGTAAAAATAAAAACCCTAATTTGGGGTCTCAGTGCTTAGGAGGTGGTTTGACCTAGTCAACACTTGTGCAAGCTTGAGCCATTGAGGATCTTTGTGAGAAGTGTATTGAGAAACCGGAGAGGGAAAATTTTGAGGTACAACATACACTAACCCATATTAACTATCGTGCTCCCAAAATCACAACCTCATGATTGGCATAAAATGACCCCTAAACGCGCTTCCACCGTAGCACTCATAAGCTCGCGCACACGGAGTCCAAGTGGACTCCTTAAGCCATGTTGGGCCAGGCCCAATAATTAGGCGCACCTCTCTCCTTTTTTTATCAGCGCTTACAATTTCACACCCCCTGGTCAAATGGGTCAAGTCCAATATCTAGACTTGGACCCATACTTCCTACACCCCCAAGTTTTACTATTTAGTTTAAAAGCGCACCCCCTGTCCTCACGGGCCTGAATTCAATATCTGAATTCAGGCCCCTTCTATTAACACCCTATCATTTTACTACATAAATTATATTTACACCCCCCCTCGCGTTTTAATTTAATTTTCTTTTATTATTTTTTTTATAATATTTTATTTATATTTTATATTTATATTTTAATAGTAATTTTAATATTTATTATTATAAATAAAATTTATTAATTTTAACTCATAAAAAATATATTTTATTTATTGCACTAATTATTCTTTTTATCATGCACTTAAATAAAATATTTTTACAATTAAGTACTTAAAAATATTCAACCAAACACCAAATCATTTTTCGTAAATTAAATTAATTCAAACAATTAATTTTCGAAAAGGAGTACGAAATATATCTTTAATTAACTACATGCGCTTAGTCCAAAACCTTCGATATTCACTCGCTCGGGCTAAGTGCGGGGGGAATTAAAATATTTGTGTAACCCGTAAAATACACAAACATAACTGCGAAGTACGAATTGGGACTCTGATTCCTCCTAAGAGGATATGTAGGCATACAATTAAAATTGTGGCGAGTTCCCCTAATAAAACATTAAAACCCTATTTCTTAAAGATTGTGCTTCTAACCCTAGTATCATTGTGAACAAGGTAGATGAGGGGTGCCTAACACTTTCCTTTCGTCTAGAACCGAGTCAGACCTAGAATCTCTGAACTTTTTTAGGGTTATTCCTTTATATTCCCTTCCATAGGATAAAAATTAAGGGTGGGGACTCTATATTCAAAAACCAGTTGCAACAGCTGGCAACTCTGCTGGGAACTCAACCCTAGGTTTACAAGCCTTATTTTTCGGTTTTAGGGTTTTTTTGTTTTTTTTTATATATTTGCTTATTTAATTATTTCTTTATTTTCTTTTTTTTTATTATTATTATTCATTATATTTATTTATTTGTGGTGGGATTTAAATTCTGCAAAATTATTCTCAAAACCCTTAGAAAGAAAGTTCGTCTATTAGCCAAGGGGACACATCAACCCTATGAGTTTATGTGACGACTTCTCCTAGAGTCGGTGGAATTTCGAAAAAGGAATACCTCTCAAGAGACTTCCTCTTAGGAAGTAGGACTTTGGAATCACACCTATGACTCTTTGTATGATCTTTAAACCAAAAACTCATGATGAGACCTTTTTATGACCTAGAGACGAAAGTTTCAGTCTGTAAAGAGGCTCCGCTTAAGGGAGACCCTTATTCCTTTCCCTCTAGTGTTATTCATGATACCCTTAAGGGAACCACCTTATGGGGAGGGTAGAATATCCGTAGGTCAAAACTAGGAGCCTTCCTTCTAAGGATACCTTTCACAAATGCCATTATAATTTGTAAACCCGCAAGGGTTATCTTTTCTTCCACTACTATCTTTAGCCCGTAGAGCTTCAGTCTATGTCATATTCCCTAGCATGTAGGGATTCTTCATCGTATTTATTTGTCCATAGTCCTTAAGGGATTCCTTTATGTCTCAGTTTCTGAGACAATGTACGATATCACCAAATCCATGTCTATTATTATCTTTGTCCGTAAGGAATCCCTGCCTATCTCAACCTCTGAGTCAATGTAGAATATCATCATGGCTATCATTAAAATTGTATAGGGTACCCCTGCATATACTCCCATACTATGTCTACATCACATTGCATATCCATGGAACTTCTTACGTGCCTAAAAAGCCAAAATTGTTTTGCATACCTAAGCATTTTCATATATTTTCATTTTCATCCATCTGCATAAAGCTCATATCTCTTCCACTTAAAGAAAACATCCACCCTTATCCAATTATGATCCCGCTAGCAAGATTCTTGATACTCACAAACAAACTCAAAGCATTTCTCAAGAAGCCATAGAGGAACTCAAAAGAGGCCAAGAACTGTTGAAGGAGGAGGTCCACCAATTGAAGACTCAAATGAACTTGATCATGCAATTATTACTACAGAGTGAAGGTAACCCATTGTCATCCTAGCCATAGGCCTATTCAACACCACAGATTCCACCACTATGGAAAGTTCTCCCACCTCAACAACAACTACTACAACCCTATCAACATAAGGGATATGCCCAACAAAGGGGAAGACAAAAGTTACCACCAAGGATATTTGATCCACTTCCCATACCGCACAGTCAACTACTACAACATTTACTCAAGGTATATTTGGTAGAGCAGAAATTACTGATTCTTCTGAATGGGACACTCCCACCTAAGTATGATGCAAAAGCCAGGTGTGAGAATCATGCCAACTCTCTTGGACATACTCTTGAAAGATGTTGGAGTTTCAGACATAAGGTCCAAGATTTAATCAATAATAAGCAATTGACTTTTGAAGAAGGGATCTCATTGGTGAACGATCACTCCTTGCTTTGACAAATCCAAAGACTAAGAAGAATTCCCTAAAGTCAGTGGATCGACAAGGGGGCTTATCTCTAGATCATTAGGCCTTTATTATTTCAATTTGTGATTTCGTAGTTGTTAGGTTTAATTTGCTATAAATTTGTATCTTTAGATCAGTAATTCTAATAAAATAATCATGCATGTTTTTTGAAATCAATCCATTACTCAAATAACCAATGACTTTCTATTCTTATTTTCTATCTTCCATTACATAACTTTAAGAAACTTCGATGGAGAATGATGAAAATACTAAATAATCAAATTTTGCTGACGTATGCTTTTTAATAGTAAGGCTTAGCTGACAATGTAAGGCATTGTTTCAGTTCCTAAATAGTGGAGAAATAAGGAGTTAATCTGAAGTCAACCCCTCGAGCCAGGAGTTGGAGTCTTGTTCTATTTTTCTATAAAAAAACTTAAACTTAACCAGGGGCAGGGTAGTCTTTCAATTAATTCAATGGTGCATTCTATTCTCAAGAGAAGTGTTTTATCTAAACAAATGGTTCAAGTATATCTCTTTCCTTGATACATCATTAAGGAATCGATCTAAGCAAGGGTTCAAAGCGCATCATTTTCCTTGCATTCATCATCCAAGATTTAGGAATCAACAAAGACAAATTCCATAACATCTTCTTCCTCAATACATCATTCAAAATCAAGGAAAAACAATGAAGACGAAGCTTACAACAATCAGCGTGGCAGTCTCAAATTTTCAAAATCAAAAGAAAAAAAAATAAATTTAAAAAAAAAAGGAGAAAGCCCTCTAAGTCAAAGGAAATCAAAACCTAACTTAGGAAAAATTAGGACATCTCGATGGACCGAAAAATTCTAAAATAACCGGTCCATGCAAAAATAAGGGATTGAAAAGAAAATTGGAGAACCATCTTGTGACTGCCACCTCAAGAATCGTCAAGGCTTATCATTAATGCTTAGATCTTATCAAGGCTTAGGATCTTATCAATGCTTTTCATCTGTGCTTGGATCTTTACCTACGCATCTTATCATCTACGCAACTACAAAATTTCTCTTAGGGATTAAACGCATCTGTTGGATTAATTGAACTTAGGATTGAAGAACATCGAGGAGAATGAGGTGGGATAAATAAATTATGAGCCTTATATCTTTTGTTTCTTAAACCACGAACCATGGCCATGTTACAACCTTTAAAAATCCTAGTTGAAGCTAGGTTCACTATGAAAGCATACTCAGCAAGATCTGTGTTAAACTGACTCATATGTTTGTTAAAATAATTTCTAACTACTTCGCTTCTTCAAATATTCATCTTCTAATCTTCCATTTATTTTCAAATAATCAATTTCGATTTCAAGAACTTGCATGCGCATCAAGCGGAATTACTTTTTCAAAATGTAAAATTTTACCTACGAATTAATACTTAGCATCAAGGAGATTTCAAAAAGGTCTGATCAAAGGCAACATTTCCAAGAAGCTTCTAACTAGGGGCAAAACATCTAAGAGGATCCTTATAAAAAGGGGCAAATACTAATGATCATAGGGGTATATCACAAGAAGATAATATTGATAAGGGGTGATCATTCCAAGATTTAATCAAATTGGGTCACATTTTAGAGCACTATTCAACAATGGGCATATCTTTCAAAGGGGAATTCCTTAATCAAGTCATACCACAATAGGGTACAACTCGGTTTCCTCGTTTTAACAAACATTTCAAGGCCTGGAAGCATGGACAACCTCCCAAGATACAAATGTTGGGGCAGTATGTACCAAGTCCATCCTACCGCATGTAGGGTCTAAATTCCCCTTCAAACAACTTCAAGTATAAACTTTTCAAACTCCTAATACTTGGGGAAACCTATGACAAGTTCATGGAAAGGTATAAGTTCCTCCTGAGGGTGCTTCCTCCATATCCTGGGGATTGAGAGGCACATATTTTCAAAATTTGAATGGTGGGGCAAACCACTGTAAGGATCGATCAAAAGGGAGTTGAGTCAAAATGGTTTATCAAAGCCGAGCATTTTCAAGAATCTTTTAATCAGGGGCATAATACAAAATAGTAGGGTCATCCACATTATGATAAAACTATTTCCAAGCTCATATGAAAGATAATCTCCTCCAAGACCCTACCAACAAATTAAGGAAAGACAATCCACATAGGGGCAAGCTCTTTGCGCACTTTCATAATCTCCAGTGGACCTCTCTTCTACATCAATAATCTTCGAATTCAAAACGAGTATTAGGAGATAATGCAAACACAACACTCAATCATCATGTGAAAAGCAACCTTGTTACATAGGCAAACCTCCATGCTTTAATCATACACGACCCATCACGGGGGCACTATTCAAAAAAGAGAATTCAATTCATAATCATAAAGCATAAGACTGCATAAATCATGCATTAGGGATCCTCAATCTAGAATCAAGCAATGTTATTTATCTCATCCATCTGACGAATTCTGACAGCATGGGTCAAGCATATCTCAAAAATCCCAATTACGCATTCGCATTTCAAAATCCAACATCCATTTACACATATCCAAGTCATTCATCACATACATCAATTAATCATCACATTTCATGCATCAATCAATCATCTCATTTCATGCATCAATCAAATTTGCACACATAGCATAAAACCTTATTTTTATGTGAAGACAGTCATTATTGTCAATCAAGCTACAAATTCCACATTGAGTCTTGGCAGTAGATTCCCCTAGTTGATCATGACAGTTGATTATTCGGAAGACCTCAAATAAGGTATTTCAACAGAATCTCAGTAGTAGATTCCCCTCGTTAATCAGGATAGTTGGTTATCTGAAAGACCTCGTGTGATACAGTGGGAGAACTGACTTGGAGGTTTTGTGTTTGTGTTTGCAAATGTTGCGGTTTAGCAAGAGTCACCACCGACTTTTATTTTATCCAAAAAGGAAAGGTGAAAAAGCACAGGAAATACCTTTAGAGATGTTTTCTTGAGTTCGGGGGGTAGATTATGAAAAAGGGAAGGTATTAGCACCCTTTTCATCCATGGTTTTCTATGGGCTCTTAGTTACTTGCTAGATCACTTGCTTTTTGTTTGAAATTGTGCTTGTGGTGTGGTTTTTGAAAGTATTTTTGAAAATGGAACTTCGTAATGGTTCTCGTTTCTATAAGAACGCATACAAAGTTTTTGTTTCAAAAATAGTTCAAAGATGTGTTTGTGAGATGTGTTTTTGAAAGTGATTTTGAAAAGGTGTATTCTTTGTAATGGTTCTCGTTTCTATAAGAACGCGTACAAAGTGTTTGTCTTTTGAAAATGTTTCAAAGTGAAACTGTAGGTGTATGAAATGTTTTTGTTGTGAGCAAGCGAGTAACTGAGAGCGAACCTACCTACTAAAAAGGTCTTAGATGTGATTTTCCTCCTCCTTTAGATGTTGATATCTTACCATTGTTTTGGTAAGAAGCCCCATCATTGGATGTGAAGGGACGGGCATTGGGATGTTTGTATAGTCATAGAAGGCAACCCATGGAACGTTTTAGCAAAGTCGTTTTAAAGACTAGATCGTTTACCAAAGTCAACATCGAGGGTCATCGAGGGACTACGATCTTTTATCTAGGGTCTTTTGCTAAAACGCCCATGTTCGAGGGACATGACTATTTTTTAGGAAACAAGTGGGATTACCCTAAGGGTGCATGTGTGCAAGTGTGTTTGATTTCATGCATTTAGTCTTGATTAGGGTTGTGTATTTTGTTGTTTTCATGTCTTGCCATACACACCTTAATTACTAGCATTTACATTTGAAAGCGATAAATTGCGGAAATGTAAAGTCCTACTGTGATACGGTGGGAGAACTGACTAGGGTTTTGCGTTTGTTTTCGCAAATGTTTCGGTTGAGCAAGAGTCGCCACCGACTTTTTATTTTATCCTAAGGAAAGGTTTAAAAAGCACAGCAAAAACCTTTGAGATATTTCGTGGGTTCGGGGAGTAGATTATAGAAAGGGAAGGTATTAGCACCCTTTCTATCCATGGTTATCCATGGGCTCTTAGTTACTTGCTTAGATCAACTTGCCTTGATTTTCAATTGTTTGAAATGGTGCTTTGTGCGTGGTTTTGAAAATGTTTTGAAAAAGATGCCTTGTCTAGGCTACCCTTGTAACAATTCTTTACTCGAATGTTTTACAAAAGGTGTTTGTCTTTTTGAAAAGATGTTTCAAGGTTTTTGAAAGTTTGTTTTGAAAGTGTTTGTGAAGTGTGGTTTGAAAATAGGCAAGTGTTTTTTTGTTTTGCAAGTTGACAAGTACTTAAGAGCTATCTACCCTAAAGTTCTCAAAGATTTTTGCTATGTTTTAACCCTTTTAACAATTTTGTTCCACCATTGCATTTGGTGGACAATCTTGTGTTAGGATGTGACAGGGACGGGCGCGGGTCATCGTTTAGACCATAATTGCAACGGTGCCAAGTATCTTTGGGAAATTTTTCCTTTAAGGGACTTGATCATTTTTAGGCAACTTTCGAAAGCGTCATCGAGGGACTATGATCATTTGAATTGTTTTGTTTTTCCCAAAGAGACCTAACATGCAATATGGCCCATTATTGAAGGCAACAAGTGGAATACCCTAGGGGTGCAAGTGTGATTAGTGTTGTCCATTTTCATGCTTGTTTATCTTGAAATTAGGTCAAACTATTTTTGTTGTTTTTGATTCGCATACAAACCCTAATTCTAACATGGTATATTTAGAAAGCATTAAAGTGCGAAATTTAAAGTCCTAAACTATTACAACACAATATATGGGAAGGGGGGTACAAATGTTCAAATGGGGGGGTATTTTGACAAGGAATTTAAACCTAGACTATTACATCAATTTGGATTATACAAAATAATTAATGTACAATAATTAAATAAAATAAGAATAAATATGCAAGATGCAAAAATGTTTTTTATATGTATGAAAAAGGTTTTTTTTTTATATGTCAAATAAACAAAATAAAAAGTATTATTTTTTGGAGTTTTTATGTATTTAGGGCAAAACCCTAATTTATTAAATAAAAGGTATTAATTATTTAATATATACAATATTTAATAATTATGTACAAAAATAAAATAAAAGTGAAGTATATTTATAAAAAAGGTATTTTTAATGTCAAATATTAATAAAATAAAAATGTATATATTTTTGTATTTTTGTCCTAAATATTCTAATAAATATATATGTATTTGTATTATTTACTAAATATATATTATATATACAAAAATAATAATATTTAATATTTATAAAAAAGTTATATTTTATATAAAATATTTTCAGAAGATAAAATAAAATAAAAATCAGAAAATAAATGTATTTTGTTTTCTAATATTCTAAACAAAAAGTAATAAGTATTTATATATATATATATATATATATATATATATATATATATATATATATATATATATATATATATATATATATATATATATATATATATATATATATATATATATATATATATTTTGTTATTTTTCATTAAAACATAAAAAATATTAAAAACATTTTTTCACATTTTATTTGACATTTATTAGCTTTAGTTAGTTATATATATATAACTAACTAAAGCTAATAAATGTCAAATAAAATGCAAAAAAATGTGAAAAAATGTTTTTAATATTTTTTATGTTTTAATGAAAAATAACAAACCAGAATAAAAAAGAAAAAAATGAAAATGGCAAACAAAACTCAAAATGGGCCGGGGGTGCAATTGTAAAAGCATGGTGCAAAAAGAAATCAACTCAGGCCCAGCCCAAGAAGACTTTGTCTTCAACCTTCAGACAAAACCTTTGAAAACACGCGCCCTTTCTTGCTTTAAACATAACTCTTGATTCCTGGACTTTTAGCACAAACTTACAACATAAGAAATGTTAAGCATCAAGCCACGATTCTGGACATGTAAAGAACTCATCCTAACTCTCAGAAATGAGAGAGAATTTCTCCATTCCCAAATCTTAACCTAACTTTTTATCAATGTTCAGACCTTAAATTCTCATAGCATATGCAAAATAAATGGAAAGTAAAGATATGTACAATTTCAGGGGCATGAGTAGAACACTTTTCATTCACAAACCTAAAGCTAACAATGCCTATATTGAGAGATAGAATTTCATGAATATACCTGTTCAGTTGGAATCATGTCTGGCAATGGAGGAGCTTTCAGGGCAAGATGATGATTTGTACAGCTTGCTTGAAGTGTGAGGATGCTATTCCAATACTTGGTATGCTTTGAAACCTTCTATATCAAGCTGCAGAAGTCAACCTGCAAGAGGAAGAAATGAAAATGGCCAAACTGATTAGAGGAGTTACAGTCTACTTCTAATGCTTTGGATAGTTTGGATTGATGGTAAGGAAAGTGTTTGAACTGGTTTTGGCCAAGATGCACGATGGAAATGAGTTGTGGGATTCAAGTTGCAGAATATGCCCTGTTTTACCACAAAACTGTGATTTTCTGTATATGGATGGATGAAGGGTGGTTTGGTCGTGTTTTAGGTCAGTTAGGGAGTGTGAAATGTGAGGACAAAGTTTGCTTAGGTTGGTCTTTCCTGAGATGAGAGTTGTGTATGGTTATGCTATGTTTCTTCTCACTTAAGCAAGAAAAGGTCAAGTGGAGTTCTAGACTGATAGAGGCCCCCCTAATGTGCTGCACCACTTAGTCTTGATCAGTGTAATTAGTCTAATAACTTGTGCCAAGAGGATATGCAATGTACTTGCTTGGATTGCTAATTGACATAAAGTTCCACTTTTGCAAAAATGACCATTATGCTTTTTCTACTTTGGGATTAAACCTCTATGCAATGCTTGAACACATAAAATATGGTCTTGGAACAATGAGTTTGCATTTAATTTATGAGTGCAAAAGGGATTTAGGGCCTGTAATCAAGAAATGCAAGCTGAGTTCAAAATTGCCTAAGTGTATGGACATGTAATTTGGTCATGAACAAAGTGAGTTTTTCCTATATTGCCAAATTCGATTCTCTCTAACCATGAGGTTGTTTGATGAGTTCTTGGACATTTTGGAAAGCTTGGAATGTGTACTTCAATCCATATTTGAAATGAAAATTGAAATTCCAAGTGGAAGTATGTGAAAAATGGTCTTGAAGTTAGGCAAAAATCCTGCCTAAAATAGGTCAAATTTTCTCTAAGTTAAGAATGGTTTGGTACCCTTGTTCCAAAAATTGTAACTTGAGCTACAAGCTTCTTTTGGGACAACTTTGTGAATAAAAGTTATAGATTTTGCAATAGGATACAACTTTCATGTTTTGACTTTTCCTTGAATCCAAATGAATCTTGGTGAGAAAGTGGGACAAAGTTAGGAAAAAATTAGGGTTTTTCATAACTTAGAAAAATTCTAAGTTATGAAAAATCTTCATTTCAAACCCTAATTTGCAATTCTTGATTTCTTGATGAACAAGTTTCATGATTTGGCATGTTTTGATGAAAAATGAATCTTGACACTTGATTTTGACCAAAAAGTCAAAGTTTGACTTTTCAGTATACAGTCAAAATTGATCAATTGATTGGGAAATTCAACTGTCAATCTTATGCATTTGGGATCTTTTGAACTTGTTGAGTATGTCAAGACAATTCCATGGGGTCCTTGAGTCCATATGTGAGCTTGATTTGCCATTGGCTAGGTCAAACAGTCAAAAATTGCCTTTGTGCAGTCAAAACCCTAAAAATGACCATTTTGCCCTTTTGGTGATCTGATCAAATTTCTTGTGGAATTGTGATCCAAACTTGATCAAATGGTCCATATGAGTTCATAATCTTGATGTGGGTCAATTTTCATGATATTTGACTGTCAATTGGCCACAGTTGACTTTTTCCCCAATACAGCTGATTTCTAGGTCAACTGTCCAATTGACTGGGCAAAATTTGGAATCAAGACTTGAAACTTGATGTGGATAAACTTGGGAGTACAATATGAAGCATGAAAGTCATCTTAGGCATTTTAGGTCAAAACATCTTTGTGCAAACACAAACCCTAATTTGGGTCAACAGTGCAAGGAGAAGTCTTGAGCAGATGAAACCCTAACTGGATCTTGAGCTCCAAGGGCTTTGTGATGAGAAATTATTGAGAAATGGGAGGGCAAATTTTGGGGTACAACAGTTGCCCCTGTTCAATCTTCTTGAATCCGAAGAGTCAGATTGGCAAGTTTGCCTTTCGCGACTCGAGGGTAAAAGGAGATTGGACACTAGAGTGCCCTTAAATTTGCACTCGTCAAAGCAATGGATGCGGGAATGGGCTTAGAGATGCCATTTGGAGATGGGCTTAACAATGCCATCGGGAGGAGTGACAGAAACTTGTCGGGGATGGGCTTAAAGATGCCATCTGGAATGAGTATCGGAAAGGTGTCCATGTTTAGGACCATCTCTGAACTGGGGTCTGAATAAGCAATAGATTGACATCCGTATCTGGAGGCATCCGTAAACTGTTTTCAAAAGTTGCATCTGAACAAGCGATAGATTAACATCCGTTGTTGGGAATAATCCATAAACTGTTTTCAGAAGTCTTTAAGAAGAAACTGAACAAGCGATAGGTTAACATCCTGTTACTTGGAGAACCTGTGAACTATTTTCAGAAATCTTGAAGTTGAATAAGCAATAGAGCAACATCCGTTGTTGGGAAGCGTCTGTAAACTGTTTTCAAAAGTCTTTGAGAAGAAACTGAACAAGCGATAGGTTAACATCCTGTTACTTGGAGAACCTGTGAACTGTTTTCAGAAATCTTGAAGTTGAATAAGCAATAGAGCAACATCCGTTGTTGGGAAGCGTCCGTAAACTGTTTTCAAAAGTTGCATCTGAACAAGCGATAGATTAACATCCGTTGTTGGGAAGAATGCATAAACTATTTTCAGAAGTCTTGGGAAGAGTCTGAACAAGCGATAGGTTAACATCCGTTACTTGGAGAACCCGTGAACTTGTTTTCAGAAATCTTGAAGTTGAGGAGGAACCGGTGTAGGGTTTCCTGATGATGAGCTCGTACAAAACTGCATCTGGATGAATCTGGAATAAGCATAAGAACGTTGCCATGTCTGGGTCACATCTGAACTATTCCCGGAAAGAATCTCGGAAGATAATGATTTTTGTCTGTCGACTGATCTTCCCTGAAAAGGTAAAGAGTTAGTTATATGCAATGTCATGATGCATGATACAATGTATGTTATATGATATGAATGTAAATGAATGTGCATGTAAGCTGGAGAGCTGTCTTGTGGAGGATAAATGAATCTTATATGGCTGAAGATAAAAGCATCTTGACTGCTGCTGGGAAGAATAATTCCTTGGCTGTTGCTGGGGAATAAGGAGCTTGGGTTGTATACCAATCTTCTGGGGAATCCCTGTCTTGAGGAGATCTTCACTGGAGAATCTTCGAATATACAATGAGGAACTGAAAACTGAAAGTCTTCAGATTTGCATGGGGAATACCAGACCTTGAAACATCGAGGGGCCTCAGAACCACTTGCGGGGACCTGGAATTTCCTTGGTGACTTGCAGGGTAAGAGAATTTCTGATGATTTCTACTGGGGATTTTAGAACCTGGTAGACTTAAGCTGGGGAGGTAAGACTGAGAATCTCTAGTCTAGTGAGAAGTATCTCTGTGGGGAGAAGGTTCACTAGTCTAACTCCGCTAGGGATTGATAGTTTGAAGTTTTAGCTCCGCTGGGGATACTGAGACTTATACTCTGAGGGGAATGGAGTTCTGGAGGATTCTCTGGCTGGGGAAATCAGTTTTGAGAAAGCTTTTATTGATGAGGACCCTGAAGTCTGACTCTGTTTAGGGAATTAAGTTTTGACAGAGGAATGTGGATTTCAAATCTGCTCGGGATTTCCTTTGAAAGGGCATCAAGATATCCAACTGCACCTCCAACTTATTAGTAATCCTCTTTCTTGATTCATAAGGAAATGATTATGTTCAAATGCATATGCCTACTTAACAAAACATTGGACGTTTCTCAAAAATAAAACAATTAGTGCAAGAGAAAAAGAAAAAGGAGATGACACAAATTTCTGGGAAAAGTATTTGTATTAACTTTCTATGAGTATATTTGTACAAAGGAGACAATCATCCTTGTAAGAGGATTTCGTCGTAAGTATTGAAAGATTTATACAAAATAAAGATGGTTATGTGAAATAATTCCATGGGATTCCATTCCGCTATAGCCTTCACAACTCTGAATATCTGTCCATTCAATGCTTCGGCTTCCGATGACTGGATTGATCAGAAGCCTGGAACTGGTTGATGAAGAGATTGTCTTTGAAGTGATCCGACGAGACATAGTCATACGCTTTAATTCCCTAACTTTTGCCTGAATCGCCCTTTCGGGTTTTCGATCCACCGGGAAACCCCTTTTTGCCCAAGCCGCCCTTTCGGATTTTCAACTTGTCGGGTGTACAGATTTTTTTGTTTTTATCCCTAATTTTTGCCTGAACCGCCCTTTCGGGTTTTCGGTTAATCGGGATGCCCATTTTTTCCCAAGCCTCCCTTTCGGGTTTTCGACTTGTCGGGTTATTCTATGCGTAGTATCTTTTGACTATATCTGCGTTCGCAGGGTGCGGCAAATCGTCGCCGTCCATGGTGGTCAGAATCATTGCACCACCAGAAAATATGCTCTTGATCACAAATGGTCCTTCATATGTAGGAGTCCAGATGCCCCTAGGATCACTTTGCGGCAAGATAATCCGCTTGACTACGAGATCTCCGACTTGATACACTTGACATCTGACTTTCTTATTGAAGGCCTTGATCATCCGTTTTTGATACGTCTGACCATGGCATATAGCAGCGAGTCGCTTCTCGTCGATCAAATTGAGTTGATCAAGTCGGGTCTGAATCCAATCATCTTCATTCAAACATGCGTCCTTCATAATCCTTAGAGAAGGAATCTGAACTTCCATAGGTAGGACAACTTCCATGCCATATACCAAAGAAAATGGTGTTGCCCCAGTTGAAGTACGTGCCGTCGTACGGTATCCATACAGAGCAAACGGTAACATCTCATGCCAGTCTTTGTAAGTGACTGTCATTTTCTGAATGATCTTCTTAATGTTTTTGTTCGCAACTTCAACAGCACCGTTCATCTTCGGTCGATAGGGAGATGAATTGTGATGATAAATCTTGAACTGTTCGCACAAAGCGGTGATCATCGTGTTATTCAGATTTGTACCGTTGTCCGTGATGATCCTGTCTGGAACACCGTACCGGCATATGAGATTTTGCTTGATGAAGCGGGCAACCACATTTTTAGTAACAGAGGCGAAGGAAGCTGCTTCGACCCATTTGGTGAAATAGTCAATGGCAACCAGGATGAAGCGATGCCCGTTGGAAGCCGTGGGCTTGATCTCTCCAATCATGTCAATGCCCCACATTGCAAATGGCCAAGGAACAGTCAGGACGTTGAGAGGAACCGAAGGGATATGAACTTTGTCAGCGTAGACTTGACATTTGTGGCAAGTACAGGAATGTTGATGGCAGTCAGCTTCCATGGTAGACCAGTAATAGCCTGCCCTTAGGATCTTCTTAGCCATTGTATGCCCGCTCAAGTGAGTGCCAAATGTGCCGCTGTGTATCTCAGTCATGATCAACTCTGCTTCAGCTTTGTCTATGCATCGGAGTAATACACAATCATGGCTTCGTTTGTAAAGGATGTCGTTGCTCAGGAAGAATTTGGCAGCAAATTTCCTTAAGAACTTCTTTTCATTTGCGGAAGCTCCTTCGGGATAATCTCTAGTCTGGAGATACCTTTTGATTTCATGGAACCAGGGTTGTTCCACTACTTCTTCGGTATTAATCTTGTGACAATGTGCAGGTTCATCCATTCGCTCGATGGTGATTTGGGGAGCCTCGTTATCCCAGTTGAGTTTAAACATGGAAGACATTGTAGCTAGAGCATCTGCTAGTTGATTCTCTTCTCGCGGGAAATGCTCGAAGGTAATTTGCTCGAAATGAGGCAACAATGTCAAGACATGTTCTTTGTATGGGATAAGATTAGGATGCTTGGTATCCCACTCTCCTTTGATTTGACTAATAACCAAAGCCGAGTCCCCGAATACGATCAAAGATTTGATCCCCAAGTCTATAGCAGCCTTGAGACCAAAGATGCAAGCTTCATACTCAGCCATGTTGTTCGTGCAGCTGAAGCAAAGTCGGGCCGTGAAAGGTGTATGACAACCTTCCGGGGAAATGAGTACCGCACCGATACCGTTTCCAAGTTCATTTGAAGCACCATCAAAGTACAGGGTCCATCGGGATCCCTTTTCGGGTCCGTCATACGGTCCGTTACCTTCAATGTTGTCCAAATTCATGATGTCCTCGTCTGGGAAGTCGAATCTCATGGGTTGATAATCTTCGATAGCTTGATGAGCCAGATGGTCAGCTAGTACACTCCCTTTTATAGATTTTTGGGTGGTGTACTGGATGTCATACTCAGTTAGGATCATTTGCCATCTAGCTATCCTTCCAGATAAGGCGGGCTTTTCGAAGATATACTTGATAGGATCCATGTTGGAAATCAACAGGGTAGTATGAGTCAACATATACTGCCTTAGTCGGCGAGCAGCCCATACCAAAGCGCAACAAGTTTTCTCGAGCAATGAGTAGCGAGTCTCACAGTCGGTAAACTTTTTGCTAAGGTAATAAATAGCATGCTCTTTTCGACCAGACTCGTCATGCTGGCCCAAGACACACCCCATTGAGTTATCCAAGACGGTCAGGTACATGATCAATGGTCTTCCTTTAACGGGTGGCATCAGAATAGGAGGTTCTAGCAAATAATCCTTGATCTTATCAAAATCAGCTTGGCAATCGTTGTTCCATTCGACTACCTGGTCTTTCTTCAAGAGTTTGAAAATTGGCTCACAGGTAGAAGTCAGATGAGAGATGAATCTGGCAATATAGTTCAAGCGCCCCAAGAACCCTCTAACCTCCTTTTCAGTACGGGGAGCAGGCATCTCTTGTATTGCTTTCACTTTTGCGGGATCGACTTCAATGCCTTTGTTGCTTACAATGAATCCTAGGAGTTTACCAGACCTAACTCCAAAAGTGCATTTACTTGGATTCAGCCAGAGTTTGTATTCTTTCAACCTGGCAAACAACTTTTCTAGATGTTCAAGGTGCTCCTCCTCTGTTTGCGACCGAGCTATCATATCGTCTATGTAAACTTCAATCTCATGATGTATCATATCATGAAACAAAGCTACCATGGCGCGTTGATAAGTTGCCCCTGCGTTCTTCAACCCGAACGACATCACCTTGTAACAGAAAGTGCCCCACTGTGTGACAAAAGTTGTTTTCTCCATATCCTCGGGGGCCATTTTGATTTGATTGTAGCCCGAGAATCCATCCATGAAGGAAAACACCTTATGTTGAGCTGTGTTGTCGATCAAAATGTCGATGTGTGGTAGCGGAAAATCATCTTTGGGGTTGGCCCTATTCAAATCCCGGTAGTCCACACACATCCTGACTTTGCCATCTTTTTTAGGTACTGGCACGATGTTAGCAACCCATTGAGGATAGGATGTAACAGCTAGAAAACCAGCGTCGAATTGCTTCATCACTTCTGCTTTGATCTTTTCAGACATGTCAGGCCTCATCCGGCGGACTTTTTGCTTGATCGGTGGACAATCCTCTCTTGTGGGGAGACGGTGAACCACGATGTCTGTGTCTAAACCCGGCATGTCTTCATAAGACCAAGCGAAGAATTCAACATACTCATTTAACAACTGTATCAGGCGCTCCTTGACACTTGGTTCCATATTGGCACCCACTTGCACCTCCTTCCGGTCTTCCTCGATTCCTAAGTTGACAGTCTCCAACAGCTCTTCATGAGGTAAGATGGCCCTTTCCTCTTGCTGTAGAAGTCTGGCTAGCTCCCGTGGTACTTCACAACCTTCGTCATCTTCATACTCGGCTAGATTGACCAGATCTTCAGAGTTATTGAAGGATATAGCAGAATAGTCACCCATGGAATCCGGAGTGGATGGGTACCTGCATTTGTAAGTGTGGGTGTGTGTAAGGGATAGCCATCCTTAAACAAAAATGCAAAAGGAAAGAAAATGAACACAGTAGTTTATCCAATGAAAAACGTCCAATGAATCATTAAACATTGCATATGGATATGAAAATAATCAAAACCCTTACAAATGGACCTACATGCCCCGGGCAAGGCATGAGGTAAAAAGATAGTGTACGGATTGTTCGAAAATAAATATTACAGACCAATAGGAAATTTTTGACAGATAAATTACTGATGAATAAAAGTGATGGGGACAAAGTCTTTTGCCTCCCAATTGCACAATCCTCCTTTGATAGTTGGGTAAATCCACTCTTCGATGTTGCTCTCTTTGTCTTCGTCTTCCAAAGCGTTGATTCCGTAGGGAGAAATTTTGATTGGCGCTCTTTCAATCTTCGAACGGCGCATAGCTTTCTGGCCCGCGGCAGTGAACCCTAATCCAAATTTGTCTGTTTTATGTGGAATATCGAGCAACTGCCCCCATGCTAAATTCTTCCCCTCCTTTATTGCGGCCCTTGCGTCCTCCAGAGATGCCTTCCTGGCCATCTACCCTGGTGCTTCAGCTGCCAACTTTGCCACTGTTATTTCAGGAAGGACTTCTTCGAAATGCTAGAAAGGTGTCTCAATGAACTCACCCTCTACCTCCACGTATCGGAAGGAGTTCAAGTGGCTGATCATGTACTCCTCTTCGACATGGACGGTTATGATCTTCCCCTTGACAGGGTACTTCAACATCTGATGTAAGGAGGAGGTGACTGCCCCGGCATTGTGTATCCAAGGCCTACCCAATAAGCAAGAGTATGACGGACGAATGTCCATCACATAGAAAGTAGATTTAAACACCTCAGTGCCCACCTTGATGGGGATATCAACCTCCCCATGGACCATCCTCTTCGAACCATCGAAAGCTCTGACAACAATATCACTCGGCTTCAACTCTAACCCTTCACAATCTAGTCGGTCCAAAGCTTTCTTAGGCAGTACATTCAGCGACGAACCAGTGTCGACCAAGACATGTGCGAGAGTAGTTCCTCGGCACTTGACTGAAATGTGCAAAGCATCATTGTGGTTTCTACCTTTAGGAGTTAGGTCGGCATCAGAGAAACCTAATCCATTGTCCGCAGTAAGGCTGGCCACACAATTTTGGAATTGATCTGCAGAGGTTTCCTGGGGCACATGGGCCGCCTTCAGGAATTTTATCAAAGCTTTAGCGTGTGCTTCTGAGCAAAGTAGTAGTGCCAGCATGGAGATCTTTGAGGGGGTTTGCCCCAGTTGTTCTACCACATCGTAATCACTCCTTTTGATTATCTTCAAGATCTCATCCATTTCCTTCTTGGAGGTTTCCGGGATGACCAAGGGTTGAGCCCTCGTCCTGACGAGCTCATCTTGGATTCCCTTACCTTTATTAGCAGCGGTAGGAGGGACAATACTAGGAACAACAACATCTTCGATCAATGGGGTTCTAGCAGAGAGTTTTATTGGTGCAGGAATAACCTTGTCAGCAGATAAGGGTCCAAAGATTGCCCTTGGAGGGGCAATCTCTGGAGAAAATATTCTCCCGCTCCGGGTGATTTTGCTTGTGCCCGCAATGTTTCCAATGCTGGCTTCTTCTTCATCCGAACTTTATTCAGTTATTTCAATTTGTTTAATACCATGGTAGTAGACGTCACCGCCGTAGTTCCATGGTATTGACTTCTCAGAAATGTAGGGGACAGGCCCTGGCATTGTTATCTTCAAAGGAACAGATTTCGTAGCTGGTGTAATCTTAACAGGCTTTTTGACGGCCTTGGAAAGATTGGCGTGAATGGTTATAATTGAGACATCTTCAATATGGGTTGGAATGGCAGAAACTTTTTCAAACAAAATTTGTCGACTATCCATTAGGCCTTGGACGCCTTTCTTCAGTAACGGACAATCAAACGGCAGAGAGTAACAGCAGTAGCAATCTTCTTTACATCCCGGGAAAATCCCGGCCTTTAACAGATTCAACTTGATGGTTAGCAACGGAGTTATCAGATCATTGACATCAGCAACATACAAATCTTCTTCAATGGCATTGACATTTCGGCCGTGCTTCGGCATTGGAGCAGATATCACGTTCGGCTTCTCTGGAGCGTCGAACTCCACCTCCTTCACCTCTATCAGGTCTTGGATTTTATGCTTGAGTGCCCAACAATCATTGGTGTCGTGCCCGACACTGTCAGAATGGTAGGCGCATTTAGCATTAGGATGGTAATGTGGAGAGAACGTATTCACATTTTTTGGTGCCTCTTTGATAGTGGCGAGATTCAACTTCAATAGATGGGGAAGCACTTGTGCTGGCGTCATATTAATGCGGGTGAACTGCCGTTGTGGCCGTTCCACCCGTTGTTGATTTGGTCTGGACTGGTTATAGCGAGGCTTCTCACTTGAAGGGTTTTGGATCATTACGGCCCCCACGGTCGGCCGGCGCTCAGTCTTCCCTGCTCTTCTTTGGGAGTATACAATAGTCGTTTCCTTCTTGAAAGGCTTCTTCTCAACACTTGCAGCGGCACCCTTCTGAATCTTTCCTGACTTGATGCCAACTTCTATTCTTTCGCCCGTTAAGATCAAATCGGTAAACCCCGCGGAAGAGTTACCAATTAGATGGTTGAAAAATGGACCAGACAGGGTCCCTAGAAACATGTCAACAAGTTCACGATCGGTTAAAGGCGGCTGCACCCTGCCAGCCAAATCCCTCCATTTTTGTGCATATTCTTTGAATCCTTTGCTTGTTCCCAGTGACATACCCTGAAGCTGGGTACGCGTGGGAGCAAGGTCGGAATTATACTGATATTGTTTGTAGAAGGCGGTGGCCAAGTCTTCCCAGTTTCGGACACTGGTTCCCTCTAGCTGATAGAACCACTCCAGTTGAGCCCCAGAAAGGCTGTCTTGAAAGAAATGGATCCAAAGGTTCTTATCTGCCGTATAAGGTTGGATCTTCCTTACGTAGGACCTGAGATGCATTTTTGGACAGGACAGCCCGTCATACCTCACAAAAACTGGCACTTTGAACTTTGGGGGAATCACAATACCGGCAACTAAACCCAAGTGTTCGAAATCCAAACCTGGCACCCTTTGTAGCTCCATGGCTGCCAACCTGTCTTCTAAACCTTTGTATTTATCGTCAGCCGGAGGGTATTGTTGATCAGAATAGTCTTCATCCTCTTCGGCCTCCTCTTCTTCCACATCGGACTCGGAAGGTACCGCAGCCACACCCCCTTTATTGGTTCCCTCCTCAGAAGTAGGAGGAAATTCAAGCACTCTCTGGGCTTCTCCTTCAAATCTTCTCCCTAAAGTAGCCACCCCGAGTCTCTTCTTCTTCTTTTTCACTGGGTCTTTATTCCCCAGCAAGGTCTTTAGATCCTCCTGACCCTTAGCCAAGGTCATCAGGAGTTGCTGAAACTGTGCATTTTGAGCCTGTAGGTCTTTGACTGTTTGCTCGAGATAAATCCTACTGAAATAAACAGCAGACAGATAAGGAAACCTGGCGTGAGACCTGCTTATGCACATGATGAATGGTATGCTTATGTATGCAATGCATTCAAGGATTTAGAATATTCAAACTTGTTGCAGACAAAAAAGAACGCACGTCATATTAATAAGAAGAAATTTGTTAGTACATAAATGCCCCATGGGCCAAATATTACAAAAATAACTTCTCAAGGTAAAAAGACATTGCGCATCCTCTTTGGTGCGATGTAGGTGTTGAGGGTCTCTTCCTCATGGAGTCGGCGGGGAAGCTCTAGAACCTTCTTCTCACTAGCGTAGAAGCTGGCTTCAAAAGTGTTCCGTTCCTCCTTGAGCTGAATCCAACTTTTCTGCATTTCCTCCCACGATGTAGGCATGTCAGGATATAGGATGGTGTAGGGAACCTCTCCTTCCTTGACGGGCTCTTTAATCACAGGGAGAACATGAGGATAAGGCATCATTAGACTCTGGGCTCGGGCTCGTACCCATTTGAGATAAGGCTCAAGAGGGATGGAGTTCTTGTGCCCCAGTGTCTTTCTATCAACCTTGTTGGGCATCCTCCAAGCTCTGATGAATCTTTGGCGAAGTCCTTGCGCATCGTTGTCGAAGTCAAAAACTAGGTCAGGAATCAACATGTCGTGAGGGCCATCCCTCCGTGCATATCCAAATTTCCTCAAAGCTAGGCAAGGGTTGTAGGTAATGTCCCCTCTAATGCCAAGTAATGGGACATTAGGGAACTTTCCACAACGATCGACGATGATGACATTTTCTCTAGACCGAGAACACCAATGTACATCAGAGTGAGTAAGAGTCATCAACCGTTGGGACCACCTTGAGCCTTGGTCATTCTTCAAGACAGATTGTGGAAGGTGCGAAATAAACCACCTTGCAAGAAGAGGAGTACAACACATGAGAACACCCCTCTTTCTCATTGTTTGTGTGTAAAATGAGTGAAGAATGTCCCCAAGCAATGTTGGTATTGGATTTCTGGATAAGAAGATTTTGACGGCATTGACATCTACCAACTGGTCAGGATTTGGGAACAAGACCAACCCATAGATAAGGAGTGCCACAATTTCTTCAAAGGCTTGTAGGTCCAATGAATTCCAACATTCTTGTGCCTTCTCAAACAAGAATTTTGCTAAGAATCCTTTGACGCC
The DNA here is from genome assembly GCA_948472305.1 of Vicia faba. NCBI lineage: Eukaryota > Viridiplantae > Streptophyta > Magnoliopsida > Fabales > Fabaceae > Vicia > Vicia faba. The sequence goes on along the minus strand of OX451736.1, from coordinate 577,989,579 downwards.
GCTTCTGGTTTCCCAATGCCCCTTGATGTCAGAAGGCTGTAGATGTAATGCTCGAGCAACATCTTCAGGCTTTGGTTCCTTTTCCGTACCGTTGTAGGGTAGTTGATTAAGGATAGGAATTCTTAGGAGTTGAGAAAACTCCTCCAAAGTGGGCACCAACTGGTAATCGGGGAAAGTGAAGCAGTGATGAAGAGGGTCAAAGAACTGGAATAGCACTTTCAACATGTCCTCTTCAATGTTGGTGTTGACTAAGCTGAGCAGTCTACCATGTCTTTCTCTGAAGGATGAGCTTTCTGGAATTCTTGAGGTGAGCTCCTTGATTTGAGGAGAGATTCTCACAAGGTTGACTTGGATGGTTTTTCTGCGAGGAATTTCCATGACCTACAAAACAAGAACAAAGATGAAGATCTAAACCCTTGAAATGGTTAGTGAATGCATATGATGCTTTATGATGTATGCACAAAACATATGTACAAGCAATTCACACCAAACCCTAGTTTCAGGCTTGCATGAGGTTTCATAGGTAAGTACCCTCTTGAGTGTAGTTGGCTTAAAAACCTGTCTTATAAATAGTAACCGGGTTCTAAGGAGCTCAATATCATTGGATTGTTTTCATCGTTCATGGTTTTGGTTTAGCCACTTAACTAGCGACCAAAATATTCCAAGAAAACAACCCTCAATGAGTGTAGTATCGAGTATCTACCAACTTCGGACTGCACCAAAGCCGGTCATCTCACTACCCCTAATAAAAGGCCAAGATGGTCAAGTAAGGTTCTAGGTCATTAGTGCTTAGTGACATCACTCAGCGGCCCCGTACTCTCCTTGATTGAACTCAAGGGTTACCGGTACTCACAAATATGTCGCACTAATATAGCTATTGCTTCAACCGTGTCGGTATACCCCGCACAGTTTCCACAACGTATTGCTATCTATAAATGTTTCCCCAAATCCGGGTGTAGGATTGCAAACCCAAACAAGAGAGCCAAGATATAAAGCAAACAAATCAAACAATTAGTCATGCAAGAGGGTGATCTAAGCCCTAAGGTTACTCCACTTTTAAATTTGTCCCCAGCAGAGTCGCCAGTTTTGTGATACGGTGGGAGAACTGACTAGGGTTTTGCGTTTGTTTTCGCAAATGTTTCAGTTGAGCAAGAGTCGCCATCGACTTTTTATTTTATCCTAAGGAAAGGTTTAAAAAGCACAGCAAAAACCTTTGAGATATTTCGTGGGTTCGGGGAGTAGATTATAGAAAGGGAAGGTATTAGCACCCTTTCTATCCATGGTTATCCATGGGCTCTTAGTTACTTGCTTAGATCAACTTGCCTTGATTTTCAGTTGTTTGAAATGGTGCTTTGTGCGTGGTTTTGAAAATGTTTTGAAAAAGATGCCTTGTCTAGGCTACCCTTGTAACAATTCTTTACTCGAATGTTTTACAAAAGGTGTTTGTCTTTTTGAAAAGATGTTTCAAGGTTTTTGAAAGTTTGTTTTGAAAGTGTTTGTGAAGCGTGGTTTGAAAATAGGCAAGTGTTTTTTTGTTTTGCAAGTTGACAAGTACTTAAGAGCTATCTACCCTAAAGTTCTCAAAGATTTTTGCTATGTTTTAACCCTTTTAACAATTTTGTTCCACCATTGCATTTGGTGGACAATCTTGTGTTAGGATGTGACAGGGACGGGCGCGGGTCATCGTTTAGACCATAATTGCAATGGTGTCAAGTATCTTTGGGCAATTTTTCCTTTAAGGTACTTGATCATTTTTAGGCAACTTTCGAAAGCGTCATCGAGGGACTATGATCATTTGAATTGTTTTGTTTTGCCCAAAGAGACCTAACATGCAATATGGCCCATTATTGAAGGCAACAAGTGGAATACCCTAGGGGTGCAAGTGTGATTAGTGTTGTCCATTTTCATGCTTGTTTATCTTGAAATTAGGTCAAACTATTTTTGTTGTTTTTGATTCGCATACAAACCCTAATTCTAACATGGTATATTTAGAAAGCATTAAAGTGCGAAATTTAAAGTCCTAAACTATTACAACACAATATATGGGAAGGGGGGTACAAATGTTCAAATGGGGTATTTTGACAAGGAATTTAAACCTAGACTATTACATCAATTTGGATTATACAAAATAATTAATGTACAATAATTAAATAAAATAAGAATAAATATGCAAGATGCAAAAATGTTTTTTATATGTATGCAAAAGGTTTTTTTTTATATGTCAAATAAACAAAATAAAAAGTATTATTTTTTGGAGTTTTTATGTATTTAGGGCAAAATCCTAATTTATTAAATAAAAGGTATTAATTATTTAATATATACAATATTTAATAATTATGTACAAAAATAAAATAAAAGTGAAGTATATTTATAAAAAAGGTATTTTTAATGTCAAATATTAATAAAATAAAAATGTATATATTTTTGTATTTTTGTCCTAAATATTCTAATAAATATATATGTATTTGTATTATTTACTAAATATATATTAAATATACAAAAATAATAATATTTAATATTTATAAAAAAGGTATATTTTATATAAAATATTTTCAGAAGATAAAATAAAATAAAAATCAGAAAATAAATGTATTTTGTTTTATTTCTAATATTCTAAACAAAAAGTAATAAGTATTTATATATATATATAACTAACTAAAGCTAATAAATGTCAAATAAAATGCAAAAAAATGTGAAAAAATGTTTTTAATATTTTTTATGTTTTAATGAAAAATAAAAAACCAGAATAAAAAAGAAAAAAATAAAAATGGCAAACAAAACTCAAAATGGGCCAGGGGGTGCAATTGTAAAAGCATTGTGCAAAAAGAAATCAACTCAGGCCCAGCCCAAGAAGACTTTGTCTTCAACCTTCAGACAAAACCTTTGAAAACACGCGCCCTTTCTTGCTTCAAACACAACTCTTGATTCCTGGACTTTTAGCACAAACTTACAACATAAGAAATGTTAAGCATCAAGCCACGATTCTGGACATGTAAAGAACTCATCCTAACTCTCAGAAATGAGAGAGAATTTCTCCATTCCCAAATCTTAACCTAACTTTTTATCAATGTTCAGACCTTAAATTCTCATAGCATATGCAAAATAAATGGAAAGTAAAGATATGTACAGTCTCAGGGGCATGAGTAGAACACTTTTCATTCACAAACCTAAAGCTAACAATGCTTATATTGAGAGATAGAAGTTCATGAATATACCTGTTCAGTTGGAATCGTGTCTGGCAATGGAGGAGATTTCAGGGCAAGATGATGATTTGTACAACTTGCTTGAAGTGTGAGAATGCTATTCCAATACTTGGTATGCTTTGAAACCTTCTATATCAAGCTGCAAAAGTCAACCTGCAAGAGGAAGAAATGAAAATGGCCAAACTGATTAGAGGAGTTACAGTCTACTTCTAATTGCTTTGGATAGTTTGGATTGATGGTAAGGAAAGTGTTTGAACTGGTTTTGGCCAAGATGCACGATGGAAATGAGTTGTGGGATTCAAGTTGCAGAATATGCCCTGTTTTGCCACAAAACTGTGATTTTCTGTATATGGATGGATGAAGGGTGGTTTGGTCGTGTTTTAGGTCAGTTAGGGAGTGTGAAATGTGAGGACAAAGTTTGCTTAGGTTGGTCTTTCCTGAGATGAGAGTTGTGTATGGTTATGCTATGTTTCTTCACACTTAAGCAAGAAAAGGTCAAGTGGAGGTCTAGACTGATAGAGGCCCCCCTAATGTGCTTCACCACTTAGTCTTGATCAGTGTAATTAGTCTAATAACTTGTTCCAAGAGGATATGCAATATACTTTCTTGGATTGCTAATTGACATAAAGTTCCACTTTTGCAAAAATGGCCATTATGCTTTTTCTACTTTGGAATTAAACCTCTATGCAATGCTTGAACACATAAAATATGGTCTTGGCACAATGAGTTTGCATTAAATTTATGAGTGCAAAAGGGATTTAGGGCCTGTAATCAAGAAATGCAAGCTGAGTTCAAAATTACCTAAGTGTATGGACATGTAATTTGGTCATGAACAAAGTGAGTTTTTCCTATATTGCCAAATTCGATTCTCTCTAACCATGAGGTTGTTTGATGAGTTATTGGACATTTTGGAAAGCTTGGAATGTGTACTTCAATCCATATTTGAAATGAAAATTGAAATTACAAGTGGAAGTATGTGAAAAATGGTCTTGAAGTTAGGCAAAAATCCTGCCTAAAATAAGTCAAATTTTCTCTAAGTTAAGAATGGTTTGGTACCCTTGTTCCAAAAATTGTAACTTGAGCTACAAGCTTCTTTTGGGAAAACTTTGTGAATAAAAGTTGTAGATTTTGCAATAGGCTACAACTTTCATGTTTTGACTTTTCCTTGAATCCAAATGAATCTTGGTGAGAAAGTGGGACAAAGTTAGGAAAAAATTAGGGTTTTTCATAACAGAAAAATTCTAAGTTATGAAAAATCTTCATTTCAAACCCTAATTTGCAATTCTTGATTTCTTGATGAACAAGTTTCATGATTTGGCATGTTTTGATGAAAAATGAATCTTGACACTTGATTTTGACCAAAAAGTCAAAGTTTGACTTTTCAGTATACAGTCAAAATTGATCAATTGACTGGGAAATTCAACTGTCAATCTTATGCATTTGTGATCTTTTGAACTTGTTGAGTATGTCAAGACAATTCCATGGGGTCCTTGAGTCCATATGTGAGCTTGATTTGCCATTGGCTAGGTCAAACAGTCAAAAATTGCCTTTGTGCAGTCAAAACCCTAAAAATGACCATTTTGCCCTTTTGGTGATCTGATCAAATTTCTTGTGGAATTGTGATCCAAACTTGATCAAATGGTCCATATGAGTTCATAATGTTGATGTGGATCAATTTTCATGAGATTTGACTGTCAATTGGCCACAGTTGACTTTTTCCCCAATACAACTGATTTCTAGGTCAACTGTCCAATTGACTGGGCAAAATTTGGAATCAAGACTTGAAACTTGATGTGGATAAACTTGGGAGTCCAATATGAAGCATGAAAGTCATATTAGGCATTTTAGGTCAAAACATCTTTGTGCAAACACAAACCCTAATTTGGGTCAACAGTGCAAGAAGAAGTCTTGAGCAGATGAAACCCTAACTGGATCTTGAGCTCCAAGGGCTTTGTGATGAGAAATTATTGAGAAATGGGAGGGCAAATTTTGGGGTACAACACCTACTCTATTACAATATTTTAGGGATGGGGGTACATATTTACAAATGGGTATTGCTAATTAAATTAAATCCTAAGTTACTATTACAACCATATCGAATGGATAAGAATGTACAAGAAATGTAAAATGCTTATTTATTTAAGAAAAGAAATAAGTTTTGTTTAAGAAAATATGTTTTGTCTTTTTATGTTAAAAGAAAATAAAATAAAATATGTGAATATGAAATATTTTTGGTGTTTTTTGGATTAATGAAAAATAAAAGTGATGACAAAGATAATAAAAGAGAAAGAAAACAGAATCAGCGTAAATGCTGAAACAGAAGAGGTCAGAAGTTCTGTCTCTGACGTGCTGCACAAATTGAAACAATTGTTAGTAGAAATATGGAAGTTCAGAAGTTCTGGATCTTTTGAGGACACAGAAGTTTTCAGAAGTTTTGATGCAACTGTCAGAACTTTTCCTATCTCCACGCTAGTTAGAACATCTGCAACTTAGTCATTTTTCAACAGAACAGAAGTTGCACATATAACAGTTATGACAGGTTCCATAGAATTTCAAAAACAAGAAATATCAGAACTATAAATCAGAGGCAAGTGTGAATTTGCTAATCCTAATTTTGAATTCTAATTTCTTCCAGAAGTTATGAACTGATTTATTCCATACTTAGGCAGATAAATACGTGAAGCCTCAGAATATGTACAACATCAGAAACATGATGTCTACATTGTATTTTTGAACATACAAATCCGGTAATGCTTAAGTAACGTGATAAGAGTCAGCAGAAGCATACCTTGTAGTTGAAAAGATTTTGTGAACTGGAGGTTGGTCCTGAACTCTGGTGATGTTCTGAGCCACTTCTTCACGTACTCAGTAGGATGGAGGTTTTCAATTTCTGGAACAGCCCAAGGGTGATGTTCTGACTTCTTTGAGGTGGAGGTGGATGGAGAGCGTATGGCAGTATGAATACAGAAGTTAGAATAGCTTCTAATATGTGAATCAGAAACTGTAAGGATGGTTTTAGTCAAGGAGTAATGGAATTTTGATGTTAGAATCAAATGCTAAGGTTTTGTATTTTGGTGTTTACAGTTTCTTGGATTCTTGGAATTTTTTGCAGGGGTTCAAGGCTTTTCTTTTTTCTCTTTTGATGATTCTCTCTCTCCAAAAGTCATCCCCTTGAACATGTGATGGAGCCAAGTATTTATAGGTGAATTTGTTATGATTTTTTTTGGGGGGGGGGGGGGGGACAAATGGGATTCATACCTTTTTGGTATACTGTTCCATTGCTTTTTTTAATCATAATTTTCGTATGCTAGTTTGGTGCAATTATGGGATGCAAGCGTAGGCTGACCTAGCTGTTGATTAGCAGCTTTTAACCATGCTTAAGCTGGAGTTGTCAGCAGGATTTAAGGAAAAGAAAAACAAAGCATGGGCCTAGTACCAAAGTTTGCTATCCCAAGACAGTAGAGGTACACGTGGTGAAAATCCTTTGGATAAAGACTCAGAAAGTGGTTGTGAGCATTAATGACGATGAGACTTATCACAACCAGAAATCCTGCAACGTGAGATTCTAACCAAGGCTTAGTTATGGATCAGAAGTTATGAGCTTGCGTAGCATCCAATCTTCTGATCCTCTTATCTTCTGGCTCCAGCATGTTCTGAAGGAGCTTTCAGACTTTCTAGAAAGCTTGCAGCACGCTTCTTAACCTTCTCTGGAAAACTCTGACTGAGCTTTTGTGAAAACTTGCCCATAAGTTCTGACCAAACTCTGTCTTGAGAATATCCAGAATTTGCTGAGCGTTATGGTGATAATCTGGTCATAAGTTCTGAAATTGTCATATTTCTTAAACACTTAGAAAAATTTCTGAGTATTTAGAATTTGACTTTTCCAAAGTAAAATTTGACTTTTGAAATTTTTGATGAAACAAACTTCATATTCCAACATGTCTTGATGAAATATGATTCTTGAAGCTTGATTTTCATCCAAAACTCAAAGTTTGACTTTTCAGTGTGCAAATGACCTTTTTGCCCTTGTGAATAACTTTCTTGGATAATTGATAATTCAAGGCTTGGAATAGGATGGAAGCAAACCTGAGGGTCCAGGGTGATCCTTTGAGAAATGAGAGGGTAAATTTTGGGGTACAACAGCTTCCCCTGTTCAATCTTCTTACACCTGAAGAGTTAGATTGGTAATTCTGCCATTCGTAACTTGAAGGTGGAAGATGATTGAACATTAGAGTGCCCAGAAAATTTGCACTCGATGATGTGTTAGTTGATTATGTAGGGAATAGGCTTAAAGATGCCATTTGGAGAGATAATGGATAGTTGATTATGTATTTGAATGAGTGACAGAATTACATCAAAATCTGGATCGTATCTGGACTGTATTTGGAAGGAATCTGGAGTAAGTATCAGAATGTCAGCCATATCTGGATCGCATCTGAACTATTTCTAGAAGAGAATCTGGAGTAAGTATCAGAATGTCAGCCATATCTGGATCGCATCTGAACTATTTCTAGAAGGAATCTGGAGTAAGTATCAGAATGTCATCCATATCTGGATCGCATCTGAACTATTTCTAGAAGAGAATCTAAATTAAGTATCAGAATGTCAGCCATATCTGGATCACATCTGAATTATTTCTAGAAGGAATCTGGAGTAAGTATCAGAATGTCAGCCATATCTGGATCGCATCTGAACTATTTCTAGAAGGAATCTGGAGTAAGTATCAGAATGTCAGACATATCTGGATCGCATCTGAACTGAGAAGGAACCTAGGTAAGGTTGCTTCGGGAGGAGTTTGGGTAAAACTACATCAGAACCGAGAAGGAACCTAGGTTAGTTTGCTTCATGAGGAGTTTGGGTAAAACTACATCGGAACCGAGAAGGAACCTAGGTAAGGTTACTTCGTGAGAAGTTTGGGTAAAACTACACCGAAACCGAAAAGGAACCTAGGTAAGGTTGCTTCGTGAGGAGTTTGGGTAAAACTACATCGGAACCGAGAAGGAACCTAGGTAAGGTTGCTTCATGAGGAGTTTGGGTAAAACTACATCGGAACCGAAAAGGAACCTAGGTAAGGTTGTTTGGTGATGAGTTTGGGTAAAACTACATGGGAACCGAGAAGGAACCTATGTAAGGTTGCTTGGTGAGGAGTTTGGGTAAAACTACATCGGAACCGAGAAGGAACCTAGGTAAGGTTGATTTGTGAGGAGTTTGGGTAAAACTACATCTGAATCGAGAAGGAACCTAGGTAAGGTTTCTTCGTGAGGAGTTTGGGTAAAACTACATCGGAACCGAGAAGGAACCTAGGTAAGGTTTCTTCGTGGGGAGTTTGGGTAAAAATACATCGGAACCGAGAAGGAACCTAGGTAAGGTTGCTTGGTGAGGAGTTTGGGTAAAACTACATCGGAACCGAGAAGGAACCTAGGTAAGGTTGCTTGGTGAGGAGTTTGGATAAAACTACATCGGAACTGAGAAGGAACCTGGGTAAGGTTGCTTGGTGAGGAGTTTGGGTAAAACTACATCGGAACCGAGAAGGAACCTAGGTAAGGTTGCTTCGTGAGGAGTTTGGGTAAAACTACATCGGAACCAAGAAGGAACCTAGGTAAGGTTGCTTCATGAGGAGTTTGGGTAAAAATACATCGGAACCGAGAAGGAACCTAGGTAAGGTTGTTTGGTGATGAGTTTGGGTAAAACTACATGGGAACCGAGAAGGAACCTAGGTAAGGTTGCTTGGTGAGGAGTTTGGGTAAAACTACATCGGAACCGAGAAGGAACCTAGGTAAGGTTGATTTATGAGGAGTTTGGGTAAAACTACATCTGAATCGAGAAGGAACCTAGGTAAGGTTTCTTCGTGAGGAGTTTGGGTAAAATTACATCGGAACCGAGAAGGAACCTAGGTAAGGTTTCTTCGTGGGGAGTTTGGGTAAAAATACATCGGAACCGAGAAGGAACCTAGGTAAGGTTGCTTGGTGAGGAGTTTGGGTAAAACTACATCGGAACCAAGAAGGAACCTAGGTAAGGTTGCTTCGTGAGGAGTTTGGATAAAACTACATCGGAACTGGGAAGGAACCTGGGTAAGGTTGCTTCGTGAGGAGTTTGGGTAAAACTACATCGGAACCGACAAGGAACCTAGGTAAGGTTGCTTCGTGAGGAGTTTGGGTAAAACTACATCAGAACCGAGAAGGAACCTAGGTAAGGTTGCTTCGTGAGGAGTTTGGGTAAAACTACATTGGAACCGAGAAGGAACCTATGTAAGGTTGCTTCGTGAGGAGTTTGGGTAAAACTACATCAGAACCGAGAAGGAACCTATGTAAGGTTGCTTCGTGAGTAGTTTGGGTAAAACTACATCGGAACTGAGAAGGAACCTAGGTAAGGTTGCTTCGTGTGGAGTTTGGGTAAAACTACATCAGAACCGAGAAGGAACCTAGGTAAGGTTGCTTCGTGAGGAGTTTGGGTAAAACTACATCTGAACCGAGAAGGAACCTAGGTAAGGTTGCTTCGTGAGGAGTTTGGGTAAAACTACATCTGAACCGAGAAGGAACCTAGGTAAGGTTGCTTCGTGAGGAGTTTATGTAAAACTACATCAGAACCGAGTTGGAACCTAGGTAAGGTTGCTTCGTGAGGAGTTTGGGTAAAACGGCATCTGAACCGAGAAGGAACCTAGTAAGGTTACTTCGTAAGGAGTTTGGGTAAAACTACATCGGAACCGAGAAGGAACCTGGGTAAGGTTGCTTCGTGAGGAGTTTGGGTAAAACTGCATCAGAACCGAGAAGGAACCTAGGTAAGGTTTCTTCTTGAGGAGTTTGGGTAAAACTACATCGGAACCGAGAAGGAATCTAGGTAAGGTTGCTTTGTTTGATCATGTAGATTAGTTGACATGTTTGGTTTCGGGAACTGATTTTCCATTAGTTGTCTGCAGATGTGACATGTATAACTGATGGGACTGTTGATGATAATTGTCTTTCCTGAAAAGATAACAGGGTTAATTATATGCGATGCATGAAATGCATGGTGGGATGATATTCTCAAAATAAATGAGATTATGATGTATGCGATATGTATGTGCGTGTCATGATGTATGAATATGAAATGCTATTGTGACACGTCCGAGTCTGGGAAAATAAATCTCTGACTGCTGTTGGAGAGTATTGGGAATTAAATTCCTGATCATTGTAGAAACAGTGGTTCTTCTACTTCCGCTGGGGACGGTGAACGGAGATGACTATGGTGGAGATTTTCTCCTTGCTTACAGCTACTCTGCCGGGGGAGAGACTCTGTTTGAGAATAACTCTGCGGAAGATAACTCTGTTGGGGATGATCTTCTGCATTCAGAGAAATAAACTCCGCTCGGGAGAAAACTATATGAACCGCTTGCGATTATAAAATCCGGGTGGGGAATATAGACGTCGGCTCTTCGAAAGAGCTTGGCTGGGGAAAGTAACTCTTGTTTGGGGAAGCAGATATCAAAACTTTGGTTGCCTCTACTCTGTGGGGAGTGTAGATGTCACAGGGTCGTATGCTGAGGATACAAAAATGACTTCACATCAGGACTTTTCTGCCCCTGTACTTGCTGGAGAAAGTGCCTGCGGAGACCTTATGGATTGAGTGTTATCCCAATTTATGAGGTGCTTGGTAACTGCCGATCGGAATGATAAGTCTTCTACTGATAGACAAGTGATAAGATGATGGGACATAGTCGTACGCTTTAATCCCTAACTTTTTCCTAGACCGCCTTTCGGGTTTTCAGTCCACCGGGATACCCTTTTTTGCTCATGCCGCCTTTTCAGGTTTTCGGCTTGCCAGGTGTACATATTTTTTTGTTTTTATCCCTAATTTTTGCCCAAACCTTTTTTGGTTCGCCGGGATGCCCTTATTTTTGCCTATGCCAGTCAACCTAGCGGGTCTTTGTTCATGCGTAGTATTTTCCGACTATGTCCATGTTCTCAGGATGTAGGGCGTTGTCACCGTCCGTAGTGTTGTGTTGTAGTACTACCAGAAGATGTTTGTTTGATCGTACAGGATTCATTGCTGGGATTCATGCCCAATTCCCCAAGTGATTCAGATGGAGATCTGCCCCTGGCTATTTGGCGTCTTTGAGAGATTCCTTGAATCTTGACATGACTGCCCCAGATAATGGACAATGATCATGCCGTGCCCCTTGGTTGGAAGTTTTTTCCACTTGAGGTGATCCTTTTTCTTGAGAAGGTTTTTTTGTTCACTGAGAACTTTCGTTCACTGGATATTTATCGTGTGAATTTCTCTGCTGTCAAACAAATAGCCATATGCAAACAGTGATATTCAAGTAATGCAAAGTTTATGTTTGCTTTGAAGATTTGAAAAATGTGTTTTTAGCGAGTAAAGAAATTTTGCAAGAAAAATTCAACTCTGGATTTTGAGTATAGCCTTACAGGAGTCAGGATACCTTTTGTAACAGTATGCTTTCGAACTAACCCAAGCTTCAATTAGGACTTTTGAAGGGTTGTAACGTGGCTTGGTTCACAGTTTTAAGGAAAAAAGGATAAAGGCTCAAAGTATATTTGTACCCACCCGTTCTTCGTGATGTTCTTCAGTCCTAAACTCAGTTAATTGTCGAACTCCAATTGGGTCTGGAATGACATATTGACCCTCAATTCGAATTGACCCTCAAACTCCAACGACGGTTCTACCTACTCACTAATAGTAGGATAGCATTGTCTAAAGGAAATTAACATAGAACGATTCCCTTTTCGAGTAGGTAAATGGTTCTTAAGTACTGGCTCTTTCAAAAAAAAAAATCTTTTTCACACTTACACTTTTCGAACAAAGTTTTCAAAAACACTTCATATGCTCTTGAGGACAGAAGCAAGAGTTAAATCGAAGTTTTTCAAACAAACTTTTTTTCAAACCCACAAGCACAAAGAAAGCAATTTTTGAAAACAATATGAGCAAGTACCTAAGAGCCCGTGGATAACCACGGATAGAAAGGGTGCTAATACCTTCCCTTTCTATAATCTACCCCCCGAACCCGAGAAATATCTCGAAAAAGGAATTTTTCTGTGCTTTTTTCCTTTCCTTGTTGGATAAAATAAAAGTCGGTGGCGACTCTTGCTTACCGCGACATTTTGCAAAAGCAAACGCAAAACACAAACCAGCATTCCAAAAAACAGTCAGTTCTTCCCGCCGTATCACAGAACTGGCGACTCTGCTGGGGATATGTTATAAGTGGGGTGTACCTTAGGAATAGTTCATAATGTTTTCAATTGCTTGATTTGTATGATTTATCTTTGGGGGTTTGAATCGGAGTTACTATAGATCCTAACCCGGATCTGGGGAACACCCTTTAGGTAAGTAGCAATAAACTGTGAGGGAATTGTACGGCATAGACCGATACGGTTGAAGCAGTAGCTACGTTTGTGTGGCACTTTAGTATGTACCGATATCCCTTGTGGCGCAACAAGGAGAATATGGGTCTGCTAAGGGGTCGTTAAGCACCAACTGACCTTAGAACCTTTAAATTGACCAACTTGGACATAGAACAGTAGCAGTATGCTACACTCATTGAGACTAAACTCTCGCGATGATTCCGTCCACAAGAAAAGGTTGCTAAACAGGAATTATGACTGATCGAGGGTAGTCAGTGATATTAAGATCCTCTAGAACCCGGTTACTATTTCTAGGACAGGTTTGAACCAACTAAACTGAAAGAGGGTAGTACTTAAGCTCCTTGCCAACCTGAAATCTAAGGGCTATTTGTGTGACTTGTGTGCCTTTACCATGTTTGCTATTTGTAGATACTTGTGGTGTGTTTTCTATCATGACATCATGACATCATAACATTGCATGCATCTTGCATTGGACTAACCTATTTCAAAGACGGGAGGGATTCATCTTTGTTCTATTTTGTAGGTTATGATACCCATGCGTAGGGACACCATTCGGATCAATTTTGTCCAAGTTCCCACTCATCTTAAGGAATTGGTTGCAAAGATCTCAGATACTTCCTCCTTTATCAGAAGACATGGGCATCTTCTTGGTTTTGTCATCTCCAAATTGGACGAGCAGATGATGAGTGTCCTAGTCCAGTTCTTTGATCCACTGTACCATTGCTTTACTTTTCAGGACTACCAGTTGGTCCCCACCTTGGAGGAGTTCTCTGATCTGCTGGGTATCTCTATTCTGGAGCAGACCTTGTTCACAGGTTGGGAGAAGATCCTTAGGCCAGAAGAGATTGCCTCAGCCCTCCATCTGACAAAGGCTGAAGTGATGTCTAATTGGGAGACTAGAAGTGGAGCAAAGGGCTTCTTGACGAAATTCTTGGTTGGTAAAGCTAATCAGTTCTGGGAAAGTCTAGACTTCCAGGCCTTTGAAGATATTCTGGCTCTTCTCATATATGGTTTTGTGTTGTTTCCTAACTCAGATGCTTTCGTCGACGTGAATGCAGTGAAGATCTTTATGTCTGGTAATCCTGTACCCACTCTCTTGGGTGACATTCTTCACTCTCTTTATGCCCGAACTTCCCGGAAGCGGGGAACCCTGATGAGCTGTGCTCCATTGCTGGAAAGGTGGTTTATTTCTCACCTCCCCAAATCAGTTTTGAAGAACAAAGAAGGAATGGGTTGGGCCTATAGGATCATGTCTCTATCTCATAATGACATCATTTGGACTATCAAGGGCATGGAAGACGTGGCCATTATTGATCGTTGTGGGGAATACCCCAATGTTCCACTGATAGGAACCAATGGAGGAATCACTTATAATCCGTGCTTGGCCTTACATCAGTTTGGGTGAGCTAGGAGGGAAGGTCCTCATGATTTGCTAATGCCAAGTATTGTCTTTGATTTCCAAGGGGATAGTGACGAGCAACGCCGCAGATTTATAAGAGCTTGGGATAGAGTACACAGGTCTGATCCGCACGAGCTGGGTGCAAAGACTTCTCTTCCAATGGAGCCATATCTCTGATGGGTTCGTATCCGTGCCCAAAAGCTGGGAATGCCGTATGAAGCCGTCTTGCCTATAATTGTTGAGGTTGCTGATGAAGAAGGGGTTCCTCCTACCATTATCCACCCATACATGCCCACTAATATTGGGGCATTAAAGAGATCATGGATGCAGCTGAGAGAAGAGCAGGATACTTACCGAGAAAAGTATCACGACCAAGAGCTGAAGATTCAGAAGTTGACAAGACAGATGGAGAACGAGCGGATCCTCAATGACTATGTCCGCACTGACAAGAAACGATCATGGGAGCACTGATTGTCTTTTGATTAGTTTTGATTTACTTTTCAGTTTTTCTTTCTTGTAACGCCGTAAAGGCATCTGTTGAACATTTGATTTCAAAGTTTATCTAATAAAAGTGTGTTTCATTTCTTGTTTACGAATTTGAATCTCCCGATGTCTTTGAAATCATATCATGCGCATATCATTCCCATGCACCTCATAACAGGTACCCATTACAGGTCTCTTATCTTCTTCGCTGTTTATTTCAGCATCATGTCTTCTGAACCATCAACTGAATAAGCAATCAAGGCTCTACAGGCTCAAAACGCCCAGTTCCAGGAATTGTTCATTAGTTTGGCTAAGGGTCAGCAAGATCTGAAGACCCTTATCCTGAAAGAGAAGAAGAAGAAGAAGAAGAAGAAGAAGAAGACGGTCCTATTCAATATGGGTCGCAGATTCGGAAATGATTTGCAAGAAGAGGTTGATTTGACCCTCTCATCTGGAGGGAAAGATAATCGGGAAGAAAGGAGGGCTCCTAGCCCTGTGGTTTCAGACAACGAGACGGACTTCGACGAAGACCAGTATCCTCCGGCTGAGGATAGATAAAAGCAACTGGAAGACCGGTTGAGTGCGATGGAAGTTCAGAAAGTGCCTGGTCTGGACTTTGGTGATCTGGGTCTGTCATCTGGGGTGGTGATTCCCCACAAATTCAAAGCACCAGCCTTTGCTAATTACGACGGGTTTTCTTGCCCGAAACTGCACCTTCGTTCGTATGTTAGGAAGATTCAGCCGTACACCGCTGACAAGAATCTCTGGATCCACTTCTTTCAAGACAGTCTTTCAGGGACTCAGCTTGAATGGTTTTACCAGTTAGAAGGAGATAGTATTCGTAATTGGGAAGATTTGGCCGCTGCTATCTACAAGCAGTACCAATACAATGCCAACCTCGCTCCCACGCGTACCCAACTCCAGGGTATGTCAATGGGTGCGGGCGAAGGTTTCAAAGATTATGCTCAGAAGTGGAGGGACCTCGCTGGAAGAGTGCAACCACCCTTGGCTGATAGAGAGCTTGTGGATATGTTTCTGGGGACCTTGTCTGGTCCATATTTCAACCATCTGATTAGAAGTTCTTCGTCCGGGTTTACAGAATTGATTATGACCGGGGAAAGGATTGAGGCCGGTATCAAATCCGGTAAAATACAGAAGGGTGCTTCATCAAGCACCGAGAAGAAGCCTTTTAAGAAAGAGTCCAGTGTTTTTTACAGATCAAAAAGTCAGAATAGACCTGAACACCGCCAAGCTGTTAATGCGGTGGTTATATCGAGACCTACTGGTGCTCCTCAGCGCAACAATCAGCCAAGGGCCGAGAGACTGCGAAGACAGTTCACTCAGCTCAACATGACTTTATCCCAAATTTTGCCGCAGTTATTGAAAACTAATCTAGTGATTCCAAAGGAGGCCCCGAAGAATCCAAATACAACATCACTGAAGTACGATCCGAATGCCCGCTGTGATTTTCACTCTGATAGCCCGGGGCATGATACGGATGACTACTGGGTCTTGAAGAACAAGGTACAGGACCTGATTGATGCCAAGGATATCGAGTTTGGAGCACCAGAAAAGCCTAAACATGACGCAGGGGTGAATGCTATCGGGGATGACAATGATGAAGAGTTTGATATTGACAGCTGGATATACCCAACTGCCGATGGTGGATTAAGCAACTGGACATCGAAGGATTCTATGCCCGTTTCTGTTATCACCCAGTAATGAGACCTTTGTTTTGTATCTGTAACAAACAATTTTAAACTTTACGGCCATGTGTCTTACCCGGGGCACCGTGGCTTCATTTGTGAGGGCTTTATGTGTGTCATCTACATATATCATTAATAAAAGCATTGGACGTTTTTTGCATTTCAAATTTTGCGCTCCTTGTTTTTCTTTTATTATATATTGCAAAACAGCTATTTTACACACACTCACATATACAGGTCTACATCCACTCTGGATTCCATTGATAACGACTCTGCTACTGCCGGTTATGACTTCGAAAGTCCGATCAACTTAGCCGAAGACGAAGGTGAAGATGATTGCAAAGTGCTTGGTAAACTTGCTAGAATGCTACTCCAGGAAGAGAGGGTTATTCAGCCACATGAAGAGCCGGTAGAATCATTAAATCTGGGTACAGAAGAAGACAAGAAAGAGGTCAAGATCGGTGCAAATCTGGAGCTTAGTGTCAAGCAACGGTTGATTCAGATGTTGTGTGACTATGTTGAGATCTTTGCGTGGTCTTATGAAGATATGCCTGGGTTGGATACTAACATTGTGGTTCACCGCCTACCTACCAAGGAAGACTGTCCTCCAGTGAAGCAGAAGGTCCGCCGAATGCGCCCGGATATGTCTGAGAAAATCAAGGCTGAAGTGATGAAACAGTTTGACGCCAGTTTTCTAGCAGTTACTTCTTACCCGTAGTGGGTTTCCAATGTGGTTCTTGTGCCGAAAAAGGATGGTAAGGTTCGAATGTGTGTTGACTATAGGGATCTGAACAGGGCAAGCCCCAAGGATGATTTTCCTCTACCTCATATCGACATTCTGGTTGACAACACCGCTCAGCATAAGGTCTTCTCCTTTATGGATGGTTTCTCCGGTTATAATCAGATTAAGATGGCTCCCGAAGACATGGAGAAGACAACCTTTGTTACTCAATGGGGTACCTTTTGCTACAAGGTCATGCCTTTAGGATTGAAAAATGTTGGGGCAACGTATCAGTGCGCCATGGTCGCTTTGTTCCACGACATGATCCATCATGAGATTGAGGTATACGTCAACGACATGATTGCAAGGTCCCAAACTGAGGAAGAACATTTGGACCACCTTCAGAAGTTATTTGACAGGTTGAGGTTGTACAAGCTGAGGTTAAACCCGAACAAGTGGACCTTCGGGGTGAGATCTGGTAAGCTGTTGGGTTTCTTCGTAAGCGATAAAGGTATTCAGGTGGATCCTGCGAAGGTGAAGGCTATACAGGAAATGCCAGCTCCCCGAAAAGAAAAATAAGTCAGAGGCTTTCTGGGACGACTGAACTATATTGCCCGATTCATCTCACACCTGACTGCTACTTGTGAGCCAATCTTCAAGCTACTGAAGAAAGATCAAGTGGTAAGATGGAACGATGAATGTCAGGCCGCTTTCGAAAGGATTAAAGAGTATCTCCAAGAGCCACCTATTTTGATGCCTCCAGTTGAAGGGAGACCTTTGATCTTATACTTGACGGTACTCGACAATTCAATGGGGTGTGTGCTGGGGCAGCATGATGAGTCTGGTCGAAAACAGCATGCTATTTACTGCTTTAGCAAAAAGTTTACCGACTGTGAGACCCAATGCTCACTGCTTGTGAGAACTTGTTACGCTTCAGCATGGGCTGCTCGTCGGCTGAGACAATACATGCTGGCTCATACTACCCTTTTGATACCAAAAGATGTGAATGTATTGACAGCTCCGTGGCCTTTTGCAATGTGGGGCATCGATATGATCAGAGAGATCAGACCTACGGTATCCAACGGGCATCATTTCATCCTAGTAGCAATTGATTACTTTATAAAGTGGGTTGAAGCAGCTTCCTTGGCTACTATAACCAAGAACATCGTGGCACGGTTTATTCGGCACAATCTGATCTGTCGATATGGTGTACCAGAGAGGATCATTATGGACAATGGTACTAATCTCAACAATACGATGATCACCGAGCTCTACAAACAATTCAAGATACAGCATCACAACTCTTATCCTTACCGGACGAAGATGAATGGGGTTGTTGAAGTGGCTAATAAAAACATCAAGAAGATTATGCAGAAGATGACGGTGACATACAAAGATTGGCACGAGATGCTACTGTTTGCTCTTCATGGGTACCGCACCTCAGCGCATACATCAACAGGGGCAACACCCTATTCCTTGGTATATGGCATGGAGGAAGTCTTGCCCATTGAAGTTCAGATACCCTCTCTTCGAATCATGAAGGATGCAGGTTTGAGCGAGGATGACTGGATTCAGACCCGACTTGATCAGCTGAACCTAATTGATGAAAATAGACTTACTGTTATTTGTCATGGTCAGACGTACCAAAAACGGATGATCAAGTCATTTAACAAGAAAGTTAGACGACAAGAGTATCAAGTTGGGGATCTGGTTATCAAGCGCATTATCTTACCTCAAGGTGATCCCAGGGGCAAATGGACCCCTACTTATGAAGGGCCATTTGTGGTTAAGAACATTTTCTCAGGAGGAGCTATGATACTAACCACCATGGATGGTGACGACCTTCCTCACCCTGTTAATGAAGACATAGTGAAAAAATACTACGCATAATCAAAGACCCACTAGGTCGACTGGCCTACGCAAAAATAAGGGCTTCCCGGTGAACCAAAAGGGTTTAGGCAAAAATAAGGGATGAAAATGAAAAATATGTACACCCGGCAAGTCGAATACCTGAAAAGACGGCTTGGGCAAAAAAGGGTATCCCGGTGGACTGAAAACCCGAAAGGGAGGTCCAGGCAAAAATTAGGGATCAAAGCGTAACACGATGTCTCATTGGATCACCTTGCAACCATACTTCGGTATCAATTATCAAGCTCGGACGACACTAATCAATCTGATCTACCTTCAACCAAGTAGCAAAGTGATGAGATGCTCAAGGACATAAAGGCAATAGCAGAATTGGAACCCAGTGGGATTATTCACATAGCTGTTTTGTTTAAGTTTTTCACAAATTGTGTAAATTCTATTTGCTCGGCGACGTTCTCTTACTAGGACGTCAACCTCTTGTACAAAAACGCCTATTTATAGGCCAAACTTCAAATCAATACGATTCATATTCAGAGAAAATTCAAACTGTTTTTCCTTTATCTGTTTTGTTTTGCAAAGAACGTCCAATGTTCATTTTTGATATATGCATTTGACATTAATTGTTGCTCATAAATAATTTACATGCGAAACTAAAGACGATTACTTGTAATATCAGAAACAGAGGCAAATGAGATTTTTCCAAGCTTTACAGTTGCTCTATCCATCAGGAACAAAGGTAAATTCAGCTGAAGAATATGGCCAAGGTACTTTCACTCCCTGCAGAGTATGACAGTAATGATAGCTCTCCCCAGCTGAGACTTTTCAACTGTGAACGAATCGGTAATATTCTCCCCAAGCAGAGTTTATCTACCATCAACACTGAAAAGGTTTAATGTCCCCGACAGTCTTAATATTCCCCAACGGAGTATAAGAATATTCCCTGGCAGAATACAAAATATCCCCAGTGGAGTTTGAAAGTTTTCCCAGCGCCGTCTGAAAAAGCCTCCCCAGTGGAGTTGAAGAATCATCCCCGGTAGACTTTGGAAGGTTATCCCCAGCAGAACTCAAAGGATTATCACATAAGAGTATAAAAGGTTATCCCAGTGAAGCCGTAACTGAGAGATTATCCCCAGCGGAGTTCTTTCCTTTCACAAACAGAAATTCAATCCCCAACAGGATTCAGTATCACCAGCAACGGTAAGTCATCCCCAGCGAAATTTATCGGTGGAATCCACAGCAGAGCATCTCTCCCCCACAGAGTAATCTCCTCATCAGTTTATTCCCCAACGAAGTTATCCTCTCCTGCAGGTTTATTCTCGCAATCATCTCCGTTCGCTATCTCCAGCGGAAATGAAGAATTCAACTCTTTTCTCCAGCAGCTATCTGGGATTTATTTTCCCCAGCTAAAAACATTACATTTCCATACATCATGACACATGCATATACGCATCATAAAACACAATCTCATTTATTTTGAGAACATCATTGCTTGATATATATCATGCATTGCATACAACTGACCTTTACTTGTCAGGAAGGATGCAGTTAGGTTCTCAACTATGTCGAAGAACTGACCGATTCTTAAATCTCAACTGAATTATTCTCGGTTGAATTATAGATAAGGTTCTCAATCTCGACAATTTTCCTCCGTCGAAGTGTGGACGATTTCTTAAATCTCAACAGAATTATCCTCCGTTGAAGACCAGACAGTCTTAGATCTTGATGAAGATGTTTCCCTCAGTCGAAGACCTGACCGGTTCTTAAATCTCAACTGATTTATTCTCGGTTGAATTACAGATAAGGTTCTCAATCTCAACAATTTTCCTCCGTCGAAGTGTGGACGAGTTCTTAAATCTCAACAGAATTATCCTCCGTTGAAGACCAGACAGTCCTAGATCTTGATGAAGATGTTTCCCTCAGTCGAAGACCTGACCGGTTCTTAAATCTCAACTGAACTATTCTCGGTTAAATTACAGATAAGGTTATCAATCTCGACAATTTTCCTCCGTCAAAGTGTGGACGAGTTCTTAAATCTCAACAGAATTATCCTCCGTTGAAGACCAGACAGTCCTAGATCTTGATGAAGATGTTTCCCTCAGTCGAAGACCTGGCCGGTTCTTAAATCTCAACTGAATTATTCTCGGTTGAATTACAGATAAGGTTCTCAATCTCGATAATTTTCCTCCATCGAAGTGTGGACGAGTTCTTAAATCTCAACAGAATTATACTCCATTGAAGACCAGACAGTTCTAGATCTTAATGAAGATGTTTCCCTCAGTCGAAGACCTGACCGGTTCTTAAATCTCAACTGAATTATTCTCGGTTGAATTACAAATAAGGTTCTCAATCTCGACAATTTTCCTCCGTCGAAGTGTGTACGAGTTCTTAAATCTCAACAGAATTATCCTCCGTTGAAGACCAGACAGTCCTAGATCTTGATGAAGATGTTTCCCTCAGTCGAAGACCTAACCAGTTCTTAAATCTCAACTGAATTATTCTCGGTTGAATTACAGATAAGGTTCTCAATCTCGATAATTTTCCTCCATCGAAGTATGGACGAGTTCTTAAAACTCAACAGAATTATCCTCCGTTGAAGACCAGACAGTCCTAGATCTTGATGAAGATATTTCCCTCAGTCGAAGACCTGACTGGTTCTTAAATCTCAACTGAATTATTCTCGGTTGAATTACAGATAAGGTTCTCAATCTCGACAATTTTCCTCCGTCGAAGTGTGGATGAGTTCTTAAATCTCAACAGAATTATCCTCCGTTGAAGACCAGACAGTCCTAGATCTTGATGAAGATGTTTCCCTCAGTCGAAGACCTGACCGATTCTTAAATCTCAACTGAATTATTCTCGGTTGAATTACAGATAAGGTTCTCAATCTGGACAATTTTCCTCCGTCGAAGTGTGGACGAGTTCTTAAATCTCAACAGAATTATCCTCCATTGAAAACCAGACAGTCCTAGATCTTGATGAAGATGTTTCCCTCAGTCGAAGACCTGCCCGGTTCTTAAATCTCAACTGAATTATTCTCGGTTGAATTACAGATAAGGTTCTCAATCTCGACAATTCTCCTCCGTCGAAGTACAGACAATTCTTAAATCTCAACAGAATTATCCTCCGTTGAAGACCAGACAGTCCTAGATCTTGATGAAGATGTTTCCCTCAGTCGAAGACCTGACCGGTTCTTAAATCTCAACTGAATTATTCTCGGTTGAATTACAGATAAGGTTCTCAATCTCGACAATCCTCCTCAGTCGAAGACCTGACCGGTTCTTAAATCTCAATTGAATTATCCTCGGTTGAATTACAGATAAGGTTCTAAATCTCAACAGATTTCCCCCAGTTGAATTACGGACAAGTTCTTAAAACTTAGCAGAGATGTTCTCTCAGTTGAAGTACAGGCAAGTTCCTAAATCTCAACAAAATTAGATTTCCCCAGCGGAATCTTCCACAACAACAGGTATGCAAGCTCTCGCTAAGGAATCTCTTATGCGATCGACACTACTGCAGATGGCATCTTTAAGCCCATCCTCCCGCCAGCAATCTCCAAATGGCATCTGTAATCCCATTCCCGACATCACAAGGCTGATACCACTTCATGCGAGTGCAAATTTCTGGGCACTCTAGTGTTCAATCATCTTCCATCTTCGGATCACGAAAGGCACGAAAGCCAATCTACATCCTCAGGTTTAAGAAGATTGAACAGGGGCAGCTGTTGTACCCCAAAATTTTCCCTCTCATACTTCTCAAAACATTGCAAGAAAAATCTCCAAGTGGCTCAAGATTGCTCAAAAGTTGGACAGACAAGCTATCTCATAAGGCAGTGTACCCCAAATTAGGGTTTTATGTTGCATCAAGGTCCTTGAGACCAAATTACACTACTAAAAAAAAGATATTTGAGAAAAGGTTTTTACATCGGGTATCAAAATAGGTGATGTAAAAAATACAGTTAACAAACTTTTTACATCAGGTATTTATTTCCAATGATATAAAAAATAAGGGAAAAATTTTTTTTCGTCACCTATTACATCGGGTAATCTCATCCACCGATGTAAAAGATTTCCAGAAAAAAAACACGGTGGCATTTTTGTAAATAAGAAACAAGGTGACAAAAAAGTTAAAAAAAATATAAGAAAGCTATTACATCGGTCTAAAGACAAACCGATGTAAAAAATGATTCTTTGAATTAATATATAAATTATATTGAAAATTAATAAAAACGTGGAAAAAAAAAAAACATATTAAATCGGTGGAAGTTCCCACCGATGTAAAAGCCTAAGCATTATTTAAAAAAAAAAACCTATTATATCGGTGAAATATTCCACCGATGTAAAAGCCTAAGCATTATTTAAAATAAAAAAAAACTATTAAATCAGTGGAAATATCCCACCGATGTAAAATCCTAAGAATTATTTTAAAAAAAAAAAAAAACCTATTACTCCCTCACAATCTGCTTCAACGAACAACCCACCTCAACCTTCTAAACCTAGTCTCTATTCCCTCTTCATCCCTTCGCCATTCCTTTTCGGCCACCACCCAACTCGTACCCACACTCCATTACTCCCTCTTTTCAAACCGAACTTGTTACTCGGTGATACCTTCCTCCGTTCGACCATCCCTCCCCACCGAACAACACCACCGTGAACCATCCGAGAAACCCTCATGTTCACAACACACTTCTTTCATTTTGCAACTGAATAACCCATACAACTTTCGTCAAACCTCATAAACCCACTTCTTTTGTTCAATACTCCTTCTGACGCTATTCCTCTAGCCTGCCCTCTTCTCTTATCAGGTACACTGTCTCACTGGTTGAATAGAATTTCTCTTGAATGTTCTGTTGTTATGTATGATTAAAAAGGTCATCAAGCTTTTTATCCTTCATGATTATGCTCACTCATGCTGTGATTTGATTACTTTACATTCATATCCATTACAACACCTCTGTTATTGATTTAAGAGGTGCAAACTCATTTAATTGAAAACATCCCCATTGTGTTAGAGGAAAGGCCAAATTATCCATTGAATTTCAAGAGTAATTTTACAAATGTTCATATCAATAGTGATTCTTAATGTTGCTGCAGAGGATGAGTGGCCAATGTTTTAAATAACGACCGAGTCGCGTAAAGATCTTTGCAATTTCGGTCGGTACAAATGTTATAACTGTGATTGCGTCGTCGCGGTATGAATTAATCACAATTTATTTTTTATCTTAAAAATAGTGAATAATAGTATCAATATCGACACCTTTCAATACAGTTTTGTCGCCGCCGTTTTCGCATTTACGAATTGTTTTTAAAATCTTCTTCTCCTGAGTTTGGATTTGAACTTGTATGTCTTCTATTATGACATAAATTAGTTAGAAATAAATGATTAATTATATCAATAACTAGGAGAACATTGTGAGAAATGCTTTAAAAAAGTTGATCCTTGATAATGTGTTTTCTGTTATATTGCAGTTTCTTTTAGGGGATATTATCATATATTTTGCATTTGACTTTCAAGGATATATAATTTTGAAAGAATGAATTCAACTATTTAATTGTTACTTTCTTTGACTTTTAAAGCAGTACCTCAAAGAATATCAGACATTTGCAATACTGCTCGCTACTGGACAAAAAGTTTTGCCAAGACATCATCTCATAAGGTAACAAACTTGATTCATTTACTTTTTGGAATGTGGATGCATATAATTAAGTATATTATAATTGGAATTTAGAATGGCATCACAACTTAATCATAGGCAATACATTGGTCACCATGTATGGGAAGTTTGGATTGATGGCTGAAGCACAAAAAGTGTGCAAAGTTATGCCGGAGAGAGATGTGGTAACATGGAATGCACTGATAGGTGGCCATGCTGATAACACAGATCCAAATGCGGCACTCGAATCATTCAACTTATTGAGAAGAGAAGGTTTGCTTTCGAACTACATTACTATTGTCAATCTTCTCGGCGCTTGTTTGTCTCCTGATTATCTTTTGAAACACGGAATGCCAATCCATGCACATATAGTTGTGGCAGGATTTGAATTAAATACGTACGTCCAAAGCTCCCTAATTACAATGTATGCCCAGTGTGGTAATCTTAATGCAAGTAACTTTATTTTTGATGTATTAGCTAATAAAAATTCTAGTACTTGGAATGCCATTCTTTCTGCAAATGCTCATTATGGGCCTGGTGAGGAAGCTCTAAAATTTATTGCAAGGATGAGAAATGACGGAGTTGATTTAGATCAGTTTAGCTTCTCTGTAGCTCTTGCTACTATTGGTAACTTGACAGTACTGGATGAGGGTCAGCAGCTTCACAGCTGGATTATTAAACTTGGGTTCGAGTCAAATGAATATGTTTTAAATGCTACAATGGATATGTATGGAAAATGTGGAGAAATCGATGATGTATTTAAAATCCTTCCCCTACCAAAAAGTAGGTCACAGAGGTCTTGGAACATTTTAATATCAGCATTGGCCAGACATGGTTTTTTCCGCCAGGCTACAAAGGCCTTTCAAGAGATGCTTGATATCGGTCTGAGACCTGATCACGTAACGTTTGTTTCACTTCTGTCTGCCTGCAGCCATGGGGGTTTGGTGGATGAGGGTCTTGCGTACTTCTCTTTAATGACTACTGAATTTGGTGTCCCTACTGGAATAGAGCATTGTGTATGCATAATCGATCTTCTTGGGAGATCAGGAAGGCTTGCTGAGGCCGAAGCTTTCATTGATGAGATGCCAGTCCCACCAAATGACCTCGTTTGGCGTAGCTTGTTGGCTGCTTGCAAAATACACGGAAATTTGGAGCTGGGGAGGAAAGCTGCTGATCATCTTTTGGAGCTGGACTCATCTGATGATTCGGCCTATGTTCTATATTCAAATGTCTGTGCATCTACCCAAAGATGGGGAGATGTAGAGATTGTGAGAAAGCAAATGGAATCACACAGCTTAAAGAAGAAGCCAGCCTGCAGTTGGATCAAGTTGAAAAACAAGGTTACAACTTTTGGGATGGGAGACCAGTTTCATACACAAACTGCACAAATCCATGCAAAGTTGGAAGAGCTCAGAAAGATGACCAGGGAGGAAGGCTATGTGCCAGACACAAGCTATGCATTGCAAGATACAGATGAAGAACAAAAGGAGCATAATCTTTGGAACCATAGTGAGAGAATCGCCCTTGCATTTGGGTTGATCAATTGTCCCGAAGGATCGACTATTAGAATTTACAAGAACCTTCGTGTTTGTGGTGATTGCCACTCTGTTTTCAAGCTAGTTAGTAAAATTGTTGGTAGGAAAATCACAGTAAGGGATTCATATCGGTTTCATCATTTTAATGGTGGCAAGTGTTCTTGTTCTGACTACTGGTAGTGGATTGAATTTTGTTTGATCTAGTAGTTTAAAAATAAAATTTCGCAGGTTATTGAGTTTGATTTGGATACTCTGTGTTAGATTTTTTAAATTGTTTCGAAATTATACATGACACCATGCACCCAAATGTACAATAAAATTCAGAGCATACGGTCTCCTGCATTAATCTTGAAAATAGAAAATTATCTTGGTGAAAAAATGGTCGTGTTACAACTTGCATGCCGAGTATATTGAACTTTTTACGGTTTTTATATACTGTGTCTATATAGCCAAATGCCATTACTTGGACTGATTAAAAAATATGAATGCATTGAGGGTTTTCTATATAAATATTGTTATGCTTACTGTGCAGGAATGAGATACCATTTGTGTCAAACGAAAGTTAATATGTAAAATTATATTAATTATAAATTAAAGAATTTATGTTAAATTATTATAATGCTTTTATTTGGTGTTCAAATTTGGCTCAGAATCTGCTATAGCCCTATCGTAGCTATCAGGCAATGTAAGGACAGATCTTGGGCTAAGAATCTGATACTAAAATTTTTAGTTGTCATTGCTAAATTTGTTATATGGTTATGACTGATAATTGCTCATGTGTTTGCTATCTGTATGGGATTTCAGATCTGTGTTTTATGAGTTAGTAATAATTAGTGTCATTTAAATTTTCGATTTAACATTAATAAAAGTAATAATTTCATTTTTGAAATATTCTCTTAGCTTCACATATTGATATTGGTAAGTTGTAAGCAGTTTATTCCAACTCCTTAAAGAGAATAAAAGAATGGAGAAGAGAGAGGATTGGAGATCAATTCTACCATATTTACCAGTGGTGATGCGTTCTTCCTCTCTATTTTGGCCGTCCCAAGTGGTGGAGTCTCTCAGAGAGCTTGAATGTGGCCGAGTTGACTCGGGCCGGCTCTTATTCATCTTCATGACTGAACTCAGGAACTCTCTTTCTCTCTCTCACGAGCCTTTAGCTCCTTCCGCTGCACATGGATATGCCCTTTTCTTCGACGAGGTAAAATACCACTCAGGTAACTTCACCTTTTTAAAACCTCAAATTTTTAATTTTTAATCGGATTTCCCTTGAATTTTGGGGACATGGATGGGTTTTGCTGTTTATAGCTGATGAATAAAAGCAAACACTTGTATTGTTTGTTTCAGCTAATGTCTAGAGAGGAATGTAGGAAGTGGTTTGAGGAGGTGCTTCCAGCATTGGGAGGTTTGCTTTTGAGGCTGCCTTTTTTGTAGGAAGTTGTCGTATTTTGTTCACTTCATCGGGAAATTGACCAGAACACGAAGAAAATTATTACAAAGTAAGTTTATCTTTCATATGACTTTCATTGACAACTAATAGTTATGGGATTTTTCATTGGCGAGTATATTTAGTTATGTGATGTTTATATCTTTCTGTATCAGTTCTTTTGGGATTCATCAAATGGCAAATGGAAATAGAAAAAAGGCTACATGGCTTCATCCCAATGTAAGTGTGATGTAAATTATAATTCTATAGTTAAATATATACGATAAATATTCACTAATTATGTCATTCAATTGTAGACAAGGCAACAACATAACTCTAATGATTGTGGATACTATGTGATGAAAAATATGTTGGATATTGTCTCTGCTAATATAACCGAGAATTGGATGCAGGTACTAAAAATAACTTTACTTTGTTCTTTACTTTTTGTTTTTCGACTTAATATGAATTTTTAAAAAATAACTCTATATTGTTATATTTATGTATTATAGGTATTTGATGACCCAACAGAATTAACACCAGATGATTTGTATGATTTGCGACTTCGTTGGGCAAAATGTTTCTTTGACTTACATGGAACTTAAGTTTAGCTGGTGAGTTTTATAGAATTGTATAAGTTGTGGTTTTTGCACAATACATGTGATTTTTGCTCATGTGTTGAGTTTCTTGATTTTTTTGCTGATGTTAATTGTTATTATTTATTGTCAGGCAATATGATTTTGGTGTTGTCTACCGAAGATTTTATATTGGTAATTCAAGTTTGGAAACTTAGAAATAGTTGAATATTTTAGTATATGTATATTTTGTGAATATTATGTAATTGTAAGTTTTGAAAAAGACTTATAAATAGTTGAATATTGTTTTATATTTTGTTAAGAATTTGTAATTGTAAGTTTGTATGTTGTAATACAATACAAGTTTGCAATACAAGTTTGTAATTGTAAGTTTGTTCAATTTGTAAGTTTGTTGTGAAAAATATGAAAACATCGTCCTAAATGTGATGTTGGAAAGCTATGAAATCTATATAGCGACATAAATATAGTCTGTTTGATATTGGAAAAATATGAAAAAATGGGTACAAATTATATTTGTATAGGGAAAAACCCAGAAAATAAATAATCTATTCCAAAAAAATTTCATACATTTTACATCGGTTATTAGTAAAACTGATGTAAAAACTTTCAATAAGGGACTTTTTACATCGGTTGGAAGTAATACCCGATGTAAAAAGTCGCGTCACTGGGGACTTTTTACATCGGGTATTAATTCCAACCGATGTAAAAAACTGGATCAATTTTTTAAAAAAATGTGCATAATAATTGTTTTTTACATCGGTTCATATATTATAACCGATGTAAAAAGGGTACTTTTTACATCGGGTATTACTTCCAACCGATGTAAAAAACTGGATCAATTTTTTAAAAAATGTGCATAATAACAGGTTATTACATCGGTTCTAATATTATAACCGATGTAAAAAAGGGACTTTTTACATCGGTCCCAGAACCGATGTAAAAAGTCCCTGATTTACTATATCACCTGACTTTACATCGGATCCAAAACCGATGTAAAAAGTCAATTTTACCCGATGTAAAAAGTCATTTCTGCACTAGTGTTACCTCAAGTGCTCCCAAAAGTCCTAATATGCTCTCAAGATAATCCATGTCAAATTTCAAGCCTTGTAGAGGAAGTTTGCTCAGTCAATTGCTCAAAGGTCCAAAAATCGACAGTGCTAGGGCAAAAGTCAACTGTGACCTAAATACAGTAAAACTTCAAGATTTTTTGTCAACATTCTCATTTTGAAGGATATTTCATCATTTTATCAAGGGTTGATCATGATTCATCAAGGATTGCTCAAAATTCATCAAGAGTCAAAAGTTGCTAAATTAGGGTTTTGTAGGAAAAGTCAACTCAACTTTGACCAAGCATAACTTTCTCACACTTTATGAGAAATGACTCATCCAAAGTTCATTTTGAATAGGATTAAATTTCCTACAATCCATATTCATACCCCAAGATCAAAAAATGCACTCACAAGAAGTTACAAATTTGAACATTATAGGTCATTTTTGAAAGTCAACAAAAACACCTTTTTTGCCAAAGCTTCTAACTTGATCATGGAATATCAAAATGAGATGAGACCTAAAGGGTTGGTTATAGGACATATCAAGATTTCTAAAAAGTCAAGGAACACTTCCAAAAGTTCAAAATTGAAGAAGTTATGCATTGTTGAAGTTGGACATTTTTGCAAAATTGCCAAAAGTCAACTATCCCCAAAACTTCAAATTTTGTCAAATGGGCCCACTCTTTTCCACTTGATTTGAGCTTGCATCATTGCACACGTGTCCTAGATTCATCCATGAGCCCATTTTTAATTTTTATTATTTAATTTGATTTTTATTGAATTTATTCATTTTAAATCAAAATTAAATCATATAAAATCCAAACTTTGATTACCTAAGATCTTTTTGGTTGTTTCAGGTCTTGATTATCATCATTAGCATCATCAAACTCGAATCAAACAAAATCATGGGCAAAAAGATTGATTTTTGCCAAAATTGGAAAGGTTTAAAGAGTGAATCAAATCAAATTCCAATGCATTGATTTAGAGAGATTGAGTCCAAATTTGTTACCCTAACACATTGTATCATACATAAAGAAGCCAAAGGAATCGAAACAAGGGTTAGAGGCTGCAAGAAGAGGCAGAACAAAGTTTGAAAAATTCACCAAAAAGCTTGAAATCAAAATCGTACTTATAGGCAATTTCAGAAGCTTAGACCGGTCCCAATCGATTCCTGGGTGATCACACAATCTTTCTGGATCAAAAGCAAGCTCGCTCATACGCCCAAACATGCTGTAATTATCACGTTACCTCGCTCTGTTCATGAAATCGTAAATCTTCATTCTTGCATCATTTGAATAAATTTCTTGCATATTTGAAATCCTCACAGCATTTCTAAGCTTTTTGTATTATTCAATTTGGTTTATAGGCGCTGTAACCCCAAAACACCATAGTTAGGGTTGCGTTTTTGTTTTTAGGGATTCTTGTTTCAAGTGAAATTGGTCCCTATAATGGGCATGGTTGCACTCAGGAGAAGGAGACGAGCCTCACCATGCCTTTGAAGGTCATTTTTATGGCCAGGAAACGATTTTTGGAATGAGCTGCGTTTTTAGCTGCGGATTCAAATCCGCAGGTAAAATTACAGTAGAAGAAGGACAGGGATGAAGAGTTGGCGTTCATCCATTGGCCATTTCAAAATCACGCCCGCGTTTTTTATTTATTTTCTGGCATATAATTTGTTTTGTGTATATTATAATTATTTTGTAT
The DNA here is from genome assembly GCA_948472305.1 of Vicia faba. Lineage (NCBI taxonomy): Eukaryota > Viridiplantae > Streptophyta > Magnoliopsida > Fabales > Fabaceae > Vicia > Vicia faba. The sequence goes on along the minus strand of OX451736.1, from coordinate 577,958,882 downwards.
ACTATTAACAAACGAAGCAAAACAGCGTAGTGGCAAGCGTGCGTTCCAATCACCATCAGGACCTGGGTTCGAATCCCAGGTCCTTCACTTTCTCAATATGTTTTTTCTTCAGGTATTCCTGTGCATATTCAAGCACGCAGAACACCATACTCCCTCGCTCAATCAATTTCCAGATGGCCCAAGGCCAAATCTGGTGGCCAAGATTTTAAAGACCACCATATGCAAAGTCAGCGCAGGCACATCAGATCCACAAGGTCAACAAGGCCAGCGTGTAATGGGCCTCAGAATTGCTTCTCAATCACCCAATACAGGCCCAAACCCCCTTTCTCTCATATTATTTTGTTTATTTATTTATTTTATTAATTGCTTAATTATTTTTATTAATTTACTAACAAAGTAAAAAATTCCTTTCTTTATAAAATAAAATCACCAAAAATATTTTCATACAATTAAATTTTAACTTTTATTTTTTTCATTTAATAAATACTAATTAATTGATTTAGGTTTTAATTAGAATAACTTTAATTCCTTTTTTAATAATTAAAGTTAAACTAGATTTAATTAGGTTTTTACTAATCCAATTTATTTTATTTTTCTTTCTTAAAATAATAAAAAACCAAAAATAATTTATTTTCATTGATTAATTTATTTCTTTATTTATTTAGTAATTAACTTAGGTAATTTCCTTCTTAAAATAAAAAACCAAAAAGATGTTTTCAAAAAGGGTCAAAACCCTAACCATTCGCACTCGATCTAATTTCCCGCACGCGATTTATTTATTTTATCCAATAATATACTTGCTCCCGGTTTGTAATAACTAAATAGGACCTTTTATTTATTTTTTATCGCTTTATTTATTTTTAAAGGGTTTGTCTTTGGCGATGTAAATACCCGACGCCTTGTAATTTAAATTCCGTAATTTATTTTCCGCAAATTATAACTGTTAGATGTTTGATAATAGGGTGGCATGACAAGAATGAATGTTTTAACCTAAAATCAACTTAGATCACCCTTAACATGTGCAAAGATAAAAATAACTGAAAACGACACACTCGCACATGCGCACTCTTAGGGTACACCCCATTTGGTTGCCTTCGTACATGGTCATTGAGTATAGGTCACTTTAGAGGTCGTCCTCTTGTCTAAAGATCATAGTCGCCTCGAAACGGTTGCCTCGGATATTGTTGCCTCAAAACAAATGATCTAAGACATTAGGGTTACCGCTAAGGCATCCTAACATTGCTTTGGTGACCGTAAGTCCCTAAATTCGAATTGACCCTCAAACTCCAACGACGGTGCTACCTACTCACTAATAGTAGGATAGCATTGTCTAAAGGAAATTAACATAAAACGATTCCCTTTTTCGAGTAGATAGATGCTTCTTAAGTACTGGCTCTTTCAAAAAAAAACAAAATCTTTTTCACACTTACATTTTTCGAACAATGTTTTCAAAAACACTTCATACACTCTTGAGGACAGAAGCAAGAGTTAAATCAAAGTTTTTCAAACAAACTTTTTTTCAAACCCACAAGCACAAAGAAAGCAATTTTTAAAAGCAATATGAGCAAGTACCTAAGAGCCCGTGGATAACCACGGATAGAAAGGGTGCTAATACCTTCCCTTTCTTTAATCTACCCCCCGAACCCGAGAAATATCTCGAAAAAGGAATTTTTTGTGCTTTTTTCCTTTCCTTGTTGGATAAAATAAAAGTCGGTGGTGACTCTTGCTTACCGCGACATTTTGCAAAAGCAAACGCAAAACGTAAACCAGCATTCCAAAAAACAGTCAGTTCTTCCCACCGTATCACGCATAGCATTTTCAATAACCATTTCAAGGATCTCGAGGGTCTTTGATGCAGGGTTACGTTGAACCAGACGTCTACCAAAGGGCAAGAGGATTCATTTTTCTCTAAACAAACGCTGTTAAAGATCAAGTACAACAACTTGAGTTAAGGGCTATGACCCACTTGACATGGTGAGCTTGATTCTCGTGGAAAGACATCCACCGATACGAAGTTCTACAATCAAAGATGTTGATCGAAGTTCAACCTCTAACATTTTCTTGTGTTTACCCCACGAGATCCTTGAAAACATGCATCCACATATCATATCATGACAGGTTTCTCCCATACAGGTCTCCTTATCTTCCTACTGTTTATTTCAGTAAGATGGATATGGAACAACGGTGAAAGTCCTCCAAGCTCAAAACGCTCTGTTCCAACAAATGCTTCTGGCTATGGGTAAAGGGCAAGAGGACCTGAAAGCCCTCCTTCTCAAAGAAAAGAAGAATAAGTCCAAGAAGACAGTAGGTGTCCTGAACTTCAGAAGAAGACCTAAAGCCCCATATCTTTCAACTCCATCCAACATAGGGGATAGTCTTGAAGAAGACCACAATTTGGAGATTGATGATGTTGAAGCTGACTACTCCGAGGAACAATATCCTCCCGCTGATGACAAGTATAAACAGTTGGAGGATCTCCTCAGTGATATGAAGATTCAACAAATACCTGGATTGGATTTAGGAGACATGGGTTTAGTTTCTGGATTGGTCATCCCGCCAAAGTTCAAAGTCCCTATCTTTGCCCTATACGATGGAGTATCTTGCCCTAAGATGCACTTAAAGTCTTATGTCCGCAAAATCCAACCATACACAACTGATCCAAAGCTTTAGATCCATTTCTTCCAAGAAATCCTGGTAGGGACTCAACTCGAGTGGTTTTATCAATTGGAGAGTTCTCGCATCCACACCTGGGAGGATTTAGCTGCTGCTTTTTACAAACAGTATCAGTACAACATTGATCTTGCACCAACTCGTGTGCAATTGCAGAACATGACCATGGGTTCCGACGAGAACTTCAAGGGATACGCTCAAAAGTGCAGAGATCTGGCTGGTAGCGTATAACCTCCTTTAACTGACAGAGAGCTGATTGACATCTTCATGGGAACTTTGACAGGGCCTTTCTTCAATCACTTAATTGGAAGCTCCTCAGCCGGGTTCACCGAGCTAATACTGACCGGCGAAAGGGACGAAGTTGCCATCAAAAGTGGAAAGATCCAAGGAGCTACACCCTGTGATGCTCAGAAAATTACCTACAATGGGAAAAAAGAGTCCAATGCTGTGAACAGTCAAAAGAGTCGCTGTGACCAACACGTAGGGGCAGTCCTGATCTCTGGTTCTGCGTCACACCGACAACAGCAAAAGGGAAATCAACGAAGGCCAGACGAGCCTAAAAGACAGTTCACCAACATCAACATGCCGTTGTCTCAAGTGCTGCAACACTTGTTGAGGATGAATCTGATTGCATTGATAGGACCTCATCCAAACCCCAAGACTTCTTCTCCTAACTACAATCCTAATGCGATGTGCGCTTATCATTCTGATAGTCCCGGGCATGATACTAACGATTGTTGGGCATTGAAGTACAAGATTCAAAATTTGATTGATGCCAAGGAGATTGAGTTTGATCCTCCGGAGACTCTAGCATAATCACTGCTCCTTTGACGAATCATTGAGAGCGTCTTTGTTTCATTTGAATTTTCAAGTTGTAATCTCTTTTGTTATTCAAACAATTATCTATTAATGTCAAACTCTGTTTCATTAATGCATTGCATATGTTTGTCTTGAATTCATCCATTCATTTTCACTATATTTAAACTATTCTTTTATTCTTCTTGCGACATTTAACTCTTGCTAAAAGTTACAAGCCTTTAGAGGGAGGATGACGAAAACAATGCCATAATCTCATACAGTATGCTTTTGGACAGACCTTGCTGACGATGTACAGGCATTTCTTTCAAATCCTAAACACTGGAGTTATAAGGAAGATAATCCCTAGTCAACCCCTTCGAGCTAAAGAAGTAGAAGTTTTATGTTTTAACACAAATTGAAACCTTTAATCAAACCTGGGGCAGGGTAGTCTCTCAGTTAATTCAAAATGTGCGTTTAGCCGCAAACTCTCATTTCGTAATACAACGAATGACATCAAAAACATTCCTTTGGAACCAAAAGACAGTGATGGTTCCTTATCTCATAGGCAGTCATTATCTCTCAAAAAGAAAAAAGCCCACTGAGTCAAAACCTACAAAGGAGACTTGTGAAAGTTGGGGCATCCCGGTGACTGTAATCTCGAAAATAGGAACAGTCAGGAAAAAATTAGGGATAACAAATATAAAAAAAAGAAGAAAGAGGTCATTACAAATCCTTAACAACATGAAAAATGTTGCAAAAATGACTGCCTTCTAACAAAATTCAACTTGTGTGAACCATCACCAAAACGTCGGTCCAGACTCATTTGGAGTTCAAACGCACAATTAACTGAGTTTAGGATTGAAGAATATCACGAAGAGCGGGTGGGTACAAATATACTTTGAACCTTTATCCTTTGTTTCTTAAAACCGTGAACCAAGCCACGTTACAACCCATCAAAAGTCCTAATTGAAGCATGGGTTAGTTCGAAAGCATACTGTTACAAAAGGTATCTTGACTCCTGTAAGGCTTTGCTCTAAATCTTGAGTTGACTTTTTTTCTGCTAAAAAACGCATTTTTCAAAATTTCAAGACAAGCATAAATTTTGCATTATTTGAATATCATCGTTTGCATATGGCTATTTGTTTGACATCGAAGAAATTCACACAGTGAATGTTCCGATGAACGAAAGCTCTCTCAGTGAACAAAATCACTTCAAGTGGGATGACACTTCCGTTGCAAAAATCTCCTATCAACAAAAGGGGGCTTGGCATGACATTGTCAAGTAAACCTGGGGCAGTCCAGTCAAGATTTCAAGAAATCTCTTAAAGTCCAGTTAACCTGGGGCAGTCCAGTCAAGATTTCAAGAAATCTCTCAAGTGCAGAGTAGCCAGGGGCAAGTCTCCGTCACCGTCACTTGGGGAATTGAACATCAATCCCAACAAAGGGTTACATACAGTCAAACATTTCCTGGCGAAACCATAAACACTCGCTACTTGGGGTAGTGACAAATCTCTCTGAAATCCTTCTCATAGGATGGCTCCCAACTAGAGTTTCGATCTTTGGTAACCTCTTCCCAGCTAAGACGACCGCAAGAATTCCTGAGAATTGAAGTCTCCATATTTTTCACTATCAGAGACGAAGAATCCAACTCTTTTCTCCATCACCAGTTCGGGATTTATTTCCCCCAGTGAGAGGTCGTCTTGAAAAACATTATACATCTGTACATCAGGACATCATACAACGCAATCTCATTTATTTTGAGAACGTCATTGTTTGATATATGTCATGCCACTAACCTTTACCTTTCAGGAAAGATGCAATCAATTTCTCACAAAATTCGTATCGTGAAGCCTGGACGTTGACCAGATAACGATACAAGACTATGAAACCTGGACGTTGACCAGATAACATTAAGGTATACTGTGAAACTTGGATGTTGACCAAATAACAGTTTACTCGGCCATTTACTTTGGAGCCCGAATTCAACCGGATATTAGTAGGCCCCAAAATCAAAGGGAAAACCGGAGGCGACCGGATAACCATTTGATTTCCTTCTGAAGACAGGACGTTGACCAGATAACAGTAAGGTATACTTTGAAACTTGGATGTTGACCAAATAACAGTTTACTCGGCCAATTACTTTGAAGCCCGGATTCAACTGGATAATAGTAGGCCCCGAAATCAAAAGGAAAACTGGAGGCGATCAGATAACCATTTGATTTCCTTCTGAAGACTGGACGTTGACCAGATAGGAAGTAAAGTATCGTGAAACCTGGACGTTGACCAGATAGCAATACAAGACACTATGAAGCCTGGTGATCAACCAGGTAACAGTTAACCCTTAACAGAATGAAGATTTTCATTCTTGAAACCTCAGAAGATTGGCATACTCCCAAGCTCCTGATATCGTTAACAGAATGAAGATTTTCACCCTTGAAACCTCGGAAGATTGGCATACTCCCAAGCTCCTGATACCGTTAACAGAATGAAGATTCTCATTCTTGAAACCTCAAAATATTGGCATACTCCCAAGCTCCTGATACCGTTAACAGAATAAAGATTCTCATTCTTGAAACCTCCTAAGATTGGCATACACCCAACCTCCTGACCCAAACACCTGAATAAAGATTCTCATTCTTACTTCCCCAGTAGATTGGAATACACCCAACCTCCTGACCCAAACGCCTGAATAAAGATTCTCATTCTGGCTTCCCCAAAAGATTGGCATACAACCCGAACACTTGATATTCCCGACAGAATGAAGATCCTCATTCTCAAAGTGGCATACAACCTAAACTCCTGAACTTCTTGCAAACAAGAATAAGCTTTCCCCCAGAGTCCTGAGCTTACTCTCCAGCAGGATAGCTACTCCCCAACAGTATAGCTATTCCCCACAGAGTTTTTACTCCCCAACAAAATCAAGATTCTCATCCTTGATTCTCCGGTGAAGTTACCAGAGCCTTCTTTACTCTCAGCATAAATTTGTCAGAGTTTTTAATCCCCTGCAAATCGAAGATTCTCGTTCTTGACTCTTCAGCATAAATTCCCCTAGCAGAATGAAGATTCTCATTCTCAATTCCCCAGCGGAGTTATCCTCAAACAACAAAACAGGAATCCCCGATAGAAATATTCTAAGCAAAGCTTGAAGACACACATACTCTTCAACAGCAGTCCAGGATCTAGCGACTCCCTGACATTTGTCAAGGATTTATTTTCCCAGATGAAAATACACTTCAATAAACATGTCGCATTTCATACATCCTATTACATACATGACAAGTGCAGACGACACAATCTCATTTACTTTGAGAACGTCATAAAATCACGCACTTCATACATCATGACATTGCATACAACTAATGTTTTACCTTTTTTCAGGAAAAGATCAATCAACAGATGGTTACCATCAACATTTTTCAAGTTCCAGATTAATACCTGAAACCAGCTAGGAAAACTATTTGTGGATGACTGATTGAAGATTAATACCTGAAACAAGTCAGGAAAACTATCTTTCTTTCTCAGGTCAGAGATCAATACCTGAAACCAGCCAGGACAACTATCTACTTGACCATCATGAAGCAACCTTACACCGGTTCCTTCTCAATTCCAGATGCAGTTTTACACAGACTCATCATCAGGCAACCCTACACCGGTTCCTTCTCAATTCCAGATGCAGTTTTACACGGATTCATCATCAGGCAACCCTACATCGGTTCCTTCCATTTCAGATTAAGTTTTACACTGACTCATCATCAAGCAACCCTACACCGGTTCCTTCTCAATTCCATATGCAATTTTACACTTATTCATCATCAGGCAACCCTACACCGGTTCCTTCCATTTCAGATGAAGTTTTACACGGATTCATCATCAGGCAACCCTACACCAGTTCCTTCCATTTCAGATGAAGTTTTACACTGACTCATCATCAGGCAACCTTACACCGATTCCTTCCATTTCAGATGAAGTTTTACACTGACTCATCATCATGCAACCCTACACTGGTTCCTTCTCAATTCCATATGCAGTTTTACACTGACTCATCATGAAGCAACTCTACACAGGTTCCTTTTCAGGAAATTTCAGATGAAGTTTTACACTGACTGATCATTATTCAAACTCAAGGATCATGAAAACAGTTTACGGATGCTCCAAACACGGATGCTAATCTATCGCTTGTTCAGATTCAGCTCATGAAAACAGTTTACGGATGCTCTAAACACGGATGCTAATCTATTGCTTATTCAACTTCAAGGATCATGAAAACAGTTTACGGATGCTTCCAAACACGGATGTTAATCTATCGCTTGTTCAGATTCAACTCATGAAAATAGTTTACGGATGCTTCCAGACACGGATGTTAATCTATTGCTTATTCAACTTCAAGGATCATGAAAACAGTTTACGGATGCTTCCAAACACGGATGTTAACCTGTCGCTTGTTCAAATTAAGCTCATTGAAAACAGTTTACGGATGATCCAAACACGGATGCCAATCTATTGCTTGTTCAAATTCAAGGATCATGAAAACAGTTTACGGATGCTCCAAACACGGATGCTAATCTATCGCTTGTTCAGATTCAACTCATGAAAACAATTTACGGATGCTCCAAACACGGATGATAATTTATTACTTATTCAGACCCCCAGCTCAGAGACGTTCCAGACATGGATACCTTTCTGATACTCATTCTTTCACCTACAACATACAATTCAATAAACATTCTTGGATGGCATCTTTAAGCCCATCTCCGACAAGATTCTGTCACATCTCCAAATGGCATCTTTAAGCCCATTCCCTCAAACTATGCTTTGACGAGTGCAAATTTATGGGCACTCTAGTGTCCAATCATCTTTTACCTTCGAGTCGCGAACGACAAACTCGCCGATCTAACTCTTCAGGTTCAAGAAGATTGAACAGGGGCAGCTGTTGTACCCCAAAATTTTCCCTCCCATTTTTCAAGAAATCACAACCCTAAGGTTTTCTCAAATTTTCAAGATTGGCTCAGGAATCGATCAGACAGATTTTTCTTTGGCAGTAGATCAAGAATTAGGGTTTCTCTCGCATTTCTCAGAAGAAACTGAATTCTTAGAAATTCAATTAACTGTCACAGGTTTTCACACTTTTTCAAGTTTACTGAAAGGTTACTGGTTGTTCTCAAGGCTTGTTTATCTGGGATAAGAGATAGGAGTTGAGATGGTCATTTGGAATACTCAGGTTTTGTATGATCCAGGTTAGCCAGATAATGTGCGTCTGTTAAGACATTTGCTTCGTTAATGGAATGAAACATTTGCTTGTTTATTGGAATACGCAGTGTGTATTTTGATTAGAATGTTGTTGCAAGGTTATGAGATTACAAAGTTTTTTGGATTACTTGGAATTTAAGTTATCTGTATTAGAAATATTGGAATGCAGTTTCAGTTATTTTAATCAGGAATCTTAAAGAATCAGTGAAGACTTGAGGAGAGAATTGCAAGATATTGACAGTAGAAGATTTTATTGGATATCAGATTGCCTCACAAAGATTTTTCATTTATTTCAGATGTTGTTACAAAAATAATTTATTATTCATATGCTTTAAGTTTTACAAACTTATCGTACTTGAAAAAGTAAATTAATACAACTGATTGAAAAAAAATCTCTCTAAATTACAAAGAAAAAAAAGTCTAAGCCTAAGCTTCCATTGCTTTCGTGCTCGCTGCAAAGTCTCCTGCTTCCTCTGCTTTATCACCGTCCAATTTACGCTCACATGAAAGAAAGACAAAGAAAAAGAGGATTAGTACAGTTAATTAAATAGAATTTTCAAACAAAAAAAAAGAAAGAAAATATTCATCATTAGAGTTTGCCGTTTGGAATCAGAGGAGCTATTTTCATTTCATCATGTTTTTATTTTTTCTCTTTGCAAATCACAAGAAGATTGCTCTTCTTGGTTCACAAAGAGAAAAAGGGGAAATGCAAGAATGCAAGGCAAATGGTTCAAATGAAAACATAACAAGGCCAAACTGTCAAGCAACTAAGGCAAGCAGGCGCGCAAATGTAACAAGCCAAAGTGAAAACATAATAACCAAACAGCAAGACTGTAATATTACAACAACGCGCCAAACTGTACTAAACAATGCAGCATACAAAGGAAAACTGGATGCAAGTATTGCAACAAACCAAACTGAATGCAAACCAAACTTTGCAGCAGGCAGAAAGTACAATACAGCAGGCAACTGAGCAAAATAGCAGGCCAAAGGTACAAAGCATGGTGAACCAAATCACAAGCAAAAGGCTTGTCATAGCCTATCATCATTTTCTAGAAAATGGGCAAACTTTTCAGAAAAGTGGAAAAGTAAATTGCTTTATCCTGGAGAGAGGAGAGAGAGGAGAGATATCACCTTTTTTGAGATTGTACAGTTTGGCTAAAAATTTGTCACAAGTTGCAAAACAAAAGCAAAAGGATATAAGACCATCAAAACAGCAAGAAGTTTCGGAGAGAAAGTTTTGTCAAAGCCACAACTGTAACAAACAGAAAAACCTGCACAACTCTCCCAAACCTGTTAGCAGAACCAGCCTGCTAACCAAACTGCACAGCCAAATCTGTGAACCAAACAAGCCAAATTTGTTACAGTAAAACTGTAACAAGCTGCAAAACAATACCAAAACCCTCATAACAGTTAACAAAGAGCCAGCCAAACTGTAAACAAAAACAAACCACACAACCTGCATAACAGCTGAAAACAACCACAAAATCTGCAGTTCCAAAAACAAAACTGCACAACCAAACAAATAATCACAAAACTTGCACAAACATAGCAAGCCTACCAAACTGCACAATCAACTCCAACTGCAAAACAAGCCAAAGTTGCATAGTAGTCCCAAGTTTCCAAAACTCCCAACTCAGTCCAAACAACAAAAGCCAACAAAAGCATATATCTCATCAACAAAAAACTTCAACTGTAAAACTCAAGCCAGCAATCATCACCAACTAATTCAAATCAGAAGAGCAAAATCATACCAGATAACAAACAAAGATTCAGAACTAGAATCATCATCAACAAATCCATACAAACATTCAAAAGTTTCAGAACTACAATCATCATCAACAAATCCAAACCAACAAACAAAGTTTTAGAATAAACCATCATCATTCAAGTTCAAGAGAGAGGAAAGAGTTTCAGAAGCATTCAACACTATCATCATTCAAGTTCAAAGAGAGAGGAAAGCAAATCAAAGTTTCAGAAACAATCAACCTCATCATCAAAAGTTTCAGAAGCATTTAGCATCATCATCATTCAAGTTCAAGGGACAAAGGAAAGAAGTTACCAAAAAGAGCGCCTCGCCATCATCATTTCTCCCGCCTCCGGCCACCAAGTTAACGCCACCAGCTCAAATCTCTTTCCTCTCCATTTTCCATAAAATCTCACAGGTATGACCACTTCGTATCCCCTTGTTGTATCTCAGGCATATAATACAATAAATTAATAACGAAACATGAACAAAGCATGTGAATTAAACGAAAAATGTTAAATCAAAAAGAGATGAACCATACCGTTTAAACAAGGCCATTGATCGTTAGGAGGAGGTTAGAGAGTGAGGGATAGAGTTCTGGCAACCATAGGCGAAGGAAGATC